>OY728133.1:1930456520-1931109735 GCA_963277665.1 Viscum album
TAGATTATGAGGATGAATATTATTTCATGTGGGGAGAATGTTACACCCCATAATTCAAAAAGTATATCATTTTACACAATGGTGAGTCTGGCCCACAACCCCATGATTTAAAGGGAATATAATAACCCATTTCATTACAATATATTTAATATAACAAATAAATTATATTTATTCTACTTCTTGAATTACATCCAATTTTGAGTTTATCTTTCATTACTTAAAAGAGTTACTTTCATCGATGGCATGAGTTACAAACGAGACCTTCTTCTACGTAATGAAATTAATATTATTATATAAAATAAAAATTAACTTCTAGTATTTAACTTGAATGTTATAAATTATATTAAAAAACATAAGAAAACATATAGATGAAATAATTAGTTACCATTTAATTAAAAAAGAATTTAAATCCCAATAATATCTAAAGGAAATGGTTTTATAAAAGCTACTTTTATCTGCCAAAGGAATTTTGTCATTTTAAATTAAAATAATTACTCTTAATGAATGATCTTAATAAAATTTATATATTATATATTAATTTTTTTTAAATTTACATAATATATTTTATATGAAAAATATAAGAACAAATATAATTTTATGCCAAGTGATATGCATTTTTATAAAAGGGCATTCTGTCACTGTTTAATGGCGTACATGTTTTAAAACTATATTTTGAAACTTTTATAAATTTACCTAGGCAAAATAAACATTATTTTTTTGAAATTGTAATGTCAAAATTATATTACGTTGAATTTTTGTTATTTTCCTGAGAAGTTTCCTTTTTTTGATTAATAGTTAAAAAGTACTAAATTTAATTGAAAACTGATTTCTCATCAAAATAATTTATAATGATGAATTTAATTGTAAATTGATTTTAATGTAAAATTAGATGAATTGTGTAACATGTCATATTTTCTATGTATTATTTTTAAGTATTATGTGGATTAATTTCGAGAAAAGGCACTAAGACGACGTGTGATTTTAAAGCCCAGTGTGCTGAAAATAAATGTTTGTAATATATTAAATATATTGAATATCACACATGTGGTTTTCATTAAAATGAGGAATAAATCTTGAACGTCTTCCTAGATCATTAATCTGAGGGCACTGTTGAGCTTAGAATGGCAGTTTTACCCTGGGCACAACTTAAAATTGGCTTGTATTAGTATTATGTAAAAAACATATCATATACGTAAAATGAATAAAATTATATCATAAAAAATATTTTTAATAACTATGTTGAAATAGATATCTTTTTTAACTGTATCCTTACAATAGAATCCTAGGGTTAGTCATATAACCTTAGAAATACTCTGGAGATTCATTTGAGAGATATCTAGAGAATTATTCCCGATTAATGATGATGCATTGTGGATTAATGATCAACGCCAATCATATTTTAATAGATATTCCCTGTGAGAACAATGAAGTGATCGTTCTTCATCAGAACCTAATACAAATAAAGGTAGGGAATTTATTTTTTTGTGGATTCTTCCATGTTCATCATTTCTAGGAAGAACATTAACCAATCAATGAACAAATTTATTCACAGACCATGCATATTATTGGATGGGACTTCAATTATGAGGATTTATGGGGGAAATTATTTGGTTTATTTTTGTGATTGTTTGATTTGCCCTTATAATGGTAATAAACCATGATGGCGATGAACATTGGTCAAAGTTTATTCCTCCTAATTGATTTTACATTTCTCCCGAATTCCTTGTTTCTCCACCAGTGTTCTTCATTGGCCAAAGGTTCAACACATCTTGATCAATCGAGCATTGCATTCCCCAATATTATCACAACAATTCGATTCCATTGATCTAGTATTGGCTTAATGTGATGTAGATGAGATAGTGGTTACATCATAAAATTGATCAATGATCGATTTTGAAAATCATGTTCTTCAATGTGGTTTGGTGTGAGACAAATAATGACATTATGATCCTTTTTTTAGTGGATCTGATTTGAAAACATGTTTTTAAGAAACTACATATCTTGGATGAACTTAGTTATCCAGCATAAAGTGAGGTGAGACCAGAAACTGATGGTTGGAACAGTGGAGGATGAATTCGACTGTGAATATGGAATTATGGAAAATATTATTGAATACAACATGATATATGGAATCTCACGATGTATGGGGCCCCATTAGTAGTGGATATAGATTTAGGGTGGAGATATGTATCACACGTGGTTTGAATCTTGTCACACTACATGTGACCCATTTTGGCTGACATCATGTGTACCTCAAATGTACACAAATATAGGTTAGAGTACATGGGAACATACACAACATGTACACCTATATAGACTCAACTTATCAGACATGGATTGGTACACAAACATGGATTTGGAACAAATACATGCCCATGATACACGAATATGATACCATGTGTCTCTATATTCTACATAGATCCTTATACACACCTTTTATATGGAGACTACATGTCATGTGGGAATCCTCCTCACAATTTAGGAATTGCGGTAACTTGACACGCCATGTACTGCATAGGACTGGCCATGTACTCCCGTCAAGAGTGTTAGATGCTCTTCATTTTCCTTATTTTGACCATTATTGGTTGAGTGTGTTACCTACTTCATTTACATGATGTTATAATGAAAAATTACATACACAAAACTATATTGTGATTCTCTATATATATGAGGTCTCAGATTGAGTTTTGGTGTCCCTCCATGAGATGGGAGGGCGGTCCTCTGTCATCCCTAATTAGTGTTTGTGGAATCAGCATGAGATCCCTGACCAGGGAATCAATCATCTATCTAGAAGGATCTATCATTTGGGTTTTCAAAGGCATTGACCTATGATCCACTATGTAGCAGTTAGATCGATACTTAGTTCGTGGTGTCCCCCATCAATTCTGGGCCTGACCTCCTATCTACGTATCATGGTCCTCTTAGACAAGTGAGTTTCCCTAGAAAAATATTAATAACCCAGAACTCTTCGTTGTGATTCTCTTAGGGTAGCATGGGTCATGGTGTGGAATCACCTAGAATAAGTGTTTCATTGAAATGTATCATATGGATGGAAATTGTTTATGACTACCTGATAGTCCATTGACATTTTGAAGGATATCTGGGTATTTTATGTGTTATATGTAGATTGTTATATCTGATATCGGTATGAATTTACATATTGCATCATTGTTAGTGTTTTTAGGGTTTCGTAGAATTTTTTTTATACTCACCCATACATTGGATTTTCCCACACATGTCTGGAATTGTGCCGAGAAATACCCTTTCGATGGTTTCATAGAATGATATGGAGTGGGTGGAGGGTAGCCAGATCTTGACAGATATAGTTATTTACCTGGGGGTACTTTTGACTTAGTAATCTCACAAGGGGATGGTTGGCTTATTTATTGTTTTGGATAGGCTTCTATTCCAATTTTCTGTTTATTGTTCAATCTCAATCACACTTTGTTATGGGATATTAGTTTTTTTCAAGAATTCAATGAGTTATTATAAATTTCAGCACTGTGTGGTATTGTAGATGTGTGGGTATGGACATGTAATTTTGGATAATTACTCCCATTGGTGGGATATTCTTAAAAGTCACTACTCTTCATCCCCTAGCCTAATGGAGGTAGGATTAGGGTAGTCATGATTAATACCTACGTGGGTCAGGTCATGAAAGAGTGGTATTAGAGGAAGTCTATTTACAATATAACCTAGTTTGGTGATATTGGTTCTGGGAAACAATGTTATGTGTTTCGAGATCAGCTTTCCGGCCAGGGAATCTACTGTTGGTATGACCACCTACTTATCTATACACGAGGAATTTTTTCACCTTCCTTCTTGAAACGTACTTGAGAACACTTGTTGAGGGCAAATAAAGGGTATATGTATCCTATTTGAATGATTGTTTTTCCATTTCCATGATTCCTATCATTAGATATACTCTTTTGAGTGTGGAACATGTTGTTTATTAGGATGCTTCCATGTGGATAGTGAGCTAGGATTCGACCATGTGATCCTGATAATGATACACCTTGTAAATAGGCATCAATACAATTTCTTGTACAGAAGATAGGACCTCCAAGTGCTTTTAAAGCTATAAAACAACCCATTTATTGTCTAGTACCAGCACTACTTGTTGAGAACTCACACGGACTGAGTGAATTACACGAGTTTCAGAGGAAGCGACCTCTAATGTTTTAGTGAGATCCATACCCCAATGTGGATGAGGACTAACAAGAGGTAGTCACAAATTTTCCTCCTTGTTTGGACACATCCAAACTAGAATAAAACCCTTAGAAATAGTATTTCCAGGGCTCTACTATGTGATGTATTATCTTAGTGAGTCAGTCAACTAAAGATACATAACTCACATAGGAAGACTTCAAGCATCTCTTCATATAGGATTCTTCTCTATCTACATTGAAATCTGTCTGCATACATGAGATTATGTATATATAATAGGGTAGTATGACTATGGATGAGTATTCAAAGATGTTTACAGATCTCTCATGTTACTCCATGGATTTGGTATGGGACATGTTATTCAGGGGTCAGACTATTTAGAAGGTATTGTGATGTGACCTCAGGCCATCAGGGGTATCTCTTAGAATTTTCAACTTTGATGGTGTAATTTAGAAAGCCCTATTAGTTGAAATGTTTTGGAAGAGAAGACAACAATATTGAGAGATAGTAAAAGAAACTCTGTATCTGAGACTTTCGGAACATATAGCTAACTGAAGTCATATGGATTGATGAGGGTTAGGCTTTTCCCATGGTGTTCCTCGGACTATTGGTATGCGGTGTATGGATCTCAAGATGGCTCAATTAAGACAAGGGATATGCAGCCTTTCTCTTGTGATGGTCTTGGGAATCATGCATGAGATTTACAGAATAGTCACTTAGCTGATCAGTAGATGGTAGAATGACTACCAATACATAGGAAAATGCATGAGCAGGGTGGTCTATAGGGTATAGGACATGGAAATGGGGTTGGCATAGTAAGAGTATGTGCTCAGGGGTTTTACCTATTAACTCCACCACAACTAGGTTGTCCAGCTTAGGCTCAAGGAGCTGATGGGTAGGGATGAGGCTAGTTAGAGGATATGGTGTCCTATTACACCGATGATATAGTGATGAAATGAGGTACGATCTGTTTATTTTCTATCTTAGATAATTTATTGATATGAAAAACTTCTTGTAATTGTTTTCTATCCATAAATCTTATTTGAGACTATGATATTCGAGTTAAACCATTGACTTGATCATTATGAATGGAGACTCCTACAATAGGATACTCAATGATCACTCACTTGTGAAGATAGTGTGACTTGATTTTCGGATGTGAGAGTTTTTGTTGGGATCCCTTGGTAGTAGTGTAACTTCTATTGGACATCAATCTTAGTATTGACTTTTTATAAATAATTAATCCTCATATTGACTATTCTAGGATATGGGAGTTGTTTTTTATAGTGGTGGAACCAAGATTTCATTTTTTAGTCAAATGAAATCCTAGACAGTGTAGGATGGACTTATACATAGGAGGGTTCATCTTATTACAAATTGTTTGGATATAATGACCCTCACATTATTATATGTTATGAGTCCTCAGTCCCTTATAGTGGTTGTAGAGTATTATAATGTATTTCATAAAGATGTTCTAGGTTTACATCACCACTGATTTTTAGAGTTATTAATTTATCTATAACATGGGACAACACCAATAACAACTCTTATATATTGCATGGATGTCATGGAGCATCATAATTTGAGTGTGTAGTTGGGGAACTTTTAGTGGAAGAAATTCTTGAGACCTAGTGTTCCACGCTGAACAGCCCTAGTTTTGTTTTGAAAGATAGAAGATGAGATATTGAGGTTATGTGTGGATTAACTATGCTTAACCAAGCTACTATGAGGAAAAAGTATCAACTACTGAGGATCAATATCTTATTTGATCAGTTGACAGGAGTATGCTGTGTTGAGATGGTACATGAGTATGATATAATCTATAATACCTAATGTACGATTGAAATAATAGAGATACTGAATAACGTATTTAATGATGAATAAATTACAAGAGGGGAGGGTGATGTGTATTCTTTAAAACTTTTTATGTAACTTTTAAATATGGTTATGTTTATCAAGGTTAAACAAGGTAATTCACAGAACCTCTAGTTCAACACACTTGCTTGATTTAGGCAATATGATTTTGAGAAAGTGATTCTGGAAATATGATTCTGGAATGTGAAACATAATGAATTTTTACAAAAACAAATATTCAACCTTAAAGCACGTAAAATCATACTAAATCAGAGTACATGTATAAGGAAGTATAAGATTGTTATGCTTTACATAATAAATAAAATGTAGTGGAAAACATGTAACAACAGAAGTGAGAAGTTGTAAATCTTTTAACCCAAAGGGAAGGGTATCCAAAAACATTGGATAAAGGTCCCTTGATTTATACTTTCAAAAATGTCTATATTACCCACACCAGGGTAAGCCCCCGATATGAAGATCATAGTCTGTCTTGATATCCCCGTAGGCCCTCAACATCAAGTTAGTCGGAACCTCTGTATTCCTCACAAAGGAAGCCCCCAACATCAAGGTATTCGACACCTCTATCTTCATATCCCCAAAATCCCACTATTGTACACAACAACAATCAGAGTTGCACAATGAAAATCTGAACAAGAATTTTAGTATGCACTAATCATGAGAGCCTCTCTCTAGAAATCACTTCAACATCATGTAATCTCTTGAGTCATAGAACACTATTAATCTCTTTTCAAATGAGGTAATATTTATAAGTACAACAACAATTGTCGAATCCCACCTTAAATGGTCATATTTTTCTTGGAATTTCGGAGGGACCTATACATGTGACACTCAAACAACGGTTAGTTAGTAACTAAATAAAGGACATCATCTTATAACAAAAACAAGTGTATGAAAAAATATGGTTACATAACCAATTACCAATAATTGTAATGTATGCTAATAAATGTTTGGATTCTAACCAAAAATGAATTTGGAGTCGATAATACAACTATATTTGGATTCCGTTTTCAATGAAATTTGGAACCTGAACTCTATAGAATTTTGGAGTTTGAATTTCAAGGAAATTCAGAATCTGGATTCATAAGAATTAAGAAACTGAACATACACTGTTTGGATTCAGAATTCATGTGAATTTAGAGTTTAAACATACAATGTTTGGAGTCTGAATTCATTAGAATTTAGAGTCAAAACTCGTAGGAATTCGTAACATGAATTCATTGTTGGAACTCATAAGAATTCGTAGCATGAATGCAGAGTCAGTATTCATAAAATTTTGTAATCAGAATTCCTATTCATAATTAGGATTCAGAACATAGAAGAGTTCGGAGTATGAATTCAAAGAACTCTGTGTCTGAACTCAGAAGAGTTTGTAATCAGAATTCTGAGAATTTAGATCCTAAAATAGATGGCTTCATATCTTGGTAATTATAGGATTCTGAGATTTTGGCTACAAACCAAATTTTACACATAGAAAAAAAAATTACGATATGAACAATGAATGCATGGTAAAGATAAATTTCCATGGGGAAGGAAATTTATCCTTATAGAAGTAAAACATAGGTTAAAAAGGGACATTCCTTGGGATAAGGTGTTTCTGATTTTCAAAACAAGAAGAAATGGTATTGTAATAATGAAACCATAATGACTCAACAATCTCCCCTAAGTATGAATGAATGGCAAAGTCATAAGGAGAACCTTATTGAATCAATAAAATCCCCCTTTTTGGGAACCACAAACATCATTACGAAAAAGAATATAATGGCTTAGAAATATTTTTCTAGACATTGAAATAAAACATATCTCCCTTTTTAAATTTTCAAAAATGAATAAGACTAACTCCCCCTTAGGATTTCGAACACTAAGGATCGTATTCTAGATTTCTGGAATGAAATTTTTCATTATCTTGAGTAACAAAATTTCTGTAACGAAAATTATCCCTAGATAAACTCTCCCATACATAGGGATGTATCTCTTTTTCATAGGAATCTTTATCCTTTCTCCCGATTTGTGATTTTCAAAAAGAATTTGAGGGAATGGAAAAGAAACTATAGTATCTGAAATATCAGTACAAAGCATGAAAACAGGAATGAGAAACCAAAAGTTCATTAAGATTATAAGAATTTGTACAGGGAAAGTACATACAACAAAAGATTGGATTTATTTTCCATACTTCCCCTTGGGTATCAATTTCTTCACTATGGTTTTCATCTTCTTTAGCTCCTTGTGTTCTTCCTCTATTTTCTTCTCTAATGCATTGATGTGTTCTTCCTAAGCCTTCAGATCCTCTATCGGAGCCTTCAACAAGTCATCTTTCTTCAGTAGCGACTCTCCAATCTCAATCTGGAGATCCATTTCTCTCTTCCAGCTTTGAGTAATATAGTGAATTTTCTTAGTCAGATCCTTAACCTCCTGAATCTGAATATTCTTCCCAGGTTTTAGCTTTTCCTCAAAGTGATTTGTGAGATCGTTTATTTTTCTATATTCATTATCAAAAAATTATTTAACATCATCTTGATACTCATAAAGTTCTATCAAATATTCAACTATATTCTTTGACCAGTTAACCATTTTTTGACATGATCTTTTGTGGGTATTATAGTTGATAAGGAAAGATTTGAAGTCTGATTCCAACTTGACACACTTTTCCATCACCAGAGACACAGAATCCTATTTTTGGTTCAAATTCTGTTGAAGCATTTGGCCTCTGGAATCAATGGTTGGGAAAATCGGAGTGGTCCAAACATTCTTTTTCAAGGATTGGACTACAAAATCATTTCCCAAAAAGATTATTCCGAATTAGATGCTTTTCTTGGTGAAGGATATTTCTCTAGCTCAACAAGATTCCTCGTCAAAGATCCACCAAATTCTTTCTTCATTGAAACAACATTCATACATGTAATCTCAATAACCACTTATTTCTGTTTATTAGTTCTTGGAATGGCTACCTCATCCAGAGATTTATGTTCACTGTCATACAGCTGAACAATATTATATTCATCTACCTTCTCTTTCCAGATCTAGCCTCATCATCTTCAGGATGTATAAAATCATGGTTTGAACTTTCTTCCTTGGACAATTTATTATCTTCTTCTTCACCCATATCATCTTCACCTTCCTCATCCTTCCAAAGAGTTGGAAGCTTTGAAGACTCTGCGTCAAAAGTTCAGATTGATAGTTTCTAGGATGGGGTTTTATTTTCATGGTAATCTTCTAATTTATTTATAATGTCTTCAATGCCATCACTACTTTCACCCTCTCCTTCTCCTTTTTCTTCAACTACATTTTCTTCTACAATCTTTTCTTTGGGTTTTTCCAGAGAGAAAATTTTCTTCCCCAGAGTCTCAGGTTAAGAATCATCCAGGAACGATTTCGTTATTATGATATTTTTAGATGCTATTTCAGTATCCTTAAAAAGGGATTTGACAAATTTAATCCACATACATTTTCTAATTTTGATTCTTTTCTTTTGCTTCCTTCTGAAGCTCATCACCTGTATTCTCTTTCAAAAATTTGGCCTCCACATGATCCAAGTCAAACTGTGACTCTCCATCATTATGATAAATTTTTTCTTCCCTCCACATGGAAACAACCTCATTTGGATAAGCTATCTGCTTCTTGGGATTTGTAGGTGCTAATTGAGTTTCCTTAGCTTTAGGAGTTTTCTCTACTTTTTCTACCTCTTTCAACTTCCTCTTATTTCCAGCATTTTTTGATGGTTCATACACTTTATCATTCATAATAGCTTCAACTTAATCCTCTGGTAGATCATAGAAATCTCTATATTCCTTAGAAAACACAACTTTCATCCTTTTGAGAGTATCATCACTAATAAGCTTGATATTGCAATTCCTCAACGTTGAACTACAACAGATTTTGAATTACTCCAAGCACCGATCAATAAGATTGGAAACAATAGATGTGTACATAAGAATATGAGCATTCAAGTTTCGATTCATAATATTTTTTATTTTAATGATAATATGCCTTATTAGGATTATCATATTCATATTCACTATAACATCTTGAATGAACATGTCACCCTTTTTCAAGGTGTCATTATCTCCTATTCTCGATATGATAAAACCCTGAACCCAGAATTCAAGGATCCGATTATTTGTATTCAAATGAGCTATCTTTGCAGTCTTGATAAATGTAAGTCCAAGAAAATCCATATATTTTACCTTGACAAATCTTCAGTGAATATCCAGCAACTTATGGGAACAAAATTTAGCTTCCCCTTTGAATGGAACTCCAACCAAACTAGTTACCTTTGTATAAGATAGAACATAGGTCTTTCCATAGCCTTTGAAATAAAAATTCTATATTTCATCATTGTTAAAGAAACTAACTTATTCATATAACACAATAAATATATCCAGATACACGAAGTCATTAGCCCCTGACTTTGACACTCAAACACTTTCCCATCCATTAAGCTTGATGTTATTGGAGATTATAGAATAATATTTTTTGAAGAAATTCAAATGCACAAACCATTCTCTATATAAATTCCACTCCGAAATCAACTTTATAGAAGAAATATCTTTTGTAGAGGATTCTTCTACAGAAATTCGGACATGAGAAATCTTTCGGAAGTTAGGAACGAGCATTTGTATGGGGGGAAGAGTTTCGACACGCAATGTCTTGAAATCGATGTGGGAAAACCCTTTGAGGATCCTTTATATAGGTGTTTGATGTGACAGTTCATATTCTCATCTCAATCCAAGGACTGATTATTCTTCTGATCATATATGATTGTTGAAATTATAGCCGCAATGAAAATCTGGTAGGATCCGATCTTTTGAGGTTTAAAAAAACATTCAGATTTAAGGAAACTAAAATATAAGAAATTTTATAACAAATAAAAGAATCTAACATCATGTAAAAGGTTATTATGAAAACAAAATCAAGAATCATACCTCTCGTATTTCTAGGAAGATTATTTATAATAGGTAATAATCTTGTTAAAAATGTTTAGATTCTGGAAAATAACTTGAATACAAACAAAAACTCAATTATAAAAAAAAATTGAGAAAGAAAAATCATCATTACAAAAATGTTTATTACTGAAATCTCAAGTACAAAAAATTTTGAAAACTTCATTAGGGAAAATTTGTAAACTTCATTATGAAAATTTTTGTAAACATCATTACGAAAAATTATGAAAAACTCATTTCAATATTTTTATAAAACATCATTACGAAATTTTTTGAATATATCATTACGAAATTTTTTGAAAACCTCATTATGAAATATTTTGAAAACATCAATACGAAATTTTTTGAAAACTTCACTATGAAAAATTTTGATAACATTATTACCAAATTTTTTGAAAACATCATTATAAAAATTTTGAATACATCATTATGAAAATATTTAAAAACTAAAAATCAAATGTACTCCCCTCTATAAAAATGAGTTTATTATTGTTAGGAGATTGATTCAACAATAAGTTTACATGGAGGATTAACTTTCATTTATCATTCCTAACAGCTGTTTAATGTAATCAAATCTATCGGAGGTAAAGATTTTGTGAAAATATCAGCATGTTTATCTTTCGTTCTGATAAATTAATTAATGATATTTTTTTTGTGTGATCACTATGAATTTGATACCTAATATTAATGTGTTTTTCATAAGAGTGATGTGCATGGTTTTTAATAAGAGAAATGGAACCTGTATTATCAAACAAAATGTGTGTTTTGGTAAAACACATACCATTTTCTGTGAATGTGTGTTGCATCCACAACACTAGAGCACAACAACGTCCAGATGCTACATATTCAACTTCAGCAGTGGAAAGTGCTACTATGTGTTTCTTCTAGAAATACCAAGAAACTAATGAATCTCCTAATAAATGACATGTTCTAGATGTAATATTTCTATCCATTCTACATCCACCAACGTCAGTATCTGAAAAAAAATTTCAAAATTAAATCATTTCTAAAATTATAGAAGAGTCCTAAATCCATGGTTCCCTTTAAGTAGAGAAATATTACATTCACTGCATTTAATTGATATTCCTTATGATTGGATTGATATCTTACATATAAGCATACTGAAAACATTATGTTTGGACGACTAGCAGTCATGTAAAGTAAACTTCATATCATACCTCTAAAAGATGTTTGATCTACTCGTTTCCCCACTTCTTCAAGATCAAGTGTGTTTGAAGTACCAATATGAGTACTTATACTATTAGTGTTGTAATATCCATACTATATAGGAAGATAATTAAAATAATTATATTGGGATATATACATTCCTTTTGGTTTTTGAGAAATTTTAAAACCAAGGAGAAATGATATCCCACCCATCATACGCATTTCAAAATCGGACTTCATTAGATCTGTAGTGGATTCAGTTAAATATTGTTGTGTTAAACCAAATATAATGTCATTAACATAAATTTTAACTATAAAAACACATTTCTTTTCTTTATTTATAAAAGTGTTTGGATCTGAATTTCCCTTAACATAGTTAATTTGAATAAAAAATCATGTAAGTCTATCATACCAGGCTCGAGGGGCTTGCTTAAGTCCATACAAAGATTTGGAACATCTATATATTTGATCTGGATGTTTTTTATATTCAAAACTAGGTGTTTGTTAAAAAAAACTTCCTCTTGAACATAACCATTAAATAAAGCACATTTCACATCCATTTGAAATAGTTTGAAATTGGAAAATGTTTCAAAGGAAAGTAAGATACGAATAGATTCTAGTCTAGCTACAAGAGCATTGGTTTCATCATAGATTATTACATATTGATTAGTTCCATTAGTAACTAATTTGGATTTATTTATTATAATGATTCCATTTTCATCACACTTATTTTTGATGACCCATATTACTGCAATAATATAAGTTTCCTTAGGTCTTTCATCTAAGGTCCAGTCCTTATTACTTTCGAATTCATTTAGTTCATCTTGCATGGGTTAAATCCAATCATCCTAACCTAAAGCTTCATCAGCTCTTTTTTGTTCAAATTGATAAAGGAATGATAGATTTTCTACTTTATTTCTTACAGAACATGTAGTATTTACAGGTTGATTCACATCACCAATGATACTATCAATGGGACGATTATTTAGAAACAACAGATTTTTGTTTTTTAAAACCTATTCATCAACATAGGGTTGGAAATCTTCTGGACTAAATGATTCAAAAGTATCTTCTTGGAAATTTTCATTATCTGAAGGATCCTCTATCAAAGGTTGACAATCAATTTTTTAATACACATCTGAAGATGTAGGTTAGGGTTGTTTAAAATCAATGAGATCAGTTTCATCAAATTTAACATGTATTGTCTCTTCAACAGTACACGTGTTTTTGTTGGAAACACTATCAGCCATAGAATTTATGGAGTAGCCAAAGAATATTTCTTCATTAGATTTTGGTTCGAATTTATGATGCTTATCTCCATTATTCAGGATGAATACTTTGCAACCAAAAAACTTGAAGTAAGGAAGTTTGGTTTTTATACCATTCCATAACTCATAAGATATTTTATTTATAAAAGGTCTAATTAAAACTCGATTTATAGTATAACTTGAAGTACTTATAGCTTGAACCCATAATTTTTTTGCTATATAATATTCACTCATCATTGTTCTTGTTATATCTTGAGGACCACTATTTCTTCTTTCAAAAACTACATTCTTGTGGAGGTGTTCTTGGTGCTGAGATGTTGTGAGTAATGCCTTTTCTACTACAAAAAGTTTCCAAATAAAAATATTGAAATTCTCCACCATGATCACTATGAATAGTTTTAAATGAAAGGTTTTTCTCATTTTTAAAATGGGCTCAAAACATTTTAAAATAAGAAAAAGCTTCAGACTTCTTTCCTAGAAAATAGACCCACGTAAATCCAGTGTAATCATCAACTAAAACAAATATATAAAACATGCTTCCAAGGCTTCCAATTTAGGTTAGACCCAAAAGATCCATATGCACTATTTTTAATGCATCAGTAGTTGTGACTTCACCAATTGATTTAAAATTGGATTTATGTTGCTTTCCATATTGACAAGGATCACAGACTTTTGAAGAATCAAATCTATGCTCTGGTAGATCCTTAACGAATATTTTCTTAGAATGTTTTCATAGGTTCTTAAGGTTACAGTGACCTAACCTTATATGACATAACCATGAATTATCTTTCATTTTACTAAGGAAAGGTATATCTTCACTTATAAAGTCTTCTATGTTTAGTTTGTAATCATTCTCTTTCTTATGGGAAGAAAGAATAAACTCTTCCTTGGAATTGTGTAATAAGCACTTGTCATTCCTAAAATTTAGAAGGTAACCTTCATCAAATTATTTGATTATGCTAATGAGATTGTTATTGAGAAACATAAAAAATAAAACATTTTAAATCAATGTTTTTACTAGAATAAAGATGTTACCTATACCAATAATTTCTCCTTGAGCATTATCTCCGAATGTTACTTTTCCTCCTTTCATCTTGATAATATTTTCAAAGCAGTTTTTGTTACCCATCATATGCCGAGAACATCTACTATCCATGTCCCATGTTTTTTTGTTGGTACCTTCTCTATTTTCTTGAATATAATCAATAGTTAGGTTTTCAGAATCCAAACATGCTTGGATCTAGAAATCTTAGAAATAAAATTTTTAGGCACCCACATCTTTTTAGAAAAATAGGCTTTATGAAATCATAAAGACTGAGTTTTGTTTTGAGAATAATTTTTTCCCAATGCCTACCACACTTACACATAGTATAGAATGGATCACATTGAGGAGAAAAATAATTGTTACTAAAAACTGGTTTAGAACTAGTATAAAAAAAACTAGAATTATTCCTTATAGGTCAGATTTGAGAATACATTTTATCAAGAAAAACTAATGTAATGATTGAAAAACTCTTCCTTATGGAAAAAAATTTGGATTTCAGTATGATAACCGAATTCTTTTCTTCAAAAAAATTTGATTATGAACTAGAGTTTGACTCAAAAACATTTTTCTTAGAAATTATGTTTCCTAGAAACATAGAAAGTTTATTCTTTTCAGAATTTACTTCCCCGTGATATTCTGAAATACTTTTGAAATCAGAAATTTTCTTATCATGATCTTTAGAAAGATCTGATATTTCCTTAGTAATAATAGTATTCCATGAATTTTCCTTATCAATTTTTTTCATGAGTTTTGAATTATCATTTTCATGAAGTTTGTAAAACCTAGAAACTTCTTCAAAGGAAGGTAAAATATTATCTTCATCAGAAGAGGATTCTTTATCCAAAGAGTTATAATATTTATCATTACTATAATTTTAATTAAAAGAAACAGTGGCCATTAATTTAGAATTATGTACCATAGACATTAAGCAATGATTTTCAATAGGTAGTCTGGCTATTAGACCAAGATTTTTTTGTCCAGAATATTTGTAATCTGATGAATAATTTGAAGAGTCACCACCACTGGCACTCATGGAATCACTAGATTTGATGACATTTTTTGCTCTATCCTTGTATTACTTCGTTCTGTTTCATTCAGAGTGCTTTTCCTTTATTTATTTTCTCTTAAGCATGGAACAATTAGGTCAAATATGTCCATATCTCTTGAATTTATAACATCTGACTTACGAATCTTTCTTATCATTCCATTCATTTTTCTTATATCTGTATAGAAATTTCCTCTGTCCAGCAATCATGTTCATCCTTTGAGAAAGATTTTCTAATTCATTTTCTGAGGATTCACTAACACTAGATTTGGATTGGATAACAACCTTCTTAAATTTGGATCTGGTAACTCTCTCAGGGGTCTTAGCTTTAATATTCGTTGAAGTTGTAGTAAAAGAAATATTTCCATTCACATTCTTCTTCTTAAAATTATCAGAATCTCTCTTCATTGTAGTATCATGTTGAAGAAGGGATAAAATTCTAGTAGGGATTTCAGGATCTAATGCATTGGTTGAGGAGAGCTCCCTCCATGAGGTTACTAGTAAAAGGTGTCATGTACGTTGTTTTCTGTGGTGCATTAGAGACCAGACTAGGATGTGTTCTCATGCATAAGAATTTGGTTATTTCCTATGGTTAAATACAGTTGAGACAACATGAGCATAACTATATGACCCATGGCCTTGAGCAAGCAACCATAGTTTTTTCATTGAAGAAGTAGTGACACTATATGTTGGAGATCGATTCATTGTGTACTATGGACACAAGAGTTTCATTTATAACATCTATCAGATGGACATTAATTTTATATAGAGGTGATGGCTAAATATCTTCTAGGTCCAAAACATTATGTTTGTCTATAATCCTAGGAAGTGTAATATTGAGATAGATTCTCTATGTTGGAGGTCTAATTTTTAGTTTTTGAATGAGGCGTTAGTGAACTTGGACTCATTGCAGTTATCTTATTTGGTTGTAGATGGAGTAACATATGTCCATTTGATGGTTATTTCACCTCATCTGTTATAGTGAGTTTGAGAGGCACAGATATGGGATACCGACTATGATACCATAAATGCTCATATTTCTATAGGGCAGGCTCATGATTAATTTTCATAAGGTGGGGAGCACATTTTTATTTTGAAAGGATGCATGATGGTACCAGTGACATTCTGGGAGAAATATTTTAGAGTGTTTCGTACATCTACCTTGGAGGTACATCAAGGTGTGGAAATGATCTATCAAGACCTATAATGTAAATGTTAGTGGCTATGGATGAATAAAATATTTACAAATATCTCTCTTAATTAATTTCTTTTAAACAACTAAACGGTGTGCACAATGATTGAAAGATCTATTAAAACCCACATTAGGTTCCATAATGGAATTTGGATGGTATATATATGGTCCTTGTGATAAAATTACCATTACCATCAATGTGACCTGATTCCATACGGTTTTTCATTGACTAAATCATCAAGTCAGACATATAACTTTCAATCTGATAGTAGAGTTTAGTAGAGAGATTAGGACAGTACTATGTTGAGTGGATAACTCAAATCCCTAGTGTTACATTGAAAATTGATTCTGATCATGATGCTTGATTTATATTATGGTTGTGGATGGGATTATATGAGGTTTTTGGGATTTAGTTAAACAGGAGCACAATATTTATCCCACAAGTTGATGTACATACTGAGTGGACTATTTATGTTCTTGAGGATAAATAATGATCTTGCATGTTATACTCTCATCATAATTTAGGGGATTAACATTCACTGGTAGAGTCGTTATATAAAAGCAACCACCATTCCACCATTGCAATGAAACAATTCGATGATTTTTACATGTGAACCTGCAGGTCACCGCTTTGCTGGACTGACCTAGGGGACTCGACACTCATGGGAATAGAGTTGGTGAAAAATAATACATAAAAAGTATAGATCATCCATGAGTGGTTGAATACTACCCAGATCCATCATAAGTCATATGCTGATTAACAATGGAGGCCTTTTGAGATATTTGAGGGAGAGCACGTCTTCCAAAGAGTGTTACCTTGAAGTGAATTACATTGACATGGCCAATTCAGAATGATTTCTCCAAGGTTCATTACCTATTTCATGAAACTGCATATAGCACGAGAGGTGGAGTACCACTTAACTCTACCTCTGTAGTTAGATTAGGTACATGACATCTTCCACATGTAGCATATGAGGTGGTACGTGCATGACCCATCACACATTATTGAACGAGGAAAGTTGGTTATCAAGGATGGAGATAATTTTGCTAAGTACCCAGTAAAGATAAATTATTTATAGGAATGGATCCTTCATGGGAGATCTATCCCTTTAGTGTGTGTACAGTGGCATCACAGAAACCATTAGTAGAGAATATGGAAGATGGATACTTAGATTCATGCTCAGTATCCTCATATCATTGTATAGAACATGTTTTGGTTTTTTGGGGATGTAAAACCCAAAGATGGAGAGAATGTAATGTCTCAGATTTTCAAATTATTTTTTTACATATTATATTTATTAATTTATAAAATATGTATTGAGGTAGTTTTAAATTCCAATGCCTAGTGTTCCCAGAATAAATACTTAAATGACAATAAATATATTTAATTTCATACACATGGTATTCAGGAAAATGTAGAATAACTTTTAAAAGGGTGCTCGAAAGAGAAATATTAGGTTAACATTGATCTTAAAATCACAATTTTACCCCATCCACACCATAACGTTGGCTAGTGCAGGTCGTTTGTGAAATTTTCTTACTGGTGAAAATTAATAAAATAATTTGATAAATATTATTTTAATTCTATTTTATATGAAACTCCTTGGGTTTATTTATATGTATCATGATGTCATAATTTTTATGTTATCCATAAAACACTTGAAATCCTCTAGATATTTTTAACAGAGTGATATATACTATCCTTATAGAATAGTGATGATGGATCATTGATCAACAATCGATGCACATAGGTATTCATTGTATCGTTCCAATAATGACAACATGGTTATCATTCTTCATCAGTGACCAATCCAAATTGATGGGGGCATTTATTTTCTTGGATTCATCCATGTTATTCATTTCTATGATTAACATGAATAAATTTATGAAAAAATCATTCACAGATCATCCGTATATTGGTATTGGATTTATATTGAGGGGATTTAAAAGTGAAATTATGCAAGTTAATTTGGTGATGATACTTTTTCCATTCTAATGGGTACATTCCAATATTGACCGGAACATTGATCGAGGCTCATTCCTCTTGATCGGTTTTTCTTTTCACCCCCAATTCTGTATTTCATAATTTATTTTCTTCATTAGCATAGTGTTCAACAGATATGGATCAATCGATCAATTTGTACCTGATTCATAGATCAGTGATATGATATCATAGATCTGGGATTAAAAAAAGCGACATAGGTGTGACAATGGATGCAGTAGTGAGTCAAAGAATGATAAACATCCAAAATCATGTTCTTCGAAATTATTCTATCTGAGTCAAAGAACATGGTTGTTATCCAATTTGTGAACATATCAGGTGACGAAATAGGTAGTTCGATGATTTCATGAAATTGATGACTTCATGCCTCTAACTATTTGGCGGGGCAAGGATCCAATCCAAAAGCTGAAGTGGTGGAGGTGGTGTACGACAACAGATCTAGGATTCTGGAAAATCCTATAGATCAAGGTGTGTAATCCTGTATGAGATGACATGTGGGGCCCCTTCATTGGTAGTTAGGGATTATGGATGATGATAATTATAACACATCATGGGACCCCGATCAAATGGTTTGTGACACCATCTAATTGACTGAGTGTGTACTTTAGAATTAAGGATACATTGGCACAAACACACTATGTCATCCTACACACACCTGGCTTGGAATACACAGAATGGGTCATGGAAATTGATTTAGTACAAAGACAAGTCCAAGAGACTTTGATATGATACCATGTGTCTCTACAATCCATTTACATACTTCTACATGTTGTGTATATGGAAACAATATGTTGTGTGAGGATCCTCTACATGGGAAACACATGAGATGACTGGACACACCATAGACCCCCTTGGACACCATGTTTACTCCCATCAAGAGTGATTGAGTATCTTAATTTTCCTAGTTTGGACTAGTATAGGTTGACTGTGCTCTCTTGGTCCTTTCATTGAGGGTACAGTGCAACATTACATTCTGATCATTGGGTTTTGATCCCCTCTAGGGGCCGAGTCTCAGATAGTGTTGTGGTGTCCCTTAGTGAGATTAGATTGTACTTCTATATCATCCATAGTTGGAGTTTGTGAAATCAGTGTCACCTTCTCTAAGTAGTGAATCAATCCTATATCCAGAAGGCCATATCGGTAGGGTGTATAGAATCATTGACATTAAATCCACTATGTAGCCTCTTGATCAAAATTGGGGTTGTGTTGTCCCCCAGTCGTTTTGGGGCGTGACCCCCTGTCTTTGTATTAGGGTCCCCCTAGACGAATGAGTTTCCATGGGAATGGAATATTGACCCATACCTCTATTTATAGTGTCTCTGATTGTACAATGGTTTGTGGATTGGGTTATCCCAGAATGAGTGTTTCTTTGAACAAACTTTGGTGGATAGTAGGTAGTTATAAACTTTGGATGATATGAAGCCTTTCATGAGTATATCTATATTATTATTATACTATAAATTTTTTTATATCTTTTATTGAGTATAATATAATTCATTATTCCTGATTTTTTTTTCTGGGGTATACTACTTAGTATTTCTATACTCACCCTTTCACAGGATTTAACTACACAAGTCATGTCTTTTGTAGTTAGTGAACCATTTGACAGTGTACTGGGAGGACATGGAGTGGTTGGAGTATTGCTGGAGCTTGATATACTGATGTGTTTATTGGGAGTATAATTTTGAAATAGTTCTCTCCCTTAGAGTAGTCTGGTTTTATTACAGTTTTGGATGAGAATGTTTTTGGCCCGTTTTCTATTTTCAGTTCCTTCAATTGCATAATAATTTGTGGGAACAAAAGTGTATGCATGGATTATTATCATTGTTTTACATTTATTAATTTTTTCAAATTGGGTAAATGTGTGTGTGTGTAGGTACATTAGTATAATGCCTCCCATTTGTGGGATCTGCCTACTCCACACTAGTTTCCTGCCCCTGGCCTATTGTAGGTGTGTGTGGTGTAGTAATGGGTCAGACCCTGGTGAGTTGGGTCATGAAAAATAATACATATGTCAATATAAATTTGGTAATTGTAACAAATTTTATTTAATTTATGTACAAAAACATCGTAATATTTTGAAATTTTTTAAATTAAAAACTCGCTTTGTCATCACATCTATGAGATGACATTTAAAAACAGTTATGCCACTTCTATTAGATTATTTTTGAAAAAAATGAATCAATAATCGAAACAATCATAATTAATATTTTTTATTAAGAGAAAAACAATTATTTTCCAATATGATTAATGGAAATAGTTAATTTTAATAACATAATTTAACATAAAATGAGTTGACTTTGTTATTAATCATAAATGATAAGGATTGAGAATGATCCAAAACATATGATAAACCCATTGGATGGAAATATTTAAACAATAGACTCAAATTTAATTATAATTTTACACTATTCAAGTCATTTTAGGTAACAAATTCTTCCAAAAAAAATTCATTTTGGTATTTAGGATAATTTTAATCCACCACTATTAATGGGTTCTCACAACCCATACATATTAACACCTCCAAAGACTTTTATATAATCCAAAAATAGTCCAATTATGCTTAATAAATTCATTCTATCATCATAGAAGATTAATATTTCTAGAAATTCATCCAATGAAGGCCTTGGTTGTAAACCAATTGGAGTTACCTTGAGAAAGGTTAATATTGAACCATGAGAAATGTAGTATTATTTATGTTTAAAGCCTTGTTAATCCTTTGTATGTTTAGAATCCTCATTTGTACTTATTTATGTTCATAGAGTTGGATTAGGGCTATCTAACATCCAATTTCTCTTAGAATATGTGTTGTAGCAGATATGTCTACGCAACTTATTACATTCTTTTGGGTCAATATAGGTGATGAGTTTCATTATAAGTAGTCTATTCTCTTTGAATCCCCATAATAATCCATCCCCCAGTGAAGGAAAATGGTTCATCTAATGGAGGATTGTAGGAATGAGAATCTGATTTCGAAGGGGTCGGTTTGAGCACAAATCAGATGAGCTTCGTACCAGGTGAGACATTAGTTGTTGGTCATAATCTCATGGGGGTATTGGTTCATTTTTATTGTTTTAATCCTATGATCGACCTCTCATCTTGAAAGCTAATACAATTCACTTGCTGGAGATAGTCTTGGGGTGGCAAAGCAAAACAACAATCCTTTGTGAGAAAAAATTCTTGATAGTTTAGGTAGATTGAAGTGCGATCTGGGAGTGGGGAGTTCTGAAAATTCTTAGATGACTAAGGGTGATGTTGTGGAATGTAGATGGGGTAATAGATATAGAATATATTTCAAATGAAAGTACAGTGAACTATGACTCTACGACTGTTATAGGTCCTTAATGCAGCAACAACCAATCGAGAAACAATGGTTTATCTATTATGGAATTACAATTGGACTTTGAAGGAGTACCCTAGACTCATTTAGTTGTTTCTTACTCTATGTCAGTGCAGTCAGGAAAAGTTATCTCTGATAAAGGTTGTAAAGTGTTCCATAAAGTCTAATTCAGATCAAGTCCTAGATGGGAGGTTTTTGATATAAAACTAGCTAACACTTTTGATGTATTTTCTATCAATGATCTTGTGTAGGAGTTGGAAACTGATTTTTCTAGGTTGGAAGAGAATAGGTCCCCTATGAATGATCCCAAATATGATAACATCAGCCAAATATCTAGTGATTCGGATTGATTTGGTCATGCTAACATGATTCCTAGCACGATAGGAAGCAAGAACCATAGGATTCTTCTCAAAGAGGGAATGGGCTACTCATATCTGCCACTTCTAAAAGATACTACATCCACGAAGAAGAGGACTAATAAGATGGGGGCAATGGATGTTTGATATTAGGCATAACCTATTGAAGTGCATGACAAATCATTGAAATTGCTAATGCACTCAGGGGAGGAGATGTTTGGATTAGTTCAGATGATTAAAACTATTGATGAATATAAAAACATAATTATGAGTAGGTTATAAAAGTATGGCCTAATGAGGATCATTATTATTGGATCAACAATAAGAATCCTATAAGTATTAGAGGGCCAAATGGAGAGAATATCAACGTCGATGGGTATATCTAGTCTTGGGACAACCTTCTTTCAATTATGAAGATATTTTAATGGATGAACTAGATACAAAGGTAAAAACTACATCATAGAATTTATTTCTGGAATTAAAATCCAGTATGATTAAGTTGTTCTTTAATGAGTCTTCCATTTCCTTTTTTCTTTGAACTCACAGTTTCCCACTTATTCCTAAAAAGTGTTAAATAATAAAAAAATATAATTTTCAGTCTAGATAAAATATTATTATAAAATAGATGACAAGATATTATATAAGGATAACATATGATATTATAATTATTAATATAATTATTTTATAATTTAATATAATGCATAAATTAATTATACATAAGTTTTATCTGCTTTCAACCAAATAAATCATAAGGTACGGTATTTCGTCTCAATTTAAATTGCATTGTGAATTATTTGTTTTTATGTACTAAATAGAATTTTTGTGGTGTATATAAAAACCCTTTGAAATTTGATAACATGAAAACATCATTATTAATGTTGTTTTATACTTATATATGAATTATTTAATATAAAATTATTTGATTTTAAAATAATAACCTGATAAATTTGTTGTGAAATATTTTATGTTTGTAAAATTTATCTTGAAACAATCACTTTATTTTAATCATTAATCATTAGTAATTACATTTCCATTAAATATCATTATTATTATATGATGATATGATTCTTTTTAAAATTGTATATTTGTTTTACATATGGTGTTTACAATGAAAATTATTTGGTTAACTGGGGAAAATATTGAGAAATCTGTATCCTTTAATCAATAAATATATTTTTAAGGAAAAATAATTAACAATATAAATAGATTATATTTTATATGAGGAAATATTTGGGCTTGAAATACATGAGTTATTTATATGTAAATGTAATCCACTCGATGCATTGGTATTCTCATGTGACAAATCAGATTTCCAAATCATATGGATTTTTGACATTATGTTTTGAAAAATACTGAGTATACATCATGATGATAAAGGTATCATGTGCCAAGAAAACATTATATCTAATTATTGTTCATTTTCTTCATTAATTATTCAATAATTATTCTCCATTATATTTTTATGATGAAAAAATATATGGATTTATTTCATTCTCAATTTAATAATTAAATGGATATTTTTAGTTATTTACCATTCTCTATTGATTATTCCTTATCAAATTATTTAAATATCATGTGTGTTCAATTATATACCATTCCATATGTATTATTACTTATTGACTCATGATATCTACCACTATACTCAACCATTACTGATTATTTTAGCACACACATATTTTTTTCCTTTCCCTAGGTTATAATGTATAGGTCATTAAATGGGTTTCAATGATTCATTTTATTATATTTTATTATTTATAAAATTTAATTTTAAATAACTCATATAACATCGGTACCATGTATTTAATCTGGTTTTCCAAGAATACTAATCTATTTGGTGCTTTGGGATTCAAAAATTGTATCAGTGTTAGGGAAATAAAGCAACACACCAGCTCCAACATCTTGGGTCGGGTTCATTAGATCATCAGTAGGACGACTATGCTCAAAGATGTCATTATTACATCATATACATAAAAATAATAATTACATAATTATTATTTCTATTTAATAATTATTAATTTAAAATAATTCAATAACAATAGATATGAAAGATGAACTACGTTACAATCCTCTAAATGGTAAGTCATAAGTGCGTGTGAGTAAAATTTCATTTTCTAAATAAAAATGAAGGAAAGAAGGTAAGTAATATTTTATCATTAATGATTAATTATAATATCATAAATATATATATTATTTATTTAAATAAACTAATATATAATATCCATAAGAATTTTTCATGAAAAATCAATCGCATCTCTTCATGGCGGTGGTAATTCACACACTCATGAACAATGTTTTCATTATTCAATAGATGTAAATGTATGATATTAGATGTTATATTATCCTTATATAATTATAAATATTTTATTAAAATCATATATTTACATTACAAAAATTATTATATTCATCTATATATGGTTGTGAAGGACAATGATTTACATTGGATTTGCCGGTGGTATTTATCACACTCTAAAATGATGGATTCTTCTCCCACTAATGAAATAAGAAAATGTGTGTAGGTTATTACATTAACATTAAATAATATTATTATATTTAATATAATTTTCAAATTTCTTACTATCTTTGAATGATATTTTATTTACTAAAAACAATAAATATAACTCAAGAAATTAGTTAAAATTTAAACAACTTCTTTGGACAATCACCTATGTTTTACACCTTAATCTCTATGATATAGTGATTCCTCCAACAGTAAGGCAAATATAATATGAAGATGAATATTTTGAGTGGATTTCAGTAGTTATATAATGATATAGATTTCTCTAATGGTGTGACTTAGAGAATTGTGGGGGATCCCATTTTTATATGAGGGGATGGAAATTCTTCAAATTTTATTATGATTTAAATTTAACCAAATAAACATACATATTCAATATGATAAAAATTTATATTTTCATAATATTTTATGTTTATGGGTTTTAACCCTCTCATAAAAATTAATTTTAACATGTTTATATTATGTTTTTACCCTTACCATTTTCTTTTAACCCCTTGTTTACCACTGTGATTATTATAATCAACAATTATTTATTGATTTTGAGACCAAGAAAGTTACTATAAAATGACTTATGACCATTAAATGTAAAATAGATTATATTTTGAACCGTGATACATTAACTTTTCTAAATTGATGATTTTCTTATTTTTAAATAATTTAAAAAAATATTTCTTATTATAATATAACATTTAGGTCTTTTCTCAAATTATTCATTACAGTGACATTAATGTAACAAGATAATAATATAATTCTAGTAAAAACATTAAAAATTTACAATATTTTATAAATATAAAAAATTTACTAGAAACAGTATCTCACTACGATAATATTAATTTTAGTGTTTTTAAAAACATTTATATAATTTATCTACTTCATTCACAAGAACCCTCTCAGGGTTTCATATATATTTAAGGAAATTAAATAATCCCAAACATAAAAAATAATCAATATTATAAAAAATAATTTAATTATTCTCTAAATAACCTTCATGAATCATTTATTAAATAATTTAATTCCAATTTGAACATCTAAGAATAATTTAAGAGCAAGATGATGAACTTTTGTATTTTAGGATTCTTAAAATAATATCAACTTCAAAATCAATGAAAACACACAAAGAATGTATTATTTTTAATTTTTGGGTGATTATAGATTAAATACATCCAATGAAATAAAGGAAATTGTTTTAATCAATTTTAAGACTTATTAAAATAGTTTTAACAATATTTTACTCATTTTACATGTTTCTGACCAAAAAATTATTAGATACAATAATGATAAAGAAAAAATAATAGAAATATATTTATTAAATCTTGACCCCCAGATTCCAAATTTGGAATAAACTCATAAATATTCATTTTCCGTAAGATATTGAGTTAAATTTAAAAATTTTCTAAAAAAATGTTATGGGAAACCTTTTTTCATAATTATCCATTTTTTGTATAAAGATGTTTACAAAATAAATTCAATAATAAAATTTATAATAAATACCATAATTTTATTTCAATTAATAAAAATATTATTATGAATTTTTTTAGAAAAATCGAGAATATAATATTTCTATAAAATACCAAGAAAAATACAATTTCAATTTATGATATGTAGTTTTCACTATTCTTTTAAAAGATCAACTTTTCATAAAATTAAATAAAATGTTTGGATGCTAATTTTGTCCTACTATATTCAAAAATTATGTATATTTTTCAAAGAAAATTAATAATTTTTAAATTGTTTTTTAAAATAAAACCATATGTTACATGAAATCTAAATTTGTTTAGAAAGAAACCTTTGTTCTTTTTGACTAAAAAATTACCAAAAATTATTATAATTAAAGTAACTGTAGAAAATGAAATGTATGAATATTTATATAAAAATGAAATGAAATATACTAAAAATTGAGTTGCTATATTATTAACATATTTTTCATAAATTTATTCACAAGAATATTCATGATACATTTGAGAACTAATTCCTTATAAAGAAGATATATAATGATGATTCCATTAGTAACTAGTAATAAAAAATTTAGAGAATAGAAAGGTATACTTTGGGAATTATCATTATTCCTGAAAAAATAATTATTTAAAAAAACAGTATTTTTCCATGTCTTTTAAAATTCTTATCTATAATAGTGATTAGTAGCTATTAGGAAATTATTCAATGATATATCATGGTTAAAATGAAAATATATAACTGTCATTATTTTCATGTTTTTAGGTTAATAAAATAATAGTGTCTTATAGAATCCTAAATAATAAAACAAATAGATGAATAATATTATCCTTTTTAACATGATAAAATTTAGGTAAGAATCATGAAGAGAATTTACTCGAAAGAATAGATAAACTATATTAAAATAGAGGATAATTTCATCAAGAAAATGAATATATAATACAATGGAAGATGATTTTGCCTTCTATAATGTGTAAGTCATTGTTTGTTGTTTTCCTTGAGTTTGTGTTTGTTTGACTTGTGGTTGTACGTGGGAACCAGATCCCATAAACTGGCTTCTAATAATCAAAAAAATTAATTTCAGTCAATAAAATGGAAGATTTGAACCAATGAAGTTTAATATAATAGAGCTCATCGGAATGCCGCACCGAGATTTCATTTCTCCAATTTTACAACGTGTGGAAATTAAACCAATAAATTTAATAATATAATGAATAATGATGAAACCCAACATTAGTAACCTTCAAATTCATGTAATGAACCCATCACCCAAAAGTGTACCCTTATTGGGGTAGAAATGAGAGGAGGGTAATGAAAACTTGAGTCCAATCACTAATATTTCCTAAGTTGGTGACTAGAACCGAGAATATAACATATATACAAATTAGAGGAATTATCATGTAAGATAGACATTATGAAGGGAATGATATGACTGATACAAAAATATACTCCTAGTCGTAATCATAACTTAGTTTGGAGTAAATACATGTAATGTCAGACAATATATGTACATCTATAATAGAATATAAAATTACTATAAAGGTAAATTTTGTAGTGACAATAATTCCCAAACAGATCCTACAAAACCATGATATTGTAAAATACAGTTTGATATAAAATGTTATCCTACTAATCTAACAAATATATTTTATAATCATTGGATGAGAATTAAAAAATACCTAGAAGGATCTACCTTGGGTCCTCTCCTGTTGAATATATTTAATTAATAATAAAGCCCATTCATAAATCTGTAAAACTAACTCAAATCCTACATAGGTACACTATACACACATCATAACCATGGATTTATCTCACCATGAATAAAATAAATGTTTTCATATATTATATTATTAAAACAAAAATGCAATTTTGGTATTTATTCCCCAGTAGACTGTTTCTCTTCCCCAACATCATAATCACAATCCTTCTCTCAAAAAAATTAATTGAGGCTAAAAAACACTCATCTATATATCATAACATCCCCGTCAGGAATAATTTCATCTCATATCAGTCAAATATATAATATAAACGAATTTCCAATGAGACACAACAACCTATATAATGTGTATCAAACGTCAAGTATACCTCGGTCATTCACAACCCATTAATCACATATTGTAACTCAAGAAATCACAACCTTTACACTTCATACATATAATATTCCTTTGGAATCTATATCTATATATACATGTGATATAGTGACCCATAATTCTGATTAATTGATATTAAATATTTTAAGATCAATACTCATTATATTATATAAACAAACACCTAAGAACCATAATAGTTTAGGTCTATTAGAAATATTGAAAACAATCTTCTTAATTCATGAATGATCTTCAATGTATCCCACAATGATATTCCCCTTTTTTACACCTACTTGAAACTAGTTCATCATAACTAGGGGAAAAGAAACATATTAATGGGTGGACTCAGAAGCTCATTAAGGGTAAACAATGACGATAAAAGGACATAACCTGAAAATAAGGGAATGACAATGTGAGCATAACATTTAAAAAAATTACCATGTATATCAATGATAATAATCTTGAGACATAGAATAAATATTGGATGTTCATAAGACATGAATCATAAGGGAATAAAATAACATGATCCATTGGGGAATAAAAATGGTATTGGAAAAAAATTATGGAATTGAAATAAGGAAATAAACCCTTATGGCACGGATACCCAGTAATTCATTCATAACATTTTATGTCTAGGATTAAAACCAATGTGCTTGATTCAGGAATGGAGTAACAACCCATGTACCATCCTTTTCAGTGGATACACCTCCTTAGTGGGACACACAACCATCCTCATTACCAGTCCATTCTTTATAGTGGAATGAGTTCTCATCCCAAACCATTATGTTAGTCAGGGTTCAATCTCAATAACATCATTGTGGACAAATCGCCTTACCAAACTACGTTCACTATGAATTTATGCCATATCTTACTGAACTAGGTTTATTCCCCATTCCAGTCATGTCTTACTGAACTGGGTTCATTTCCTTTTTCATTCATGTCTTACTAATCTTCCTTTATACCACATTCCATCATAATATATCTCTTGATATATAAATATTTATACAATTCAATGAACGTATATATAGTTACCAAACCTCATCAGTCATAACATAACCACCAACTTTTGTTATATATTAACCACTGTATCATTATGAAAATCATGCATAAGTGGTCCAAAAGATCATTAAACAATCATCATATCATAACCCATTCTATTTAATGGGTTTTATAAAATATTTCATCCAATATTTCCTTATATAAAAGGGACATGTTTAATAATAATTTCATTATTTCAACAATCATAACCTGTAGATAAATTATTAGGTTTTTTAAAAACTCTTTTCTTGGTATAATCCATAGGAAAAATATTATTTTGATATAATTTATCCCATATTTTACATAAACTATTCATTGATATAATATTAATTGTATCCTCGGTTCATGTCCCAAAAAAATCATAAGGTACTTCAAACGATATCATCATAGATTGAGAATTATTTTTAATGCTCATGTGGAACATGACATAAATAATAACACATTTCCTTTTAAGAACACTTTTTAGAAATATAAATCTTTTTCAAAATCTGTTTCTTTTAAAATAGTATTCAAATCATAAAAAGGATGTTTTAAAAATAATTTAATAAATATTTTAAGAAAAATATCATTTTCGCTTTTAAAAATAATTTTTATAACATATTAAATTTTGAAACAATTTAATTAAAAAATAAATTTCATTACTTATATTGTAATCATAAATTAAAATAATGGCACGAAAATGGGAAATTTTGTTCATATCTAACAAGTTTAAAAAAAATTCATTTACATTTTTAGTAAAAAATAATCCTGCAATGTTTTGGAACATGACATGAATAATATTTTTTATTTACTTTTTAATATTTAAAAATGTGTAAAAATATATAAAATAAGTCTTTTAATGAATATGTTAAAAATACATTTTATTTGTTTTGGGAACATGCTATTGGATAAAAAAAATTCTACTAGAAATATGATTTTTTTTGTAAAAACATTCCTTTTTAAACTCATGAGATAATAAATAGTGAAAATTAATAGAAAACATGTATTCCTATTGAATAAATCTAAGAAACTAAATGTTTTTATAATTATTTTGAATTAATTGTGATTGTTCAAAATTGGAGACTTAATCATAAATAATCTCGTTTGATGATGAGATTGTAACATAAAACTATTATCAATTTGGTAAACATGAATCATAATCCCTATGAAATAAATAAAATAAAATATATCCTCAAATAACATGAGGAAAAATAAATTCATCATTCACCTCCTGAACGAAAATAGGTTTATTACATAACATTTGTCTCAAAGAAGGAAGATTAACATAAAAATACCGTTATGATATATTAAAATTTGAACTGTAAATGCTATGGAAAAGAGAAAATAAAATTTATATGTAAACCCAAATATATAATACAAAAAGTATCATAATACACATTAATTGGCAGTATGTACATCAAATAAAAGAAATAGTAGATAATTATGTCATGTGTCTCCCAGAAGTAAAAACTGAGACAAAAATCCCTAAACATAAGTCATGACATCATTCAATCTTATTAGAACCTAATGTAAAACAAACATAAATTTATCATACTTTTATTATAGAAGAATTATTATATATATCATATCATATATGATTTATTTGTGTCATTTTTTTAATTATTTATAAAATATTCAATGTTATATCCATGTTTTAGGTAATAACCACATTGTTTTTTTATAAAAGTTATGGATAGTTATTTTAGGTCCTCTTACTTTGATCATGGTTAAATAAAATAAAAAATAATAATATTAACATAATTTTCATATTTATATATCAAATATTCCTTTAAAACTATTCATAATTTTTTTTTTCTGAAATGAACTAAGTTACGACCATGGATAAGGTAGACCATACATAAACATGGGTAATGTTTCCATTTTAATTGATTAATATGAGATGTAGGTAAGAAATATATTATCTTTAATTTATGATAATAATAGAATAAAAAAATTATATTTCATTAAATTTATTTATAAAAATTATACATGTGTTTTGGTGGTTAAAAGAGAGACACATAGGTACATGAAAGTTGTTGTCTACATGTTCATTAGCGACGTTATCAGCTTGTATAAAGTGAAATGGTATGAAATAAAAGGAAAAATATTATCTCCTTATGGTGATAAATATTCAATTAATATCACTATTATTTCATTTATATCACATATAATCATTACAATTACCCTTATCACCTACCATGTAATGCGTAAACGAATCACATTCTATGTTAGGGTGTAGTATGGTGTTGACACGAGCGGGGAAACATTATTCCTCAAATATTTAAATAATAATTTTATGTGTGATATAATATTTCCAAATTCATTATAATATCATAATTATCATATATAAAAAATAAATTCATTATTACCTTCAACCTTTAAGGTGGTAATATAATCAAATGACATCAGTTTGCATGGCTGTAGTCTACCATAAACCATAATGATTATTTAATAACCCACATGATGGAACTATAAGAGGTTATAATTCATGTCATTAATATTAAAGCATCCCATTATATGTATGAAAATATGGTTATTATATCAATATGTTTTAAAAATAATTATACTAGTTAGAGAAATAAATTAAATAAAGATGCTTATTGAAGAACATTACCTTTCCTTTGGGAATCCCCCATATATTTGTTTCAAAGCCTTTAAATTTTGGATTTATATCCAAGATATGAATTCTAGGATGATATGAAAGATGTTTAGAATTTTTTATAGGGAATGTCTTGACTAAACTGGTTTGAGTGTGTGAAGAATAGTGGAGAGGTGGTGGATTTTTATAAGTAAGGGAGATGATACACGTGGTATTTTTGAAAAGAAAAATGTTGTCCCACAATTTTCAAATGAAAAAGGGGACAAATTTTAAAAATTATATAAAAATTGAGGCTTATGGGAATAATATTTATATAAAATATTTTTTATTAATGTGTATAAGTTATTTTTACCCTTATATTTTTTTGTTCAACTCTCAGTAAACATATTTTTACCTTAATAGGTATAATTAATTTTAATTTTATTCACTATTAATTTTAGAAAAAATTCAATAGATGTTATTATTACTTATATATTATTTTTATTATAAATCAATAAATAATTTTTCCAAATACCATTCATAGAAGTAAAAAAATGATTTTATATTTTATTCCACACATGTAATAAATAAATTGGTTTTAAAAGAAAAAGCTTCCAAACGTTGAACTGTTTTTTACGAAAATTCAATATATAATTGAATAAAATTTACAAAATTGGATTCATTTAAATAAAAATAAACCATTAATAAATTAAAATTAGTTAACAATATAATTAATAATTTTCAATAATTAAAAAAGGTAGTTTTCAATTAAATGTTTTTATTTCTCACAATCTATCAAAATAGTTATATTCTCAAAAAATCATAATAAATATCAATATGATATGTTGTAACTATTATTTATAGAATTATTTTTTTTATAAATTTAACTAAAAAGCAGTAATGATAAATTTTATTATAATTTTAAAAAATCGACAGAAGTTTTTTTTAGAAAAATACTGTTTTAAATGTAAATTTTGATTTATTCTTAATTATTATTTAGACAACAAGCATGATGAATGTTAAAAATAGTTTTAATATATTAAATATTAGTTAAATTAAATTTATTTACCATTTATTAATTTATTGATTTAAAACACACTTTTTCTAATAAAAATATTTTTATAGGAAATATTTTTTTAAAATGGTTTTATTTATCTTTCAGATTAATTAACAACCAAAAGATTATATAAATTTATAAAAAATATTTTCCTTAACTATTTTACGTTATTCATAAACATTATTTCAATATCAAGATGAAAACAATCATAATAATATTTTAATAGTATGCCTCATTTCATTTTAATGTAATGTTATTTGTAATTTTGGAAAAGCTAAGAGTTTCATATAAAATAAGAAAGACTCATTATAATGTGTAATTGAAGGTAACATTACTTGATCATTAAATTTAAAATAAAAAACAATAAATTCCTATTAAATAAAGTCAAAAAAATGAGGTGTGACATTCTACCCCCCATAAATTGAATTTCTACTCTAATTTTTATATCAGTAATTACTAGTTTTGAATTTACCAATTACATCATAAAAAAACTGAAAAATGAATTGTTCCAATAAAACGGACTCTTGAAAAATATAGTTTTACATGAAAAAGTCATATATAATAAATACAAATTGGATTCCAAATGGGAAATCATATTTGGGAAGTGAAAAAATTCGAATCTAAGTGAAAATCAACACCCAAATACTAATGTAGAGTGATTTTGAACATTGATCATAAGAATGTCAGTGATACAAATATGTTTTATGACAATAAATCCTAAATGAAAATAATCGTGATATGGTAAATAGATATCATCAATAATTTTTCTAACATGAATAAATTTTATTTCATGAATATTCAAGAGAATATATGCCTTTATGATTTGATTCCATTTCATAAGAAAAATCCCACCCTTTGGCTATCCCTCAGTAAATTTACACATCGTATCTTACTCCATGAAATTAAGGTGAATTTGTCATTTTGGAAGCAAAAATAGATTATAATTTCTCTTGTATAATGAAATTTCATACCTTTTATGTGTAGTAAAAAAAAGTTTTACATAGATTATACTAAATGCATAAATATTCAAATGGTGTTGTAATACGTAAATATTTAAAACCAGATAAAAAATTCAACTTAAACAATTCTGTAATGGTTAACCTTATAACCCTTTATAAATACAAAAATAAAATAAATTATAAATAAGGTCACTAAATTACCTAAATAACATATCATTAATCCTCCATAAATAATAAAGTGGATTTGTATTATCATATACAAAACATGTGATTACAATCATCATGTATTCTATTAACAAATTGTAATATCTTGAATTACAGTAAAATTTTATTGAAAAAATAATATTCTTCTACATTCCTTGAATATAACTAATAATGTTGAATATCTTCTGTAGATTAAACAATGTGTTAAATTTGCTTCAATTATAACATAATCCACTATGTCAAAACTCCATTATTAGTTCTGAGGCTATAAGTACACTCTAATTTACATTATCTATATCAATAGACTCTTTATACAAAACTAATCTCAATTTTCTTAACCTCATAAACATATGAATGGTTATAAATATTCAATCAAATTTCTTTTAAGTCAACTTTCATGTCAATACGTTATAAATGTCATATATTTTTTAATCATTATTAAAAATATTTACTAATAAATAGCTATATATATAATAATTATAATAAAATAAATAATGATTTCAAATGCATAATTACATAAATAATCCCACTTTCATAAAAAATAACTAATTAAGATTTTTTCCTATGTACGTTGAAATTTATTTCCTTTATTTTGTAATTTGTAGTCTCTCTATCATCAACAATATAACCATTAATCATACCACATTAGTGATTATTTTCAAAATAACTCCTCATAGGACATCTAGCATAATATTTCCCATAGTTTTAGAATTTTAAGAATTTATCATTTAATAATACTTTAAGATGGCCAATTTACTCAGTCATTGCATTAAACAAAATATTTATTTTACATTTTCAGTAATTTTCTATGTGTTCTTCTTTTCAAAAGTCAAAAATTTCCTCAATTACTATCCTCTTGTGTGATTCATCCCACATTCTCAACACATAGTAAAATGAATATTTTTTTCCTCTATGGTTACCATTACATGAAGTCTCAGTGAATTCATGGACTAATTTCCTTGGCGAGTTGAGATTTCAATAAGGTAAATTTATTTAATCTTGCTTCATGAAAAAATTATTTTTAATAATCACAACATAATTAACTATAATTTTCATCCCATTTGAAATCTCATTAGAAAATATTTCATCTCATTCAATGTTAACCATTTTCCTCCATGTTTCATTTGATTAGAAAAAGCAATAAACCTTGTGTGAGAAACACAAACCATTATGAAAAACGAAATGATAATAAAAAATCAACTATAAGATATCACAATCTTGGAACCTTATTTTTAGTATATATAACCTTATGTTTATCCCATTTCATTAATCGTATACATCCATTTTAATCAATCAAGATAGTTTTTAATGAATTTATGAATATAAATATCTTATCCCCCATAAGTATTAAAACAGGTGTGAAACAAGTCATTTTTTCACAAACCAATACCTGATGAAGTCTATCTCAATATTTTATTTCTATATTTTATCCCTAGGAAAATTTGTGCAAGATCTAAATCAACTTATTGTATCCAGACTTGGATGTAACTTCTTGGAAACCACTTGCTCTATCATTTACCATAGTTCTTAAACATTTTCATAAAATTTGACTCATACTTGGACTTATTATAGGATACATACTTTGACATGTCCTTATACATATCCATCATCACCTCACTAATGTTTTCCAAAACTATTTTTCAAATGTTAACTGAACCATTCCATTGATAACAATTATAGAGAGATAGGCTTCTCACACATGGTTATTATATCATTTTAGTGAATATTCATCACATTACACAAAAAATTAAAAAACACCCATAATAGTTTCATGTATTTGGACACAGGGGGTATAATGTTCTTAATTATAAATGTATCATAAAATTTTCACATATTGATATTTCTTTATAGAACTCTTACTTAAAAATATTTTTTCATAACCCATAGAAAATATACAAAATTAAGGGTTACGTCATATGATCAATAAGGGTAAAAAAAATTATATATCTAAGAATATCAAGAGAATTAGTGTTTTATTACGTGAGAATAACATTTGAAAAAAATAACTAGTATATCAAAGAACATAACCTTGAATCGTGGATGAATTATTGGCAGTTCATAAAATATGAATCAAAAGTGAATCATAAAATATGATCTATGATATCTTGAAATATTCATAAGATATAAAATTGTGGTATACACATAAGAATAGAGAATAATATTTCAATGATACCCCTTATATATTCATAAAATTATACATTACTTCCAAAAACCCATGTACTATATTCATGTTTGGGATAACCACCCATCCAACCTCCTTTCTAGCAGCAACACCTCATGTGTGATAAAAAAATATCTAGGGGTTGACCTTTACATATATTGTAATGAGTTGACCCAAAACCATTTTTTTAATAATGGTTCCCTCTCATGAACATTATAGTTTAAAACTTACCTCAATAATCTAGGTTCACTACCTATTCCAACATTTTCTTACTAATACAAGATAACTCCCCATTTTAGTCTTCCCTTGTCGAATAGATTTCACTCCCCATTATTGTTCTATCTTACAATACTAGGTTAACACTTAAATACATTTATATCTATATGATTAAATATAAGTCATTACCCAAACCATTTTATAGAGATATAGGTATCATCAATAATTGGTTATAATATAACCACAATCCATGGTTAAAAAATAAGTATTTTATCATAATTCACATAATATATTTTTTTTACGGGCTCATAAGAAAATACGCATATTAGAACCCATTAAATTAATGGGATTCAAAATGAAAGAAAAAATTGGAATCATTAGTTTATATCGCTATCAATGCATATTTTACATCAATGAAAAAAATATTATATAGAAAATTATTTTGAATGTTCACATAGAATATTTTTTTTGTAATATAAAAACTTTTTAAAATAATTTTTTTATACTGAAAACTCTTCTATAATTTATTTTCATTAAAAATTATATTAAAAACATATAAAACTGTTTTTAAAACATTATCAACCATTTCATGGAGAAAATATCCATTCCAATTTGAAAAAAACATTATTAAACAAAAAATATTTTGAATACATTTTAATTTGAAAAGAAACATGAATGTTTAAAAATGAAGCTTTGATTAAAATAATGTTCATGATGATTGGATGTTTTGTTGAATTCGTACATGATAAAATAAATATTCTTTTAACAATTCATGTAAAATAAGAATAAGAACTGATTTTGAATATGATATAAAGTCCACTTTTAATTTTTTTAAAAAATAAATCATGGGTAAAATTATAATTAATAAATATATTTAATGAAATAAAAATTTAATTTTTTTGAAGTACTACTTTTGTATGAAAAATTGTTTTTGATTAAAAATACAATTTTTCATAAAATAACTATTTTTTGGACACTTGAGTACCTATATAGATGAAAATAAATAGAAAACATGTATTATAATGGAATAAATATAATTGAAAAAAGAATGAAAATTATTGATAGTTATATCATGAAATATATACATTGGATACTTAATGATTAATAATATCAATAAATGATGGGATTATAACATAAAACCCTTCCAAATTTGGTAATCATGAATTATAAGACCCACGAAAGATATGAAAAGTAAAACTAATATCATTAGGATAAAAAATTCATGATATTAAATTTCAATGGGGATTTATATACACCTCATCAATTAATATTGGTGCATAACATAATGTGTGTCTCAAATCAAAAACATTAAGGGAACTATACCTTATCGATTTGTTAAATTTTCAACTATAATCCCCATGAATGATATATACTCCAATTTATACAAGAAAACCAATAATTTTCTTTAAAACAACCATAATACTGATTTAGGGGTAGTATACACCCCATATAAACTATGTAGGTTTTGAATATGACAAGTGTCTCAAGGATGTAAAATGTGAGAAGAAGCTACCATACAATAAGTATTGAATTCCTTCAAACATGTTCAAACCCCCATATAATAAATATAATATTAATATAATTTGTTATAGAAAAATAATTATATATAAAATAACATATATTATTTACTATATTTTTCCCTTTTATAAATTATTATATGGTAATGTCACAATTTAGTTAATAATTTTTTTGTATATGTTATGATTTTTTATTTTCAGTACAATTACAGTGATCATGGATCCATAAAATAAATAACATTAATAATTTAATAATTATCATATTTATACATCAAATATTATTTTAATAACATTTTTCAAACATGAATCTAAAGAATGAATAATGTTTCAATCCAGGAGATCGTAGGCCGTATGTATGCATTAATAATGTTTACATTTTTAAATGGTCTTTAAGTAAAAGTGGTACGTAATATATTATATTTATATAATCATCATAATATAATAAAAAAATAATATTAATCAAAATATTTTTATACATGACATACATTAGGTGTGGTGATGAAAAGAGATTCATATCTCTTTGTGAAGGCAGTGGTCCACATGTGCAAGAGCTGCATTATAATCTTTCTTTTAGTGGAAAATTTATAATTACAATTATATATTTTATCTTTTTAGAATGTAAAATATTTAATTAATATATATATATATATATATATATATTATGTCATTTATATCTCATATAATTATTAAAATTATACTTATAAACATAGATGTAACACTTGAACTAATCACATCATTTCGTGAGGTAGTTGTCCACCGTACACACGAGTGACATTATCGTACAGCCAAAAATTGATTGAATAAAAGTTCGTGTTATAGAATAATTATATAAGAATAATAATTTAATAAATGTAATATATCAATATTAAATATACAATAAATTCCTTCCCTTAGAGGTTGTATTGAATAAAATAATGACATCAGTTTGTGAGGCGGTAGTCCACTATACATAGTAATGATGATTTTATAACCCATTTGATGGAAGTGGAGAAGGATATAGGTCATGAACATATTATAAAAACGTAATAGTATAATAAATATACTGATGATTTTATATATTCAAGTTTTTATATAATTTTATGTGGTAGAGAAAGAAATAAAATATGGAATCTCTTTGAATAACCTTACCTCTTTCTCGAGTATCTACCTTATGTTTTCAAAAATGCTAACCTATGGTAATATTATATAAAAAATAATTTATGCATGATGATATATGGTTAAATTTAATTTTATTTCATAGGTACTGGATAAACCAATTTGGTTTTCATGTTTGAATAAGAGAGGTGAGGGGGTGGCCATTGGTATGTTGGGGAGAGGACACACTTTGTAATTTTGAAAAGAAATAAGTGCTCCCAAAATTTTTAAATGACACATAGATAAAAATTAGACCATTATATATCATTATATTTTTAATTGCATAAATATTTCTAGATATTTATTTTTATGCATGAATATAGATAATAAATACACTTTTCTTTTTATTTTAAACCCCCCTGTATACCCATTTTTACCGCAACCTCGGTAATTATTTTTTACTGCATTCACTATTAATTTTGGTAAAAAATTAATTTTAACTTATTATATATTATAAATTATTCTTATTAAAAATATTAAAATCGTTTTCAAAATTTTATTATCATAAGTGGACAATTTTTAATTTTAAATCAATCTCATATATGTGATGAGAAAACGAGTTTTTAAAGGTAAAAGTTCAATTGTTTGAAAACCATTTTATCTAAATTGAAAATAAAATTGATTAAAATAAGATAAAATGGATTAATTGATATAAAATTTAACTTATTTTACCATAAAAATATATAAATATACAATTTTCAAAATATGAAAAATTTAAACGAAGAGAAAGTTCTTAATAATGATTTAGTATTTTCCACTATTTATAAGAAGGGAATCTTTATGAGAAAAGTACTAAAACATTAGCCCATGATTATTTTAAAATTTTGATTTTAAAATATATTTATTCTGTTGAATAAATTTGAATTTTTTTAAAATTTAACTTCATTAAGTGTTCGCAAAAATGATATATATATTTTTTAAGAAAAATAATGTATTTAATTATAAAATATGATTTTTTATTATTTAATGTCTACCAAACTCGTATAATGAATGTTAAAAATTAGGCTGAATATATATTAAATTAGTTTGATTAAAATAATTAACAAAAATTTATATTCTTAATTTACATATATAGAGCAAAAATGTGGCATAAAATCTATTTTTCAGAAAAAATATTTCCTTTTATAACAAAATGGGGTTTATTTTCATATATAATAAGTGGGTCACAAATGAATTATACAAATGTTTTAACTATATTCTTATAATGTAATTCTTATTATTCATAACCTCCATTTCAATGGATATGTGATAATTTATATAATTATATTTTAATAATATTTCATGTTTCATTTAAACTCAATGTTGCATGAAATAAATGCTAAGATCAGAGTTCACTATTAAAAAAGAAAAATAAGTGTTGCATTTAACTAAAGTTAAAAATGGTGTTTCATATAAAGAAATTTTTAAAAATGAGAAAAATAATCATTAAAAATTGTTTCAGAATATATCAAGCTTATATATTCCACCCCTCTTAAAACAAATTTACTCAGAATTCAGCTCATTCATAATGGGTATAACATTTTAAAATTCTATCATAGAAACCCACATGTCTAAAAAAATTCTCTTTATAATGTTAAATTCATAGGTGTAATTTATCTATAATAAAACATACTAGGTTTTAAAATGAGATAATATATTTTGGAAGTGAAAACATAGACGTAGAAGAGATAACTAACACCTAAATACTAATGGGGGTGATAGAAAAAATTTATTAGAATAATATGGGTAAACTGGATTAGCATAATTACCATAAATCCATAATAAAATGTGGTGTAAAAAATTTCATTGATGTCTACAAAATGGAGATAAATAGGAATTATTTTATTTCAAAAAAATCATGATAATATATACATTCTTGATTTCATTCCATTTCATCAGCACAATCTTACACTTTGGTTATTCGGTGATATATTTCCACTTCATCTCTTACTCTAAGGATTGAATGTGAATTTTTTACTATTATAGAACTATTATATAATAAATTAAGAAATCTAATGTTAATTCAATCCACATATCTCAAGTTATTAAAAAAACTATCATGGGTAATTCAATGTGGACAAATTTTTATATGATGAAGTAATACATTAATCATTAAAAACTAAAAAAATTGACATAAGACATTCTATAAATGGTTAAAATTATGACCATTATAAAATAATTGAGTCGTATACAGTATAATGAGTGTCACTAAATTTTCAATATAAATTATTCATTAATCCCAAATAATGCACAATGTGGCTCATGATTGTCACATAACAATCATGTGAATAACTTCATCGTGTATTCTCTTAAAATATATTAAAAACATTAGTAAACATATATACTTATTTAATTAATTCATTCATCCTCATTACATGAATAAAACCAATAATTATTAATTATATTTCATCGATCTAATAATCTAGTAAATTATTTCAATTATAACATAAAATAGTTTATCATCAAATCCTTTATCTCTTATGAGCTCATCAATACTATTCAATTCTGTCATCCATATCAATCATATCTTTACCTAAAACTAAACAATATTTTCTCACCCTTATGAAAATATTAAGGGTAATATTCCCACAATAAACATAAAGTTAATTTACTTTTAAATTCCACTAGTACCATTTATATTATTTTTTCAAATACAAATCGAAAAAATATATTGGACATTTATTATATATTTCACAATTCACATAACATAATACATGAATTATGACACATAAACACCAAAATCATCGCACAAATATCTCAAAAAAATATACATTAACATTTCATCTTATTACATAACACTATTTTTCTTTCATATTTCATTTTATCATTATTCATCATTAGTAATATATCTATTAATCATACCACCTTGTTGGTCCTATTCAAAATAATCACCCAAGGGATTTGATTTTAATAATTACCATAAATTCCAAATTCAAACAAATAATCCATTCATAATACTTTAGTAAAAATAATATTATCATCTATTTTATTAAAAAAACATTTCAATTAACCTTTTTTGATACATTCTTTGTGGCTGTTTCCATATCCAAAACATATTTTCATTCATCTATGTTCTCAAAATCGGTGCTTATTCTTAAATATACAATACTCGTGGAACCAAATATTCTTTCTACATGGTTAATATAACCCAAAATTCCAATAAAGTATTTCATTCACTTTTTTACTTGGTCTGAATGTTGGTAAAGGTACACATTTATAATTAGATTCTATAAAAAATGACTATGTAAAATTAATACTTATTTCACTCTAGTCATCATCCAATTTATCCACTGAATAAATAAAATTACATCCCATTAAATATTAATTCATTTCATTAGGGTTACCACTATTAACTAAAACCAATATTAATAGTGTGAGACACAATAATATAATAGAAAAACTTTATAATCCAAAACAAATCAATTATAGAATGTCAAAATCATTGAAAATATTTTTATTCTGTGAAAATTTATGTTTTTAATAGGTAAATAATAGTAATTATCTATTTATATCCACTATTATTATTCATAAAGAGTTCCTGAATTTTTGAATCATATCCCCTACCAGTTTCAAACTAGGTGTGGAGTGAGGCCGGTTGTCGTGCACAATATCTCAATCGAGTAAAACTCCATAGGGTATTTTCTATGTTTTCACCCCTTATTAAATCTATGATAGAGACACATACATATTTACTGTCAATAAAGGGATTTAATTTCATGGATAAAACTCTATCTATCCTTTAAAAAACACCAAAACATTTTCCTAAGCAATGACTCAAAAATTTTATATCCTAAGATATATATTTAGACATATCATTAGAAATATTCATAGAGATCCTTTCAATGTTCACTCTCCCTAGTTTTAAAATGGTAACTATTCAATTCATTTTATACCAACTATATTGATTAAGGATTATCATACATGGATATTACAAATTTTTAGATAAATATTCATTACATTACACAAACACAGACCATGGTCCATAATAGTTAAGTTCATTTTAAAACTTGGTACACAATTATCTGAATTCCTTAAAGGTCATTAATGTATCCCTGAATGATATTCCTATTTATTAATAAAAATTAAATAAAATTTATTCATAAAAATGTGAAAGAAAACATTTTATAGGATGATAGTATATGCTTATTAATGGAAGAAAAATGATATAAATAAGAATAACATAAATTTAAGGGTATAAGAACTTGATCATACCATTTGATAACTATACAATGTAAAACAAAGATCATAATATTTAATCATGGGAAAAAATATTGACAATTCATAATACATGAATCATAAGGGAGTAAAATTATATTTTACCAGAGAGCATAACATTGGAATAAGAAATTGAATTTCATTCATACATATAAACATTGAATATATTATTTCAATGCTACCCACTAAGTCATTGAAAAAACTTTATGGATTTGGAAATCCAACCATGTAACCACATCACTGTTGTGAATACCACTAGTTTACCCTCCCTTTAATCATCAACACATCATGGGTGGTAAACCCCAACATCCTAGGAAGTATTATTTTCCTTATAGTGGAATGAGTTCACTCTATAAACCATCATGTAATTCATGGAATACTCTTATAACCATCATATAAGAAAAAGAATCATAATTAATCATGTTCACACCCCATTGAATATTAGTCTGACTAAATTAACTACACATCCTATATATTCATTCCATACTGAACAACGTTCAATCCAGGTTTTATTAATTTCTTATTAATCTAGGTTCACTCCATATTCATATCCTGAATATTTTATTATATATAAATTTTTACCCAATTAATTGGTGGGAGATATAGGACCCACCCATCTTAATATATAATGTTACCACCATCCTTTTTTATAATGAAACCACCATATCATAATTAAAATCATACATTTGTGTACCACATGTACAAAAAATAGCAATAATATCAGGACCCCTAAAATTAAATGGTTTTGTCATACTTTTCTTTTATCTAAACTATGAAAAAGAGATATGTTTCGTAATTATAAAATAATTTCATCATAGAATAGCCCATGAAAAAATAATTGGGTTTATTTATTATTTTACCATGGTATTACATAATATAGAGAAGTGGGTTTCATAAAAATCATGTCATCATAAAAATAAACTATTCATAGAATGATTAATAAAGGTATACCTTGTTAATATCCCAAATAAAGAATAAGTTACTTGAAAGTATATCATCATAGATATAAGAGGATTCTAAACATTCACATGGAATAATTTATAAGGGAAATAATTTTTTTTAAATAACTTTTATTTTAATAAAAATAATTCAATATATTTTTCAATTAATATAACATATTAAAAATGTAATTGAATATTTATAAATCATTAAAAACATTTCATATGGAAAACATCCTTTCTATGAAAGATTTTTTTGGATAATATAACTCTTTTATACTCATTTTTCATTTAAAATTAAATTGGAAACATAAAAATATATATTATATGAAAATAATGGTAATGATGATGGGATGTTTCATTCATGTCTTACATGTTAAAATGAAAATTCTTGTGATATTTTCATTAACAGAAAAATTATCATTGTTTTTTAAAAACGTATGAGGATTCAATTTAATTTTTTTTGTAAAATGTATAATGTGGGTAAATATATCTTTAATAAATTCATTTTATGAATTTTTTGATTTTTTTTTAAAAAAAAATTATTTTAATTAAATAGTTTTTCAAACGAAAAGTTCATTTTTCGTAAAAATAATATTCTTTAAAATGTCGAGTGCATAATGAAATCAAAAAATGGGAAAACATGTATTGTCATGGAATCAAAAGATGGTAATAAACTTCAAGTGAATTATTGATTGCTAGACCATGATATATCTACATTGAATACTTAATCATAAGAAATCATGACAAATAATGATATTGTAACATAAAACACTTACCAAAATGGGTATCCTTGAATCATTAGCCCCATAAATGAAATAATATAATATATAATGTAAGATATAATTATTATAATTAAATTAATTATATTTCATTTAAATTGGGTTTTATATTTATCTTGTTAGAGAATATTGGGGCATAATATAAATTGGGACTTAAAGAAGGAAAAATGAGATAAAATCCCTTACAAATGTTTTAGCTTTTGAACACAAAACCCCCAAAAAGAGAGGTTCTAAGATGGGTATGTTGATTAAATAAATCAATTTTAGTTATCATAATATAAATTCAATGTATGTATATAAACCAAAAAAATTATTTGGGGAATACGACACATGTCTTACAGATGTAAAAAGTGAGATAGAAGTCTATTACATTACCTCATGACTTCTTTCTATCTACGTCTAACCTATTGTTTAATAAATATATGTTTATTATAATTTTATTATATATCCAAAAATATATATATACAATACAATATATTATATACTCATGTAATTTTTTATATATTTATTAATAAATCTATATTAAAGTCTCATTTTGGGTAAAAGCCGCTTTATTTTTCATACATGTTTTAATTTTTTTGGGATTCATTAAATTTACATTGATCATGGTTCCATCACATCTAGATTATTAATCATGACATTATTATCATATTTTTACATAAAAAATTCTTTTAATACAAATCATGAATTATTATTTAGTTAAATAAATTATGTTAAGATCATGAACATGGTAGGCCATACATGTAGATAAGTAACATTTCCATTTTTACATGATCAATATGGGAATTAGGTTCAGGTTATGTGGTTATGAAAAAAGATTCATGTTGCTATGGTAAGGGGACAATCTACACATACACGAGAAACATTACCATATTTCATTATGTTGTAGGATAAGAAATTAAATGTTATATATTATATTTCAAGAATGATAAATATGGCATGAATATAATAATTATTCCTTTATATAACATTATATCATTAACATTAACATAATAACCTTCCATGTAAAGCGTGAATGAATCACATTACTTAGCCTAGTTATAGTCTTTTGTACACTTGAGCGAATTTATCATTTTCATGAACAAATAGAAAAAATAAAGGTATTTGTGGTATAATAATTTTATAAGAATTACAATATCATAACTGTAATATAAAAATTATATTAATCTTTTATTTCATTATGTCAGTGGTGTTAATGGAAAAAATAATATCATCGGTTCGGGTAGAGGTCACTAGTGTAGATAATGTTATTTATGTAAAGATTTTTTATGTTGGTTATATATAACCAACGTGATAATCTGTGAAAAGTGGTTTTTTTTACATTTTTATTTTATAACCGACGTGAAAAATGAGGTGATTAAATTTTTAACATCGTTTATTTTAATAACCGATGTTAAAAAACGCACACGTTCATTTTTTACGTTGGTTAATTTATAATCGACGCAAAAAACCAAAGCGCGGTGTTTTTTACGTCGGCTATTTTACAACAGACGTAAAAAACGATGATCTTGGAATATTTTACGTTGGTTATAAAATAACCAAAGTAAAAAAAGCGGCTTTTTGGGGGGCTGTCAAGAGGGTTGGTGGCTTTCCAGTGGGTTGGGGGCTCTCTAGGGTGTCCATGGAGGTGGGGGGGGGGGAAGTCTTGGGGTGTGTGTGGGGGGTCCAAGGGGGTGGGTGGGTCGTCTAAGGGGGTGGGTGGGTGGGGGCAGTCCAAGGGGGTGGGGCATGTCCAAAGGGTTTGGGGGTTGTCCGGGGGGTGGGGGATGTCCAGATGGTTGGGGGGTCCAGGTGGTGTCTAAGTGGGTAGGGGGTGGGGGTGGGTCTAGGAGGGGTGCGGTATGATTTTTAGAGGGGTGGGGTGTTGTCCAGGGAGTGGGGCTGTCAAGAGGGTTGGAGGGTGTCCAAGGGGGTGTCCAAGGGAGTATGGGGTGGGGTGTTGTCCAGGAGGGGTGGGGGTGCTGTCTAGAGGGGTGGGGGCTGTCTAGGGGGGTGTCTATGGGGGTAGGGGTTGGGTGGTGTCCAAGAGGGGTGGGGGTGGTGTCTAGATGGGTGGGGGCTGTCCAGGGGGTGAAGGCTATTTTGAGGGTTGGGGGGTGTCTAGGGGGGTGTTCAAGGGGGTGGGGGGGGGGGGGGGGCGTCCAACAGGGTGGGGGCCTGTCAATAAGGTTTGGGGGGGGTTTCACGGGGGTGGGTTGTCCATAGGGTTGGGGTGTGTCCGGGGGGGGGGGGTGTCCAAGGGGGTGGGTGGGTGTGGGGGGTTGTCCAAGGATGTGGGGCCTGTCCAGAGGGTTTTGGGGGTTGTTCGGGGGTTGGGGGCTGTCTAGAGGGTTGGGGGTGTCCAGGGGGTGGGGTGTGGAGTCCAGGAGAAGTGGGGGTGCTGTCTAGAGGGGTGGGGGGCTGTCCAGGGGGTGGGTGGCTGTCCAGAGGGTTGGGGAGTCCTGGGGGTGTCCAAGGGGTTGGGGTGGGTGTGGTTTCCAGGAGGGGTGGGGGTTCTATCTAGAGCGGTGGAGGGATGTCCAGGTGGTGGGGGCTGTCTAGGGGGTTGGGGATGTCCAAGGGGGGTGTACAAGGGGGTGGGGGTGCGGGTGGTGTCCAGGAGGGGTGGGGGTGTTGTCTAGAGGGGTGGGGTGCATTCCAGGGGGTGTCCAAGGGGGTCGGGGGTGGGGGTGGTGTCCAGGAGGGGTGGGGGTTCTTTCTAGAGGGGTGGGGGTTGTCCAGGGGGTGGGGGTGTCCAAGAGGGGTGGGGGCTGTCCAAGGGTGTGGTGGTGTCCATGGGGTGTCCAAAGGGGTGGGGGGTTGTACAAGGAGGTGGTGGTGTCCAGGTGGTGTCCAAGGGGGTGGGGGATAAGTGTCAGTTGGGATTGACTACTGCATCATGGTTTCTGTGATTATGGCATGATGATTGTGCCTTGAAGATTGCCTTTACATTGTGATTTTCTCCATCTGAATTTTTATTTTAAATTTGATTTGATTCTTAGGTTTACTCCATTTTCTCAATTTTTTTATCATCCACTCTAGGCCCCATGGATTTCATTGATTCAATGGAATTTAAAATTGTTATATCTAATTATAAATTTTTTTAAAATAGTATTCAATCATATTTTTTTAAATACGCATTGATTTGTTTATTATTTCAAAATTTCTTTACATTCAAATTATGATTTTTTTCATATAAACATATATTTGTCTTATCTTAAAAATATATATATATTTGATATTTATTATAGGTAATAATGAGTCGAAGTTGGATTATGGAACATAGAATGAGTAATGGATATGAGGATGGTTTTGATGAATTTTTGGAATTTTCAAAACGAAATGTTCCAAGTAGTGACATTATTTTCTGTCCATACCTGAAATGTTTGAATATGAAGAAGTTGAAAAGTAGAGAGATAAAAGATCATCGGATTTTTCATGGTTTAAATCCGAGTTACAGCCCTTGGATTTGGCATGGTGAAAATGGATGGAATGTCACTGATGATGATGATTCACATGATGGTTACTCTGTCAGAATTGAATAAATGATTCACGATATTGTTGCAGAACAAATTGAGATAGAACCGACAGTTGCACATCTATATGGTGATGCTGAAAAACCATTATATCCTGGTTGTACAGATTTTAATGTTTCTTTGGCAGTGTTATGATTGATTAACCTGAAGGAGAAATAGGGATGGAGTGACTGAAGTTTTACAGAGCTGCTACAATTGATGAAAGGAATTCTTCCAAAAGATAACGATCTTCAGAATTCACATTATAAGGCCAAGAAAATATTATTCTCGATGGGACTGGGATACAAGAAAATACATGCCTCTCAGAATGACAACATTATATATAGGAAGGAATATGAATTTCTAACATAGTTTCCTTAATGTGGGACATCAAAGTATAATGTGAAATAAAAGTCACTGGCTGATATAGAGATTACCATGATACCTTCAAAGGTATTTTGGTATCCTCCTATAATTCATTGTTTCAAACTTTTATTTGCTAATTCACATGATGCAAAAAGGATAGGATGGCATGCTGGTGAGAGGGTATGTGATGGAAAAATATGGAATCCAGCTGATTGTCCACAATGAAAGAAAATTGATGTGCAATATTCTACATTTGAAAATAAAATTAGAAATCTCAGACTACGGTTGTGCACAGATGGAATGAATCCATATTGATCCCTCAGTAGAACACATAGTTCATGGCCTGTTTTATTGGTAATTTTCAACCTCTCTCCTAATGTTTTTATGAATCACAAATATGTCATGTTGAGTATAATGATCACTGGTCCAAACCAACCCGACAATGATATTGATGTTTTCTTGTCACCGTTTACTAATGATTTGAAACCGTTATGGGCTGATGGTATTAGGGTGTAGTATTCTTATAAAATGGAATATTTTCAACTGAATGAGTGCTTCTGTTCACAATAAATGACTTCCTAGCATATGGAAATTTTTCTGGATAATGTGTTAAATGGAATAAAGTTTTTCCAATTTCTGAAAAACAGACGTCATATTGTCAATTGCATCATGGTAGGAAAACAATGTGCATGGGTCATAGAGAGTTTTTACCTATGGATCATCCTTATAGAAGAATAAAAAAGGCATTCAATGGCTCACATGAATTTGATACTACTCCAAAACCATTATCCACTGATCTGTATTTTTAGAGGGTGAAAACCCTTGATGTGACATTGGGAAAGACACAGAAATCTAGAAATGATGGACATATTTGGAAGAAAAGGTCAATATTTTTTGAGCTACTTTATTGGAGGTATCATGAAATTAAACATAATATTGATTTCATGAACCTTGAGAAGAATAATTGTGATTTTTTGATTGGAAAAATGTTATATATTAAAGGAAAGAAAAAATATGGGTTGAATGCAAGATTAGACTTACTATCAATGGGAATACATTTGGAGATAGCTCCCACTCCTAATGGAAGATGAACATTTCTTCCACTGGCATGTCATACAATATAGAAGAGGGAAAAAAATTTCTTTTATCATTTTCTTCATGATATCAATGTGCCTTAAGGTTATTCTTCAAATGTAAAAAATTTGTCTCATTGAAGGACTTGAAGTTGATCGGTATGAAATCACATGATTGTCACATCATGATGCAACAAATTCTACCATTAGCATTGTGTGGAATATTTCTAATTTGTGTCAGAAAGACTATAATGAAGTTTCATTATTTTTTCAATTCAATTTTTAACAAGGTGATTGATGTGGATGATTTGAAAATTTTGGAAAAGGATGCAATTTTTATACTTTGTAAATTGGAAATGTATTTTCCTCCAACGTTTTTAGATATAATGGTGCATTTAATGATTCATCTGGTTCGAGAAATAATTCTTTGAGGACCTGTATATCTTCATTGGATGTAACTTGTTGAATGGTATATGAAAATATTATAGGGGTATGTTAAAAATCCATATCGACCTGAAGCCTCCATTATTAAAAATTATATTTCTGAGGAGGTAGCATAGTTTTGTACGAGCTACATGGCTGCAGTGAAACACATAGGTTTGCCTCCATCTCGCTAGGAATGAGTTAATAATGAGAGAAAGAGGATTTGTGGCTTGAAAGTCAAATAATTTTAACCTGAATAGATGAATAAGTTAGAATCATACATCTTGAATAACATAGCTGATTCTCAACCGTATATCACATTACATATTAACGATTTGAAACAATGTCATCCAAAGAAGAACGAAATTTGGATTTTGAATGAGCACAAAAAAACATTTTTGTCATTGTTTAAAAAGACCTTGCTTGGTAGATCAGATGTATCCGATACATTATAATGGATAGTGGGTGGCCCATGTTTAAATGTGATAACATGGTCCGGTTATGACATTAATGGCTATACATTTCATACGATAGCTCCGGACAACAGAAGTGCAGTTCAGAATAGTGGTGTATTGGTGTTTACAGAAGCAATGCATTTATCAAGTATTAAGGACAAAAACCCAATTTCTGCATCATGTGCATATTATGTAGTGATTTTAGGCACATGGGAGGTTGATTACATTAAAATAAAAGTTCATGTTTTTAACTATAAATGGTTTATCGGTAACAACAGTGAAAGACACGATGAATTTGGAATGACACTTATTAATCCGAATATATTGGAAGACACAACTGATTCTTTTATTTTAACACCCGAGACTTTTATGAGAAGTATTTTTTTTATGTCATATAAATCATCAATGTAATCTTTCACTACACAGAACAGTAGCTTGGCTTTCTTTATACGCAACCGCGGTCTTCCTCGATAGCTTGTGTCGTACGCAATACCGAGTTTCACTAAACAATGATATATTATAGCACTAGCTGTTATGAATATTATTAACTGAATTTCTAATTTTATAACATTTTAATTCTTCTTATACATTTTCTAGAATGAGGTATGAAAACAAAATCAGTTTTTTGGATAAAAGAAGTATTTTTCAAAAAATGCAGTTTTACCGCCTTTTGATGGCGCACCCACATTAAATCAAGTTTTTGATATGTTTATAAGTTCAATTTGAAAAAATAAAAATCTTCTTTAAAATCATGATATAAAAATCTACTTTGGATAAATTATTCATATTATTCTGATAATATTCATATTTTATTGAATAGTAAAAACACGATATATTTTAATTAAAAACATCTTTTTTCATCGCATTACTTTATATGGTTAAATTATATTATTGAGTGTTTTTAAAGTATAAATAGAATATATTTTTACAATTTAATATAATTTATGTCATTATCATTAATTTTACATTGAATTCGTATGTAAAAACATTTCAATCTTTGGAAATCTTTTAACTTTTAAAACGCAATTTCTTATCAACATGATTAATTTTAAATTAATTACTGCAACTTCTGTGTTTTTAATTTTGAAAAATTGAATCCATATTTGGAATTAGTGGGTCCAAATTATGTTAATAGGCTACTTTTATTTTTTTGATTTAATGAATAGTAACTACGTTAATTTTTATTTATTACGGTTAAAGCTAAATATGGAAAATCAAGGTTAAAAGAATATTATAATAATTCCAAATTACCTTTAAACATTTCCTAACAATATTGGATGAGTATTGGCCGACCATGCGCATCCTTGGGTTGATTTTGGTACCCCATTGAGCCACTTGGTAGTGACAATGACAATTTTGATTAATTAATTTAATGTAAAGTCAAAATTGACATTAACAAAAATCTTTTAGTAATTAATTTTTATAAGGGGTTATATAAATTATATTTTCGACTATAAATATTCATTGGAAAGATAAAAATATTTCCTACAAAATTATATTTGTTTTATAATTTTTAGACACCAAATAAAGTGAAATATTTATAACACAATAATGATGAAGTATTTACCTCATTAATAAATGATTTAAATAAATAAGATTATAATGATTAAAATACTTTCCAATACAAGTCCAATTCTGATTGGATGATTTTATTTCTACTATGAGTCATCTTATCTTCATCTTTAATTATTTTTGGTCCTTTTGAATACAAAGATATGTTTAAAATAAAATAATTCTTCCACACTTTCCAAAGGTGCCCCTCTCCTCCCTTATAAAAGGGCACATCCTCCCTCTCTTCCTAACACCAATTTGATCTTTCAAGCTCGGAAAACCCCTGACGATTTCACTTCCCCGCTCCCTTAGAAACCTTTAGAGGTACTGGCCTTATCAAAATAAAAACTCTAGTGCCTTAAGAGAAATTTTAAAGGAAGTACTTCAAGAAAGAGGTAATACCTTCTACCATTAGTTTCAAGTTCCATTCTTCTTCTACTCCCCCTTATTTAGTTTTTTCATTATGAGGTAATAACATCACTATTTATAATATACTGATATGTTATTATAAATAATAAACAACCCTATTTCAACTCTTATCCATCCTGTGGAAAATGATATCATCGCGTGTGCGTACGTACGGAATATCGTCTCCACGCCGTGGTGTAATCTGTTTTCCACCACCAACATACTTGGATGAGTATAATGGTGTAAATAATAACTTTATAAGATTATTTTAAAGTGATATTTATTCTGAAATAGTATTCATACACTTTAATACAATTCCATGATCATGAGAACGATATCATCGCTCGTGCGTACGTACGGCCTACCGTCTCCACGATGTGATGAGACTCGTTCTATATGATTTTCATTTAATAATGATTATATAAATGATTTGAATGAATGAATATGATATATATTACACTAATAAAATTCTGTAAATGATGTATCTATATCCTATAAAGAGTAATAAGAATTTATTTGAAAAAACACGCATAAGAACAAAAAGTAATAAACACTCGAATAACAAGTAGTAATGAAATATTACTAATAAGAAGCTAATAATATGACCATATATGGTATCATAACAATGAATATGATTCTTTAATAAGTCAATGACATTATTTAAATCATTATACAGGAGGTTTGGACACGTATAATGCATATCTACTTGAGGTAAGGGAAAATATCACAATCTCATTTTTAACCGAGTTTGTTTATACTTTGGTATTTACTACGGTGTATTTTATCATCCACATCCATGTTTCCTCAATATGAAATATTATTTACATCCACCTACAATGGTTTAAATCCAATTTTACCCTTTGGTGAGTTTTTAGTAAAAGATATGAAAGGAATCTTTTGTCGTTTTTCGTACGAGGTACTTTTTGACTTTTCCAACAATAGTACGAGAAGAATGTCTTTTTTAACTTATACGGCATGAATGGATTTTTAAAACATTATTTCCATGAATCTTCTATTAAAATTTTTCATGTTTATGTTTAATCAAATTATTTTAGTTTATAATTGTATGACATGTTAAGAAAGGAAAAGTGTTTTTGAAGTAGAAAGGAAATTTTCCTCAAGAATGGAGTTCAAGTGTTTTATCAAAATTATTTTCCATCTAAGATAATATAGTGTTCTGTTTCTATCCCTATTATTACACTGATTTGATTATGTTGTGATGGAAATATTTTTATGAATTCCTTTATCTTATATGAATTGTTTTATGATGTCATGATGTTTAAGATTCCCATTTTTATTACATGGGTTATGCTATGATGTATGGTTTATGATTTTGTGGCACACATAATAATGGTATCATTATAAGATGGGTGGGACCTATATCTCCCTCCAACTCATTGGGTAATGATTTTATATCTCAGGAGATAGACATGGCTGGAACAGAAGGTTAAACCAGTTCAGTGAAATAGGACTGAAACAAGGAGTGAACTCGGTTCAGAAATGGAAATTGTCCACTAAGATAGTCTTGGCTATGAGTCTTGACAAATAAGAAATGATTCTATATGATTATGTGTATATGCCACGAGGTTTCATGTTTTATGTTATGATTATTGGGATTGAATTTCACTACCATGATTTAACCCAGGTTATGAAATTATGATCCATTTTGTAGGGTAAGATTTCCAAAATGTTATGTTCTTATAAATTTGATGTGATTAATATTTAGTACCTGAACTTCCACATCGATTTATCCCATGTTATGAAATTATAAACATTAATGGTTACCTTTATAATTATTACCTGAACTTCCACATCGATTGGTCATCTCGTACATGATGCATTATAGATCATACCAAGGTTCAAGTGGTTGATCATGACTCCTTGATAGTTAGTTTAGAATAACCACGAGTTTCCACATTGAATCCCCAATTTTATCTAGTATCTTAATCAGAGAACCACTACAGTTTCCTTCAAAACTGTTGTCTTTTTGCTGCCTGCTATATCCATCCATTCACTAAAAATAGAAATGTTAGTGTGAGTATATCAACAAAACCATCATGTACTAATGAGGAAGGTAAACACTAAGATATACTTACTCCTTCACTTTATTTACAACTAGGACTCTTTCTTAAATACTAACCATTATAGTAATGTCACTTGTGCTTAGAGAATACCCTAACCTCTAATGTTATCTAAAACGACCTTTGATACCAACTATAAGGCCCCAGCCTTAATCCTTACTTAATCTTGAGTTATTACAAGATTACACATTCTGGATATTTTCAAGTTTAGATTTTTAGAGAATTAGGTCATAAAACATTCATTACATTCCACATTTAAACAAAGTGGTTACATAAAAGATAGTATTCTTTTTTACCATCAACAGAAACATATTTAAAATAAAACATGGATTCTTTCTTGACACATCCTTGACACTATCATCATATCATGTACCCTTCCCTTGACATGTGAAAAACATTTCAAAAACATGGGATGAGCATAAAAATCTCAGTAAACGATATAAAAATATGAAAAGGAAACATGAGTACATGTATACATAAGAATGAAATCATACTTTACCCATAAAACATAAGCACTTTAACATACCTCATAAAATCTTGAATAAATCAACGAAATCATAAGACATAAAGGTAACTTGAGGCATTCATAACATTCTTACGTAGGGAGTAACCCTCTTGGTTACGTTTGGAATACCCATCACAGTATATTCCCTAAATATATTCAGAGAAACCATAACATTTAACCCCTTCATGTTACCCAATGCATTGGAGAGCTATATCGGGCTCACCCACCCTTAGTTTATCACAGAACCACCTGTCTTCACAATAATGCCCAAGAACCATAACATATTCGTATCACATAAAACATCCATAAAGGAAACATAACATTTCCACTATTCAATAACTAGATATCAATACAAAACATTGATATAAAAACATTATGAAACCCATTTTCAATACCAAAATAATAGAAAAGTAAAACTTGGTATTTATTTTTCTTTTTTAAAAAAAGGTATAGCTTGTAGAGGAAGCCGAAACTCAAATAATGGTCACGGAGACGAAGAAGTCGTTGTCGCCGCATATGTACGAAAAAAACATTCCCTTTTGTCATTTAGTAAAATGCTTTGTATAAAAATGATTCCTTTCGGATAAATTTAAAACTCAAAGGGGTTTATACACCATATAAAAGAAGGTTGTGTATAAAACAAAATATTCCTCAATGAAAGGAGATTGAGATGAAGTCCCATTCAAAGATGGTATCCTTTGATTAAGGATAAATCAATTACATAATTATGTGTGACAAACTAATACACCAAATATAAGTGGATATTAAGATTAAAAAAATCAGAGGTTATTCACACATATTCTTAGAACGTCATATTCAAGGAGTACAAGCTTATCCCAAAGAATCAAAATTGGGTTAAGAAGTTCCCTTGCAAAAATTTGACAGCCTAACGGCGTCACTACAAAATTCAGAAAATGAGTTGATGAGAGATAAAAAGGGTATCTCATCACTTTGACATTATATTTAAATCACTAATGATATATAATAATATATTCCAACATAATGTTATGTGAATTAAAAGTCATAACAAAACAAGTCTTTTAAAAAGAGGAGGGTGAAAGGTTCCCTTACCGATATGGGTATCTTTTGAAACATACACCCAGTGAAAGAAGGAAAATACAACATTGATGTAAATACTCATAAATGAAAGTATGTTACACAATGAGTAAAATAATTGGTAATAAATACATCAATGAAAGGAAATTGTGGCAAATGTAGCGTAAATCTCACGAGAATAAAAGTGAGATGAAAAAATCCCTTACGAAAACTCGGCAGCCTAACGACACAACTTAAAACATCCAAAAATGGATTGATGAGATAAAATAGGGTCTCTCATAATATTAAAATAAATTTTACAGCAAGAGTAATATAAAATAACATCTCCAAACATAACACTAGTGGAGATTAAAAGAAGTGACATAAAGGAGAGTACTTAAAAAGAATGAGAGGGGTTAGATATCATACGAAAATTCGGCAGCCTAACGGCGCCACTCAAAACTTCCAAAATAGATTAATGAGAGAGAATAGGATCTCTCATCATATGAACATAAAAATTAGAGTAAGGGTAATATAAAAGAGCATACCAATCACAAGAAAGATGAGCTTAAAATGAATGACATAAAAGAGTGTACTTAAAATAAATAGAGGAATAAGATCTCTTACCTCGTGTTTGACTTGACTCGATCGTTCTTTAACGTCCTTAATAATAATCTTGAGTTAATTTATACTTGCATAAGAAAATTTTTCAAGATAATTATTCCTTTTATATCACTTATTTCCATGTTATAAAAATTATTTAATCATTTAAGTTAAAAATGTTTGTTTTGTCGATATTTGGTTCTTAAGTCGAAAGTGGACTTCTTACAATTACATGTTATTCGTGTGGTCAAAGGATAATTATATCCAAAATTATATTCATGATTTGGATATCATATATATCATATATATATATAGAATATACATGTATTTATAATATTATATAATCATTTATAGGTAAGAAATGAAATGCACCAGTCATGGAGACGGTAAGCCATACGTACGCATGAACGCTACTTTCATTTCTATGTCATATTAATGGAATTAAAACTGAATGAGAGGTATGTATATTTTAATTCCAGAATTATATTAATCATTTATATTTTACATACATCATATATAAGAACTTTAAATACATCCTTTATACATCCCACATATTGCATTAACGAATCAAATCACTTTGAGGGGGCGGTAGTCCGCACTTCCTAAAATGAAATTATCGTGTTTACCCACAATGGAAACCATAAAGGAATGTGACAAAAGAAAAATACAGAAGGTTAAGTAAAACATTAACATATTATATATCATATATAAATATAGTTACATCTTAATGGACACCTTTTAGGGTGTTATATGAGTGTTGAACATTCATCGTTTTAAGGGGCAGAAATTCTCCATCCACAGAAACAGTATGTTCTTTAACCATTTGATGCGGGTGCGTGTAAGTGTAGCTAGAATGATTATTATAACAACATCTTAGTATATTGAAGAAACTTTATTTGTTACAAAATAAATGAATAAAAATATTTATTGGGTTGGAGAAGCAAAACAAAACAAAAGAACACAAGTGAATACATTACCTTAAAATCGGGTAACTCTTTTTGATTTGAGCTCAATGGTTTCCTTGGGAAGACTTATGCCCAAAGTGAGACTTCTAGGAGTAATACAGGGATTTGGAGAGACAAAATGAGCAGGGGTTGGCCGAGCCGAAGTCTTTGGAAGTGTGGGTAAGGAGGTAGAGGTGGGGGCCTTTATAAGAGGAGAGGTGAGGCACTCTTGGAAAGTAAAGAAATGTTACTTTCTCTGAAAATGAATTTCGGATTTAAAAGGTCCCACAATGATATAATTCGAGTATAAGGTGATAAGGGTTCGAAATATACCCATCCAATAGGTTTTTGAAAATTTAAGGTTTTAGTGTTTACATTATCTTTTCATTTTATTTAAATCGTTAATTAATGAGGTAATCGCTGCATCATCATGATGTCATAAATAATTTAATTTACTTAATGTATAATTTTTTTAAAAAAACTATCATTATGTAGGAAATATTTTTAGACTTCTAATTAATATTTATAGTCAAAAATACAACTTTATAACCCCATTTAAAAATTGTATTACTGAAACATCTCATGCTTGTGATATTTTTATTTTAACTTTAAATAAAAAGTTATTTATGTCATTTTCCAACCAAAGTGGCTCTATGGGGTTCCAAAGTTGACCCATGGATTGTCTTGGTCGGCCATGACACATAAAATGAGGGTAGGACATGTGTATAGATCATTTCACATTATTAAAACATTATTTTTACCTTAAATTACACTAATTACCTCTAATCACGATTAAGAACATAAAAGATACTAATCACCAAAAAATTATTTTAATCCCATTGAACCACATTTTACCTCTTAATAAAAACCATCTATGTTGGATTTTTGAAATTCAAAACACAGAGGTGTTAACATTTCATTTAAACGAAAAATTAGTTTCTTTAACTACCCCTTAGTGGTTTCACTATTCATAAAAAATTGAAGCTTTTCAAAAAAATACCAAAAATTCACCCTAAGCTATATTTGATATTACAAATTCAAAAATGAAGCCTATTTTACAAAATTAAAAACATATAAGTTGCATTAATTAATTTAATAATTAATTCCTGCTGTCAAAACAATTAGCATGTTTTTAAGAAACATCAAGAATCAAATGATTGACTCCAATTTAAGTCCAATTTCAAGATGAAATTAATTCCAACGACCACTATTGGATTAAATGGTAAAAATATATTCTAATTAAATTTTAAAACCAATTCCAAAGATAATATAGTAATATAAATAAATTAGATTAAAAAGTGGTTTTGAATTAAAATACAACATTCTTCACTGTTCATTAAAAAAATGAACTTTATCGGAAAAATAACAAAAATTTACACAATGTAAATTTTGTTGTCCCGATTCTAAAGAATAATTTTATTTTGTCAAATATAACACATAAAATTGTCATAAAGTGGATTTAAAAGAGGTTCTCCATCAAAAGGCGGTTAATTGACATTTTAAAGAATATTAGAATGTTTATGCTTAAAAATTGGATTCATTCACATTTTTAATCATCTAACATTTTTTGTAAAAAGTAAAAATACTTGACAAACATATATAATAATTTTGTAGTTAGTTATGTTCAGTCCCTCCATTACAACAGCTAGGCGTTAACTACCATTTAAGATAATATTATTTTATTATTTGAGTGCAACGTATGATTTCAAAGGAACTCGTTGTTGTGTATTGGGTAAGCCATCGAGCATAACGTTCCCTTTAAATTAATATTGAAATTTTATTCACAAATATGGATAAATATGAAAATTTCATATTCTTTATTTACCTGGGATGTTACAAAATCATTATTTTTTAATTATAAATTACAATGGGGGATTAATATTTTTTCTCTATAAAATATCATATATTTTATTCACTTATAGTTATTTTTTTTATATATACTCCCCCAATTTACCCTACCGTTAGTGTATTATTCTCTTTAAATTATTCTTTTAAGAGGAACTTTTCATATGTATTATTTTTAGTCAATATTCATTTTCAAACATATTTTTATTTTTCACATTCATTTTTGAATATCTAGGTTACTACATTTTTTATTAACTGAATTCATTTTCTACTAAATTTTAATATCTAAATAAAAAAATTAAAACAATCCTTTTTTAATGTTTTCCACATGATTTATTTATCACAACACTTTCTTTGGTTTCTATTTAAATGATTCATTTCAAAGATCTCATGATTATTAAAATTATTTTTTTTATTTATTGTCTTTTTAAAATAATGGATTTATAAATTATTTCTATTTTTCAGTTATTAATTTTATATTCATGTTTTTTCATATTTTCTAGGTAACAAATTTTACACAAATATAATTTGTGTTTTATTTTTATAAATACCTTATAATGATTCTTATATTTCATAAAGGATATTATTCCATTTAGTTCTCTTCAATATTTTTTTGTATGTGTAATAATGTTTATTAGGAAACCTATTTATTTATCGTGTGTTAATTATGGTTGGATGAGATTAACAATATTTTCATTTCAATTTCCACATATATATATGGGTTTTTATTATGTGATGGAGTGTCCTTGAATTATATAGACCTAGAATGCATTAGTTAAATATTTATATCCCGGTTATGATATTTAATGGTATGGTGAGGGGGACTAATAAACCATGATTATGGAAATGGGAATTGAACTGAATCTAGTATGTCTATAATATTGGGGAGTGAATTAAATCCACCATTATTTTGGAATTTATACACTCTATTATTAAGATATCGTTTATTATTCATGATGTTATAAATTTTTTATGACTATACTTATGATGAATTTCAATTTTTTCATGTTTATTAGTAATGATTTGTGGATCTCGATTATTCACTTATATTTCAAAATTCCAATTGTTCATATTTTTTTATATATAAATACTTTAATTATCATTTTTGATGTATGATATATTTTTTTCTAGGTATGATATCTTTATGATATATACATGAAACATGATTATATTCAAATATCAACATGCTTATCTGATTCTCACTAGTGATCATTAGATGATATATCATATATTTAATGTTTCAAAGTATTGAAGATCACCATTTATCTTGTTTAGATTACATTGGTAGTTAGGTCGAGAACTATATATGTTTTATCAATAAGGGAATCACTTTTTATGATTTTTGTGGAATCTTTCATTGAATTAAGATGAAATAGAGAGTATTTGTTTATAATCCTTAATGAGGATAATCATATGGTTGTTTGGTTGTGATTTCTTGTGATATTAAATGAATAATCATAAAAAATGATGTGATATATATATATTTTATAATTTCAAATATATATCAATTCATTAATATAATAGTACCATATAAAATAGAAGATAAATTATTACCAGGTGGTATAGTAATAAATGAGAAACTGTTATTTGGACTGGTGGATTTATAATTTCTAAAGGACTCTATAAACACATATTATATTTGTTTGAAAAAAATATAAGAAACAAATTTAATAAGCCTTACCACCTTAAGTGTAATTTTAAATTTAATATCATTGTATTTGGGGATTCTCTTACTTTCATAAATGACTTCTTTTATACTATAAAATACATTCCACAAAATTGAGTAACTAAAAATGAACATTGAATTAATTATTTTCCCCATTTCTTGATTATTTGGTACCAAAAAAGACATCTAAAACATGAAGTAAATTATTTGATCACATGGGTTGATAACTACAATACTTTTATTGAAATATTTTACTACAAACTGTTAATAAGATATCTTAATATCAGAATCACCACTTCCGCATTGAAAGATCAAGTAGATTTTCATAATTCATGTATGTTATTAATGTATTTATATAAATAAATTCATAATATATAAAATATTTAATTTATTTAATTTTTTTAATTAATTGATTTAATCGTTGAAATTTTCATGTTTTATGGTAAGTACAATATATTTTTTAATAGCAAAATTTGGAAAATTACAGAAAATATGACCAAAAATTTTATTTATGGGTCTGTAGTATTTTATTAAAAATTTCATGTAAATAATTCATTTTTTAATATTTTATATTTTATGATGGATGTATAAAGGTTTACAAGACATGTTTTATTCAAAATATAATTTCTGAATTCTAAGAGATGTTATAGGATTGAATTCCTAAAAGTTAAACTTCTAGATTATAGACGATATGTGAATAAATTAAAAAAGAACTAAAATTCATAATGAATTATTAATGAAACATAAGATTTTGGTATATTTTCTAAAATTTAAATTTCGATCTCTATCATTGACTGATAACATCTTTCATATTTTATATGAATTTTTTTCCTTCTTCTGAAAGAGTTAGGTGACAAAATAGGCAAGTATGGGAATACATAATATCTCAATATTATATATAATTTATTTTTGTATAGATTAGTATTATAAACAATTTAAGAGTTTTTGAATATTTCTTACTATGATTAAGGGGTGATATGTTATATATTTAACTAAAATAGAGATACATAATATTTTTTCAATAAGATAGTGAGTATGTGTAAGAACGTATATTTTGAAATATTTGAACCGATCTTCAAAAAATGAGTTTTTATCACAACATTATTAATTTAAAAGGTGTTTCTAAAGATATAATCCATTGATTAATCAAATATAATATACAAATAATGGCCCACGTCACAATAAAAAACTCAAAACATCCACTATTTTAGAGATCATTCTGAATGTTTATGCCTTGACTATATGTATTAGGGCATGACATGAATACCAAAACATTTGGTCATTTAAATGGATTCCACAAAATATACTAAAAACAAAATTGTAACAAATTAAAATTTTATAAATAGTCTATCATATCTTGAGTAATTAATATAATATAAAAAACTAATTCCTTTGGGATAAAATTATATTAAATCAGGTGTCATGTGCAATTTAGAGACCCTATGCACACATAAGCAATCAAGAGACCACTGATAAATGGATACTTACTATTTAAATATATATTTTAATGAATGTAAAATCATATATCTCGTTTTTATAGTATACCTCATGTTGTTTTTAATATCTCAAAACATATCCCCTGTCCTAGTGATTTGATTAGAGTTTCTATTTTCATTACTGTACACAATTTATATAAATTTTATCAAAAGTATCATTTTGTTTTGAAATATTATCTATCATTTAATTATTGTTCATCACTATTTTCTATTATATTTATGAAAGTTAATAATTTACATAAGGTACCATCGAAGAGAATATTCTTGGGATGAAATACTATGACTACTCATTAATTTTTTATTTTTTTAACTACATTATGTTATTTCAAGGATAATCAGTAGTGAAAATGAGATAGTATGTCATAATTACATTTTTTTTCATGGAATAACTTCTCATTATATATTATTCACCCCTTCAATAATTATCAAATTTTATGATGGAAGCAAGACAATTTTGTCTTCAATTGGTGATATTGCATTGAAGGAATGTGGGTTTGTGTAACGAACGATTTCATTATTAGTTAGAGACTTCTGAAGAAATTTTAATTTTCCATTTTAAAGATGTTAACATTTAAAAAATATGAGTTGGAATTATTATATAATAATTATATATAATCTAACATGTGTTTTCGACCAACACTTTGAATTGTTGGATTTACAAGTTATTTAAGAGGAGGTCAATAAAGAGCATAAGAGGTTGGGATACTCTCTTCACTAGTATTATAACATTTATAGTGCCACTATATAGGTCACTCCATAAATGATTGGTAATAGGGGATGCATCCCTTTATTTATGTTAGTCCATTCCATGAAATCTTGTTTCACAACATCAATGTTTGTAGAAAATCTATTATTGCACCTTTTGGTCATTTGGCCCTCGCGATATATTTTTCTAAAACCACTTTGTTCCCTTGGATTGGGATGTTTTAATAGAATGGGGAGGGTAAAATTGGGGTTTCTCTTCCACTATCTAGATTTATTTTATCTAGGTAGTCCAGAGATTTTTTTTCATGCATTTTTTGTATGATGTATCTAAAATACTCTTCTATTATATCATCTCTAATTTCAGAATGAATATAAATGGTTTCAAAAAAATAGTTTAACTATATATGGATTAAATCACTTAACCTATTGGTAATCTAATAAGAATCACATAAATGATGTCATGGGATTCCATTAAAAAAATTCTTTCTATTTACCATGATGTATGTTGTAGAATACAAATATGGGTAAAATTATTTTATCAATACATTTTACAGTATAGGATATTTCAGTTTCCAAGGATTCATGTTATTATGATGGTGTATTATATCTGGTTTCATGGGTTTTTTTCATTTTGCGACTATCCAAGGATGTTGGCCCAAAATATTCTATTTTGGATTATTTTTTTTAATTGTATAATTATTTAATTTAATGTAATTTATAGATAAGACATGTTATAATGGAATTTTTGGTTTTTTTATTTTATTACATGGATTTATATGATAATGATTTTATGTACGAGGGAATAACCTTACATGTCTCTTGTTTAGTTAGATATATTATATTTTTTTCATACATTAGTATCTTGCAACATGTTGTATAATTATTTTGAGTTTACATATCATTAAGATGAGATTTTGTCAAACTCATATTAAAAATTAAACATATATATTTATAAACGTATTGTTTGAAGAACAATAATTGCATAAGTTTATTGGCCAAAATATTTTTTCTTAGTGGCTGTTGTTTGATTCCAAATTCCAGAATGGTTTATTTTAAAAAATATAATTTTTAAATGGGATGTTATTGGGTTTAAAATTTCAATGGATAATTGTCACTATTAAAATGATTTTGGAAATTTTATTTCAAAATGTTCAGGTGGGTTTTTATTTCCATTTCATTTGTTTTATTTTAGGGTACATATTTAGTTAATGTGTCATGTGATGAATTTATAAATTATTTTATAATATATCACCTTGAAATATCATAACAAATTTTTGTTCAATAAATTTGAATTGTATGACAAAATTAATAACCCAAAACACTAAATTAACATGAATTATTCTTATATAATAAAAAAGTAATCATGTTTTATATTATTTAAATGAAATCTAATTATTGGAAATAATTTCAAATTTTTTACTGAAATACCATTAATTCAAAAGTGTAGTTATGAAATGTATTAATTATAATAATTATAATTTTTTATGTGTTTCATTTAAAAATAATTTTAATTTATTTAACCTATAAAAATTATTTTTTATACCTATATTGAAGGAAATTATTAATTAAAAATTGTTTAATAATGAAAAAAATCATCCGAATATAATAACTTGTTTTTTATAAAAACTATTATTATACGTACCATGTGTTTTAATTATAAAAAATTAATTTAACTTATATTTATTAATTATTTTAATTAAATTAATTTATTAAATACTGCATTTATATTTTAATATAAATCAAATGGTTTTTAGTAGGAATTTTTTGTGAATTAATTCCTTTTTATGAATAAAAATAGAATGCTTATAAAAATTGTTTTAATTATATTTTTCACAATTACATCAACAGTACTTTATACCACAAAGAGAAAATGATTTATATAAAATTATTTTAATATTTTTAATCATCATGTAAATAATTTTAAATTATTATATTTTAATTTGTATACATTATTAATAGTAAAAGATATAAATATTCATTACTTTAATAAATGTAGAAATGGATCAATGTAGTGTTAAACTAAAGAGATTATGGTTAACATATCCAAAATTATTTACTAAATTGTCTTATATTATTGAATATCCATCATTTTCGACACTATATTCAATTTGACTAATCTTATTGATGATATTTAATTAATTATATTTTAATATTATTTATAATTACAAGTATAAAAATCCCATAACTTATGCGAGGTTGCATCATTTCCTTTATTATTCACACTTAATGAAGACATTAACTCAATAATAACCAAACCAAATATCATATAAGCATATATATTCATTTATTATAGTTTTTTTTTCTTCGATAACAATCTTTGGGTCTTGGAGATGTGATACAAATGAGGTTTCTCAAATAATAAGTATATGTTATTATTATTATTATTCGTGTTTTTTCATAAAATATATCCATTAAATACTTTACATCTATATAATTTGTGTTAAATAACAATATTAAGTATTATGAAATTATTTACTTAATCGTATAATTATGTTTTTTTCTAAAATATATCAAATAGAAAATAAAACATCATTAATTCATAGGTATGGACTAAACTCTTCATAAAGTGAGGCCTTTTCTTCACCATATCTCTCAAATGATTTAATAAAATAATTTAATTGATATTTATTATTAAATTAAACATTTTTTTGATTTTTAATTATATTTTATTATCTAACATCATATATATCCAACTATTGGAAATCGATAATGTTGCTCATCTGTACATGTGGACAATCTCCTCCATGAAGCGATGTGGTTTCATTTTCAATTATAATTTACTTGTATGTTTATAAGGTTATATGTTGTGGATATATATGAAATTTATTTTGTATTATTGTATATTTATTCTTTAATTATGATTAAACATTCATTCAATTTATCAATTTAAAAGTGTAAACCACACTGGTGCCTACATAATGACAAAAATCTCCATGAACTAATGTTAATCATTTTTTACCATCACTTTTTATGAATTATTGTAAAAAAATGTATAAAATCATTTAGTATAATATTTAATAAATGAATTTTTTTATGATGAATCCACAACCAATGTGTAATAATCCAAACCATTGAACTGGAACATGCATTAAAAGGACTATTTTTCATCGAAATAATAATTTGGGGGGAGAATTATTAAATAATTTATCAATGGAAATAATAAGTGAATGGTATATATTATATTAAAATATATCAAATTGATTATATTATATAATTATAATTAATATATATTTATAATAATTTAGGTTGTAACATATATTATGTTAAGTGAGACTAGTGGTAAGGGATTTATAATACAATCTCATTTTTTTGGGGTTTTCTATGATAAATTTACATTATGGGAAATTTTGTTATACTTCTCCTTTAAAAACCATATATTTTTTCCTCATTAAATTTTATCAATTATACATGTATTTGATAAATTTATCCAATTATTTCCACTCAATATGATAAAAAATATTTTTTTTTTGAATAGCTAAAATTATTCCTCTTTAATAGTCAGGATGTGTTCTCCATAATGATCATGATATTAAAAAAAATTATGGATGCATAATTGTATAATTAAATGGTTTAAAATGGTGATTTGTTTTTAAATTTAACATTCTTGAAAACAATATGGAATGGAATATTTTCAATGGTTTTTCATATGACTTGTTATTGAATTTTTGCAGAAAATTAGATGGGAATATTTGTTTTAAATTATAGCACATGAATACATTTTCCACCATCATTGACACTATATTATTTAGCTATTAATTTACAGGTTTTAATATTTTCTTCCAATGAAAATAATTTAATTTATTTTTTGGAATAATTGCCTTTAATGTAACTATTAGAAAATGGATGATTAATATTAATTATCCAAATGTATTAAAAATTCTTTCATAAAATATATTTTTCATCTATATTATAATCCATTATAAATTATTATGATTTAGTGGAGATATTATATAATGATTTAATCAATATTTCTGGAATACATATGATGATAATGATGATATTTGTAAGATTACATGAAACACATTTCATTTATACAGGTTAATTAAGCTATGATGAGATAATGAATTATCCTATGATACAATCCATTTCATTTAAATATATGTTTTATGATTATGATAATATGATAGGCTTATGAAAATAAATTACTTATGACGGGTTGTGATATAATGATATGAAGAATGTTTTGTGACCTTATGTTATATATATGTATAGTTTTCATATCATCAATGTTTTATGAACTTATGTTCTATATATGTATAGTTTTCATTATGTGACTGGAATTACTGATGTTATGTATTCATCCGATGCGATGGATAAATATTGATATCTTATCAAAAAATATGTAATTGAAAGGGGACTGAATCCAGTTTAGTAAAGTACATTTCCCAATATGATAGTATTTTGAGTGAACCGTGACTAATGTAATATTATAATAGGATGTGAACCCGCTAAGGGTATGAATCCATGTATCCAAGCCCTTTTCATGATTTAATATATTACAATGCTTATAGCTGGCCAATAAAGATTCTAGAGATGTTAGGATGTTAAACTTTATAATTGTGTAGAATACAAGACATATAAACATTTTTCATGTCTTTTATTTTATGTTTATGAATATTTGAGTCTTGTAAATGAGTTTTCTCATGATGTATGAATTTTTGAGATTAATTGGGATCAAGAGATTCATTTTTTGGTGATATATATAGGAAAACATTTATATTAAATGAAAAGTGGTTTTACTACATGTAGATTCCCAATGTAGTGTGGCTATAAAGATGGATGTTGATTAACTTTCCCTCATACCCTATAGATCACTCTAAATCAAGGAGTCTAGACGAACCACATTCTATGAGTACTCGGATTCTTTTGACATGTATAGATTCCCTTCCTTTAGTCATTGATCTAAATCGATTATAGGTACTTCATAAATATTTTCCAATGGTTATGTTATCTGGTACATTAAGTTATTCTTTTTATGTGATGGTGATTCATGTCCCTGATTAAAATAGAGTATTTATTGGGTTTTATAGTTATTTTTTGTGTTGTGTCATCCTTGAAGGGATGAATCCTCTTGTAGTAGAGATGATCTGGATCTACGTTGTTCTTCTATTTTCATTCAAATAATGTTGACACCTTTTAGATAAGGGATTCCGTTAGTTTTCTATTTCTTTTTTAAATTCATAAGGATATCATATATTAACACATTGTATGGAAATAAAATTAACATAATAATTATCAAGGAAAATTAAAAATAAATTGGGTCATAGAAATTGGGTTGTGGTGATTTATATCAAATAACAGGTTTCCTTTTGTTTGTTATATTGTGTGATATTTATCCTGTAATTATAATCATGTTGTATTATATGGTTTATCATGTTGATCTTTATGTCAAAGATTAATGAAAATAATTATTTAATTAGCTAATAATTCATTTTATTGGAAGTAATTAATAAATAATCATCCTTTTAATCCAATTGTTGATATAATTTGATGGTAATTCAAACTCATGAAATATGATTTTTAAATTGAAAAATAATTTCAAAATTATTAATGTAATTGATAAATAATTTGAATTATAATAAATCTTGTTGATTATAAATATAAATTATTTTCAATTTTGAAGGGTACTTATCCCAGTTTGATGAAACCTATTTAAATTATTGGGATCATGTTTAGAATTTGATATCTTCTTAGAGAATGATTTTTTATGATTCACATAGTTAGAACATGTGATTAAGGAATATATTATATTAAAATAGAATAAAAAAATATTGTGTGATAAAAATAACATCTAGGGATTGAGTTTCATATATTCATAAGAAGGGTGAGTGCCTTGAGTTTGGAGCAGTGATATATCAATTCTGTGTAAATGATGGAAGCTTTTTTAGGGACTAGATTATCCTATTTGATATGATTTCATATTCCGTTATTCTTTTGTTATGTGGAAAAGATGTGAGATTAACAATACAGTGTGATATTGGGAATGGAGGCTTAGATGTGATATGATCGAAGGATGAATATGCCTGGGATGGTTGATGAAATATGTGTATGGAGGCTTAATTATGTGAGATATATTGATGCCAGTGATGAAGTTATGAATAATTATTTACATGTTAGTGTCATGGATGGAACATGATCTGTTGGAATTAGGTGAAGTTGTATATAAAAAATTATTTGATGTTCAAATCTAGGATTCCTTTTTATTAATCTGTTTAATGATCGGTGGCCATGTTTCTAGTTTTATCCACATGTTTTCCCCACTTCATATGATAGTGGGATATTCTTAGGATATTGTTTATTCTTGGTAGTATAAATTGATTGTGTTCTTATAGTAACTAATTTTTTTAATGATTTTAATAATTAATAAATAACTTTCAACCCATAGTAATGGAAGTTATGGAATGAAAAAAATGAAATGAGGATAATCAAGGTAAACTATTGATTTAGTTTGGATTATGCCTTGTGGGAATGGACTTTACTAGAATGAAGAATGTATTGTATTGTGTAATGATGTTATTCATTAATTAAGGGATAATAAATTAATTAATGAAAGGGAATGATAAATGGAAAATAAGTAATAAATGTAGCTCATTAAAATGTTTTTGGGCATATAAGATATACGGTCTTAATAGTGGTAGTCTAGAGTCCAAGAGATGTTAGCCATCACTTACTCTAAGACTATATTATACCCATAGTGTGTTTTTGAGCTAAATTATATCATATATTTTTTAATAATTTTTACCTGACCCGTTATAGTTAAGGATACTAACACCTAGTGGACTCAGTATGGCTTTTCCCCCTCTGTCCTGGTGAGAGGATTGATAGATGACTGCCGAATATAGTGAATTTCACTTCTCATTATTGTAACATGTCATGGTACAAATAGTAGTTAGTTCCCCACATATATCTATAGAGGGACATAAAGGATTGTGTTTATTCACACACATGTATCCCATTATATAATATCCAAATTATTAGTATAGGTATGACTTGTACATGCCATGATGACATGAGGTACATACTCAGTTTATGGGATGTGATGGATTGATTTATAATAGTCGTTGAATGATACATTTTATATGGATTATGGTGGCTCCCTTAAACTATATATATATATTGATATTTTTATTGGAATATGTGATGATGTGATCCTTTAGTTGCATGTAGTGACACATTTCCTGCGAGTATTTGAGATTGAATATTTTGAATATATATGGCTCATAACATATGATGTTGGGGTGGAGATAAAATCCCATAGGGAAGCCAGAGTGGGATGTCATTTTTGTTTCGATATTATATTATATGTTCAACTATAAGTTATACATTGTGAGATTTGGCCATTGTGAGGTTTGGAATTTATTAAACCTTTTTAAGAAACATGTTAACTTCATTATTGTTTGCCACGCTTTAACATAAATTCATTATATTTTTCATGATATGATCCAAGGAGGATCCTACTGATTATACTATTATTCTCACCCAAGTAACATATATAATATATTTCAATTAATCTAGATAATGTTTCATATTTTTATTGATATTACTTGCTCATGGGTTTTTATTAGTTGAGTGGGATTTACGGTCGCTATCATATTTACATTTTTGTGCATAGAGTTTTTCATTATGTTTATAAAGTATTTTATAACATATCATGTTTACCCAAAGAATTTCTTTATATATATATATATAAGAATATATATATATATATTATAATGCTTTCATTAGTGTAATTACCTTATCTCTCCCTTTTTCATGTTCTGAAAAGGTTATTGCCTCCAATATCTCTTCTTATTATACCCTCGGTGTTAGTTGCCCCCCTAGAGCTAACTATAAGGAATAATCAAGAAGTCCCCAACTAGCTTATCTCATTATCAGTTTATAAGACGTAATATTTTTTGAAAGGGGATCAGGAAAAATTTGTATAATAGGGTCCCATTTAGTAACATGATGGATTTTGGTATTATGAAAATGTGATATTTCATGGGTTAGTTAGGAAATGGTGTCAAATAAGTTTTGTTAGATATGTAATCATGGTAAAAAGGATTATACATGGGTATTTTGGTACCCCAATGGTTTGATATATAAACCATTATGTTTATTAATCCAAAAAAAATTATGTTATACCGGTTGTAGGTTACAGACATAGGGATAGATCAGGAATTATTCTTATTTTCACTTGGGAATGAAATGGGTAGAACTTGGGAGATGTTAAAATATTATCAAGATAATAATGAAAAATTAATTAATGACTTTTATTATATATTCTAGGTCTATATATATAATATATTTCTCTTATATCTTGTATGTAATTGATCCATGTCATCTTCAGGTTCATGCTTATGATGTACAGTAGGATGAGCCAAAAGATCATCATTAAGGGAAGGTCAATGATAATGACTCGTGTTTATGGACACTATATTTGTTTCCATAGTTGATTCTTTTGGTTTATGACATACACATTTCAGAATCATTCCTATAAGACTAGTTTGAATAGGTTGAGATAGAATTCATTTCAATCTGATCATAGAAGGAGAAATGGATTTCATTTCCTGCGATGATGTTTTGTGGATAATTTAGGTAGTGGTGGTTCTTGTTCTTCTAGGATAATGATTATTCGATAGTATCATAGGATATTTTCTGATACTTGAAATGAGAAAATTTTATTTCAAGGAATGTTATTGAGGCCCATCATCTGATGAATCTTTCAATTCGATAGGGGAGTTCCAATGTGCGGGATTTTGGGATTCATTTTGGGACCCTTCTAGGATATTCTTCAAAACTATTACATGATGATAAGGCTTGGGTGAATTATTTAAAAGAGTATTTCATCATGATATATAGGTCTTAGTAACCCCATTTATATTGAAAAATTATTTGGAGGTGTTGGTTATAGTAGAGGTTATAGAGAGGATGAATACTAGAACTAGCTCATTATGAGAGAAGAGTCTTTAGGATTCCACATGGATAATAATTGTTTCCTGGGTGTCATAGATTCCAACATAGAAAATAATTTGGTTATCCCATGGGAGGGACATCCATCATCATCTCATTTATCTATTAATGATATATCTTTTACTTCTGATGAGGTATTATAATCATTTGTTCTTATAAAAGATAAGGCCATTAATGGAAGGTGTGTCATACCATTTTGGAAAATCAGAATGTTCTGGGTGTTATAAAATAGATTTCTTAATGGGGGTGGATTCATCCAATCTCAGTTTTCCAGTATGGGATCTGCGGATATGAGATAGGGTTGGCAGATTACATCCCCAAGGTGCTCCTTGGCCTTAGAAAACATATCATATATCTAGATGTGGTCATCATTAGGGTCAGTGAGGTCATAGTGAAGGTCATGGTTTTCATTATGCTATTATGTTTCTAGAACCATGTGGGTGATATTTCATTTTATATACCCTTTTCTTGTTTCATACATTCTGGTGTTATTTATTTGAATAAGATAATTTCACTCTTGTATATTAGCTAAAATCGTCCATGATTTGGGAATTGAGGTATAGAGGTTTCCAATACTCTTGGTAAGGAATTATTCAATTAAAGATTGAGCTGACATGTATAATGTATGTAGTGTCTATGATCTAGTTCTAGGGAAGCACACACCTTTGGTACATTTCTTATTTTTATGGATAAATCCATATGACATTATCATATATATGGATTTGTTGTATTTGACACAAGATATCATCGATTTCATTATGATGTAGGATTTTTCATGAACTTATATAGATATTGTGGTGTTTTTGGTTGAGAGTGAGCTTTATATGGGTTAATGGAATTTTCATTCCATATCATCTTTGATGTACGATATGTTGCTGGGTTTATCAAAGTTTAAGTAATTTTTATTTTTTGATTTGTAGAAGAGTACCCTAATGTCTTCCTAGAAAAAGTGTTTTTATTACCCCCTCAATATGATATTGAGTTCAGTATGAAGATAAAACCATGATTGACTCTTATATATATGTCTCCATAAAGGATAAAACCTTTTGAGTTACAAGATATATGATTACAAATCAATGATTTATTGTAGTGAGGTACTATATGTCCAATAGTTTCACCTTGATATGCATATGTTTTATTTGAAAATAAGTCTGTTGGATGTTTTTTGGATTTGAATCCTTTATCATCACTCGAAAAAATTGACAGTAATGAACCATTATCCTCTCCTACATATTATTGATATAATTTTTTAGCTAAAGGGAGAATTATTATTCTCAAATATCGATATGCAGTCAAGATATCATCATATACAGGTGAAGGATGAAAATATTCCATAGAATAATATTCATTATCACAATAGAAATTAAGAGGTTTTGGTGACGTAATTTGGTATGAAAAAATCACTCATCATGATCACGGTGTTGATGAACATAGTTTGCTGAGAATTCCTCAATAAGTTTGTGGTAGTTTTAAACAATGAAATCTTTAGGAACTCTCTGTCTAAGGAGGGGTTTGAATATCATCATTGTGTTATTCTAGGATATCTTCATCATGATAAGATATTTTGGAATGTGATGAAAATTGATTTTTTTTCTTTTGATGACATTTTGATAGGGAATATTGAATCCAAGAAGGGATTATCATTGGACCATTGAATATAGAGTCATTTTTACATGGGAAGCCCCTATGATAGTGGTAGAGGTGTTGTGTCTCGTTTGGCCCAAAATATATTACAAGAGGTCTGTATCCTATTTCTTTTGGGTTGAAGATCCTATGAAAACCATGCTGAAAATGTTTCAACAGTTATTATGGACTCACTAGACTCAGAAAACCTTTGAGTATTTGAATGAAAATTTTGTTAGCAGTTAACTCCTTTATTTTCCTATAGAAGAAGTTCTGTTTGAGGTTTTATATGATATCTTGCATATTATCATGGGATTTATAACAAAGATATTATGATTGGTTATTTATAATGTTTATTGGTTGTTACATACAAATAATTGTAACTATAGAAAACAATTTCATTGTTTGTAAGAATATTTATTTTCTATGAAGATGTGGAGATATTACCTCATTAGTGAGCATTTTGTGGTCTTTACAATCAATAAGTTTCTGAGGTAGTCTTCTCCTAGAAAGAGTTAAACATGACTCAGTTTCAATGTATTAAATTATTACAAGACTACACCTTAATGATTTTGTATATGTATGTAATGTGATATTATTAGTATATGTGCTTAGTATGAAGTCGCATAGTGGGGTCGTGCGTAAATCAGAAGATTCCTTGAGTAACACACTTAATTTTTGAATATTTTTTTTATATAAATTAACTTTCATTGATATTTTGTGCTAAAAAAATTATAATTTTAATATTTATCTATACAATACACCATGAAATGCTTTCACTACTCAAAACATCGTGTTGTCGTGCATTTCACACTATATAGAGTTTTGACAAAACCATAATATATTATTAATTTTATTCCAATGTAACCATTATAACCTATAAATTAAATTTAGTGAAATGAAAATTAAATATTTCTTAAAAGGATATTTATAATGTTTTTATATATAAAAAAGTATTGGTAAAAATACTTAATTTTAGGAAATTTTTTATTTGTTTGTAGAATACTACTTTCTCAAAAAACAATTTTTATTTTTTTCTGTTAAAAATAATAAAATTATTTTTTGAAACTTCTAAAATGAATTTTAAAAAATAAAATAAAATTTTAATATCAACATGTAATAATTATATTAGGGTAAATTGTCAGTTTTCCATATAAAAGAATCATTTTTGTTGAATAGTAAAAAATACAGATTTTTTATTAAAAACTACTTTTAAAACTAATTTATTTATAAAGATAAAATATTTTTATATTGTTTTTAAGGAAAATTTTGATATATTAAAAGTTAATTAAACTAATTATCTTAATATGAATAATTTTAATATATTTTCTTCTTATACAAACACTTCAACCATTCGATGTTTTTACTTTTTTAAAAATATGAATTGTCATTGGATTTAGGGGATTATTTTTTTAATTAAATTCTTCCACATTAGTGAATGAAATTTGTAAAAATGGATTTATTATTTATAATCATAATAATATATACTATTTATAATGGTCAAATTAATTTTTTACCAAAATTATTTTCCAATTAAATAAAAATTGATAACCATTATATTGAAAAAATGGGGTCACTAGTGGTCAAATTAAGATGATTAGGGGTATAAATTACATACAATATTTTCCAACACTCATTAACAGTATATAATTCTACCATTATGACCATATTGTTCAATTTTTATGATTTTAGTGGACCCAATTCCATTAATGTTACCTACATAATATATAATGTTATGAAAAAGAAAAAAAATGATCTTTTCTTACATTTAATATATATATTGTTTTAGGATAGGAAAAAACTACATGTGTTATATTATAAATATTATTTGGAATGATAAATTTTTTTTTATTATCATTATAATTTATTTTAATTATATATTTGGATTAATTACATAAAAATCTTCAAAAATTCCAACACATGAATGATTTAGTTTTTAGTTAGATGAAGTGAATGATTCTAAAAAAGTTAAAAGTGGTGAAAATTGATTATTTTATTGTGTTAAATTAATTTTATAGTTTATTATATCTTGTTTTAAATTTTTACCAAAATGTATTCCATTTACATTATATTATTGATTTTTTTAAAATTACATTAAATGAATACTATGAAAATCGTCATTAATGTAATTTTATAAAAAATATATTTTATAAAATGATTGACAGTTACTAATTATACTATATTATTTAAATACGAAATTAAATGTTAATAATGATAATAAATGTTCCATTAATGTAAATTTTTTTATAATTAATACATTATCCCTAAATTCAAAAAATAATTATTAGTGTGATTATAGTTAAATTAGGGTTTTCTCATGTACATGTTATCCTGTCCACATAATTTATAAAAAACAAAATAAAATTATCTATTAATTTTTAGTTATTTTTTGATAAATAGTGTTTAAATATTATATAATAATGATAAATTTAATTTAGTCTTATTATATTACGTTCCAAGGATAGAAAACAAGTTATTGTAACAGAAACCCAAATAAAAAAAATGTTTAGAAACATAGATTTTATTGGAATTTATTTTAAAACATATTTTTTGTTGTTAGATGGAGGTGTGAGTCATCCATATCATCCCTAAAAAAATTTATTTATCAATTTTAGTCCCCGATTCCTAGAAACACTGTATTTTTTATAAATACATCCTTGTGTGGATTTTAGTGGAAACCAAAGGTGGATACTTGAAGAAGAGTTAACATTCATCAACAAGATTTTTTATTTTATTTTTTCCTCTAACCCCTTCAATTATATTTATAAAATTTTTATATAATTAAATTTTTATTGTTTATATACAGTGATGTTTTTATATTAAGGTATTTAAAAGCAACCATATCCACTTCCATTTAATGGGTGACAATATCGCGATTTGTGTGTACGACGGTCTATCACCTCACAAAATAATGTCATTCATTTTTCCATTAAAAAATATCATTGATAGTTTAAATGATGGATTTAATATTTATATATTTAATTTATTCTATTATTTATATTATATAATTATTATATCTTATATAAATTTATACTATTCATTTTTTTGGTGAATAACATAATATCACTCATGTGTGTGACGGACTACCGCCTCGTGAAGTGATGTGGTTTGTTGATGATTTACATGGAATATATTAATTGTGGAATTAATAATATTTTTTGATATATATGACATAAACAATATTATAAACTAATAATATATATCATTTACATTTTATTCTTTTAATATAAAAAGAATAAGGAAATAACATTCATTAATACGTATGACCTAATGTCTACCTAAATGATGTATTAAAATTTCTATCAATTTTTTTAATGGTTTTTTTAATTAAAAATATAATCAAAATATATGATATTCTTACTATGTTTATCATTATTGATATAATGCGGTAGTTTTATGTTATAACATCTTTCATAGGTGCCTTTGAGTTGGCCTATTTTATAGAGAGATGGATCGGGATATGCGATGTTGGGGCATAATGAAAATAAGTGTGGAGGTGGGAGAAAAGTACCCAAGATTTTTAATTATTATGTTATACTCAATCATGTATGTGATATTTTGTGAGAGATATAAATTGTGATTATTGGATCATAGTATCACTTTTTTATGTGATGATTTTGTTTCACAACTGCTTAGAATTCTTTAGCATGATTTATTTATCTTCTTATTGAGAGGCTCCAAGTAGGATTTTAAAAAGTATAATATTATTATCACTAAAAATATATATATATAATTATTTTTATATCATCTAGATGAAGTTGAATATTAGGATGTATATTATGAGATCAGGGTTTAGCATGTAAATTTTGTGATTCATTTTCACTACCGTCTTTATATTTTTTAACTTTGAGTATTCCATTAATTTTTCATAGAACTATATTCAATTTCATTTCTGGATCATAAATTTCATTATATATATTTCTATGAAGGTTTATATTGGTGTTAATCTCAAATATCTCTACTCCACATGTTCTTCTACAGGGAAGTGCCTCTAATATATATTCTTATTATACTCTTGGTTCTAGTCACCATGCCAAGGGAATCTAGAAGTGGGACTCAATATTTCACCATATCTATAAGGCCCCAGCCTTAAACCATACTTAATATTGAATTAAATGAATAATTCACATTGAGGATCTTTTCAGGTTTATAGTTTTAGAGAATTAGAACATAACTATTACATCTTAAAAGATTACAAAGTAGACACTTCTACTAAGTTTCCTTAAAATAAAAACTCTTAAAAAGAAAGATGTCTAGATTCCATGTTTTAGATAGCATGACATTCCCTTGATCCCATCCTTGACCTTATTCCACTTTAAGTCCTGTGAAAAACATTTTGAAAAACTTTGGGTGAGCATAAAAAGCTCAGTAAGGGATACAAAAAGAATGAAAACTGTTAGTTTTTCAAACATCAAGTAAACAATGAATACTATATCAAAGTAATACCTTCACCTTCATGAAGTAGAAAAAAAATTCTTCACTGAATAATGTATCATTACTTACCTTTTTGTAACCAAAGGATTACCATAAAACCCATATAAAGAACACATAGAATATATAAAGGTAACTTGGGACATAAACATACTTAAGTGGAATAACCATACGGTCGACTTCCACACATATCACTTAATGGAATAGCCATACGGCCAATTTCCATACATACTTAATGGAATAGCCATACGGCCGACTTCCATACCCAATGCATTGGAGGTTATAACGTAACCACCCGTCCTGGTATTCACGACACCACCCATCATATGGTTTATAACATAACCACCCGTTAAAATGTCCAAGTACCAGTATAAAATCATAAAACATAAAACCAATATAAAGGAATGATAACATTTCCACATTTCAATCAAAATATATCATAAATATATTGACATAATAGAATCCTTTTTCAAAACCATTTTCAATACCAAAATACATAAAAGAGTATATGGTATTTATTTTATTCTAAAAACATTACGGTTTGTTGAGAAAGCCAATGATCAAACAATACTCGCGGCGGCGGAAAAGGTCGTTGTCACCGCGTACGTTAAAAAAACATTCATTTTTGTCGTTTAGTAAAACGCTTTGTAGAAAAAGATTCCTTTTGTATAAAAGTAAAAGTCAAAGGAGTTTATACACCATATAAAAGAAAGTTGTGTATAAAATGAAATATTCCTCAATGAAAGGAGATTGAGACGAAGTCCCTTACCTCGGGTCCGACTTGACTCGATCGTTCTTTAACGTCCTGAATAATAAACTTGAGTTAATTTATACTTGATTAAGAACCTTTTTAAACTTCATTATTCCTTTTATATCACTTATTGCCATGTTATAAACAATATGTAACCATTTAAGTTAATAATGTTTGTTTTGTCAATATTTGGTTCTTAAGTCGAAAGTGGACTTCTTACAATTACATGTTGTTCGTGTGGTCAAAGGTTATTTATATCCAGAATGAAATTCCCAATTTGGATATAATATGTATCATATATATCCAGCATGTACATGTATTTATAATATTACATAATCATTTAGAGGTAAGAAATGAAATGCACCGTTCATGGAGACGGTAAGCCGTACGGACGCATGAACGCTACTTTCAATTCTTTGTCATATTAATGGAATTAAAACTAAATGAGAGGTATGTATATTTTAATTCCAGAATTATATTCATCATTTAGATATACTATTCATTATATATATCCATTATATACATGTACTTTTAATAGTACATTACCTTTGGGGATATGAAATGAAAGGCACCGTTCATGGAGACGGTAAGTCGTACGTACGCATGAACGCTACTTTCATTTCTATATCATACTTTAATAGAATAAATAATAATGATATAGAGGTATATTATAATTCCATTATAACATCATATATAATAAATTTAAATCCATCCTTTACACGTCCCACATATGGCATTAACGAATCACATCACTTTGAGGGGGCGGTAGTCCGCACTTCCTTAAATGAAGATATCGTGTTTACCCATAATGGAAACCATAAAGGTATGCCAAAAATGAAAAATACTGAAGCTTAAAGAAAACATAAACATATTATATATCATATACAAAAATAGTGACATCATAATGGCCACCCTTGAAGGTGTTAAATGAGTATTGAACAATCATCGTTTCGAGAGGCAGAATTTCGCCATCCACGGAAACCATATGTTCTATAACCATTTGATGTAGTTGTGTGAGAGTGTAGCTAAAATAAATCTTATAACAACATCCTAGTATATTTAAGATACTTGTTTTGTTACAAAAGAAGTAAATAAAAAGAGTTTAGGGGGTTGGAGAAGCAAAATAAAACAAATGAACATGAGATAATGAATTACCTTTAAAAGTGTAACTCCTTTTAATTTGAGCCTAAAGGCTTCCTTTGAAAGGTTTCTGCCCAAAGGGAATCCTCTAGGATGAGGAGAGGGATGTGGAGAGAGTAAATGGGCAGGGGTTGGCCGAGCCAAAGGCTTGAGGAGTGTGTGAAATGAGGTAGAGGTGGAGGCCTTTTATAAGAGGAGAGAAGGGGCACTTTTGGAAAGTATAGAAATATTACTTTATTTGAAAAAGTGTTTCGGTTTTAAAAGGACCCAAATTGAAATAATTCTTGGAAAAGGTGATAAGGGTTCGAAATCCACCCATCCAATAAGTTTTGGACATGTGTAGTTCATAGATGTTACATTATCTTCCCATTTTATTTAAATCGTCAAATAATGATGTCATCGCTGCATCAATATTATGTCATAAAGAATTTAATTTATTTAATGTCTAAAAATTAAAAAAAAATACTATGATGTAGAAAATCTTTTTATATTTCCAATGCCTATTTATAATCAAAATTTTGACTTGTATAACCCAAATTAAAAATTATTTTAGTAAAACAATTTATGTTAGTGTCATTTTCACTTTAACATTAAATAAAAATATATTAAAGTCATTTTCCAACTAAAGTGGCTCCATGGGGTCCCCAAGTTGGCTCATGGATTGTCTTGGTCGACCATGACTCACCCAATAGGTGTAGGAAAAGTGTCATGGTGTTTTCACATTTTTATAATATCATTTTTACCTTAAACTACACTAATTAACTCTAATCGTGATTAAGAACTTAATAAGTTACTATTCACAAAAAAATTATTATAATCTCATTGAACCACATTTTACTTATTAATGACAACCATGTATGTCGGATTTTTGAATTTCAAAACACAATGATGGCAAAATTTCATTTAAACGGAAAATCAGTCTTTATAAGTACCACTTAGTGGTTTCACTATTCATCAAAAATTGAAGTTTTTCAGAAAATTACCAAAAATTCACCCTAAGCTATATTTGATACTACAAATTCAAAAATGAAGTCTATTTTAAAAAATTCAAAACATATATGTCACATTAATTAATTTAATAATTAATTCCCGCTGTCAAAGAAAATAGCGTGTTTTTATGAAACAATAAGTATCTAAAGATTGACAGTAGTTTAAGTCCGATTTCAAAGTGAAATTAATTCCAACGACCACTATTGGATTTAATGGTAAAAATATTTCCTAACTTTACTTTAAAACCAATTTAAAAGATAATCTAATCATATAAATAAATTAGATTAAAAAGAGGTTTTGAATTAAAATACAACATTTTACACTATTCATTAAAAAAATGAACTTTATCATAAAGGTACCAAAAATTTACACAAAGTAAATTTTGATGTCCCGATCCTAAAGAAGAGTTATATTTGGTCCAATAGAATTTATAAGATTGATCAAAACTATATTTAATGACGGTTCTCCGTCAAAAGGTGATAAGTGGACCTTTCGTGAAAATTAGGGTATAAATGCCTAAAATTGAACTGTTTCCGTATTTTAAGCCATTATCTTTTATTGGGTAAATGTATAAACATTTAAAAACATATCAAATCATATTTTAGTTATTTCTATCCATTCCCGCCAGTACAACGGCTACTTTTTGACTAACATTTAAAATAATATTATTTTATTACTAGTGTGCTACGTAAGTTTCAAAGAAACTCATCGTTGCGTATCAGGTATGCTATCGAACATAGCAACCCCTTTAAAATAAAATTAATATTTAATTCGTAAATATTAATAATTATGAAAATTCTTAATTCTTTATTTACTAGGGATGTTACATCCTTCCCCCCTTTTGGGAATTGCGTCCTCGCAATTTTATTCACTTATCAAAATAAGTGGGGGTATTTACCCCTTATAGAATTTTGAGATTTCCACGTTGCCTCTTCAATGACATGGTTTTTCCACAAAACCTTTACCTGATGAATCACCTTATTCCGTAACACTTTCTCCCTGTGGTCAAGAATCTGGACCGGTTGTTCCTCATAAGATAGGTTCTCTTCCAGCTAAACTACCTCTGGACTCAAAACATGAGATGGATCTGGCATATACTTTTTCAACATCGAAACGTGAAAAACATTGTGTACCTGATATAAACTCGGAGGTAAAGCCACTCGGTATGCAACTGATCCAACTCTTTCCAGAATTTCGTATGGTCCAACCAACCATGGACTCAACTTTCCTTTCTTACCAAATCTCATCACACTTTTCCAAGGAGAAACCTTGAGAAAAGCATGATCACCTACCTTAAAAGATAGATCCTTCCTCCGGTTATCTGCATAACTCTTCTGCCTGCTCTGAGCTGTTCTCATGTGTTTTCTGAATCAACTGAACTTTTTCTGCCATCTCTTCTACCAATTCTGGTCCCATCAGCTTCCTTTCACCCACTTCATCCCAAAATTCTGGAGTTCAACACCGCTTCCCATATAATGCCTCAAATGGTGCCATCTGTATACTGGAATGAAAACTGTTATTATAAGAAAACTCAACCAAAGAAAGATGTTGGTCCCAACTTCCCTGATAATCCATAGAACAAGCTCGTAGCATATCCTCCAATGTCTGAATTGTTCGTTCTGACTGCCCATCTGATTGGGGATGAAAAGCTGTACTAAAATTTTAATTCAGTACCCAACGACTTCTGAAGGCCTTTCCAAAATTTAAAAGTAAACCTGGGATCACGATCCGATACAATGGAGAGAGGAACTCCATGTAATCTGACTATCTCTTTAAGATACAAACGGGAAAGTTGATCTAGATAGAAAATATATCGTATAGAAAGGAAATGAGCAGATTTGGTCAAACGATCAACAATAACCCAGATTGCATTATTACCTCGAGATGTCCTCTGTAATCCCACAACAAAGTCCATGGATATGTTTTCCCATTCCCACTCTGGCACTGGTAAAGGATGAAGCATCCCTTTCGGTAACTGCTGCTCTGCTTTAACCTGTTGACATGTCAAACAATTCACAATAAAATCAGCAATGTCCCTTTTCATTCCATCCCTCCAGTAATACTCCCGCAGATCACTGTACATCTTAGTAATGCCAGGATGAACTGAGAACGGGGAACTATGAGCCTCACATAACAACTCATTCTTCAACTTTGAATCACAAGGCACACATAACCTCTTACCAAACTTCAAAACACAAACAAAAACTTAACCAATAACTCATGGAAAATTTTATTCATAAGGTCCATGAATACAGCAGGTGCATTGGTTAACCCAAAAGGCATAACTACAAATTCATAATGGCCATATCTAGTATGGAACGCAGTCTTCGGAACGTCTGATTCTTTTACTTTCAACTGATGGTACCCTGATCTCAAGTCAATCTTCGAAAAATACTGAGCTCCCTGGAGCTGATACCACTTCATTTGATGGCCCAACATCTGCTGAAGTTGTTGCAAAGGATTTCACCACCCCTTTCTGCTTGTAGTCTGGCTACATTCCCCCAGTTGAGTTCTTCGTTGGACACTCGTTTGCATAATGACCCATTTCATTGCACTTAAAACATCTTACCCTTGGCTTTTCATTTACTGCTTGATCATCTTCCTTACAGTTACGAGCAATATGACCAAACTTACCACTTCGAAAGCACTTACCAGACTTGGATAAACATTCTCCAGGATGCATTTTACCACACTTCTCATAGGATGGATATTTGGTTTTCTTACCTCCTTGCTTCTTTGATGAATTCTTCCCCTTTTCCTGCCAACTAGATCTCTTATTCTGTTGTTTGTCATAGAAGACCTGATCATCGGCAAACTCCATTTCCACCTTCTCCGCACATCGAACAAGTTTTTCATAACTTTTGAACTCACGAGATGCTAAGCCTTTCGATACTTTGGCTTTAACCCTGAGTAAAAACGGTTTATTTTACTATCAAGATCTCGTATGAAGTTTGGAGCATACCTTGCCAATCGAGTGAACTTTTCTTCATAAGAAGCCACTAAATCATCCTCCTGCCTCAATTCTAGGAACTGTTTTTCCATCCTAAGACGAACCACCTTAGGAAAATATTTCTCAATAAACATACCTTTGAATTCGTCCCAGTGAAGATCCTCAATCTCATCACTATCCCTTATATTTTTCACCATTGACCACCACTGATCAGCTTCACCTTCAAAACGGTAAACAACAAGACTAACCTTTTGATGTTCTGAACACCCCATGACATCAAAAATCTTCTCCAGTGCTTTAATCCACCCTTCATCTTGCACAGGGTCAGATGATCCTCTGAATGATGGGGGATGTTGCCTCATGAAATGTTCCACCACTGACATGTTCCTATGCGGTTGATCTGGCTGATCTCGTGCATGGATACCACCACCATTTATAGCCTAAGTCAACTATGCCATCACTGCAACAAACTGTTCAGTTCCGATTCCGACTATCTCAGGTTGCTGATTTGGAAGGTTGCCTTCCTCCTGATGTCGTCCCAAAATAGCTGTTTTGTTTCCTCTGCGGAAAACCATTCTGAACACAAAAATATCTTAGGCGAAGTAACATGGTAATCCGTAAATGCTATATCATTTCAATCATATTATAATTTAACACTTTTCTAACTCCTAAAGTTGTCTAAACTGTCCTCTGATACCAACTATAAGGCCCCATCCTTAAACCATACTTAATATTGAATTAAATGAATAATTCACATTGAGGATCTTTTCAGGTTTAGAGTTGTATAGAATTAGAACATAACTATTACATCTTTAAAGATTACAAAGTAGACACTTCTACTAAGTTTCCATAAAATAAAAACTCTTAAAAAGAAAGATGTATAGATTCCATGTTTTAGACAGCATGACATTCCCTTGATCCCATCCTTGACCTTATTCCACTTTAAGTCCTGTGAAAAACATTTCGAAAAACTTTGGGTGAGCATAAAAAGCTCAGTAAGGGATACAAAAAGAATGAAAACTGTTAGTTTTTCAAACATCAAGTAAACTATGTATACTATATCAAAGTAATACCTTCACCTTCATGAAGTAGAAAAAAAAAATCTTCACTGAATAAAGTATCATTACTTACCTTTTTGTAACCAAAGGATTACCATAAAACCCATATAAAGAACACATAGAATATATAAAGGTAACTTGGGACATAAACATACTTAAGTGGAATAACCATACGGTCGACTTCCACACATATCACTTAATGGAATAGCCATACGGCCAATTTCCATACATACTTAATGGAATAGCCATACGGCCGACTTCCATACCCAATGCATTGGAGGTTATAATGTAACCACCCATCCTGGTATTCACGGCACCACCCGTCAAATGGTTTATAACCTAACCACCCGTTAAAATGTCCAAGTACCAGTATAAAATCATAAAACATAAAACCAATATAAAGGAATGATAACATTTCCACATTTCAATCAAAATATATCATAAATATATTGACATAATAGAATCCTTTTTCAAAACCATTTTCAATACCAAAATACATAAAAGAGTATATGGTATTTATTTTATTCTAAAAACATTACGGCTTGTTGAGAAAGCCAAAAATCAAATAATACTCGCGGCAGCGGAAAAGGTCGTTGTCACCGCGTACGTTAAAAAAACATTCATTTTTGTCGTTTAGTAAAATGCTTCGTAGAAAAAGATTCCTTTTGTATAAAAGTAAAAGTCAAAGGAGTTTATACACCATATAAAAGAAAGTTGTGTATAAAACGAAATATTCCTCAATGAAAGGAGATTCAGACGAAGTCCCTTACCTCGGGTCCGACTTGACTCGATCGTTCTTTAACGTCCTGAATAATAAACTTGAGTTAATTTATACTTGATTAAGAACCTTTTTAAACTTCATTATTCCTTTTATATCACTTATTGCCATGTTATAAACAATATGTAACCATTTAAGTTAATAATGTTTGTTTTGTCAATATTTGGTTCTTAAGTCGAAAGTGGACTTCTTACAATTACATGTTGTTCCTGTGGTCAAAGGTTATTTATATCCAGAATGAAATTCCCGATTTGGATATAATATGTATCATATATATCCAGCATATACATGTATTTATAATATTACATAATCATTTAGAGGTAAGAAATGAAATGCACCGTTCATGGAGACGGTAAGCCGTACGTACGCATGAACGCTACTTTCATTTCTTTGTCATATTAATGGAATTAAAACTAAATGAGAGGTATGTATATTTTAATTCCAGAATTATATTCATCATTTAGATATACTATTCATTATATATATCCATTATATACATGTACTTTTAATAGTACATTACATTTGGGGATATGAAATGAAAGGCACCGTTCATGGAGATGGTAAGCCGTACGTACGCATGAACGCTACTTTAATTTCTATCTCATACTTTAATAGAAAAAATAACAATGATATAGAGGTATATTATAATTCCATTATAACATCATATATAATAACTTTAAATCCATCCTTTACACGTCCCACATATGGCGTTAACGAATCACATCACTTTGAGGGGGCGGTAGTCCGCACTTCCTTAAATGAAGATATCGTGTTTACCCATAATGGAAACCATAAAGGTATGCCAAAAATGAAAAATACAGAAGCTTAAAGAAAACATAAACATATTATATATCATATACAAAAATAGTGACATCATAATGGCCACCCTTGAAGGTGTTAAATGAGTATTGAACAATCATCGTTTCGGGAGGCAGAATTTCGCCATCCACGGAAACCATATGTTCTTTAACCATTTGATGTAGTTGTGTGAGAGTGTAGCTCAAATAAATCTTATAACAACATCCTAGTATATTTAAGATACTGTTTTTGTTACTAAAGATGTAAATAGAAAGAGTTTAGGGGGTTGGAGAAGCAAAATAAAAAAAATGAACATGAGATAATGAATTACCTTTAAAAGTGTAACTCCTTTTAATTTGAGCCTAAAGGCTTCCTTTGAAAGGATTATGCCCAAAGGGAATCTTCTAGGATTAGGAGAGGGATGTGGAGAGAGTAAATGGGAAGGGGTTGTCCGAGCCAAAGGCTTGAGGAGTGTGTGAAATGAGGTAGAGGTGGGGGCCTTTTATAAGAGGAGAGAAGGGGCACTTTTGGAAAATATAGAAATATTACTTTATTTGAAAAAGTGTTTCGGTTTTAAAAGGACCCACATTGAAATAATTCTTGGATAAGGTGATAAGGGTTCTAAATCCACCCATTCAATAAGTTTTGGACATGTTTAGTTCATATATTTTACATTATCTTCCCATTTCATTTAAATCGTCAAATAATGATGTCATCGCAACATCATTATTATGTCATAAAGAATTTAATTTATTTAATGTCTAAAAATTATAAAAAAAATACTATGATGTAGGAAATCTTTTTATATGTCCAATGACTATTTATAATCAAAATTTGGACTTGTATAACCCCACTTAAAAATTATTTTAGTAAAATAATTTATGTTAGTGTCGTTTTCACTTTAACATTAAATAAAAATATATTAAAGTCATTTTCCAACTAAAGTGGCTCCATGGGGTCCCCAAGTTGGCCCATGGCTTGTCTCGGTCGGTCATGACTCATCCAATAGGTGTAGGACAAGTGTCATGGTGTTTTCACATTTTTATAATATCATTTTTACCTTAAACTACACTAATTAACTCTAATCGCGATTAAGAACTTAATAAGTTACTATTCACCAAAAAATTATTATAATCTCATTGAACCACATTTTACTTATTAATGACAACCATGTATGTCGGATTTTTGAAATTCAAAACACAATGATGGCAAAATTTCATTTAAACGGAAAATCAGTCTTTATAAGTACCACTTAGTGGTTTCATTATTCATCAAAAATTGAAGTTTTTCAGAAAATAACAAAAAATTCACCCTAAGCTATATTTGATACTACAAATTCAAAAATGAAGTCTATTTTACAAAATTCAAAACATATATGTCACATTAATTAATTTAATAATTAATTCCCACTATCAAAGCAAATAGCGTGTTTTTATGAAACAATAAGTATCAAAAGATTGACACTAGTTTAAGTCCGATTTCAAAGTGAAATTAATTCCAACGACCACTATTGGATTTAATGGTAAAAATATTTTCTAATTTTACTTTAAAATCAATTTAAAAGACAATCTAATCATATAAATAAATTAGATTAAAAAGAGGTTTTGAATTAAAATACAACATTTTACACTATTCATTAAAAAAATGAACTTTATCAGAAAGGTACCAAAAATTTACACAAAGTAAATTTTGATGTCCCGATCCTAAAGAAGAGTTAAATTTGGTCCAATAGAATTTATAAGAATGATCAAAACTATATTTAATGACGGTTCTCCATCAAAAGGTGATAAGTGGACCTTTCGTGAAAATTAGTGTATAAATGCCTAAAATTGAACTCTTTCCGTATTTTAAGCCTTTATCTTTTATTGGGTAAATGTATAAACATTTAAAAACATATCGAATCATATTTTAGTTATTTCTATCCATTCCCGCCAGTACAACGGCTACTTGTTAACTAACATTTAAAATAATATTATTTTATTACTAGTGTGCTACATAAGTTTCAAAGAAACTCATTGTTGCGTATCGGGTACGCTATCAAACATAGCAACCCCTTTAAAATAAAATTAATATTTAATTCGTAAATATTAATAATTATGAAAATTCTTAATTCTTTATTTACCTGGGATGTTACAATATCCCTTTACTGAAAACAGTCTAAGAAGCTGTAAACTTTTGGGGAAGGGGGTAATGAGAGAGAGGTTTCATAATTTTTAGTTCATGGATATGATTGAGTATGGATTTAGGTTGAGGTGATACTATACGGGTTAGCAAGGAAACAATGTAATCTATGTTTTGTAACATTTTAATCAATGAAGGCCAGCTGGGATATGGATATTTTGGTACCCCTATGATCTAATGCTTAATAATTTATAATTAATGAGCCTTATAAGTGATGTGATATAGGTTGCAGGGTAGGTAACTAGGGAATAATAATTCATATTTTCTCTTATGATTTACATTGGAATACAATGGGATGGGGAAAAATATAAAAATGATAAAAAAAATAATTAGTTAATGTTTTTCAATCTATATTCCATTCATAAGAAATGTAGTAGTTTTTTATTATTTTATGTATGGTCCATGCCAATATCCTAATTAGGGTACTTTAGAAGATGTCTTGTAGGATGTGCTAGGAGGTCTCAATAATGTGGAGGTTGATGATGATGACATATAGTAGAAGATACTCTATGAGATTCAATACCTTAGTCTAAAAATGAATCAGGTTACCATTTCAAATTCATTTATAAAATATTGTTTGGTGTGGTTGACACATCATTTAGTTTGATCAGAGCTTCTAGGGAGAACTCTTTTTAATTGAATGTGACGATGTTCTATGTAGCAGAGAGGCGGATGTGATTTACGGTCCTTAGGGATCTCATGGAATAAATTGCTTAGTGGGAGAAGTTCTAATAACTGTTCTGAATATATTATTATTATTTGAATTCCAAGGTATCATTTGGATTGGATGAACTTACCCTTATTAAAGGTATTTACATTGTGTGGGAGTTTGGGATCTATTTGGGGACCCTTATACGATTTAATTCAGACCTTTTTATATATGTGGAATCTAGGGTGAGAATGTTCGAGGGGAATTTGCTCCCTAGGTACTAGTGATATCTCCTCCATTTTATTTCAATGAAATATATTTAGGTTCCAATGAGATATGATTTTATTGAGAGGATACTGGATAAAATATGATCATCAAAAGATGGGGGTCTTTTGGAATCCTCATTAAAAAGGTTTTAGGGCATAGGGTTCCCAGATTACCTGAAAGAAGAGATTTCAGCCATTCGGGTATAGATTACATCTTTCACTATCTTGGTTCTCCTCAGGAGGAGGTTCTCATACAAATTCCAATTGATTTTATTTATGTATTTCTTATAGAGGATGATGTGACCAGCTATAATAATGATCGACATTTTTATGAAATCAGCATGTGTTGGTTATTGTTGATTTATATTCCCCCGTTGGGGTAATTTCTACTAATGTAGATGCATCAGTTTATTCTACTCTTGGACCAACAGATACTAAATGGTCTTGGTAAATAATATCCCTAATATTCTCTATTTCATTGAAATCATATCATGGTTAGAGAAGTGGTCATCAACAGGGTCAGTGAGGGCATGGTGCATGTCTTGTCCAGATTCATGATTTATATATTCTAGTTCCTAGAGAGACAGATTTTGTTTGAGGACCCTTTTCATTCTTTCAACATTGGTTCATTCTTTGTTTGATTCGGGATAATCACACTCTTTTATATAAAGTACCATCATACAGGCTTTAGGACACGTGGTATGGAGTCTTCCAGTTTCATTGGTGTGGACTACGCCCATTGGAGGTTGAGACGAGTAGTATAATGAATTATATATTTTGATTGTGTTGGGGTAGAACAAATATTGGGGATATTGGCTATTTTTATGGATATAGTAATATGACATCATCCTCAGAATGGATTTGTTGTATTCAATGAAAATTTTAATTGTTTTTTGTAACACCCAGAGATTATATGAGAAATACTATTTTTTAATTTTTTTGATGTCTTGTGTTGTATGCTACATCAATATTTTCTTGCGCTATACGCAACATCGTATTAGTTGTTGTATAAACAATACTATTCTTGGCTTGCATTACACACAAGAGCAACATTGCTAGATAGCTTGCGTTGTACGCAATACTGAGTTTCACTAAACAATGATATGTTATTAAAATATTATATAAACTAGCCGTTATAAATAGTAATAACCAAATGTTAAAATTTTATTAATTTTATCTTCCAATATGGACTTTATTTATGGATTCGGAATATCGAAATTCTCCTAGGGTGAAATTTTGATATTTTTCTGAAAACATTCAATTTTTGATGAATAGTGAAAAACAATAAGTTATAGTTTAAAACCAAATTTTCATTTAAATAATTATTTATTTTATTTAAATTTATTTTAGGTCAAAATAGATACATAATACCAATATAATTTCAATGTAATTCATTGGAGTCTTTTTATAATAATTTTAGATGTATAAAAATTTTATTGAACTTTTTACCATCTTTTACCCACCTTCTAGGAGAATTTTCCAATTTACATTTAACATAATTTTACCTCTTCTATGACTATAATTTTAAAAATATGAGAGACATGGTTGATATCACTATGTTAAATTTGGTTCAATAATATAAAGAGCATTTTTGGTGAATAGTAACTTTTTATTTTTAGTTACCATGGTTAAAAGTAAATATCGCAATTAAAGGTAAAAATTATATTATTATTACAATAACACATGTCATAATCCTATTTGATAAGATTAATAAGACCAAAAACAAAATTTGGAATAAAATATGACCCTTTAGTTCCACTTGGATTAGATTAGGAGAATTATTTTTATTTTATTTAAAGAATTGTTAAAATAGTTAAAATCAATGTTTAATAACTTACACATTTTCAATATAGGGTTATACATAAGATAAGTTCTACTATAAATAATAATTAGAAAGATAAAAAATTTCTTCCATAATGGTATTTTATTTATATTTTATAGACATTAAATTAATTAATTAATTTATGGCACAATGATGATGTAGTAATTACCTTATTAATGAATTATTAACATAATTGATATTATAAATACACAAATAAATGTAATTTGAGAATTTTTATAAATTAAAATAAATTTATGAGATAATATAACATGTTAGGGTTGGTCAGATGAATTTTTTTCGATTAATAATGCACTTATGAATTTATAAAAATCAAAATACCAAATAGTGTCAAAATTGACAAAAAAGAGTTTTTAAAACAAATATAATATTATTAGTTTATATAGTGGTCCTAAAAATCATAGGATAGGAAAAAAAGACTTATATAATAATATATATGACATTAATGAACCAATTTGGGTTCTATTGGTAGATTATAGTAAGTTTATTAACTATATAGTGTAAGAATACAAGAAGATGCGGTTAAAGTTAAATTATTTAACATAGAGTTAAATCTAAATGAAAACGTTAAAATGGTAAAAAAAACTTTTCTAAAACCTATTTTATGAGTGGATTTTGACTCATCCCCACTTTAGCCTCAAAATAAGTCACTTTGGTTCCCTTATAAATGGAATACGAATTTAATTATAAAAAAAATATTTTAAGTTTTTCCTAAGGTGTCTCTGACCCATCTTATAAAAGAGCACTATCCATTGTCTTTAATTGTAACCTCCAACACCATTTGTCTCGTCCAAACCCTACCCAAATAGCCTTTAAATTGACCTCCCTTCATCCTATTGGCCTTCTTTTAGGGTTAATGTCAACATAAGCATCCCTTTTTATTAAATCAAAAGGAAGAACCAGAAAAAGATGTAAATATCTCACCACCTATTTCAAGTACCTTTCTTCTTCCACTTCCTCCTTCTTTGTTATTTCCATTATAAAATATAAATCCATTATAAAAAATATAAAATTATATTATTAGTAAACTTTTACAACCATATTAGTTGTTTTATCCATCCTATGAATGAAAAAGTCACCACATGTGTGTACGTATGGCTTACCGTCTCCACGTCGTGGAATAGTTTGTTATTCAAACTTTTCACCATTTGGATGGGAATAATAATGTGTATAAATGATAAAAATAAAAAGTATAACATTATTATTATTCGGTATATATGATATAACTTCCAGTTATATATTATTTTAAAATCAAAAGAATGATATTTTCACTCGTGCGTACGTACGGACTGCCGTCTCCACGAACGTGATAAGATTCATTCTCCATGTTAACCATTAAAGAGTGATTATAAAGTATATATAATAAATAATCATGAATTATATTACATAATAATGATACTGTATTTATGTAAATAAACATTTCATTTACTTAAATCCATTCTATTCAATAGGGAAACGAAAATAGCGTTCATGCATACGTACGACCTACCATCTCTAAGAATGGTGTATTTCATTTCCATTTATTGATCTATCATATATATATATATATATATTCTGAATATATATTATTTCTAAATCATTTTTTACATTCTGGAATTATTTAAATTAGGATATAAGTAATAATATCATGAAAAAAAAGTTGAAACCCCTACGGTAAAAGAAATGATTTTACCCAAAATGACGCTTTAACATTGAATTTACCGATGAACAGGTAAAATAAAGTCATAAGTGAATCATATATGATATCATAAACATTATTATGGTTCTGTTACATGTTAAGAATATTTTTAATCCCACTATACTGGAGTTTCTGAAATGTTTGGAAGAAATTGGACATAAGTTAAGGGATAATTATTCCAATATCATTCTTATTCGAGATTGTTTATTCATAAGTATTTATTGGGGTTATGATTATCATCCATGTCCATGGTTTTTGAAAATGTTTTCATAAAATGTTTATTATTTTTCAATGTACATTTGAATTCACATTTAGCCTTTTATTACTTTTAACACTAGGTAAAGAAGGAATCTTTATTTTGTTTAACATACAGGGTACTTTTTGACTTTTCCAAAAAACTTATAAGGGGAATGTTTTTTTTAAAATTATACAGCATGAATGGATATTTACGGTTTCATAATTCCATATTTTCATGAAGATTACTCTATAAGATTTCATGATTATTCTCAACAAAAATCCTTTTCTTTTAAAATTTAATGGAATTTTGTAAAAAGGAAATTATTTTGATGAAGAATTGGATATTTCCTTAAGAATTCATTTCAAGTGTTTTATCAAAAATATTTTTCATCTAAGATGGAGTTATTTATTATGTTTATGTTTCAAGTATATGTATCTATTATTTTAATGGTTTTATTTTTCTTATGATGAAATGATATATATTTATTTAATATTGATTATGTTATGATCAGATAATGTTTATGAAACCCATTTAATTCATTGGGTTATTATGAATGATGTATGTTTATTTTGTGGCACATGAAAGATTGATTTCATTATGAGATGGGTGGGACCTATATCTCCATACAATTCATTGGGAAAGGATTAATATCTCATGATATAGACATGGTTAGAATGACATAGTAATCTGGTTCAGTGATATAGGACTAGTACGAGGAGTGAACTCGATTCAGTAAGGGACTTTGTCAACTATAATGGTCTGTGAAACAATTCCTTGGCTAATAAGGAAATCATATCATGTGTTTGATGGTTTTCCATAATTACATAATTTATTTTATCATGATTAATGTTCATTTATGATCTATGACTTCTCTACTGCCATGATTTATGTCATTGCGTATGATTTTTATGTTTTATTTTCATTTTTTTACATTTAAATGTTTATGGATTGTTTTTAAGTTCTCCATGTTCACCCTTACTCTGCATTTGAGGTCACCATTTTTATGTTTTATTTTCCCCAGGATATAATTAAAAAATTTAGGTAAGAAAACCAATGGCGAATATCATTATGGGAGATGTTGAAGATCTTTCACCATGATTAGAAGATTATGTTCCAAGTTTCCAAAGTAACTAAACTAATACTGTCTTTGGGAATATGTTTTTGTTATTTATTAATTATTCCACCAAAGTAATATACTGTCTATGTATGTCAAGCTTTGGATCTCTACAGTTGGTATTAGAGCAAAGGATTAGTTAACCTTTGGAAAATAGGATGCAAAAACATTAGTGAAATCCCTAGTGATGTTTCTAAGGTATGTTTAGGGATTCCCCAAAGGTTAAGTCTAAGTATAGGTTATTGTCCTAGAATTATAATAATGATCATGAATAACCTAGGATTCAACATATGATGTTAGAGATTGAAATTACTCCTCTTGATAATGTTGTTTTCCTAGTATGATTTTTTCTCTCACACTATTCTTTTTGGGTTTTAGAAAATGGATGGAAATAGGAAGATTCATGATAATATAGGATATAATGGACAATGGTATGACATTCTTCATGAGAAAACAAATTATATGGGATTTGAAATTCAAAAGAATTCTTATAATTCCTTATCAGCAATCTCATAATATGATCAATAATATCAACTTTGGTTAGTTTCCTGACTCATCTAATAAGAGAAAGAAGGATTTTAATGATGATCATAAAGGAAAGAAAGTTCAATTTCCATCTTATATATAATGTGGTGATAGGAATCAGAGAGAATGTTTCAATGGAACTGGAAGATGCTTTGGGTGTGGAAAAGAAAGACACAAAGCCAATAATTGCAATGGAAAGGGTACAGTTAAAACTATGAACAATGACAATGGTATTTCTAAGACATCAACAACAGATAAATGTTTTAAATGTGGAATGTATGGGCATTATGAAAACCAATTCCTTAAGGGAAAGTCACATGAAGAGAATCATCATGGTCGTATGGGTAGTATTTATATTGATGATTATGGGGAGACTACGAATGATATTTGATATGAATGAAGTGTTGAGTAATAAAATGATGAAACTCATTCGATGGTTTAAGAAGGTAGTGAAATGATTGTATTTTTATCAAGTGTTATATCTTCTGGGTAATTTGATGGAACTATGGAATAATGAAACATCTATGGATTGTTACACTATTATTTTTCCTAAAGTATTTGAATGTATATGTTGAATGGTAACAGTAACCATGAAAGGTTATTCAGATATTTTTGGAAAGTAGATCATATATGCATAATGAAGGGATAATGAGATAATGAAATGTTTGATAATATTAAGGAGCTCATGTTTGATATAAGGACAAAGTGATATCATGTATTGATTTGATAGAAATTTTGGGATTTCAGTATGTTGAAAGAGTTAACATTTGACAGCATTCATGATTTCACTAAGCCACAATGGGTATTAATTTTTCATGGGAATACATGATTAAGGTATTCACATGATTTGAATGTGACCAAAAATAAGATATATCTTATGTTATATGGGGGATAAATGATAGTAATCACATGCTTGGTAGATGACATCTCTAGTAATATTTTTCTTTATACTATGTGATTGGATATATATATTTTGGATAATATTAAAGATTGGAATTTATTATGTTGGACATCAGATAGTATTCCTTAGGACTAGATCTTTTTTTTATGTTATTTCTGGAATTTTATAATAGTATAGTTTTAGAAAAAGGACAACCTGTAGGATGGGCGATGACCCATCACGTCAGATAGTGATATGAGAATCGAACCCACATCTGAAGCGCGACATGCCTTTATCACTTACAATTGTCATAAATAAAGTCACTGGTTAGTAGAAACTAGTTTTATTATATTAATGGGTATAATAGATGAAGTATAAGTCCATTTTAGGAACCATATATGATTAATCTCGGTACATATGGAATTATGTATATTTAATAAATTGTGCTAATATTTTTGTGGAAGAGACAGATGGAATAACCTATTGCATGCTCTACTAACACATCAAGAATGATAAATTCAACATCAGTTCCTTAATAAGGTATGAAGTGGAAATTGTTCATGGAATGACCAAAAATAATATTACACTGAAATCAAGTAATTATTTAGCCTTTTGCAAAAAATTTCAAAATTAGGGAAATGATCTGGAAAACCAAAGATGTTGTCCTAATACCCTCTTATATATTGAGGTAGATGGTAATATATAACATCCAAAATTTATGGCTTTGTGATTGTTGGATTTTTCATAGCCATGTCCTCTACCACTCTCCATCAGATCTTGATGGTTATATTTCTCCTCCATATCCATATTTTCACCAATGTTCTGCTATGTGGAAACCCAGTGATGAGTCAATTTGGTTAACTGTTATGTTTTATACAATAGTTTTCAAAATTATGTTTCATTATTCATTTTTAATATTTGGTTTTCTATGAATGAAACATTCAAGTTGTAGACGATTTATAACCCTAACGAATTTCGAGGGTGAAATTCATTTAAAGGGTGGTAGAATGTAACACCCCGAGATTTTGAGAGAAATATTATTTTTAATTTCTTTGATTTCATGTGTTGTACGCTACACCAAGATTATCATGTGCTCTACACAATTCCATATTTTCTTGTAGTATACGCAACACTATACTTGTCTTTCTTTATACGCAAAAGCATCCTTCCTTGATATCTTGCGTTGTACAGAATACCGAGTTTCACTAAACAACGATATGTTATTAAAATAATATATAAAGTAGTCGTTATGAATAGTAATAACCACTTATTTAAATTATATAAATTTTAACATTCAAAATGGACTTCATTATTGGATTCGGAATATTGAAATTAGCCTTGGGTGAATTTTTGGTATTTTTCTGAAAACATTCCATTTTTGATGAATAGTGAAAAACAATGAGTTATAGTTTAAAACCGAATTTTTATTTAAATAATTGTTTATATTATTTAAATTTATTTTAGGTAAATGTAGATACATAATACCTATATAAGTTCAATGTAATTCATTTGAGTGATTTTATAATAATATTATATATATAAAAATTTTATTGAACTTTTTACCATCTTTAACCCACCTCCTAACAGAATTTGCAAATTTACATAAAACATAATTTTACCACTTCATTGAGTAAAATTTCAAAAATCTGAGAGACACGGTAGATATCAGTAAGTAAAATGTGGTTCAATAAGAAAAAAATAATTTTTGGTGAATAGTAACTTTTTACTTTTATTTACCACGGTTAAAAGTAAATATGTTAATTAATGTTAAAAATGATATTATTATTACCATAACAGATGTCCTATTTCTATTTGATAAGTGTAATTTGACGAAAAACAACCTTATAAACAAAATAGGACCCTTTAGGTCCACGTGGATTATATTAAGACATTTAGTTTTATTTTATTTGAAGAAGAGTTAAAATAGTAAAAATCCATGTTTAATAACTAAAACATTTATAATATAGGGTTATACAGAAGATAAATTTTACTATAAATATTCATAATAAATTTAAAAATATATTTCAAATAATGGTATTTTATTTATATTTTTCAGATGTTAAATAATTTAATTAATATTTGACACAATGATGATGCAGTAATTACCTTATTAATGTAATATTTACATAATTGATATTATAAATAAGAAAATAAATGTAATATGAGACTTTTAATGAATTAGACTAATTTTATAGGTTAATATAACTTATTAGGGTTGCTTAGATGAATTTAGTTCGAAGTGATAATGCTGCTATGAATTTATAAAAAACAAAATTCCAAATAGTGTCGAAATTGACATAAAAGAGTTTTTAAAAGAAATATTATATTATTAATTGATATAATGGTCCTAAGAAAATAAGGGTCAGAAAAAGGAATTATATAATAATATAAATGACATTAATGATCCAATTGGTGTTCGATTTGTAGTTTATAGTATGTTTATTAACCATATATTGTAAGAATACAATAAGACGCGGGAAAAGTTAAATTAGTTAACTTAGAGTTAAATCAAAATGATAACGTTAAAATGGTAACATAAACATGTCTAAAACAAATTCATAGAGATTATTTCGACCCAACCCTACCCTATACTCTAAACAAATCACTTTGGAGCCATTATACACTAAATATGAATTTAATTATAATATATTATTTTATGTTTTTTATAAGCTTCCCCTCACCCCACTTATAAAAGGGAACTCCCCCTTCTCTCTAATGCACACCTACAAAGACATTTGGATCACCAAATCCCTTCCCAAATACCCTCTCAACTATACTACCTTAATCATAGAGACCATAAATTAGTCATAAATCCATCCTATGCATCCCTTTTGGTCAAATCAAAAGGAATAACCTGAAGAAGAGGTAAATATCTCATCACATATTTCAAGTGCCTTTCATCATCCACTTCCTCCTTCTTTGTTGATTCCATTATAAAATAATTAATCCATGATCATCTATATATTTTTATGTTATTATAAAAATTTTACAACCATATTAGTTAATTTATCCATCCTATGAATGAAAATGTCACCACACGTTCGTATGTACGGCTTACCGTCTCCGCATCATGGTGTAGTTTCTTATTAAAACATTTCATCATTTGGATGGGTATAATAATGAGTATAAATGATATAAAAAATAAATATAACTTTTTTATGAATCTGTATATATGATATGACAACCAATTATGTACGATTTTAATAACAAACGAATGATATTGTCGCTCGTGCATACATACAGACTACCGTCTCCATGAACGCGATAAGATTAATTCTTCATGCTAACCATTAAAGAGTTATTATAATGTATATATAATAAATAATCATGAACTATATGACATAATAATGATATTTGATTTATGTACATATATGTTTAATTTAGTTAATTCCATTCAATTCAATTGGGAAACAAAAACATCATTCATGCGTACATACGGCCTACCGTCTCCATTAACGGTGTATTTCATTTCCATTTATCGATCTATAATATATATTTATGTGGTGAATATATATTATATCTAAATCATGTTTTACATTTTGGAATAATGTAAATCCATATATAAGTAATAATATCAGGAATAGAAAGATGAAACATGTGCGATAAATGAAACGAATTTACCCAAAATGATGTTTTAACATGGAATTTACAAAAGAACAGGTAATATAAAGTCATAAGTAAATCATATATGATATATTAAAAATTAATATGATTCTGTTACAAGTAAATAGAATTTTTATACCCACTATACCGGAGTTTCGGACACATACAGAAGAAATTGGACCATAAGTAAGTGATAATTATTCCAATCTCCTTCTTATCTGAGATAGTTTATTTGTAAGTATTTACTGGGGTTCTGTTTATCATCCATGTCCATTTTTAAATAAATTTTTTACTATTATTCCATGTACTTTTAATGTCATTTTTACCCTGTTATGACTTTTACCACAAGATATGGAAGGAGTCTTTATTTTTTTATCATACGAGGAACTTTTGACTTTTCCAGCAAAAGCACAAGGAGAATGTTTTTTTAACTTATACAGCATGAAGGGAATTTTACAGTTTCATAACACCTTATTTTCATGAAGATTAAACTACAATATTTCATTATTATTTTCAAAAAAAAATCATTTTCTTTAAAAATTACATGTCATTTTGTAAATGGAAAATGATTTTGAGGAAGAAAGTATATTTTCCTCAAGAATCCATTTTAAAGGTTTTATCAAACCTATTTTCCATATAAGATGAAATTCTTTAGTATGTTTATGTTTCATGTATAATGTCTCTATTATTTACATGGTTTTATTTTTATTATGATGTAATTATATCCATTTCTATTATATAGATTATGTTATGATGGGACGATGTTAATGAAACTCATTTTATTCGTTAGGTTATTATGAATGTTGTATGTTTTATTTATGGCACATGAAAGAAAGATTTCATTATTAGATGGGTGGGACCTATATATCCCTCTAATGCATTGGATAACGATTTATATCTCATGATATAGACACGTCTGGAATGGAATGTTAATCTGGTTCAGTGATACAATACTAGAAAGAGGAGTGAACTCGATTCAGTATGGGAGTTTGTCCACTATGATGATCTTGGGAAATATTCCTTAGCTACTACGGAAATAAAAACATGTGCTTAATGGTTTTCCACAATTAGATATTATATATTATCATAATTAATGTTCTTTTATGATCTATGACTTATGTACTGCTATGATTTTTCTCATTGCTCATGATTTTGATGTTTGATGATCATGTTTTTATGTTCAAATGTTTATGGATTTTTTTTATGTTCTCCATGTTTACCCTTAATGATCATTTGAGATAACTTTTTTATGTTATCTTTTCCACAAGATATAAAGAAAGGTTTTAGGTATGAAAGACAAAGGGGAGATATTTATGGGAGATGTTAAAGATCATTCACCATGATTATAAGATTATGTTCCGAGTTTCCAAAGACAGTAAACTAATACAGTCATTGGGCATCTGTTTTTATCAAGTATTAAGTATTTCTCAAAATTAATGTAATTTCTACGTACATCATGCTTTGGGTCTCTATAGTTTCCTCTTGGGGAAGGGTGTGTTTTATGATTCTTATAAAGATTATGATGTGATTATTGCTGAGAGATACCCTTGGATGGACTAGAGTAATGTTATTTTCTTATCATCATTGATATCTAAGGTGATGTTAATTTCATCGAATGTTTAGTTTTTTGTGTTTTTGAAATTTGTATAATAGTGAATTGATTTATTTCTATAGTATGTTGTATTGTTGTCTACTATGAGGGAGATCTAGTTCATGATTGAGAAATAGTAAGGTGTATTTCTTTTATCTATGTATTCATATGTGATAAAATATTCTTAGGTTTTTATATCTATGATTAAAACATGAAGATCTATTAAAATGTGGTTTTTTGGACGATTGTGTCCCCTTGGTCATCACTAATTTTGATCACAATGATGTTCGATTGTATTTTGTAGATTTATATCATTTTTCATAACTAGAAACAAATGAAACAGAAACAAAACTATCATATCCTATATATTAATGATTTATTTGTTCATATTAAGTGATAAATATGGTTCTTGATGATCAATATGTAGTTATGATATCATTATATGCAATTGAAGGATGTGAATATCCTAAATACATTATTCTATGGTAATGATATGCATTAAGTGTTTTTTGTGATGTAATTCATTGTAATGACTGGTATATATGTATTCATTGAGTTGATGAACATAGTTGTTCGAAAAATACTAAATAAGTTTGTGGTAGATTTCATCAATGATAACTTTTTTCACACTACATCTGAGGAGGATCATTAAAATAATATGGGAGGGATTTGGGGGTTATTCATCATCCAAAGTTGATAGGTTTGTTTCTTAATTGTGATTTTTGGTCTTGTGATAATATATTAGTCGGGAATGTGGAATCACAATAAGGAGTAGACATGTATATATCAAAGATAGAGAGAGTTGTATCATGGGAACCCCCAAGGAAAATTCTATAAGCATTGAGATTCTTTAGTCATGAATATTTTTACAATATATTCTTAGACTATTTATCTCATGTTGTGAATCCTTGGATATCTTTATCCCAGATGGATAAGATGTACTTGAGAACTAACCATTTTTTTTTTGAAACCATTGATTATTTGAAGGAGAATTTGATCACCACTCTTTTTTTTCTCAAAGCATGACTTCCATATAATGTTTTCCTTAATGATTCACATCTGGGATTGGGTTGTGTTCTTATCCCATAGATATTTATGGTTTCTTATTGGTCTATATAGTTGCATCCCCATGAGAATAAATATTTCATTCTTGATCTTGGGTTGGAAGTTGTTTTGTTTTCATTGAAGCTGTGGAAACAGTACCACATCAACAAGCATCTTGTGGTTTTTACCAACCATAAGTTCATGAAGTATATATATTCCCATCATGACATACATTTGTGTGGTCATTAGTTGATATAATTATTGTAGGATTTTTACTATGAGATATTATATATTCTAGGAAAGGGGTATTTTATAGCTGTTGCACTAGGTTTTACAACATATAGTTGTTTCGAACGTGAATCTGGACATTCATGGTGTAACACCCCAGGATTTATTGATTAATTTTAAAATAAATTAAATTTCATTGAAATCATGTGATACCTAAAACACCACATTAATATTTCACTAAATTAGACAATAAGTTATGATTTTATTGTATAAAACACTCGATCGTCTTATGTTTCACATGATATCAGGTTTTAACAACAACATGATATATTATTAATAATATTTAAATGTTATGCTTATAACAAAACATTTTTATATTGTGGGGTGAGTAGTAATAAATATTTTTTAAATATTTGGTATTATGGGTTACTATAATGTAAAATATTAACAAAAATTATTAGTTTTCAATAATGTCATTATTTGTTTCGAAAATACTATTTTCTCAAAAAAGTAGTTTTTTTAATAATAATAAAATAATATTTTTGATATTTTTGATTTTTTATTGTTAAAATAATGATAATTTTTAATATAATATATTCCAAATTATCTTAGGGTGTATTTTGGGTCATTTAAAAAAATATTCACTTACTAATGAATAATGAAAAATAGTAAGTACTAATTGAAACCCGACATTTCATTTAATTGATTTAAAAAGTTAAATTATATTTGAAATTGGGTTCAAATTAATCATAGATATATTTTATATCCATTAATCAAATTTATGTCATAATAATCATTTTCATATTGATTTTTGATATAGAAAAATTTCAAACATTAGATCATTTTATATTTAAAACCTGGTATTTTGATTACGTCTGTGGGATTATTTTTTCAATTGAATTATTACACTTATAATAATTCAATATTGGCAAATGGTTTTAATATTCATGTTCAATATAATTTAAATTATCTAATATAGTTAAATATGTTTTTAATAAAAAATAATCATGAATTGATTGAAAATTTATTATCACATTTAATAGGAAAATATGTTTTCTAGGGGTTAAAATAAGAATATAAGCATTTAAATGACATGATGGTTTATCCAAAATCCAATGGACGACCACATTTCAATCATTATTACCTTAGGGTGTATTTTTATGAATTTTTTGTATACTTTTCCATTAAAATGACTATATAATATGTTATGGTATGGAAAAGTCAAAATAGTATCCTTCCTTTTTTTAATATCTATAATTATTTGGAATAGATAAAACAACAAAATATGATCAGTTATAAATATTATATTGAAATACAAATATTTTTTTCTATGATAATTTATTTAAATTTTTTGGATGTGAGATAATTATTTTAAATTCCAATGAAATTTTAATATGAAATAATTTAGTTAATAAATAAATAAAGTAAATGATTCTAAATATATTAAAAGTGATGTAAAATGATTATGTTATTTTTTAACATTAAATTTTTTGATGAAAATAAAATTTTATACAAGTGTAAAGATTATAATTTAAAATTTCATAATTTTACTTATTTTTCTAAATTTAAATTTAATGAATAATGTCATTGTTGACATTCATGTTATTTTATATTAATATATTTTTTATGAAATGATATTTTATTAAAAAAATAATATAAATTCTAAAATTATTTTTAAATGTTAACTATAAATTATATGTCATCCAACAATGGCCTTAATTTTCATTTATAATTAATATATTTATCACTAAAGAGTAATACTCATTTTGTAATGTGGTTAACGTTAAAACTATTTTATCACATACATGTTCTTGTGAAAAAATAAATTTTCAACATATATAATAATTTTATTGGATAAATTGAATTTCATATTTTAAATCAAAGAATCCAAATTGTCTAATCTATCTAACATTAATTTAGTCATAATAGATAAATTACCATTCCTAAAAAACTTATAACTATAGTGAAAAACCAATATTTATATTTAAAGGAAGCATATAAGTTATGGAATAGAATGTTTAAAACATAAGTTTAATTTTTTTATATGTGTGCCTCAGCCATATCCAACCTAACGAGCACTAATTATTAATTTTTTAGAAACATACCTCCCAATAATGAATACTTGTAATTTTTTTTACAAAAAATCCACACCTCCTCATTTATAAAACTCCACCCCACAACTATAAAACCGGGTTTTATCATCACAAAAAAGTGCCTTCATCAGAGCTAAAAAAGCGATAATAATCACGAAAATATTAAAAGAGGGGTTATTAGTGATAAAAAATCACTGATAAAGACCCATTTTACCAGTTCTAATAATTGAATAATTTCTTTAAAAATATATATATAGTTCGAAGGGTGCCCCTTTTATCAGCAGTTGACCCCCTCTTAGTGAAAGTCTCCCCTGCCACCCTTTATTAGTGCTAGGAACCTACTCACCCCCATCTGAAATCCTTTCCTTTAATTGGTTTGGAACCTAAGACCTCCTCTTCAAGAGGTCGAGACTCTTCCGCTCACCTATATTTTTTTTTCTTTAATTTTATGATATATCTATATATTTATATTTAATTATTTTCATTCTTTAATAATATATATATATATATACATACATATATATAATTACACATAAAATATGTTTTGTGAGTGTGTGTTCAAAAATTGATATGTGTGTGTGTGTGTGTGTGGCTGTGTGTCTGTGTTCATCTATAAATATAATTATACATATTTATATTTATTTACATATACTATATTTTAATATTTACATACATGTATTATAAAATGTAGTTAGACATACATATGTTTGTTAATAAAAACATCAATATATTTATATAAATATACTAAATATATATAAATTAATTATATATGAACATGTATATAAATATTCATAAATTTATAGTTTAAATGAATTTTTTATTTCAGTTTATTTATAAATATATTATATATATAAATATGATTAAATATTTATTTATAAAATTTAAAATTTTATTGGAAATATTAATAATATACGAATATATTTTTTAATACTTGGTTAAAAGTACAGTATAAAAATAAATATTATTTCCAAACTATAATACAAATATAAATTTATGGACAAGGAATAAAATCTTTTTCCATCGAAAAATCCAATAAGTCCTCCTAAAACGATGTTGAGATTCCATCGAATGTTAACAAATATGGATATACCGAATTAAAACTCAGTATTGGAGGTCTTATAGGCCTTTTTTGGCCTAAATAAATGTGATATAGGTTTACCTATTTCACTAAGGGAATACTAATCGTGTAAGCCTTCGATTTGATATGTGGTAGGGCTCAAACGATCATTTGGATAAAAAGTTAGTGTTGTCTGATGTTGGAGTTTCATTTTGAACTTATTTTCGATCTTTAATTTTTTTTCATTTTTTATATTTAAAAGGTTCTTAAATGACTTTTTCTTGATAATAATATAAAATTTATAAATTAAAAATTAATATTTAATTAATTTTGCTAATTATCATATATATTAAGTTTAAATGACTATTTATGTTTTTTAAAACTTATTTAATAAATATTAATTATATTTATGTAATTATAAATATATATATATATATTAATATATTATTTGTAATGAGATATAATTTATTTGATGTTGAAATTTATGATTACTTGTAAAAAATTATTAATAAGGGAGTGTCTTTATCTGCGCTTCTAAAAAAAGTGCTGATAAAGGATGTCCCTTTATCAGTGCTAAATAATGCACTAATAAAGGGGTACTTTTATTAGTGATTTTTAGTGAATTTAAAAGATCCTTTTATCATTGATTTTAAGCATGGTTAAAAGTTCCCTTTACCACCCATTTTTTAGATTTGATAATTTTATACCCTTTATTAATAGTTTTTGGCAGCGTTGTTAAAGGGTGGCTCTACGAAAACCTATTTTTGTGGTAGGGTCCCCTATTTTCTCTTCATCACACCATCTAACATATTTGGTTCAACCAATAACTACCCAAATACATTACCATGTTCCTTACCCATATTCAATTATCCATATATAGGCTGTAAATTTATCTTTGGAAGGCTTTTAGAGAAAATCTAGGGGGTACATGTATAAGAGGCAATGTTCATCAATAAGCATTTTTGATTTATTACTTTCTCTACCCACTTAAATTATTTTAATACCATGATTATATAAAAAATAAATATATGAAAAAACTGAGATGATTTTAGGTAAAATTTATATTGTAAATCCAAATCCAATTCTTTCCAATGGGTTATAAAATAATCATTTTTGTGTATGGTTGACTATCACCTCGCAAAATGATTTCATTTTTTTACCATTACCACCTCTTAAGGTATGATGGAATGATGGATTTACTATTTATATATGATATTTATCATTATATTATATATATTAAATTGTAATATCACACATACCTTAATATTCTCCATTTTGTGGGAATATGATAACATCGCTCATGTGTGTGGTGGACTACAGCCTCGGGAGGTGATGTGATTCGTTCTAGATTTAAATGGAATGTATTATTGATAGATTTTGGGAAATATATGTGACATATATAATATAGAGTTTATTTTTGAATGATAATATATACAATTATCTATTCCTTCATTCAATCAGAAAAAAATAGAAGTAATATTCAAGAATATATACAACCTACCAACTCTATGAATGACTTATTTCATATTATATCATTGTTTTTTATGGATTATAATAATTATGTATATACAAAATATATATTACATTTATATCATGGTTTTAATTCTATATATTAATAACCCACAATCATAGTACTAGGGTAAAAAATATGACAAATAAAAACATATATGACTAATAAAGTTGAAATTACTCAAAACATACATTCAATATGGAGCTGTTAATAAATATGTCAAAAAAATTTATTGATAAAATCATATATTTTACAAAATATATGATGTTTTTTTATATATTAATAATAAAATTATTTTTTTATAAAGTATTATTTAATGAGTACACCATAAGTCAAGTGGTTAGGTATGGGATTTTCATCTCCCTTTTTACAACAATGAGTTACCTAACATATTCGCCACTAATTTAATTTGTTTTGTGTATATAAAGGGAAAGCATATTTTCTAATATTTTTATCCTGAAATGTGTTTATATTTACATATACATTGTTCAATCTCCCTTTTATGTGGTTTACAATTCCATAGCTAAAAAATCATTTGGGTATTTTTATAACAATTTTTCTTCTTTGGGACATAAGTTTTATTATGAACCTATCCTCTTCAATGAGATGAATATAATTCCAATTAGAAGTGTTATATCTTGAAAATAATTCATTTTTTTTTGATATTTAATGTTTCAATTAATTTTATTATTTCATGAGGCATATTATTCATTGTTTCCAAAGTCGAAATATTTTTATGAGACAATCTCATAATTTATTAGGATTGTTTATTATTATAATTCTAATGATAAAATATTTTGTTCTATATCTCAAGAAATAGAAGTATTTTATTATCCTCTAGAAATTTCATGATAATAAATTATATCAATTCATTTACCTATTTTTATGTACTCAATGGATCTGATTAATATTTTTATGTAAAAACATTTTTTATATTAGAAACTCTTTTTCTTCCAAAATAAATTTTTATAAAAATTGATTTAAATATTTAAATATTTTTTTTTCAAAATGTAATGTTTATTTTCAATCAAAATTTTTTTTAAATGATTTTAACACATCATTTATAAGGAATCCTGTTAATTTTAAATGTATTTTAATTTCCAAATGTATTTTTTTTAATGAAAATTGTTTTTTCGCTATGGAAAGTATATTTTCTTCATGAAATGATTTATGTTATTGACAAAAATCATTTTACATATCATAATATTTTCATTAAGGGTATTTATACCATATTGGGTATGTGATCCAAGGATTTCATTCTTATTATTCCTTTTAATTTTTTATGTTTATGATGACATGATGTTTTTGATGCTCATTTCTTTTTCGTTGAGTTATATCATTGGAGAATTATAATGAAACCTGATTATTTCTCAACATGATATGATATGATAAAATAATGAAATGATTGTGAGACCTATCCATTTTTTATAGGTTATGATATAATGAAAATATTATGAATCTCATTTTATTTCGTGTATTATTATATAGTGAGTGTTTTTTGTTATTGTGAGACACATATATATGATTTTTATCTTTTTACTAGTGAGAAATATATCACCCTTTAAAGAATTGTTTAAATATTTATATATCATGAGATAGATATGAATTGAATATGAAGTTATCACGGGTCAATATGATAAGTATAGAATGACTGGTGAACCATGTTTAGTATAATGGGGCATGAATATGGAGTAATACCTGATCATTAATGCATGGATGTAATGGGGAGTGAACCGGGTTCCGTAAGACATGGTTGGAATGGATAGTGAACCCACATCTAAGGTAGTATTTCCCCTATGATGGCATCGATAGAGAGCCTTGGATAATACTGAAATGATTTGTTATACTTATGTGTTTTCCAAAAAATTCCATGTATTGTTTCAATGATGTTGTGTTTTGGACAATGTTCTTTGATTATCTTGTTATGCATGTCTTATAATATGCCAATAACTATTCAAGGATTCAATACTACGATTGTAAAAATATATGGTATGGTTATACTATGCTCATTTTCTCATACCCTTATTCTCATTTTATACTAATGAATCTCTTGTATTTACCACTGTGAAGAATTTTTGTAACACCCCATGCATCCATGGTACGTTTCCCTTTGAATAATGCAAGATCTTGCATTGTACACTACTTCAAGATTCTAACACACCGCGACCAATCAAACTAGTTGTTATGAATTGTAATACCATAATTTTGAAATTTTATAAATTTTATATTTCAAAATGGACATATTTTTCAAATTCATAATATCGAAATTATTTTAGGGTTAATTATTGGTACTTCTCTGAAAACATTCAATTTTTTGATGAATTGTGAAAAATACAAAATTTTAATTAAAAACTATTTTTTTTTTGTTTGAAATAATTTATAGTCTTAAATTATACACTTGAGTTGTTTTAATATATCATTAGAATATATTTTTATAATTTAATATAATTTAGTTCATTGTATGTTATATAACATTTAAAAAAATAAACAAGTGCCAATCTTTTGATAGTTATTATTTTTTTAAACATGCTTTATGTTTTGAAAATTGAAATTAATTTTAAATTATTTTAAACAAATTTTGTGTTTTTAATTTGGGAAAATGGATTCCATATTTGGAATCAGGAGGTTGAAATTGGGTAAATAAGTATCTGTTATTTTTGTACATTGTGAATAATTACTTCAGTAAATATTTTATTTATCATGGTTAAACGGTAAATCCGGTAAATAAGTGTAAAAACATAAAATTATAATAATTTTAAATTACCCTAACATTTGTCCAATTCCTATTTATAGATAAATTACCAACCACAAGCATATTTGGGTCGATTTTGGGACACCATGGAGCCACTTAAGAGTGATAATGACACATTATATTAATTAATGTTAAGTAAAGACAAAAATGACATAAATATATATCTTTTAGTAAAGCAATATTTACATGAATTTATATTACATATAATTTCGAATATAAATACTATTTAAAAATATAAAACTATTTATTAAATAATTACATTTTATTTATAATTTTTAGACATAAATAATTAAATTAATTTATGACACAATGTTGATGTAGTAATTACCTTATTAATGAAAGAATCAATTAAATGGTATTGAAAATATTAATGTAAATATAATTTGAAATTTTTGATGCCATCCATGAAATTTATAGGTTAAAATGAATAGTTACAATTTATTAAATTTATTTGTTCATAAGTAAACATGTTTTTATGACTTTCACAAAAACAAAATACTAAATAGTGTCAAAATTGACATAAATGAGTTTTTTTAAATATTATATTATTAAATTCTATTATAGTCATAAAAATATAATGTTTTGAAAATAACATATATAATGATAGGTATATTAATAATTAACCACATTGGGTTCTCTTGGCTTGTTATAGTACGTTTATTAACACTATAATATAAAAACACAAAGACACGTGGTAAATGTCAAACTATTTAACTAAGAGTAAAATAAAAAAGATAAGGTTAATATGGTAACCTAATCCAAAATAAACACTATTTTTTGAATGGTATTTAACTCATACCCACCTTATCCTCTAAATAAATTATTATTTAATATTTCTAAATAGAAAATAATTTAATTATAAAATAATATTTCAATCTTTTCCTAAATTGAACCTTACAACTCTTATAAAAGGGTACTTCCCCTTCTCCTAAAATCACACCTTCAAAGCCATTTTGTTTTGCCAAACCCTACCAAAATATCCTTCCAACATTCCACCCTTCTTCATAAAGGACTTTATTTGGTCAGAAAGTCTGCCTATGGATCCCTTTTGATCTACTCACAAGGAAGAACACGAATAAGAGGTAAATATTTCATCGCCTCTTTCAAGTTCTTTTCTTCTTCCACATCCTCTTTCCTTGTTGTTTCAATTATAAAATAATAACTCCAGTATATCCTATATACTTTGATGTTATTATAAAAATTTTACAACCATATTCTTTATTCTATCCATCATATGAATGAAAAGTCACAAAACGTGTGTACGTACGGATTACCGTCTCCATGTCATGGTGTAGTTTGTTATTCAAAAACTTCATTATTTGGATGGGTATAATAAGGAGTACAACTTATTTAAATAATAAATATAACATTTTAATGATTATTTATATATGATATTCCATCCAATTACATACTTTTTCACCATCAATAATATGATATTGTCGCTTGTGCGTACATACAGATTACATTCTCCATGAACGCGATGAGATTCATTCACCATCACAATAATTCAAGATAAATTATCATTTTATGATTAAAAATAATGTTTATGAACATAATAGTATTTTTATATAAATCAAATACATCATATCCATAACAAACATGACTTATGTAACCAAACATATAAAGGAAAACAAATCAGTTAACAACTGAATCGATGATACTACTAAAATATTATCATCAAAGAAATATTATAAGTTCATATATTATATAATATTTATGTATATGATTCTCGTATTATTCAAAATAACTATTTTAACTTTTATACAGGAGGATAACATACCATCCACTAAGGAAAGGTTCAAGGTAAGGGTTAATTTCACAATCTCATTATTATCTGAGGTGGTTTTAAGGTATGTATCTACTAGGAAATATTTATATTAAATGTCCCTATTTCATAAAAGTGTTTTCAAAGGGATTATTTTTAAGGGAATTTTTTACTAAAAAATAATTTTAAATATTTTAAATATTGATTGTTCTACACCATTCTCATCAATTTCCATGATTTCAAAATGGTTTTAAGGATTTATTTATATAGACAAGTATGTTTTAAAATTTTAATTCTATTCCAAAGTTTCATCGTTTTATGGGACACATTAATTCAAAACACCATTTTAAATTACATCATTTATTAATTATGTGTCTTTTAAATGATTTCATTAAGAGTTATTATTTACCAAAATGATTTTAACTGATCATTTTTAACTATGTCAACATCTATTAAGGTATGTTATTCATGATCATGGTTGATTTATTATGATACAAATATTCCATATTGTATTATCAGATTTTTGATATGTTTGACTATGGTTGTGTTATTTTTATACCATTCATGGTTTATAGATAATGTATAGAAATTTCATATTTTAGTTTAACTACAAATGTTTAAGTTATTTTTAAAAAAATTTATTTGAGGAATGCATTGGACTTAGTAAGTGATGGGTGATGCATCAGTAGGTCCAATGAGATAAACAAGTGTCTTGGAACAAGGTCGTGACAAAATATTATTTTTAGTCTTGGCACAAGGCCTTGACTATGTTGTTTTGAAGTATGGGATTATGAATTATATCATTATGAAAGTGGTTATTGACATTGCATGTGATTATTCGACTAATAGAATATACATGTGAATAAGTAAATGGAATTAATGGATTTTATCTTTTTCATATTATACTGAAGTTTTTGTTTAAAAGACATTTGTTCTAGTCTTAAACATTGCCTTAAATTTTAATGATTATTTTTTAAATTTTTGCTATATTTTTATCCTTACTGAGCATCTGAGATCGCCCATTTCAATTTTTTTTCCAAGGATGAGAAAAAATATTTTATGATAGACTAGGAGGGATTGGATAAGGATATATGCGTGGTAATTGTGGACTAAATGTTGTTGTTGTTTTTATTTAATGACGTAATGTAAAACATATGAATGTATCTAGTAATTCTAGTTCTACAAAACTGATCGGTCATTCGGGACATGATTTATAATATAATTCCAATGTTAGGTAATAATTCTCTTACTCTAGGTAACTTGGGTGGGGGTGTTACAATTGGATTGGGAGAAAGTTTAGTACAAACCATCGATACCAGATTTAGATAAATATTGATTAGAGAACTTTACCAGAAGATAGACTTTGAGGAATGGTATAGAATGACATCCTAGAAACATTTTAATGTCAATATTTTGTGATTTTTCAATGAAATACATCTTGTTCTGGATACAAGAAGTTAGAGGTGACTCTTCCATAGATGTACCTTGGAGTGAAAAAACTCTGACAATGAGTTTCAAGCTTGACCTGGGGTAACCTGGTACACAACAATGGGCATTGTTGCACTATTGGTTACAACACTCCCAGGGGATATGATTAGGGTAATTGACATTTTCATTATAAATGATTAAGAAAGATTTATGAGTATATACCATATCAATGGAAACTTTTTTATGATAATGTATTATATCCATAAACTTCTCAATTTATGTTAAGTCTTTTAAAAGTTTTGAATTATGTATTAAAATTCATAAGCTAATATAATGTATGCCATTTTTTAGAAATGTAACCTGGTGGATGGAATGAAAACTGTATCAATGCATATAATCCATGTAGGGATTTCCCTCCTACTCAATATAATTATAGTGATGCTGGTGATACAATTGGTGTTGATCAGCTTATCGCCATACAGGGACGACTCCCTCATGTTACGAATAATAACCTTACCTGTATGGAGATCCATGATGAACAATGTGGAGGATCAAAGTTAGAACACTTCATGAGGGAACAACCACCCAAATTTAATGGGTGTAAAAATCCAGTAGTAGCTGAGCAATAGATAAATTCTTTAGTTAAAATATTTCATGCTTTGAGGAGTAGCGAAATGGAAAAAGTTTTCAGGACAATTTATAGCCTCATGGGAGATTAAGGTCAATGATGGTCAATAATTGAAAACACAAAAGAATCAAAAGAAGTGTCAATCTAGGAATGAAGGGATTTTAAAAATATTTTCATAGAAAAATACTTTACTCGTGACCATCGTGTGGATATGGAAAGACAATTTCTGAGTGTAAGGAAAAAAGGAGATAATAATGTCGAAAATTATGAGGCTAACATTAGAAGGTTGGAAAAGAATGAAGTATATTATATACGTAACCTAATGAGAAATATTGATAGATTCATTGATTGGGTAAGGCCATTTCTACATCGAGTATTAGTCTCATGATGCTTCTTATCATATGAAGATATTGTCTCAGGTGCTATCATGATAGACACGAAATTATCTATGTCATATAAAATAAAATCAAATCAAGTGAAGAATGGATCTTCTGGTCACTGTGGAAATGGAAATAAGGGGAATATGGGAAAGGCTGAATATCTATATTATAGTTAATGTGGGAAGAAACACCCCAGTAATTGCCTGAAGGTAATGAGAATCTGTTACAAGTGTGGTGAAAAGTGCCAGCAAGCTCATGATTGCAATGAAAAGAAAGTGGCTGTAAATGTTGAATGCTACCATTGAAGAAAAAAGGGACATTATACAAATTAATGTCTTATGTGCCAAGGGAACATACCTCAGAAAATGCCTAGGGATCATGGACAAGCTTATGTTATTACTACTGTTATGTTTTATGCTCTGATAGACGCGGTGGAAAGTAATTTAATGGTTTTCTCATTTTTAGAAAATTCATTATTTAATTCTGGATCATTGAATAGTTTCATATATTCCTAGTTTTCTAAGAATTTTAGATATTTTCAATTTTAGTTAGCTAGGGTGTTTTCAGTAAAAACTCTTTCGGGTAGTATCATCATAAAAATGTTTTGTGAATCATTTCCAATTAGAGAATGTAATTTTTATTTATCTATTTATCTCATCATAATTCCCATGATTTAATTTGATATTATCCATGGAATGGATTGGATTTCAGACACTGAAGCAAAATTTATTGTATGAAGAAGGATTTTACAATTTTCGATGATGATAAAGAGTACATTATATTTAGAGAAGAAATGTCACCACCTGATTCATATCAAGATCAACCCCCAGTAGCTCTACTAATTTCTATTATTTGGGAGGAATATAATTAAATAACTATGGATGAGGAAAAGAATCTTCCAATAGAGGACGTACCTATTATGTAATAATATGTTGATTTGTTTTAATATGATTTACCAAAACATCCACCAGAATGAGAAATTTTGTTTTACATTGATGTAATTCCTGGTGCAAGGCCCATATCGATGACCCCTTATAGAATTTCAAATATAGAATTATTGGAAATAAAGAAAAAACTAGAGGAATTGAGTAATAAATGATTTATTCTCCATAGTGATTCTCCACGTGGAGCCCCTATCGTTTAAATTGAGACGAAATACAGAACTATGGGGTTATAATTTACTATCGGGAGATCAATTATTTAACAATAAAGAACAAGTATCCCCTACCACACATTGGTGATTTATTCAACCAACATCATAGAGCTCAATTTTTTTCAATGATTGATGTTCGATCATGATATTATCATTTTTGTGTGAAGAAGGATGACATTCTGAAAATTGCATTTTGAAATAGTTATAGACATTACGAGTTTACCATAATTCCTTTAGGATAGACTAATTCACCCTCTATCTTCATGTATTTATAGAATACAGTTTTCAAAGAATATCATAATGACTTTGAAATTGTAATTAATAATGGTATCATGGAAATCACAAAAAGCTAAATGTATACTATAAATCACTTAGGCACTATTTTGAAAACCCTTCGATAAAATGAATTATATATAAAGTTTAGCATCTGTGAATTCTGGCATCATGAGATTTCTTTTCTTGACCATATTTTCCCTAAGGATGTAATCTTTGCTGATCCTTCAAAGGCCATGAAAATCCAACAATTGACAACACCCATGAGTATAAGCGAGGTTCTCATTTTTATTTTTTAATCAGGTCATTATTGATGTTTTGTCCATAATTTTTCGAGTTTGGATAACCCATTATCCATTCTCACAGGTAAAGGGGATAAATTTTATTGGATAAATGTGTGTGAAGAATATTTTGATGAATTGAATAGAAGATTAGTCAACACTTCTATCTTGACTCTACCATCAGGGAATGATGGGTTTGTTATTGATAGTGATGCTTCAAAGAAAGGACTTCATTGTGTCCTTATGCAGAATGATAGAGTTATTGCTTATGCATCACGATATCTATAAATTCATGAGAAAAATAATCCCACTCATGATCTTGAGTTTGCATATGTAATCTTTTCTATGATGATATAGAGACACTATCTCTATGGTTAAAAATGTAATATTTAAACTGATCACAAGAGTTTGATGTATATTTTCTCACAAAAAGTACTCAACATGAGGTAAATTAGATGGCTTGACCTAGTCAAGGATTATGATTTTACAATACACTGCCACCTGGGGAAGGTAAATAAGGTGGAAGATGCTTTGAGTATAAAGGGTCATGGAGGGGAAGGTAAATAAGGTGGAAGATGCTTTGAGTAGAAAGGGTCATGGAATTTTGAACAAGATGAGAGTAGAAATGCATCCTATTTTCATGGATCTAGTAAAGATAGATATGGTAATAACCATGGAAGGTGAAACTTCATTACTTTATCAAATGGTTGCTAAACTATATTTACTAGAAAGGATAAAATGTGATCAAACTAATGATTAGGAGTTTAAAAGAATGATTAAAGCTGTAGATGATGGGAGATTGAGTGATTTCGTAGTTGAAGATGGAATTTTGACATTTGGGAAGTGACTTTGTGTTCCCGATATACCTGATCTAAAATGGATATTACTGGATGATGCTCATAGATCCAATTTCTCAATACACCATGGGAGCCCCCATATGTATAGATATTTGAATGAACATTTTTGGTGGGAAAACATGAAGAGGGGGATTTCTAATTTTATGTCAAGATGTATAGTTTTTCATCAAGTGAATGTTGGTAGACAACAGCCTAGAGGAACCATGCAACCTATTCGCACATCTCAATGGAAATGGTATAATATTATGATGGAATTTGTCATGAGGCTACTAAAGACTCTTAGGAGGAATGAGTAAATATGGGTCATTGTTGACCGTCTTACCAAGTCAGCAAATTTTCATTCTATAAGATAAATTTACCACTTGAAAATATTGAAAGACTATCTATTAACGAAGGTCTAAGACTACATTGTATACCCCTGTTGATATTTTTTATCGTGGTCCTAATTTTACGTCAAGAGTTTGGAAAAGTCTTCAGAAGTCCTTCGATACTGAACTTCTCTTGAGCCCTGCCTACCACACTCAAACCGATGGGAAATAAGGACAAACTATTTAAACCTTATAATACTTTTTGAGATCTTTCTCACATGACTTTCAAGGTCTTTGGGGTCAATATTTACCTCTAGTATTATTTTCCTATAACAGTAGCTTCCATTCATGTATTCAGATTGCACCATATGTACCATTATATGGAAAAAGATGTCATACACCAACTTGTTGGGATGATGTATGTGATGAAAACTCTTTGGACCATAACATGCTGAGGACACAATGGAAAAGATGAAGGTCATCCAAACCAACATCAAAGCAGCTCAATGTAGGTAAAAGATCAATGTTGATAATTGGAGGAAGGATTTAGAATTTTAAGTTCGAGATCATGTTTTCATGAAGGTATCTTCATGGAAGGGTGTTAAACGATTCAGTAAGAAGTGTAAATTGATTCCCAAATACATCAGAACTTTTGAAATTCTAGAATTAATTGGAGTTGTAGTTTATCGTCTGGAAAATCCTACATGTCTCTCCAAAGTTCATGATGTGGTCCACGTGTCACTATTGAGAAAATACATGCCTAACCCAACAAATATACTCACATAAGAAGAAATTAAACTGGAACCTGATATGTTTTATTGTGAAGAGCCTTTCACTACTTTTGATCCAAAGAACTAGTGTTGAGAAACCAGACAACTCATCTGGTAAAAGTTCTATGGATAAACCATAAGATAGAAGAGGCAATGTGGGAACCCTAGAGACATATGATCAAGAACCACCTAAATAATTTTTTGCAGTAATATTCTAGAAATTTGAAGATTTTTTTTTAAGAAAGTGATAATGTAACACCCTAAGCTTCCATGGTATGATTACCTATGAATAATACAATAGCTTGCATTGTATACAACTTCGAGATTCTAAAACACCGCGACCAATCAAACCAGCCGTTATGAATAGTAATACCCACTTTTTGAAATTTTATATATTATATATTTCAAAATGGACTTTATTATTGAATTCAGAATCTAGAAATTAACTTATGGAAAAGTTTTGGTACTTTTCGGAAAATATTAAATTGTTGATGAATAGTGAAAAATAATAACATTAGATTAAAAACAACTTTTTTATTTGAAAAAAAAAATTATAGTGTTAAATTATACATTTTATTGGTTTTAATGTATCATTAGATTTTATTTTAATCATTTATTATAATTTTGGTCATTTTATGTGATATCACATTTACAATGGACGTAAAAAAATGTCAATCTTTTGATAGTTATTATTTAATACAAACAAATTTTTTTGTTTTGAAAATAGGAATTAGTATTAAATTAATTTCATCTAGTTATTTGTTTTGAATTTGGAAAAATGGATTCCATCTAAAGAATCAGGAGGTACAAATTTTGTAAATAGGTAACATCTATTTTTCTACATTATGAATAATTACTTCGGTAAATATTTTATTTACCATTGTTAAAGTGTAAATTCGATAAATAAGGGTAAAAAAATAATATTATAATAATAATAAATTAACCTAACATGTGTTCTATTCTTAATGGTATATATATGTCTGATAATTTTCATTCTTGGGTCGATTTTGGGAGCCCATGGAGCCACGTGAGAGTGATAATGACACATTATATTAATAAATTTAAAGTAATGACAAAAATGACATTAACATATATCTTTTAGTAAAACAATTTTTACATGGGGTTATATATATTATCATTGGGAATAAAAAAACTCACCAGGAATACAAAATTATTTCCAATATAATGATATTTTATTTATAATTTTTAGACATTAAATAATTAAATTTATTTATGACACAATGATGATGCATTAATTGCCTTAATAATGATAGAATCAAATAAATGGTATTATAAATTTTAAAATAAATATAATATGAATTTTTTGATTCCATAAATGAATTTTCAAGGTTATTATGACATGATAGGATTGATTAATTTTTTTTTCTAATTAATCAAGTTGTTATGACTTTCACAAAATCCAAATACTAAATAGTGTCAAAATTGACAAAAATGAATTTTTTAAAACAAATATTATATTAATGAATTATATAATAGTCCTAAAAATAATTAGATCTACCAAATAACATTTATAATGATATGTATGTTAATAATTAACCACATGGGGTTCCCTAGTCTTATTATAGTAAGTTTATTAACTCGAAAATATAAAAAAACAAAGAGACATGGTAAATGTCAAACTATTTAATTAAGAGTAATATATAAAAGAGAAGGTTAATATGGTGTCCTAAACCTATCTAAAACATATTGGTTGAACTTTTTCGACCCATACCCACCTTATCCTCTAAATAAACTATTATGGAGACATTAGAAACCGAAAATGATTCTATTATAAAATAATATTTCATGCTTTTCCAAAAGATACCTGCACCTCTATTATAAAATCGTACTTCTCCAAATCATAATATCACCCCTCCAAATCCATTTAGTTCGGCCAACCCCTACACAAATATCCTCCCAAAATATCTCCAATCATCCTAGAGGACTTCCTTTGTCCATAAAGACAACCTAAAGATCCCTATTTATCAAATCAATATGAAGAGCCCGAAGAACCACTAAATATTTCATCACCTCTTTCATTAAAATTTCATTTTGCTCTTCCACTTTACATGTTGTTTCCATTGTATAATAATAACTCCAGTATCTTCTATATACAATGATGTTATTTTAAAAATGTGAAAACCATATTTATTATTATATTCATCATATAAATAACAAGTCATTATAAGTGCATACGTACATATTACCGTCTCCCCGACGTGGTGTAGTTTGTTATTCAAACACTTCATTATATGGATGGGTACAATAATCATTATAACAGATGTAAATAATAAAATAATATGTTAATTAGTTCTTTATATGGCATACTATAAAATTATATATGATTTCACCATCAATATAATGATATTGTGGCTCGTGTGTATGTATGGATTATTGTCTCCACGAATGCGATGAGATTCAATCCCCATCATAATAATTGAAGAATATTTTTCATTTAATGATTAAAAATAATGAATAACAACCTAATAAAATTATTTATTTCAATAAAATACATCTTATCCATAACAAACATTAGTTATGTAACCAAGAATACAAAGGAATATGAATCAGTTAACGCCCCAAACAATGATCCCACTAAAATAATATTAATAATGCAATATTATAACATCATACATGATATCATATTTATGTATATTATTATTGTATAATTTAATAAAAAAAATTTATCTATTATATAGGAGGTTAGCATATGATCAGCTAAAGAAGAAGTACAAGGTAATGGTTAATTTCACAATCTCATTATTATCCGAGGTTTTTTAACGTAAGTTTCTAGTAAGACATATTTATTATCAATGTCCACGTTTTATAAAAGAGTCATCAAAGGGAATATTTTTTAGGGACTTTTTTTCTAAAACACCATTTGAAATGTTTTATATATTTATTCTTCTAAACCATCTTCATTAATGTTCTGGTTTTCAATATAGTTTTATGGATTTATTTATATGGACATGAATGTTGTAAAATGTTAATTCCATTAAAAAGTTTCATTGTGGTATGGGACAAATTGTGTAACATCCTGACCCTTCTCACCTCTAAGACGGTGGTTGGTCTGGTGTGTCACATAACCTCATGTGCATCTCCCCGAATTCAAGAGGCTACCGACTAGCAGTGAGGGCTCTTTTCGTGTCCATAGGGGAGTGTATGCCATCATAAGTAACAGATAATATCATTGTAGAAGTAAAAAACAACAAATAACATGTAGCAGAAGCATGTAAATAACCAAATTTCAGCAGAAGAAATGTAAATAATCCATCTGAATAAAAAAAACCTTGTGATAAAACTCGAAAAAAGTGTCATGCCACGATATGAGTCAAAAATGAATGTACAGAAATTGAACTAAAACACATTTTCAACTAAAAGAAATGACACAAGAAGCAACTACTTGGTGAGAAAGGCCATATTCTCTGCCCCAGTCTCCATCTTAAGTAGTAATGAACAGTAATGCATCAGAAGCAGCATGATTCACTTTGTCAATACCTACAAGCATGTAATCTACTCGGGTGTTAATGACGCTTGAGCAGGGTGTGTGATAAAATCCTAGTAGGCCAGAAACCATGGTTTCTTATCCTTTCCATTTCATGAAAAATAAAAATGACGTGTTCCATTACATAACCATTTAAAATAAACTAATTGTATTGAAATGAAATAAATTAGTCAGCCCATGTCCCAAACGACACCCCTTCCTGGTCACCTACATCAGGCTAAGATAGTAGTCCAAAAGGGTACATGTTAGAAGAAATGCATGAACACACATATATATAAATATAAAACTAAGAAACAAAAGTAAAACCAGTAAAATGTATACCCCAAGCTTATGCTTTATATCGATGTTCAAGTCCATTTTAAACAAGGCACACTTCCACATATCAGGGGAAAGATCTCAATTTTCAAAATAATCAATTACCAATAACATAAAACTCATGTGCATCATTATTTAAGGTTCATGTTGAGAGTTTGATTCTGATTGTGTACCGATGGTATCGCTACGGAACATCCATCAATTCATCTAATGCCACCGAGCCCATCCAAGGCAATATTTCCAATGACCATGTATTGCCTAAGGCATGGCTTTACCCATAGCCTGTCCTGATCTTCCAAAAAGGGGTAGAGTGTCATCCAATACTGGATTATCCACATTACCAATGGATCTATCCAGAAGGGCCCTTTTGGAATCGGTATCACTCAAAAGTATTAGAATGTCCGGGGAAGTCTTGGTCTAGAAAAGCCAACGACAATGCTCCCCTGGCACATAGTGGTAACTCGGAAAGAACAGAGGATATAAGCATGGCCTTTAATATGTGTTGCCCTACTTTCCTTCCCCTGAATTTAATTAATGTTTTCACAACATTAGATATGACAAAATTAGCATGTAATGTTGTAGCTTGAAAACTAACCAGATACACCAATGCATCACAAGTGATAAATTTAACAGTACAACACAACAACTTGCAAGGTGATATACATATCATATCATCCTCTACAGATAATGCATATGTAAATTACAAACTGTTCATCAAAATAAGTGTCAATGATCATACAACTGATGGTCATGTTCATGATACTATTAAATTAATTTATTTACAATAAAATGTTTCTTTACAATAGATGAAATTAATCACACATTAAACTCATCTAATAGAAGAATAAACTTATTATGTCGGCATTCCCAAAGGGGGTCCAAATTTTTAACAATACTTTAAATAACTATTTATTTAATTTGAAAACAATAAAAAGGGGATGTGCAATAACATCAGCTAATTAAATTAATAACCTGGCTAAAGGAAAAATACACCGACTATGTCGGAACACCCAAAGGGGTGTCTAATCTTGATTCAACCATTAAAACATATTAATTTATGATTATTAAAGCCACAACAATTAAATATAACCAGTAACGTAATTAAAATGTGTAAAATTGCATAAAGACATTAGGCACAAACTAACAGCAGAATGATGCTTTTTATATAAATCACAACGAAACATAGGGAAAATGTGTAGGCACACTACCTTATAGTCATAAATGACTATATAATCTAAAGTAGGCTTCAATTTTACTTCAGAAGGATGAAAATGAAAAAATTTATAAAAAACCCAAAATATTGTAAGAATCTTCTATAACAAACTGCATGTAGAATACTCTAAGAAATTGAACAATTCCAATTGTAAAATGTTAGCCTTTCCCTATGATTTACTACACAGCTGATGGTGTAGGAATCGAACATCGAACAGAGGAGAAGCAGCCTTCCGAAGGGTCTACAAGTTGTTGTGACGAGATTGAGGGGGTATCATAATGAATAGTAGAGGGAGATAGGAGAAGAAAAAAAAGAAAGAAAAAAGAAATAAAAAGAAATAAAATTGAAAATAATTAAAAAAAAGATTAGGAAAAAAGGAAATAAAATAAAATGGAAAAAAACAAATTATTGTTAATGAAAATAATAAAAAGAATTAAAAATGAGAATCCCACCATTTCAATTATTTTAATTTTTCCCATAACCCCCTCTTTATTTTATTTCATAATTTCTCTTTATCTATTCTGGAATTCATTTAAATTTTCATTAAATATCTTATTACTCTTTTCCAATATTTAATTAATTATTTAAAACCTGAACACTGAGTTAATTTGAGACGTGACATTTTTAATAAATCATTTGTAATTATTAAAATTAAATAAAAATCTACTCAGGACCTGCAGTGTGGTGTGATGGCATGCACCCAAGTTGCTTTATTAATTAGACTACAATAAAGTAAAAATAGTCCGTACCTGATTATGTATGAGATGATACAACCTCCCCTCTTTAAGATAACTCGTCCATGGGTTTCCATTCCGAGGGTAGTGTTACATCGCTAGAGAAGACTTCTGACCACTGTTCACGTACATCCATCTCTCACTCACAAGTCTTTTATTGAATTTGTCCATGTTTCCAAAACACTTGGACTAGTGGGACTAACTTCACTTGGAGTAATTTCTTGATAAGTTCAATGATACAGATCGGATGCTCTGTAAAGGATGCATCAGCATCACGCTCGATGTCGTCTGGGTCAAAAATAATGAGACAGGCTGGTTGATTTTGTTGAAGCTGAGATACATGAAAATGGCGTTCATGGCACAGTACCTCAGAGGTAATAGTAACTGATAGACTACTAGCCCAACTCTCTCCACTATCTCAAACGGCCTAACATATCTCGGTTATAACTTCCCCTGTCTCATGATCCGCCTGTGACCCAACCTCAAAGAAACACGCAGAAACACTCGATGACCCACCTTGAACTCCAGAGGTCTGTGCCAACGAATAATATAAGTCATTTTATTAGATTCATCGTTATTCATACGATTCTGAATTAGCTGACCTTGCTCAGAAGAGTCTTAAACGAGATGAGGACCCTACAGATCTACCTCACCAGCTTTGAGATAGCATAAATACAAACGGAATAGTTTACCATAGAAATCCTCATTCAGACCCTTTTGGATTGTCTCCTGGAAGTTGTTAGTATAGGTAAACTCGAAAAGAGGTTAATGAAACTCCCAAGAACCTCAAAAATGGAGAAAAAAATAGTATAACATATCGTCTAACACTCGTATAGCTGTTTCGGATTTCCAATTGGTCTGGGGGTGATATGCAGTACTTAGAAGTACCTATGAGCCTAGTGACTTTTTCAAACCATTCCAGAATTGTGAAGTAAAATGGGAATACCTATCCAAGATAATACAATGAGTTACACCATGATTTCACATAATTTCCCGGATATACAGCCTTCCCAACTCATCAATCAAAATGTTCTCTCAGATAGGAAAAATGTGTGCATCCTTGGTCAACCTATCGACAACCACCCATTCAGCATTGCTACCTCGAGGAGTTATTGTAATGCCTATAACGAAATCCATGGTAATTTCATTCCATTTTCATTCATGAATGTATAGAGGCTATAGGAGTCCAGTTGGTTGCTTATGCTCTGCCTTCACCTATTGGCAGGTGGATCACTGTGTAATGAAACATGCTATTTGCTTCTTCATACCAGGCCACTAATACTATCGACACATGTCTCTGCACATCTTGGTAATCCTAGGATGAGGTCCAAATAGAGGTGTGATATTCTTTCATCATCTCTTCTCATGTACCTAAAGGTACTCATACATGTCCATGGTAAAATAAAGTTTCACTACGATCAATAACCAAACCAGGAGGTGGGTCCCCTCTTGTAACACTTTTCCTCAAAATGAGTCCCTCATTGTCAATCAACTATTTCCTGCAAACTTGATCTAGAAGAGAATATGTCACCGTAAGAGTTGATAGAACCGTTTGTCCTCCCTGCTCATGAACCTTTAGATGCTTCTCTGAAAACAAGGACATAATCTTCCACTCATTGTGGGCATCCTACATAGCCTGATTCTAGGTCTTGAGGCTTAAAGCATCCACCATATCATTTCCCTTCCCAGGTGTATAAGAATGCTGAAAATCGAACGACTGCAAGTATTCAACCAAACCGTGTTTCCTTAAGTACAAGTCTCATTGAGTTGAGGTATATTTCAATATTTTATGAACCGTGTAAACAACGAATCTCTCACCCAAATAATTTTTCTCCAACAATGTAGAGAAAGAACCACGACTACCAACTCAAGGTCATCTATAGGATAGTTTCATTCGCGATGTCTCCGCTGGTGGGATCCATAAGCCACGACTCGACCACCCAGGATCAAAATTTCACCCAGTCCAATTCCATAAGCATCACAATAAATTATATAGCTCTTACTAGGTTTAGGCAGAATCAGAATTGGGGCTGAGGTTATTTTCCTTTAAAATCATGAAAAAACTTTTCACAAGCTTCTGACCAGATGAACTGTACAACATTCTTAGTCATGTTTGTGACAGGAGTTTATAAGTGGGATAAATCATGGATGAATAGCTCAAAATAGCTATAAACCCCAAGAATATGAAGATATAAAAGTTACTCCTGTGTTGCTCCCATGAAACCATGGTGCTGGACATTTCTGGGAAAACTGATACCCCTACTTCAGATATAATATGACCCAAGAAGTGTAACTAATCAATCCAGAAGTGGAATTTCCCGAACAAAGAAAATAACTGGTTCTCTCTCATTGTACTCATCATGATCTCAAGACAGGTTCCGTCATCATGTCTGGAATGCGAATACACTAAGATTTCTTCTATGAAGGCTACCACAAATGAATTAAGATACAGATCAAAAACTCGGTTCATCAGATCTATGAAGACTGTCGGCACATTCGTGAGGCCAAAAGGCATAACTAGATACTCGTACATGACATACCTGCTTCTGAATGCTATAAGTGGTATGTCAAATGGTCACACATGCACCTTTTTATATCCATACCTCAGATAAATCTTGGAGAAAACAGTTTCTCCTAAGATCCTTTGAAAGAGATCATCTATAGGAGGCAATGGATATTGATTCATTACTGTGAGAAAGTTGAGTTGATGATAATCCACGCATAACCTAAGGGTACCATCTACCATATTGGAAAAAAGGACAATTTACTCCCACGTCTATGTGGTAGGTCTGATGAAACCCATAGACTCGAGGTCTTTATGATACTTTTTGTTTTCCTGTAGTTCTTATGGTTCCTTCAAATAGGGCGGAACATACACTGGTGCTGCACCTGGCATGAGCTCGATAGTGAACTACACATCTCTCATAGGAGGTAAGCCAGAGAAATCATCATGGAATATTTCTTTTAAATACTCCACCACTAACAAAAATTAAACTAGTTTCATTATCTGATCACTCATGAAGAGACTAGACCACTGAGTGGTTACTCTTCCCAATCCTTTATATTTATGCTTACCTCGGTCTTCCTACAGGTCCCATTCTCCACTTTGAAGATATGTGTCACTCCCAGAGGATGTGAAGGACACCTGATGATGATAGCAATCCAATTGCACATGGTATGTAGAATTCCATTTCGTACCTAGAATGAAATTGGTGCCAGAAATATCAAGGATATTGAAATTCCAAAAAAAGTGGTACCCACCTATCTCAAGGGGGAAGTCTTGGCACTTATATATGCCCACAGTCTTGACCCCATGAAGAGTGTCGAGAGACATGACACCTCAAAGGTACTCAATTGGAAAACCAATAATTTCAACAACAGTAACTAATATTATGTAATGTGATGTGATCGTTTCTAAAAGAGAAGAAACTCATATAGAGGGTACTAGAATTTTAATTTTACTGTATAGGTCCCTACACTCTTCTCCACTGTTGTTGATTGCACTGCATACATAGGACCTAAGCCACGACTGAGATGCGCTTCTTGTTTGGCCTGAGAAGGTCCACTCGGCTGACGCTGATAGTCTAGAACATGATTTCCACAACCAGGACATCAACAAATACCTAATCCTAATCTAATGGTGGAAAAAGAACTTCTAGCATGTTTTGGAGGCATAGATCTCAAACTTAAAAATGGTGCAGGTGTGGATCCTCTACCATTTGATGCTGAAGAGAAGGAATGGAAAAAACACAGAAGGAGACTCATCCTACCGCAAACTCGGCACTCCTTCAGATCTCTCGTGCACTATGGCTTTATTTGACCATCACTTCCACACTGATAACACGTGACAGATCTATCAAGATGTGCTATTTTTCTACCATTTCTTCCACGTGCACTTTTATAATGACATTTCCTGCTAGCGAATATACATCACCCTATCTCAGAACTGAACCGCACTGGCTCACTGGTTTAGCATCCGTAAAATTATGCTATGAGATTAGATCCTGATTCACGATCTCTATTATAGTTGTCAAACAGATGATGTTCACCAGCGAGAGTATAGTGTACTCATGTCCGTCCTCAAAACACCCCATAGTAGTCTTCACGTCACCAGTTAGGGATGGGGAAAATGCTGATGTTCTGTGAAATGAGTATAATACTATAACACAGTCATAGAGCCATGTAGAATATGTTTGAAATCTCTCACATGATCATCTCTCAGAGTCTATGGAATAACATTATTGTATAAGGCTGCCTTGAAATCGGCCCAAGCCATGTCACTAGCCTGTTTATCCTAAGAAAAAACACCTCACTAGTGTTTGGCGGTGTCACAATGTATGTAGACTGTAAGCATGAAGTTGTGCTCTGTATGTGTCTCAAGGTGGTTAAAGATTGATCTTACAGCTTCTATCTATGATTCTGCTGCATGGGGGCCACCACTCCCTGAGAAGGTGGGAGGGTTTTGTTGTAGAAAGTCCAGTGTATAGTCATCCATAGACGGGGTAGGACAAGGAATATTCTGAATCGGCTATATAAACCTGAGGAGTCTATCCCTGAACTAAGAATCAGGGTACCTTGGATGATCGATAGTAAGTAGTGCCACAACAGGCTCTATGAGAGGAACCACTGGGGTTCAGTACGCACCATCTCTATAATCCGCTCTTTGCCACTATCCTGATTCAGAGCATAAATACATAGTGGTGGCATTTTCCTATGAAATCCAAACACACCCTTAGAAATGTTGTAAAGAACGTGAGAAAACAAGTTGGGTGAAAAATACGTTAGGTACATAGCCCGCCTCTGAGAACTAAACAATAGACAACCTGCCTCAAGAGATGGGTTTCGATATAGAAGATACAACTAAAAAGGATTACTAAACTATTATATAGCCCACTCTTGGGTTGATTTGGGATAGCATATAACAAACTAACAGAACCTTATAATCAATAGAACAACAATTGAAAATAATAACACTAGGTATAACAAAACTCACATGCCACGAGAAAATGCACGCTGAAAGTAGATATGGCATAGCAATATGCATGGAATTTAAATCATGTTGTGCCTGTCATGATGCCTGGGATGTTTTGCACTCATATCATTAGGTTGTAATAGTAAACCCATAATTTTAATAATACTAGCATAATAACAATGCTATACAAGTGATCCACCCAATGTGAAATTATATCAACTGTAACTGGTATAATCAATAAATGCAATCCCAACCCAAGAATATGAGTTGTCCCCTGTACATGGGTTAGTTACGTCAAAGTATTGAATACACCCCAAATACCTATATCCTAGTCTCTTGTCTAACCCAAATATTAAGACAAAAGGAAAACCCACCTCTTATACCACTTCGTAACATCTCGACCCAACTCACCTCTAAGACTGTGGCATGACAAGTGCATCACATAACCTCAAGCTCATCCCTCTAAATCCAAAGGCTACCGAGTAAAAGCAACGACCCTTTTTTTGTATGAGGGGGAGACTATGCCTTCGTAGGTAACAAATAATATCACAACATATGTAAAACACAACAAATAACAAGTATTGAATGAAATTCAATACACAAACTATAATAAAAACAATGTAAATAATCCACCTGAATAATAAAAACCATGTACAGAAAATCACAAAAGAGTGTCAAGACATGATATGAGTCCAAACAGAATATATGGAAAATAGAACTCAAACACACATTCAACTAAAACAATATACACAAGTAGCTACTACATCATGAGAAACACCTGATCCTCTACCCCAGTCTCCATCCTAACTAGTAATTAATATTCAAGATTCATAAGTAGTTCGCTTCTCAATGCCAATATGTGCGATCATGTAATCTACTCGGGTATTGATGATGCCTGAGCAGATTTTGAGAAAATATACCAGTAGACTATCCCCAATGGTGTCTAAACCATTCCATTTCATGAAAATATAAAAATGCAATGTGAAATTACATAACCATTTAAAAAAATTTAATTATAGTGCAATGAAATATATTAGTCGGCATGGGTCCCTAAAGACACTCGTAACTGGTCACCTGCTTCATCCTAAGCTTATAGTATTAAACGGTACCTCTCAGTAGAAATGCATGAACACACAGATATATAAATAACGCAGAAGGCATTGAAAATCCGAGAAAAATTATACCCCAATCTTGTGCTTTAACATCAGTTTCATGTCCAGTTTCAATCAGGCACACTTCCACATATTAGGGGAAATATCTCAATTCTCAGAAGGCTCAATTAGCTATAACATAAACCCTATTTTCTTCATTATTTAAGGTTCAAGTTGAGAGTTGGAGTCTGAACCAATCCTGAAGGTAACTCTACAGAATATCTGACAATTTATCCAATGCCACCAAGCCCATCCAAGGGAATATTTCAAAAGACAATGTATCGCCTAAGGCATCGATCTACCCTGAGTCCATCACGATCTCACAAAAAGGGGTTGAGTTTCATCTAATTCTGGGTTAGCCACATTGCTAACAGATCATTCTCGATGTTCCTTTTGGAACCAGTATCTCTCAAAAGTATTAGAAAGTCGTAGGATTTTTTGCCCCAGAATTCCAACGACACCACCCCCTAACACATAGAGGAAACATGTCAGGAACAGAGGATCTATTTGAGGCCTTAATATGAGACCCACCTCGTTTCCATGCCTTGAATTTAATTAATGTTTTATAAGAAGAAGCTATGACATAATCATCATGTAAAGTCACCACATGAAAACTAACGAGATACACCCATGCATCACATGTCATGAATTAAATAGTACAATAATACAATATACAAGGAAATATACATATAATATCAGCCTTAGTAGAGAATACTTATTTAAATAATATGTAGTTCATAAAAACATGTGAAAATTATCCAACAATTGAAGTTCAAGTTAAAGAAACTATTTATTTAATTTAATTACAATAATAAGTTACTTAGAAACACACGCAATTAATCAAAAAACAAACTCGGCTAATGGCAGAATACACTGATAATGTCGGCATGCCCAAAGGGGTGTCCAACATTGTTACAAAAATTCAAGCAACTATTCATTTTATTTTAAAATAATAAAAAGGGGTTTTACAATAACCACAACTAATTAAATTAATAACTCGGTTAATGGAAAAATGTGATGACATTGTCGGAACACACAAAGGGGTGTCTGATAATGTTGCAACCATTCAAACAAATTAATTTACGATGATTAAGTGTGAAAATATTAAATAGAACCATTAATGTAATCAAAATTGGTAAAATTGGAAAAAGACGGTAGGCATTGACAATTGACACAGTAATGATTTTTTATAAATCGTAACGAAATGGAGGGAAAGAGAGTAAGCACAACATGTTGTAGTATTAGATGACTATATGATCCGTGGTAGGCTTTGATTTGACCAAAAACAGATGAAAATGAAGTATTTACGAGAAAAACCAAAATTGGTTAAGAATCTTCTGCAATGAACTACATATAAAAAACTCAACGGAATCGAACAATTCCACATGCACAACATTTACCTTTCCCTAAGGTTTACTACGCACCTTACTGTGAAGGAATAAGATTTCAGATATAGGATTAGTGATATTCCCAAGGGGATACTGGTTGGTGTGACAGGATTGAGGGGTGTGGCGTGATGAGTGGGAGAGGGAGAGAGGAGAGTGAAAAAGAAAAGAGGGAAAAGAAAGAAGAAAGGATAAAAATAAGAGAAAAATAAAAGACAAGGGAAAAAGGAAATAAAGGAAAAAGATAAAATAAAACAAAATAATGGAAAGGAAAATAATTATAATAATAAAAAATTGGAATCCCCTATTTCAATTATTTTCATTTTTCCTGTAACCCCCTCTTTATTTTATTTCAGAATTTGTTTTTACCTTTTCATGATTTCATTGATATCTTATTTAAATCTATTATTGTGCTTTTCCAATCCATAATTAATTGTTTAAAACAAGAACACCATGAAAAATCATGATGTGAAATTTTTCATGAAACGACTGTGATTATTTCAATTAAATAAAAAGCTACCCGGGACCCGCAGCGAGCTGCGTAGGCATGCGCCCTGGGTCACATAGTTAACTAGAACACAATAATGTAAAAACGGTATGCACCTGATTAAGGCCCATACATTACACTTTGATTAAAAACTATCTTTTAAATGATTTCTTTTATAAATTATGTAACTTTTAAATGATTTATTTTATAAATTATGTTAATTTTAAATGATTTCATTATTAAATGATATTTCTCTCAATTAGTTTTATGGGTCCTTTTAAAATATATCAAAATCCATTAAGTGATATTATTCTAGAAAATGTTGAATTGTTACAATAAAAATCATCCATATTGTATTGAAGGTTTTGTGATATGTTTTACTGTACATGTGTTATTTTTATAAAATTCATTACTTATGGATACAATATTGACATTTCATATTGTTGTTTTAATACAAATTTTTATGTTATGTTTAAACCCATTCATAATAGGAATGCATTGGACAAAGTAAGGGACTAGTGGAGTCTGCTCTAGCTCCTTGATGCATTGGTGGGTCTAATGATAAAAACTTGTGTATTGACACAAGGCCTTGAAAAAAATATTATTTGTATTCTTCACACAAGGCCTTGAATATATGGTTATGAAGTTCATAATTATGAATTCAATCATTATTAATGTGGCTTTTGATATTGCATGTGATTATTCCACTAGTAGAATATTTATGGGAAGAAGTAAATGGAATTATTTGATTTTATCATTGACATATTATGATGAAGTTTACATTTAAAAGTCTTTTCTTCTTATACATTACCTTAAATGATTATGTTTATTTAGGAATGATTCCTATATATAGTAATCCTTACTGATCATCTATGCTCACCCATTTCTATGTTTTAATTTTTCCAGGATGTGAAGAAATATTTTATCGTTGACCTGTAGGGATAGGATAAGGATATAAGTGTGGTAAATGGGGGGAAAATGATGTTAATGTTTTTATTTCATGATGTAATGTAGAACTTATGAATGTGTCTAGTATTTACATAGATACTAAACTGAACGGTCTTTTGGGACATGATTCCTTATATCAAGCCAATGTTTTGTAATAATTCACAAACTCAAGGTAACTGGGTTCGGGGTGTTACAATATGATATAAACCTTTATTATGTTTCTTGTCCACATGTTTTGATAATAAATATTATGTACAATATTTTTATGAAGGGTTCTAGTTATTAAGAATGTATTGGGGGTGATGTAGCTTAGATAAGAAGCACTGTTTACGTTTCTATATTTCCCAAGGCATTCAACTATTATTGCCCTCGAACATCTGATTGTGTAATGTAATGAATATTAATTAAAAAATTTGTAATATCAATGTACTAAAGTATTTTTAACTAATGATTGTATTTAGGAAACTATTTGTCTTACTTTTTTAAACTATAATGGGAATAATGTGGTGATATATCTATTGTAATTTCTAAGGATAAGTCTATGGATGAATCAATGTATTTGAAAATGTACAAGAATTTTGGTAAATAAGAGAGAGTGGAGGTGTTTCCTAGAAATAAATTCACGACTAAATACTATAAGGGGATTTGGAAGAAGTTCTAGTGACCTATCATTTACTTTTATGTATTTTAAATATTTCGAGATATATTTTTTGATCTAGGAACTGAGAAGGCATGAGATTCTGAGACTCCATGTTCCCTAAATGAATTTTTATATGATATATATTTTAAATAGTTTCAGCATTGATTCTAAAATAAATTGGGATGTCTCATAAATATAATATGAGATAAAAATATGAGTCCATGAATGAGTCATAAATATGTTATTTACCATAGGAATAACCCAAACTAGTTTTTCATAGTGAATCTTGATAAAAGTTGTCATTGGAAAGTTCATTGAGTAAAATAGTTATTTAAATTTATTTATTTAACTTAAATTCACGTAATTCAAATTTTTCATTTAAAAATCGGTATGGAAGGATCTATAGGGTTATCCAGGGAACCATGTGATCATTAATAAGCTTCTTCATCCTCTATTTATTAGAGAATTAGAATTTAATGATGACAAACATATAGAACTAAGATGATCAACATGATGTGAATGCAATGACTAGTATCATTTGATAGTGAAAACATTATTTAGATTTGAACAATAATAAAACAAATACGACTCATAAATTCATGGTTTATTTTCCTAATTGGTTAAATACCATGATCGTGATCAAACTGATTCTTTGATATGGGTTTGAATTGAGCCATTACATGAACTTATGAAACCATATAAATTTTTTATTTAGTTTTCTCACCCTAGAACCCAAAATGATTATTCATTGTATAATAATAATTTTCTTATGATCTTATAACATCAATTTCTTACGGCTTTTCTCCCTATTTTAATCATGATAGTATAATTTTTCATGGGGTTGCGAGTCAATATTGTAAGGTGGGATTGAGCACTATGAAACCCCCAAATACATCGAAGAAACTCTTGGGAAGAATAAAAAAATTTAGAAGAGATTTAATTTGATGATATATTGTCTTTTTTATGAAATTTTCCTATGGAATCTAAAACCTATGTTGAACAATGAGAGGAACACCCATGGTAAAGAAGTTGTGTATGTGTTCATGCTAAAGGATATAAATGTTCGATCTCCGATCATTGAAGGGATGAAATCCCTAACCAGATTAAGGTAGATAGATTTCAAGAGGCTCATAGGGAAGTTCAAAAGAAATAGAGAGAGATATGGGATCATTTGAATGGATATAAGAGTTTGGAAAAAAACATGACAACATGTCATGTTGTTCAGAAGAACATAGTACATGTTCCATGAGAATCTTAGAATCAGGGGTTTACATTGATTTATAATAATGAAACACAATTTGGTTACAAAAAACAAAGTGTAACACACTACTGGTGGACTATTCATCTATCAGAACACATTGGAAGGTCCCAAGGTGAAAACAGACATTGTGTACCGAAGTACATAAACATGGCCTTGAGCATGGGCATGACCCTGAGTGGCCTAGACATGCAGTGTAGTGCCTCTACACACATAGTAGTCCTATATATGATTGTATCCTTGTACCAATATGAACACATATATAAACTATCATAGGACCACATGTCATGTTGGTCCCCTTACATTCCCTCTTCCCCTCATTTACTTTTGAGGAAACTTGAACGTCGCATATCCATTGCATTTGGACTCGAATTGTGTTCCATGAGTAGCCTATGATAAGTTTGTTTTCAGATAAAACATAATGGTTTCCTACATAATGTATTTCCAAATTTTGTATGAGAAGTTATGGTCATGATTCTTATCTATGAAATGCTCAAAGAGATTTGTGATCAAAAAGGATCACCACAATCATTAGAGTGATAATCTTCAACTGGGTTATGAAAGGGTCATATACCAATCTATATAGTGGAATCCTCTTGTGGTGTATGGAATGGGTCCTACATCTATTTTATAATGGAACCCTTATACTAGGATTGGACAAGGGTCCCCTACCAATCCATAATGTGGAAACCTCATATAGAGTCAGGGCATGAGTCCTAAACTTTGAGAGTGGAACCCTTCTTCTATATTGTGTATGGTTACCTTATATGATACTAGGCTTCTTCCCAAATATTGTATTAGGTTACTGGTCCTCAGATACTATAGTGGAACACTCGGTCTTGGTAAGGAATGGGTCTCCTACAATTTACCTTAATATAACCCTACTATTGTGATTGGGCATGGGTCATGTTCATTGAGATCACTCCCCTTGATTCGCCGACATAGTAGAGAAATTTGACCTAAATTGGATATCACATCTGATAGTCAGGAAATATTTTGGGAATTGTTGATGGAATTATAGAATTGATGACACTCTTTCCTTGGCTGGGATGTGATATGGATATATCCTTTCTCTCTCATTATCGATTTTTTAATTTAGAATGTATATGTATAAATGTTACCATGTCATTGTTTTTTCTCTAATGATTTGGGTTAATATATCCATTCTCTATCCATTTTTATTACATCTCTTACTGCACAACACAATAGTATTCAGGGAGTCCTATTATGCATGTATATAATAACCACTTTATTAGATTTTCCTACATATGTAGTGCCTTATACAGATAATGGATAGATGAAATACAACAATAAAGAAACATTGGGATAACTAGTGAATTGGGATGTTTAAGGTGGTTGGGGATAGAGATCAAAATTTCATATCACTCATCATTTTAATATCTCCATTTTTTCCAGTTGGGACATTAATCTGGTAGAACATATTTATATATATTTTACTTTCATTTTTAACAATTGTACAATGTATCACCCTATAGGTTTTTCATTAATGTTTTACATACTATCTTTATCATATTTTATTTTATTCCTCTTCATTTCAACATTGATATGGTCAAGTGTGTATTTAAATGTATAGTAGAAAAAGGTCTCCCATAATAGTTATTCATTTTAGAAAGTTTCACCATCCCATGGACTATAAGGGTGGGCATGTAGTAGTTGTATGATGATCCACATTGGGTGGAGTGATGAATTATTTGTATCAGAGTAGTTATTTCTTTTATACATTTCTTATATTAGTCCCCTTACAAGGATTTGGTATGGATTTTGGGAAACAATTTCAATTTTTCTTCACTGTGGCTAACAAGAAATAAAATCCAGTGTTGGTACATCGACCAATTTATCCATTCACCATATCCTTGACTACCTGATTTTCAAATTGAAATATCAAGACATTGGTTGAATGGATTAATGGTAGATACATCATATATGATTGAACCTTTTGAATAGACTTTTATAATAATCACCCAATTATAAATATATATATATACTCATCTGACCATGGTTTAAAACAATTAAATTTTTAGGATGCCTGTAGGATGATAGTAATCCCTGTTTTTAGTTCTAGATTGTGATGAAAATATAATGAGTGATGATGCCTCAAATCAAGTTCCATACCATAAGATTATTCCTCATGGTAGATAGCTTTCCACACCCCAGCTGTTAAAAAGTTGATCAAACCAGCATGAATGGATGGGGTTTCACATAGTCTTAGTGCACTACCTAAGTTCTTGTGTGAGAGGCCATTGAGGTTCCATGGTGAACCAAATCCCCATAAAGGATAGTCTTTCCATGATTTTTTGGTATATGTTTTTATTTTTACCCAAACATTGATAGATCATGTGGTTGCACTAGAACATATCATTTTTTATGGTATGTTTGGGTACTGGGGGAGTCTGGTTACTCAGATGCATGATGCGTTGAAACTCTTGTTGTCTGACCTTAAACAATGGTTCTGTGTGGATTACTGCCCCTATTTTATATTGGTTTAGATTCAATAGCTTATGAAGCTATAGTAGGGTGGGATGATAGTGGAAGAGTACATGGAGAGGTTGACATAACTTATGCAGTACTCCCATGATATGATTGGGGATGGATTCTTCTGAGCATGGAAGTGTTACCAGGGGATCCATATATCTTATACATGCTAGTGTAGTGACCTTTTTTATTCCATCCTATTCCATGGTGTTGGAGTGGGAGCATGTAATAGAGTGTTTCATGTTAGAGGGATGTCAGGTGGCTAGACCAAATAGTGGAAATCATATGGATGAGTCCTCTAATGTAGTAATCATGACCCAATTGACAAGATATCAGATTAATAAATCATCACAGGATCAGTATTAAGCATGTTTGTAGGAATTCATATAGAAAAATCCAATCCTAGAGTGGGTTTGTACTCTTTTTATGATGGGTGATGTCACATGAAAAGTTATTTCTAGACTAGATGTGGTGAGGAACACATATAAGTAGTTGATAAATTCCACAGAAGAAGTAGTTCCATAATCATTGATCTCCCAAGAGAGGGTTGGGAATCCCTCAGTGGGGAAATATAAATGAGTAGTAGGTGGAGATCTAGGTAGAGGATAATTTGATAGTGGATTATGAAATGAGATCCTTCCACCATAACAAGTAGGCGGCACAAATTAAGAATGGTAGATCATGGTTGGAGTGATGGAATACTATAAAATATGATGGATTATGACCATGAAAAATGTGATATGACCAAAGATATGATATGTGTTCATTATACACTCTCAAAATTGTTAGAATATATTTCCGCAAGTCATTCCTATAGCTCTTTACTCTAGGTGAGAGAGATAGAACTCACAATTGAGGATTTATCTCAGCTTATTTTTCTTGAGGTTCTTACGAGGAACAATTATTCTCTATCATTTATCATTCAATTTTGTGTTCATCCTCTTGTTTGTGGGAAGTTCACGTGGAAAATTGTTTCATCATGATTGAACCCTATGAATCCGTTGTAGGTATGGATTAGTCGTGTCTGTTTCATTCCCATATTGACTTTAACCGTAGAAGATTCTAATGATTTGTACATATGGGAAAATATTCTCATGTGGGGTAGAGAGTGAAATAATCGAAGGATTATTGGGTTTTGTATCTTGGTGTCCACATCTTGTTCCCCAATAGTTGGTTATTGATGTTGTGGGTGAATTGGTATCATAATAAATCTTGATACCTTTGGTCATGAAATATTTTATGTTTTTCTTCCACAAGGAAATTATGGGACTATCTATGAGGCATGAATTGGAGTTATTCATTGAAAAACATTTAGGTAATACCAAAATATGTTCTATGGAATACCAGATATCCATTTCATTGTTATTGGTGTTACAGTTGTGGTTATAAGACCTTCGTGATAATTATATTATCCGGATAAGTGTGTCCCCCTAGGAAGCTCCGGTGTTGTTCATGAAAAAATAGGATGGGTGCGTGCGGATTTGAATGGATTGTGGTCACATGGACAATGTCGTGATAAAGAACATGTACCCCTTTCCATGGATTGATGAACTCCTTGATCATTTGATAGGCATTATATGGTTTTGAATGATCAATATCAAGTATATCTACCAATAGTTAACAGTTTGTGAAGCCGATATTCATAAGATGGCATTCGAATGTTTCAAATGATTCTATGAGTTTAATGTGGTTCCCTTTGGTGTAAGAAATCCCCCACAATGTTTATGGATATGATGAACCATGTTTTATAAACATACATATACCATTTTTTGGTTATATTCCTTTATTTCATACTCATATAATATGTATCATGGGAGGAACATGCAAAGTACTTATGGATGGTCCATGATTTACATCAAGAGCACTAATTTTAAGGAAGAGACTCGACGTTCTACTTCTTGAATCATCATGGTAAATTCATAGGTAATATTAATAATGTGCATGTATTTGTTGAGTACCTATATAATAAAAATTTATTAATTACATTGGAGACACCTACAATCATTACATAGGTGTATTGTTTTTAAGAATTAGTGGGGTATTATTTGTGTTTTTTAGTTTACATAACTAGGAAATCAGCTCCTTCAACAACCCTGATCTGAAAAGAGATGTTGCTTACCTAGATTGAGTTGTGCTAGAGGGCCTTTATGTAGTTGAGGATAAGGACTATGAGTGAACCTATTATGAGTCTACCAGAGGAGGGTGTAGAGTACGTGGTGTATTCCTATGAAATAGATGATGGGATTGACTATGTATTGAATAAAAAATAGGTAGTTATTTCATGTCATTCAAGGATGATGATACCCTATGAGTAGAACAATTCAAGTAACAACTTTGAGCGAATAATAGTAGTCTTCTCTATGAGGATGTGTTAGATCCATCTTTTGGAACGAGCTCTGTGGTATACTCATGTCATAAGAGTATCATGAATGTATTTTTATAGGGAGACTTGAACCTAAGGTGGAGGCACTAGATGGAGTTTCTGAAGGACTGTGACTTATAAATAGTCTATACACTAGTGGTGGTAAATGTGATGGAATATGTAATTAGCAGGAATTCCCATGGTCATATGGTGTACGAGATGTCTGTACAGTTGGATTCATTAAAGTTAACCCTTCTTGAGAAGTAGGTCACCACTGTTCTTTAGTCGATGGTTTTTAATCCTCTTCTCCATCAGCAAGTGAGAGAGTCCTCATTGTCATGCACATACTATGAGTTATTTTATGAATATATGTCCTCAAAAGGTGCACGTGATAGATTTCATAAATTAGGGAATCGTTTCACTATTTCCTACAGATAAACCTTGGTCCCTGTCACAACATGGGGGAGGTGATGATGAAATAACAAACTTCTCCTTTTCTTTATATCTTAGTATGGGGAATATTTATAGGGTCCATTAGTGGTGTTTTTTTTTGAGCCATCATGAGAAAGACTGTGGCTCTGTTCATCTTATAGTGCCACGCCTATTAGCAGTTGAAGGATGATCCCCGGGTTCCAAAAGGTTTATTAATTCCCCTTGACATTTCAAAGTGGTAATTGGATGGCATGCCCATGTAATTTTTTATTGGGTTTTTGAGAGAGGGTGTGGCTATGAAATGATATAGTTAATAGTAGACCAACTCAAGAATTCAGTGTACTTCTCTATTATAAGGGAGAAAAGATAGATGATGTGTTTCGGCTAGTCTTATATACAAGATATTTTTTTCACATAGGGGGGTTACCTCGACTATTGTCTCTGACCTTGTTGTGTGGTTCACATCATGATTATGGAGAGGCCTGAAGTATGCATTCGAGACCTAGATGATGATGAGTACAACCTTCCACCAAAAGAATAATTTTAATTCTATCCATACTAACATGTTTTCAGAGGATAGTATATGATCATGTGTGTTAGACATTTTTGGAGCTATTAGGACATCCAACCCATAGTGTATTTGTATTATTAAAATATATACCAAAGTACTATCCAAGTTCCGCATATCAATTCCCTATATGAGAGACCTTATATGCCACCCTTATAATAGACATAGATTGAAGATGCATCTCTTGTCTATATAGATATAGTGTACACGATGAATGAAAATTAATAGGACATCATTGACTATATGGGGATAAATTAGAGCCTGAATAGATCTTAACAGATGGACATTATATAGCAGTAGAGTTCAAGTATGGAGAATAAGTATTATGGAGATTTCCCCCGCAATGAGGAATTGTGGGATTCAGCTAAAGAGGAAATATATCCCTAAGAATCATTGGTTCATTTTAAATCCTACAAAAAAATATTTAAGTTTCTTACTACCATGTCTTAGACCCACAGTTTGAGCATGTAAACGACGTCTTTTACGTGTTGTAGCTGACGAGATAAATGTATAAACCATCAAAAATTATTGAATGAGGATATATAGAATTATAGTATAGATACACCTTTGATACACAACCATTGGTGATTAAGGATTTGTGGGAGAGGACCCTATGTGGATGGACCATCTACATAGATCATGTGATGTGGTGTCATATGAGAGTGTGGGAGATCACCTCGGAGTAGGAGATCCATATTTGGGCTTAAAATCTTGAACTTTTTTATTATTACTTTTTAGTGATTAAAATATCTAATAAGGGAATGATATAAAACCATTTATTACTTGTATGACATTGAAATATATCTGGAAAACCATTCAAATCCAGGTGTTTAGATGCCGTGTGAATCTGAGGCTCGGTGTGAACAAAATTAATTTTTACAAAAATATTAAATATATTTTATATGGTTATTATATAGTTTTGTAAAATTAAGTTATATATATTTTTAACGAAAACTCCAATCACAAATATTATACCACAATAGAGTTTGGAACACATTTGTTACCCTATACGTGACCAAAAACAAGTCAGCATTGGGCGTTTGAATAAAAGAATTCATTAACAGGTGTGTTTAGTAAAATAAAAAAATTTATTTATTTATTCAATTTATATTAACATAATTCAATTATCCAATTTGAACACCATTATGGAAGGATCATCATTTTTGGCTACATAAACCTATGAATTTTATGATGTGTCTTCTTCCTCCTTTCATTGGAGAATCTGGATCAGTAGATGACGATCCACTAGATCAAAGTACAATGAAACACATTGAACATAATGAATCCTCAAATTCATTGGGGAGTGAATATATGTTCTATGAATTATCCAAAATAGGGTAGGAATTATCAATTATAGTTTTATGCCTATATTGAATAAATTTATTAAGTGAGATTAATATGCGTCTTTAATCAGGGTATCAATTTAGCCATTGCAAGTTCCTATGTAGTGGGTTAATTTGTTAATTTAGTTTTATCTACCCAACAACCCAAATATACATATGTTTTATATTAAATAGTCTATAAATATCATTTCTCCTCAGTTTCTTCAGCCAGTATCCCTTCATTCTTCACATTAGTTATCATTGGACCACTAGGTCATGATTTGACATTATTGGGAAGTATCAAGAATGATCGGTCCCCGAGATCTACTGTGAACTCACATCCAACAAATGTAATAAATCATCAGTGATGTATTCATATTATATTAATGTTATGATTCATATAATTATTAATCCCATATATAAACTACATGTGGTGGTGATGGGAGGCACGTGCAGGGAAATGACGGTCTGTATGGGTATATGTGGAAAGAGTCAAAGTTGACGAGACATATTATGTTGTGCCTCTACACTCCATGTAGTCCTAAGAGAGTAGGGATATATATACCAATAGGTTATTGGTTGGGGACACACACTCTGTGGGTCCCCTCACATGATGTGTACTCTGTCATTCCATTTTAGAATTAATCAACATCCCTTAACTCTTTTGATTGGACTTGAATTTTGTCCCAAGAGTATCCTATCATATGTTTTATTCCATGTATAATTTGATCTTTTCCTACATGGTATATTTTGATATATTATATGATATTTTTTTAGTGTGATACATATTTAGGTGACACTTGACGCAGATAGTGATCTGGTAGTTTCATGAGGGACTTTATAGCCGCACCCTCTAACTGGGAAGGTCATGGGTCCAATTTGAATATATAGTGTGAAGCCATCTTGTGGGGTGGGTAATGACTCCTATATATATTATTAGGGTGGAACCCTTATACTATGATAGCGCATGGGACATTTACATATCCACCATGTGGAGTCCTCCTGTGGAATCTAGGCATGGGTATTCAATTACAAGAGTGAAACCCTCCTACTAGTTAGTAAATGGGTCCTTTATCAATTACAAGAGTGTCAACCGTATATTGAATCAATGCATGCTCCCTAAAATAATTGAGTGGACTTTATAGCTAGCCTGGGAAAGGGTTATTTACTATTTACTTGATTGTCAGCTTCTAATAATACCATGACATGGGCTCTATAATTTATGATCCCCCTCCCCCTTTAGAATGCTACAGATTGGTGTGTTGTGTTATTACATGGATGTGACTTTATATAATCCATTAAGATTTTGGGATTCATAGATGGACTTCTAGAACTGATCATAGTATTTCATGGGTTATACTGTGCCATGGAGAGATATTTTCCATTTATTTAGGGAATTTTGTTCTATAATTTATATATTTGAATCGATTTCATTGGATTTGTTACTCTATTACTTTTGATGAGTTTTCTACTATCTATCTATTCACATCATATCTCTTAATGCTCACTTCGTCAAATTTTGACATGTTGTACTATGTATGTATATACTAAACCTTGCATGGGATTTCCCCACACATTTAATGTCTTATAAAGATGAAGTATAGGCCAAAAACATCTATATATGATCATAGGGATACATAGTTTAATGGGCCAAATATAGAGGCCAAGGATTGAATAACTAGGAATGGCCTCTCTTAACATTTTACTTTTCATGTGTTATCAGTTTGGGACATCAAGCTAGTTTGACGCGTATTTGTCCCTTTTTCATTTACATTGTATTATTGAAATCTTTTACACCCTTGAGGTTTTAATGATTGGTTATATTCATGCACTTGGAACTTTTCATTTATTCATCTTAACTTTTACATTGAGATGGTCGTGTGTGAATAAAAGTATATTATCAAAATGCATCTTGGACTACATAGTCATTAATGTTCTCATTCCCATCCCATGGCCTATAGAGGTGGGTTTGGGGTAGTTGTGGATTTATCCCCATTGGGTTGGGTCTTAAGACTTGAACATATGTACTTAGGGGAAATAGCCAGTAAAAATCAGTATTGCGGTAGACTTGATTGGGAACTAGTGTATGAAAACAGGCCTTGTTTCCCACCTAGTTTGACACTTCTTGTGGATATTCTTAATAAATTAAAAAATTCATTATAAACCACAATGAAGCAATTTAATAGTTGATGACTATCTGTCCTGTTGGATAAACCTATGTTGTCATAGATTGAAAATAAGGATTCATGATTTAGACATTATATATAATGATTTCTTCATAATTTTGTTGATTTAGAAAATAATTATTGTTGTTCACACTATTTTATTTTATTTAGTCAATGGAGGGAACCAGAAAGAAACCGTTTAATATTAAATTTTAGGAATCATTTTCATATGATCACACAAATGGGATAACGGTGCGATTAATAGAAATTGTGATTATACCTAATTATTTTTCACCTAATATGATTAAAAACATGTACCTTAACTAACAATCAGTCTCCTCAAAGAAGAGAAGGAAATAGTTTGATAATAGTTTGTGTATTAACGACCATGGGGGAAATAATATTGTGTTTCCTATGTGCTGAAAATGTAGGAAGAAACCCCCAAGTGGATGTTTTAGTGGTAAAAATGGTGTTTTTACATTGAAAGAGAATGAAACAAATCATGTAACTAAAAAAAGTGGATAATTCAGTTACTGTAGTGGATGAGAATATTTTTCCCCCTATAGTATTATCAATGGTTTTAATTTCAAATGTGGGTAGTATGGGAATTATCAAAATTGATGACCTTAGATGAAATCTTGTGTGAAGAATGAGCATGGTTTTATGAATAATTATTATATTCCTTATAAGGGAGAGACTAAAATAGAAATATGAACGTGATGAAGATTAAGGAATACAAAAACAACACCTAATTAATATATTAATAACAATGTAAAATAATTAAATTATTTATCTTTAGGTATTCATTGAATTTTTTTGTTAATCATGAAATATATATGGATTTCCCCGTAATTATTTTTCATTAAGTGTTTTAAAAAATATGTTAAGGGTTACTAATAGAATATTTTTAATGGAAAGATGATTGAGGAAATATAACCCTTAATAGGTTCTTGAGGATTTGAAAATGGATTCTCGTTTTGTTAAAGAGATGATTGATATTGATAAATTAAATTGGATATTATTGATGAAATCAGATCTAGAAATGAGCTTTTTGAAAAAATGGTTTATGTTATCATTGATGGAGTTTAATACATTATTAAATCTATGTAATATGATATATAATATATTATTTTGTTTATAGAAGGATGAATCCTTCATTTTTTCAATGAGTTTTTATTTTAAATTTCGTTTTCACTAATATTCAGAAAAATATACGTCCAAAGAGTTCATATATTTGGCATGTGACAATTAATAAATACTTAAGGATAGATAAATAATTATTGGTAAGAAAATTTGGTAATATATTGTGACCTTATCTGTAAATATTTGTGTTTGGAAGGGTTATATGGTTATCCATTTAGAGAAGTATTTATGTTGAACTTTGGATGATGGTGTAGAGATTAACTTATTAATTCACCATATAAAGTTATATACATATTGGATAACTAGTACTATACTTTTTTATGAGATTTAAGGAATGGCCTATCATTATATTATGAATCATTTGATGTATTTATGCTTCATGAATTAAAAACCATCTTTTTTAATTGAGTAAGAGATGATGAGTGTAACACCCCATGTAAATAAAGAATATGACATTTTCATATTTATCCATATTTGTGAATAAAATATTAATATTAATTCAAAGGGGACTCTATGCTCGATGGCGTACCCAATACGCAACAACGAGTTTCTTGGGAATCTTACATTGCACTCTAATAATAAAATAATATTATTTTAAATGGCAGTTCATGCCTAGCCGTTGTAATGGCGGGAATGAACAGAACTAACTACAAAATTATTATATATGTTTGTCAAATATTTTTCTTTTATCCAATCAATGTCAGAGGCTTAAAATGTGAATGAATCCAATTTTAATCGTAAATATTCTAATATTCTTTAAAAGGTCGATTAACCACCTTTTGATGGTGACCACTTTTAAATCCACTTTTTGATAATTTCATATGTTATATTGGACCAAATAAAATTATTCCTTAGAATCAGGACATCAAAATTTACATTGTGTAAATTTTTGGTATTTTTCCGATAAAATTTATTTTTTTAATGAATAGTGAAAAATGTTGTATTTTAATTCAAAACCGCTTTTTAATATAATTTATTTATATGATTAGATTATCTTTTGAATTGGTTTTAAAGTCTAATTATAATATATTTTTACCATTTAATCCAATAATGGTCATTGAATTAATTTCACTTTGAAATAGGACTTAAACTACTGTCAATCTTTTAATAGATATTGTTTCTTAAAAACACGCTATTTGTTTTGACAATGGGAATTGATTATTAAATTAATTAATGAGACTTATATGTTTTGAATTTCGTAAAATGGACATCATTTTTTAATTCATAATTTCAAATATATCTTAGGGTGAATTTTTGGTAATTTTCTGAAAAACATCAATTTTTGATGAATAGTGAAACCACTTAGTTGTAGTTAAAGAAAAAGATTTTTCGTTTAAATGAAACATTACCAATTATATGATTTGAGTTTCAAAAATCCAAAATACAAGGTTTTCATTATTAATTAACATGTGGTTCAATGGGATTAAAATATTTTTTTGGTGAATTGTAACTTTAAGTTTATTAATCGCGATTAGAGGTAATTAGTGTAGTTTACGGTAAAAATAATGTTTTAATAATATGAAATGACCTAGACACATGTTATAACAATATTGGATGTGTCATGTCCGACCAATAAAATCCATGGGTCATCTTGGGGACCCCATAAAGCCACTTTGGTAGGAAATTGACATTAATAACTTTTTATTTAATGTTAAAATAAAAATGTCACAAACATGAGATGTTTTACTAAAACAATTTTTAAATGGGGTTATATAATTCATAATGCTGACTATAAATATTCATTGGAAAGCTAAAAATATTTCCTACATCATGATATTTTTTTATAGTTTTTAAACATTAAATAAATTAAATTATTTATGACACCATGATGATGCAGTGATTACCTCATTATTTAACGATTTAAATAAATTGAAACAATAATGTAAAATCTAAGACCTACACATGTCAAAAACCTATTGGATGGGTGTATTTAGAACCCCAATCACCTTATCCTCTATATTTATAATTTTGGTACCTTTTTTCTGAAAATAATTTTATAATAAAGTATCTTTTCTTAACCTTCCAAGAGTGCCCCTCCTTTTCTATTATAAAAGGCCCCCACCTCTACCACCGTACCCACACTTCTCAAGCCATTGGATCGGCCAAACCCTGCCCATTTCATCTCTCCAAATCTCTATATTCATCATTGAACCCTCACCTTTGGGAATAATCCTTCCCAAGGAAGCCTTTGAGCTCAAATCAAGAAGAGTTACCCGATTTTAAGGTAATGTCTTCACTTGTGTTCTATTGTTTTATTTTGCTTATCAAAACCTCAAAACTCTTTTTATTATTCTATTTTGTAACAACAAAAGTATCTTAAATATAATATGATGTTGTGATGTGAAGTATTAGAGCTACACTTACACAAACCTTCGTCTAATGGTTAAAGAACATATTGTTTATGTGGTTGGCGAATTTCTGCCTCACGAAATGATGATTGTTCAATCTTCTTTTAACACCTTTAATGGTTTCCATTATGATGTCACTATATTTTATATATGATATATATGGTATTTAGGTTTTCTATATGCTTCTGAATTTTATATTTAAGACATGCCTTTATGCTTTTCATGTTGTGCAAATGCGATAATTTCATACGAGGAAGTGTGGAGTACCGCCCCCTCAAGTGATGTGACGTGTTCATGAAATCATGGAATGTATAAAGAATGAAATTAATGAACATATGTGACCTATATAACATATATACTATACTGGAATTATAATATATATATATATATATATATCAATTAATTTTTAATTATATTAATATGACAAAGAAATGAAAGTAGCGTTCATGCATACGTACGGCCTACTGTCTCCATGAACGGTGCATTTCATTTCTTTTTATCTCAAAATTTTATGGAGAAGTATAAAATTAAAATGTTCTGTAGATATATGATCTTTAAATCATTAATACTATTCTGGAGATGATTTACTGATAACTACATGGATAATCATTTTCAAACAAGTTCATTTTTGACTCATGTACCAAACATCGACAAAAACATCTGATATGAACTCACATTGTTAACCAATTATTATAACATTATAATATGTGATATAAACAAAATAATGATATTTAAAATACGACCTTAAGAAATTATAAATTTACCAAATTTTATTATTCTGTAATATAAATAAACGAACAAGACAAGTAAAACTTGATGTAAGGGATCCAACCTCTCTCTTTCTTTTTAAGTACTATCTTTTATGTCATTTCTTATAAGCTCGTCTTTATTATTATTGGGGACATTATTTTATATTCATAATACTGTAAATTTTATGTTAATATTATAAGAGACACTCTTTGATATCATAAATCCATTTTTTTAAGTTTTAAGTGGCGCTGTTAGGCTGCCGAGTTTTCATAAGGGATTTTTCATCTCACTTTTATTCACGGGACATTTATGCTGTGTTTCCCACTGTTTCCATTGATTGGTGTATTTAATGACCATTATTATAAACTTGGTGTAGTATAAATTCATTTTTGGGTATTTACATCTTCATTGTATGACCCTTCTTCCATGGGGTGTACGTTTCGAAAGTTACCCAACTCGGTACGGGGACCTTTCACCCTCCTCATTTTAAAAGACTTAATTTGTTATGTATTTTCTTTTACATATTATTTTGTTGTGATATGTTCCTATATATCCATATTGATGTAAATTTTATGTCCATGTGATGAGATACCATTCACTCTCTCATCGACTAATTTTCTGAATTTTGAAGTGATGCTGTTAGGCTGTCGAATTTTTACAAGGGAATGTCTTAACCCAATTTCGATTTCTTTGGGTTCAAACTAGTACTTCTTGAACATGTCATCCTATGAATCTGTGTGAATGACCTCTGATTGTTTCAAACTTAATAACAACTTATATTTGGTGTATTTATATTTCTCACACATAATTATGTGATAGATTTATCCTTAATTTAAGGATACCATCTTTATAATGGATTTTATCTCAATTTTCATTTCTATTGAGACTTCATTGTTGTTATGCACAAATTCACTCTTATATAGTGTGTATACTATCCTTTGACATATTATATCATGAATACCTTTATTATCATGATATTATAATGTTCGGATTAAATTTTATTCCGCAATTGTTTGTATTCAAGAGTCTCTTATTTTGTTAAAAACTCTTTAACAAAAATATCATTTTAAATGTTTTAAAGATTTATTATTCTAAATATTTATCTTTAATGTCCATGTTTTCAAAGTGGTTTTCAGTATTTATTTATATGGACATTAATGTTTTAAAATTATAATTCCATTAAAGTCTTCAAAGTGGTATGAGACACTTTGAGTCAAAAATCTATTTTAAATGGTTTTTGAAAATGGGTTGACTAATTCAATATCTTGGAATAACTTATTGTGATTGAAAAAGAAATATTGTAATTGAAATGTTTATATTTTCAATATTTTCTGTGTAATGATGGTACTTGGGCATTTTATGGGTGGTTACATGATAAACCATATGATGGGTGGTGCCGTGAATACCAGGACGGGTGGTTAAGTTATAACCTCCAATGCATTGGGTATTGAAATTGGCCGTATGGCTATTCCATTAAGTATGTGTGGAAGTCGACCGTATGGTTATTCCATTTAAGTATTTTTATGTTCCAAGTCACCTTTATATGTTATGCGTTCTTTATATTGGTTTTATGGTAATCTTTTGGTTACAAAAGGGTAAGTAATGATCTTTTATTCAGTGAAGAGTTTTTTTACTACTTCATAAAGGTGAAAAGTATTAATTCGATAAAGTATACATGGTTTACTTGTTGTTTTTAAAAACTAACAGTTTTCATTCTTTGTGTATCCCTTACTGATATTTTTATGCTCACCCCAAGTTTTTTTGAATTGTTTTTCACAGGACTTAATGTGGAATAGGGTCAAGGATGGGATCAAGGGATAGTCATGATATCAAAAACATGGAACTAAACATTTTTCTCTTTAAGAGTTTTTATTTTATGGAAACTTAGTAGAAGTGTCTACTTTGTAATCTTTTGAGATGTAATAGTTATGTCCTAATTCTCTAAAACTATAAATCATGAAAAGATCCTCAATATGAATTTTTCATTTAATTCAATAGTAAGGAAGGTTTAAGTCCAGGGCCTTATAATGAGGATATTGAACGAAGAATTACAAAAGTATGTAATTGTGCTTATGATAAAAGGAATATACCAAACAATGTTATGTCATCCCCTTTAAGATTATTGATCATATCTAGATGTTGGATTATCAATTAGTTCTTACACCAAAACTCTCTGAGGTTTATGATGCATTCCATATATCACTCCTGATGAAGTACATACCTTATACATTATATGAACTGAACTAATTGTTCATACCACTATTGCATGATATTTCTTATGAGGATCGACTACTAGAGATTCTGGAACAAATAGACAGTGTTATAAAAAACATGACCACTCACCTATTACTTTATTTTTGAAACAACTAGCTTTATAGATCAATATAGGGACTTTAGGATATGATAAGGAAGATGAATCAATATTTTCTATATTATATTGATGAATTTTGAGGGGAAAATTCATTTTATTTGTGATATAATGTTACACACTAGTTTTTTTGACATTATCTCTAATAATATAAATTTATTTGATTTCATTCACTAAATGAAACACTATGTTATTCCAACATATTGTTATTATGTGTTTCAGAGGATACGGAGTTTAAACAAAAACTTGACATATTATTATCATTATAAAAATAAAACCATTATTACATAGATATTAAACGTATTGTGAAGAAGTGTAATAAAAACTTTTTAAATATTATGTATAATGGTTTTATTAAAATAAAACATATTATTATAAATTCTTAATTATCAGTAATGTGTTTATATGTTTACAAAATATAATTTTCCAAAAATATTCTTTATTATTTCTATTTTTTAATAAAAATAATTTTACAATTTTACAAAATTAATTTTCAAAAATACAAATAATTTATGAAGTAAACACATAAAAATTAGAATAGTGTAATTGTTTTGTTATTTTCTAAAAAGATTCATTTTCTTAATAAATATAGAAATTATTAAATTTTAATTGAAACCATGATTTAGTTTAATTTATTCAAAAATAAATATTATATTTTAAATTTGTTTTAATGTAAAATCAGATTTAAATATATAAAATTTAAAACAATTTTAGATATATGAATAATTTTCATATAGTTTCTATATAGAAACATTTTAAACATTGTAGAATTATATATTAAAAACCCACATTATCATGGCTTCTGTCGTATTATTTTTTTAATTTATTTCATGCACCTATATTAATGAATTTTTACAAAATGTATTACATATTTGAATCATAATAATTTAAATGATTATCTAAGTTTGACATAATTTTGAACCAAAATGAATAGTGAATGTAATAAAAATTAGTTAACGTGAATGTGGTTAAAATGTGATTATTAGTAGTTAATATAATAATATATATGTTAAAATGACTAACTAGTATTTAAAAAATGTTTTGGATGACCATGCATATACCCATTTTACATTTGGTTCTATTTTTCGGAATTTTTGCGATATTATTCCCCGAATCTGACCTGTATAATAACTATTGTAATGAAAAATAAAAAAAGGAACATCCAATACATTTATCATCTTGAATGATTTTCGATATGGAAAAAGAATATATTTTTAGTATAAACTATTATTTTTAAATATAATTTATTTTTTTGTGATGATATCATATTTTACATTTTTAAGATGAAATAATTTCTTTTGATTCTTATGAAACACCAACAAATGATTTATTTTGTCAATAATTACATAAATTAAATGATTCAAAAAATAATAAAATTGAAATAAATTTATTGATTTTTTATATTTATATAGGTGTGAACAAAATAAATTGAAATTTCATCTATTTCTGGATATTGTTTAATTTAAATTAAATGTATAATGTCAGAATTGACATTAATGTTATTTTATAAGAAATAATATTTAATAAAATGATTTTAATGTACTAAAAAATATAACTTATGAAAATTGTTTTATAAATGATATCAAATAGTCATTAATGTTCCATTAATGGATAAATTATTCTTTTATAATGAATAGATTTAAAACTAAATAGTAGAAAACTCCCATAACACGGATAAGGTTACAATAGTGTTTTTTCATGTATGTCTACTTGTGTGAGAATAAATTTTCACAACACAAAGGATTTGAATTTGTAATGTTGGTTTTCATATATATAATGTGTAGTTCTGAATGATCTAACAAGGATCACATTAATATAGTATTAAAGGAGAAATTTCATAGTTTATAAATGTATTTATCATAATGAAAAAATGGAAAATGTAACGAAACATTGATGTTAAGGAACAAAATTTTTAAAATATGTGTTTTTTTATGAAGTTGAGGTTTATATAGACCATATTATTTGTGAAACCTGATATAAGATGTTTTTCCTGATTGTGAATACTTTTATGTATTTACAAAAATGCCACCCCTCCTTTATTATAAAATGATACCCCTCTCCTCACTTATTAACACCTTATGAAATCTTTGAATAATCCAAGACCTACCCAAATTCCTTCCAAAATTGAATTACCAAATCCAGGAAGCAGTATATTTATTATAAATCAATCCATTATGGTATTCTACTAGAAACCGAAAGAGGATACCCAAAAAATATGTAATGTTCATCAATGAGTGTATTTGTTTTATTTCGTCCTCCAATCCACAAATTTTTTCTATAATAGTATTGTTTAGTTACCATTGAAACATAAATATATTGAGATATTGTTATGTTATGGGGATGACAGAAAACCATCTCTACTTCTATCAAATGGGTTATAAAATCATCATTCATGTGATTAGTAGACTACCAACATGAGAAATGAAGTCATTTGTTTTCCCATTACGTCATCTCAAGGATTCATTTAATAATGTACTTATTATATATATATATATATTATTATTTAATTTATTAATTATTAATTATTATATCATATTTACCATTAGAATATCTATTTTATTGGAGTATTATAACATCGCTTGTGTGTACGACACACTTATACCTCGCAGAGCGATGTGATATATTTACTCATTACATGCAATGTATTAAGAGTTAGATTAATAAAAAAATATATGATATATATGAGATAAAAATGATTTTTGAATTATAATATATATCATATTATATTAATTATTTTAATACTATAAGAAAAATCATACAACGATGATGCTTATATATGACCAACTATCTCCATGAATGGTGTAGTTCATTTTGATTTACTATATTTTAGGGATTACTATATATACATATATATTTTATATATTTTATATTTATACAATTTTTATCATTATGGAGATTATGGGTCCACAATCAATTCAATGTGAGAAAAAATATTACAAACTGAAACAAATTTGAAAAACAATGTAGTTATTACTCAAATTATAACATTATAATGGAATTGTTAATAAATAGGCAATAAAAGTACATAAGAAAATAATATATGGTATGATATATATGAATATTTATCTATAATAAATTTATAGAAAAAATATATTTGTTATGGATGAGTTTTTGAGGAGTATGAATGAAATCGAGATTTAATTTAATGGATTTTCCCCTCACTTTTTACTTCTGTGATATTGATTCCATATTCAGCACCTATTTCCTCTATATTTTGTATATTTTTATGATGAATATATATTATTATTATTACACATAGAATAATTATTATTTTCATGTATATTTGATTATTTTTCTTTATGGATTTAGTGTTCTAAATTAAAAAAATCAATATGTGATATTTGTCTCAATTTTCCTTCTTTGAGACAGATGTTATGTTATGAAACAATCATATTCAATGTGGTGTATATACATCACCTATGACATATTTTATCATTAAGGTATTTATTTTCAGGATTTTTTATGTTTAATTTAATTTTATTGTTTCATGTTCTTACATTTAAAAGTTACCAAATTTTTTAGAATTTTATTTTATAGTCTCATATTTTATTAGGATTTTTTGTGATTGTGCTTCCAATGATGAAATATTCCAATATATATCTCATGAAATTATTGAATATTATTTTCCTTTATTAATTGCAAAATAACACTTATTTTAGATTTATTTTCCTCTTTTTATGTAATTAAGAGTTTGAAATAATTTTATTACGAAATATCATATTTTTGGGTGAAAAATATTTTCCTCACAAAACCATGGTTTCAAAAAAAAATTACATTTTCAAATATGAAAGGATATATTTCTAAAAAACATTATAAATAATTATTAATGATTTATTTATATTTTATTAAGGTTATTTTCAAAAAAAAATATTTCAAAATTGTATTGTGTTTAAAATAAGTTTTTTTTATTGTGGAAATGTTATTTTATTTGAGAAATGTATCTAATTATTGATTAAAATAATTTTCTATATTTTATGAAATAATGTATTATTACATATGCATTAATATGGATATTATATAGGCATACTATTTCATTTATTTCTCTGGATGGTTTATGTTAATGATTATATGATGTTTTGCATATCCTTTTCTTTTTCCCAGTGTTAAGCCATGGAAAAATTCTTATGACACCCTATTATTTTTTCCATGTTTTATGTAATGACTAAAATTTTAAATGACTTTAAAAACTCTTTATTTTCCATAGGTTATGTTATAATAATGTTTTTGTGAATCCCATTTCATTTCATGGGTTATGATATGAATAATGTTTTATGATATTATGGAACACATATTTATGATTACCAAAGATTATTGGGTTAGATATATATCTCCCTCCCATTAATTGGGTTATTATATATTTGTTATGAGATAGAGAGGCTTGAATTGGGGTGAGATCCTTGTTCAATAATATAGGGATGGAATAAGGAGTGATCCCATTTCGGTATTGAATGTTTGGAATGTAGTGTGAACATATTTCCATAAGAGAGGAATGTAATAGCGTGTGAACATGGTTCAGTAAGATAAAAATGGAAGGGGAAGTGACCCAATTTTAGTATAATACTTTTTCTTCTACAATGGACTTAATAGTGAGACTTGACCAGTATAAATATTATTATATATGCCTTTTATATGCCTAAAATTCCATGTCTAGTAATAATTTTATGCTATCAAGAATCATGTTATCTAATTATATTATGATTAATGTCTTATGAACACCCATTATTTATCCAAAATTTAATGATTATGAACATTGATATGAAGGTTGTGGTTTTCATTTATTATGTGCAAGGCCTCATACCCTTATTCTAATTTTATTCTTACATATATCCTTCTATTATCCTTAATGAGCATCTAGATTCACCATTTCTTATGTTCCCTATCCTCAGGTTATGAAGATACATATTATGTATGACATATATATGATGGGTACTAATTATGAAAAATGTAGTGGGAGATGACATAACTCAATTAAGGACTATTGTTTTTATTTATAAGTTTCCTAAGGAAGTAAAATATTATGAGGGGTGGTCTTATGTTTATGTTATGTAATTTCTATTTATAAAAAATAATGTAATGTCTATTTATTATAGGATTGGGTTACTATTCCTATACTGTGGTGAAAAAAATTATAGCTATGAATCTAGATATGGGATTGGTTTTGAGGTAGTGGTTGTATTATTCATAAGAAAATGAATTCATCATTGATGCACAAGAATAGGTGTCCCAATAAGGGGATAATTATGTTGTGGTCTTGATAGGCCGAGTTATTTTTTGTGATGCTATTAATGGTTTATTAGAGTATATATAACATGAGCAATTATTCTAAAGATGGTTTTTTGATTCGTTAGTAATGTATGATATATTTATCTATGGCTTCTATATCACACAATTGGTGTTACATTCCAGTGTGAAAAAGATTTACTATCCTTTTATAGGTCATTTTTGGTGGCTTGGTCTGAATAATTCAGTAGTAGAGATTTTTTCTTGATGTCTGGTCTGCGAGATGGTGGAGTGTTCAAACCATGCTCCAAGTGGGTGTCCCCACCATTAGATGTTATACATTGGAATTTAGAGGACATATTTATGTACTTAATTAATGGTAATCCATGATCTCAGGTAGGACATTATTCTTTATGGGTGATAATGAATTTTGGGTGAAATTATATCTCTTAATAGTGACTATGTAGTCGAGCTCATTAGAGGTTGTTTTAAGGAAGTATCTTCTAAAGAACCAATGTTTTCTAAAATGGAAATCGACTCCTTATAATTATTTAATATAATATAATAACATGAAATCATAAAACAATGGACTAATAAGTACTATGAGACCATTAATCATAGTAATTTTACTTTTTTGATTCAAATTTTGAAATTCTGACATACATGGTTGTGATTAGTAAGATGTTTTGAGATTGATAAAACGAGCTTAATTTTTGGTGAGTATTAAATAACCCCTATGAATAAGAATGTTACCCTTAGGATTAGTAATTTGACATATATGAGTGGTAAATAATCCTTTTAAATAAATCACCATACCAATGAAAGTATAAATAAAATTTCTCCATATTATATGTGACAATATGATATATTCATCATGATGGTATTTTTGGGAGTCATTCATATTTAATTACAATTTATGATTAATAAAATAATTTAAAATAAAAATTCATTCAAAAAAAGTATTCATATATAATTATTTTGATTCATTATGATTATATGATAATTTTATGAGAATTTATTTAATTTATCAAAGTGCTAGAAAAACAATTTAAATTTTAAAATTAGTCTTTTTTAGGTAAATTTTTATTTTAATTTATCATATATAGAAAATTATTTTGATAAATTGTAATTCATATTTATATTCTATAAGTGGAAATATGGTAGGGGTTAATTTTTGGGATTTTTCAAAAATACATGGATTTTTTCTAAATAGTAAAATACGGTAAATTACGATAAATACTAAATAAATGAACTCATGCATCATGCTTGAGTCATGGATGTTGTAAATGGCCATTGTTTTTAACTCAGATGCACATACTACTGTTTTTTGTCACAAAAAATAGTACTACATCTTGACTTGAGAATAATAATAAAATAATGGATAAATTATTAACAAAACCCTCATCTCCCCCATTATAAAAACCACCCACACCCCCATCTTATCATAACTCCTCTTAGGCCCTGTGACATTTCTAAACTCTGAATGAATCTTTATATAATACCCCCTCCCACATCTAGCATCTTTTGGTCTCTTCAAAATACCAAATACCCTCTATTAAATATGTCCTCAGGGAAGATATATTGAAGAGGTAAATTCCTCTTTTCCTCCCCTTTATTTTCATTCAAGTTTTATTCTTCTATATTTCATTCATCACCACCATTCACAAAAATGTTATATTAACTCCAATAACATACCTATACTAGAATTTTTTTTATGATAATGGGATAATTATTCTTCATATCTCCTTTTCCTCCAATTGATTCTTAAAATGAAAACACCATCCAAGATGTGTTAATTTTTTACGTTCAAAGATGACAGGTTTTCAATTTCAATTTATGTTTGCAATTATCGACATGAAACAATTTATATGGTTTATATATACAATAATATATATATTATATCTAATTTATGGTTCATTAATTTTTTTACATATTATATTTATTTATAAATGAATATTTATCCGATGTGATCAAAATACCACCAATTAAACAAAACAATTATCATTAACGTTTTATATAATGATTCATACTCACCCCAAATAACCAAATAATTTTCTTAACCACGTAATATAATGATTGATTAGTAATAACATATAACTCTATTCTAGGTAACCATTGTATTCTTTCATGTTTATCATTACATTTCTATAAACGAACCAATCATGAAACCAATTAAGCAAACAATGAAATTGAACCTCTTAACCCCTAAAAAAGGTCATAAAGAAACATAATAGGGGTATAATAAATCAGTTAAATAAAAAATAGGTATTTTAAATATTAATTAATTAATTTAATTTTGTTATCTAAGATATTAATATCAATTAGGACACTATCTAACTTAAGATAAGGGATTCTACCCAAACCTTCATTATTCTTTCAGGTTACTCTATAATTCATTTAACCTGAATGATGTTATCTGTTATATTTTTGTATATTTTATAAATTAAGTTTAAATGCTCAAAAATCTTGTATCAAGATCCATTCATTATTTTTTTCAATTATATACTTGTTTTTAAGTAGATCTTACCTTAATACATAGCGAAAAGAGAACATGTTTTAATGGAACTACCCGAATTATTAATCTATTTCAAGTATACATTATCATATATTTTTTGACACCATTGTTTTTATAAAATCAGTTTTATTATTATGAAAAAAATTGGTTCACTTATATCTATATATAAAATATGGATCCCTTTTCTATTTTAAAGGCTCAACATTATTTACATTTAAAATCTACTAAAATGTCTTAATGATTAAATTTATCAAATAATCTTCATATATGTTGTCATATTTGATTGAAAATACATAGAAATTTATATGCCTATTTTCCATCATCAAATTCCATATATTTTTTTAAATCCATTCATTCATGGAGACTACTATGTCATTCCTATCGATTATGTTATACGACATGATTATGATACACATTTCATTCCACGGGTACCCATATGTTTATCTAGGATTGATTATATATGATTATATATGTGTAAATAATATTAATGAACATGTTATGATGTGTGCTCCAAGATAGTTCTCCAATGAATTAGGTAATTTTGAGTCTCATTAAACATTATCTGCAATGATCTTGGCTGTTTTCCTTGAATTGTGCTACCATATACAACATTCTTGGCGGTTAGCCTTGAATCATGCTATCATGTGGAATAGTCTTGGCGGTTATCCTTATATTGTGATCCTCTATGTGTAATGAGCCCTGAAACATACTAAATCAATTTTTTATGTTTCTTCCAAATTTCTATGAATCCTTGTTAATATGATCCCAATTTTATATGTTATTATTTGATATGTTCCATGAATTATTATATGATTTTTTCATGCCTTCTAACACATGTGATAATGCTTTATTGTTATGTTCATTTTCTTACTAGGATTTTTATCTCATCCCATTGTTCATGTTATCCCCAGGCTATCCTATAATAACCTATGAGCACAATATAAGTAACTCTATCATTAAAAAAAATTTAATAATGATATTTTAGATTTTTTCCAATGATTTTGTTTTATGTACCTAGCCTTCTAAGACACTATACATTATGATCCATGGCTTGTAATACAATGCTTTACTGTCTTGAAAATCATGTAATGATATATGAAATATTATAGGGTCTATATAGTGGTAATAATAAGATGGTCTTGTTGTTTTGGAGATTAGGAATAGGGAACATCAGTGAGAACATTAGGGATATGACTACGTATTCTAATACATCCATAAATAATGGTAACAGTAGAGGAAGTGTTTTATCAAGAAAATAAATCACATTTTTAGATATGAACAATTTGATGTGGTTTAGACACAAATGTATATAGGGTTAAAATCCCGAAATACAATTATTATCTAGACATTAAGGGGAACATGTGAATGACAATATTCCTTGCAGCACTCCTGGTTTAACAATCCCATTGATATGTTATGGTAAATTCATAATATTGGTTCAAAATGTTATCAAGGAAACATAGAAAATCCAATAATAATATATGATAGGAAATATAACATGGATAACCCTGATTGAAACATAGGGTTTCACATGTTAGGATATAATTTTCATTTAAGAGTATATCCTTTTTTGTTTAATGTTTCTTTTTTATTTGTAAAAGCAATGTATTTAAGCCCTCTAATTGTATAATATTTTTCTTAATTAATAGCAGGAAATAGAAGAACATGTTCCAACACTAAATTCGATAGCTAATTTGAATATTTCCTTAATTATATGAAAAATATGATGGGAATGAGTTCTCAAAACATCATGATTGTACTTTCTCTACTAGGTCAAGTAATGAATAATAACATAAATCGCCTGGACTAAAATCCTCCCCCAAGGAAGTATAAAGTTATTGTTGAATCCTTTATGCAACAAAGTCCTCCCATGTTTAGTTGATCTTCTCATCCACTCCAAACTTAATAATCTATTAACTCTATTGAAAAGCCATTCCATATCCTCTATTGCTCAAAAGAAGGGAATGTCGTGATGGAGGTCATTCATTTTGATGAATATGTTGATCAGTGAAGGGCACTGGTCATGAATATGACATCCTAGGAAGAAATTGAATGCATGGATTATGAGTAATTGAAGAATTTTTTTTCAATAATTTATTTTCCATGAACCCTCCATCTCAAAATGTAATGATAGGTTCCTGTACATAAGAATAAGAAATATGAGTCCATCAAAGCATTTGAAACAAAATTCCCAAGGCTTGTAACATAAAAATTTGGAATTACCCTGAACACCGAAATCATGGTGGATCACTTCTTCAGCGGGAGATAGACATGTCTATGAGAAGCGTTATCAATTATTGAATTCAATAGTAATCATGAGATTATATGTTGCGCCCTCAAGGATGAAATAGAGATTGGGGACTCTGAATAGTCTCTTGGGCCTAGTGATAAAATGTTTAAAATAAAGTCTAATATGGGTGGTTCAGAAAATATACACCATGATAGAAGGATGTTAGAACATCACACATGTCAAAAATGTGTAAAGAATCATTCTGGGAGCTATCTAAAGGGAACCTTACATTGCTTCAAATGTTAATGAATGGGACATCTGGAAAAAAAATTATGGAGGGATATGAAAAATCCAACTGATATAGAATAATAAAGGAAGGATATGATTAATTTTGATACTATAGTGTTGTGATACAAATTCAAGGATCATGTGCATTATTCAAAAGAATTCTCTAATCCATGGGTTATCAGAGGAAATCAACAACAACCTCAAATTCAAAAAAAAAGCTCATATGCTATCACTACTACTGACGTGGATCTGGAAAATGATGTTGGGAAAGGTACACTAGTTATTCACTCAAGAATAAAGAACATACAATTTTATTTTGGTTCTCTATATTCATTCATATTCAGCATGTTTAGTAGAACAATTCATGGACCACCTTAAAATTTAGAGGTTGAGTTATCTATGAAAAAATTAGTGAAATTGTTGTATCCAAAGTATATATCTCATACCCAGTCAACGTTTTTGGACTGATCCTCCCAACAAATCGCATCATTCTTCCTTTAGTGGAGATCGATGTTCTCTTGGGAATGTATTGGATATCTTTATAAAAATCAAACATCAACTATCGGGAGAGGGAGATCGCTCTTCAAATCCCGAAAACCTATAATTTATTACAATTGTAATGAGGAAGATGAATATCCATTAGATTCATTTCCTCTTTTTTAGATATTACTATCTTATGAGAATGAATGTCTAGAACAAATGATTGAGAAAATGGTGATGATACTTCATGAATATATGCCCATCATGAGGGATTACAGAGATGTATTCCCTAATGATTTGGCTAGTCTTCCTCCTAATCAAGATGTTGAGTTCTGAATTGAAAATATTGCTATAAATCTTTTGATATTAAAGACACCTTATATAATGGCCACTATAAAGCTAAAAAAGGTGAAGAAGCAATTCTAGGAGAATTTGGAGAATGGTTTTATAAACCCGAGAGGTTTACTATGTGATGTGCCATTCCTCTTTGTCATGAAGAAGGATGTATCAATGTTCTTTTGTACTGATTACTGTGATATCAATAAAATAATGATAATGTACAAGGATCCCCTTTCATAGATATATGTCTTACTCAATCAGCTTTGAGAGGCCAGTTGTTCCTCTATATTGGTCCTTCGGTCTTGATATGACCAATTAAAGGTGGATTATGAAGATATTTCCAAGACATCATTCAGAATGAGCTATTGAAATTATGAGTTTATAGTTATGACCTTGCAACTCACTAATTCTCCGATAATAGTTAGGGATTTAATGAATAGAGTAATAAGATATTACATTGAAATTTTTTTGTTAGTCTTTATTGATGATATTCTAATTTACTCCAAGATCGAGGAACACAATCACACTTTGAATACTATACTTAATTTTTTGAGAATGGTTAAACCTTATGAAATGTATAGTTAATTTGTTTTATGGATGGATGAAGTGTATTTTTTTCGGGCATGTTGTCACTACCAAAGGGATATATGTGGACCCTTCCAGGACCATGAAAATTGAATAGTGGTCTTGTCCTATATCTGTAATTGTTATCCATACCATTCTAGGTATAGGTGGGTACAATCTGCAATTTTGGAAGAAAGGTTTATGATTGCAAATCTATATGAAAAAGTTTACAAAGAGGGGAGTGATGTATTTTTTGGAATCAAGAATGCGAAAAATGCTTTGAGGATCTTGAAAAGAGGCTTCTCATTGTGCCAATACTCTCACTCCCAATAAGTGGATAACACATTGTGGTTTACAATGATGATTTGAATAAGGGATTAGGTTGTGTTCTGATAAAAAATGATATATTTATATCCTACACCACAAGGGATATGAAAGTCCATGAGAACAAATATCCTGCCATTGATCAGGAGTTGGAAGTTATGATCTATGCGATGAAAATGTGGCAGGATTTTCTCTATGGGGATAGGTGTGAGATATACAATTATTACAGGAGTCTAATAATATTATTAGCAAAGAAATATCATAATAATAACATTAAAATATGGTTAGATCTCATCATGTATTGTTATTACTCAATCCACTACCATCCTTTTAATGAATATAAGGTGGGAGATGCTCTATGTATAAAAGATACTGCATCTTTATCAATGATGAGAATTTAAAATGATCCAATATTCATAGATTTCTGAAGGATGGACATGAAAACTATTAAGAGAGGAAAATTATCAATAATTTCTCAAATGATTTCTCAACTATACCTCATGGAGAAAAATAAAGGATGCTCTAAGAAATGATGTGAAAATTTCGATTATGGTGGAAGCTATCAGAAATGGGAAATCCTTTTCGTTCACTATTGATATGGAAGGAGCTGTAAGATTTCAATCACGATTATTTGTACCATTCAATCTACTGTTAAGAAGGGATATTTTTATTGATGAACAGAGATCAACCGTCTCTATTCACCTTTGGAGCACAATGATTTATTGATATCTCCAAGAGAAATTTTGGTGGGACAATATGTTGAAGGGGATTTCAGAATATATATCAAGGTTCTTGGCATGTCAACAAGTGAAGGATGATATACAGAAGTATAATTTGATGATTAAACCACTATCCATACCAACAGAGATGTGATAAAACATCACCCTGTATGTTTTCACTGGACATACAATGAAATCCAGAGGAAACAATTCTATATGGGTCATTGTGGATCATCTTACAATGATATCTCACATTATCACAATTCGATAGGACTTATCATTATATAAGCGTAAACAGATATATATAAAATAGGTGGTAAGACTGTAAGGAGTAAAACATTATATTGTATCCAATAGAAATCTTATATTCCCCTAAATGTTGGGGAAAAATTACCAACATGATGAAACCACTGAGTTAAACATTAGTTCAACCTAAAATCCACTCATGGGTGGACGATCTAAACAAAATATTAATTCATTTTAGGATATGTTGAGAGCATAATATATAGACTTCAAAGGTAAATGAGGAAAACATCTTCCACTGGTCGAATTATTTTACTGTAATTGCTTCCACTTGATCACCTGAATGGAACCATATGAAGGCCTTTATGGGAAAAGGTGCTAAACACCTTTGTGTTGTGATCATGTATGTGAGAATATGAAAATAAGGCCTGAAATGGATAATGAAAAGGTGACAAAGGTGAAAACCATTCAACAACACATCAAGGCACCCTGATGTTGATAAGAGAGTTATGTAGAAAATGGTTGAATAGACCTTCAGTTAAAAGTTGGAGACATTGTAATCCCATATATATCTCCATAGAATAAGGGATTGAGATTGTAGAAGAATGGAAAAGTAATTACAATGTACATAACCCCTTTGAGATTCTGGATCATGTTGGAGTTGTGGCCTATTGAAGTCAAATTCCTCCTACAATGTCTAAAGTTCATGATGTCTTCTATGTATCCATCATAAAGAAGTACATACCATGTCATTCACATGTACTATCTTTCTTGGTGGTAAAGTTGGAGAATGATATTTCTTAAAAAGATTCGATAGTTAAGATCATGGATTGTATAGATAGAGTTCTACCTAACAAGAATGCTCACATAGTCAATGTACTATGGCGGAACCATAAGTAAAAAGAGGCAATAAGGGAACTATAGGAGGGAATGAACGAAATATACTGACATCTATTTACATCCAAAAATGTAAAATGAAATTTCATGGGAGAAATTTCATAAGGGGTGAAGAATCTAATGACCTAATATTTTATCAATGGAAATTCACTGTGTATAATCATTTCATTTATAAAAATCACTTTAAATCCCAAAAATTTGAACTACTAGTTACTGCGTGACCATTAAACATAATATTTTAACTTCTATGATTTGAATTTAAAAAATCATATATACACGGTTGCAATCAGTAAGATTTTTTGAGGTCTATAAAACAAACATATTTTTTGGTGAATAGTAACATACACATATGAGTTGTAATGTTACCCTAATGGATTGTAATATGACCCTTATAAATATTAAATCATCCAAGTGAATACGAAACCTTAATAATGAATGTATAAATAAAATTTATACATCTTTTAATTGACAACATGATATAATCACAGTGTTAGTGTTTTTTGAGTCATGTATATTTAATTACAATTTTTTGATTAATTTAATAATTTAACAGAAAATTTATTTTCATTAAATATATTAAAAAATATTTATTTTCATGTCATATGATTATATAATAATTTGAAGAGATCTTAAATAATTTTTCAAAGTGTTAGAAGAGCAGTTCAAATTTTAAAATTTGTATTTTTCATGTACATTGTGATTTTAATTGGAAATACAATTTATCTTATTTATAAAATTATTGTCAAAAAATGGAGTTCAGTTTTTAAATCTAAATGTTTAAATATGGTTGGGGTGAATATTTTATATTGTTCTAATGTACTTGATTTTTTTGATTAGTAATATATGATAATTTACGATAAATGCTAAATAAATAAATTTTTGTATAATGATTGAGTCGTGGATAATGTAAATTCCCATTCATTCAAAACAATATGCACATATTATTGTTTTTTCAAAAGAATCAGTACTATTTTTTACCTTTTGAACAATAATAATATATGAATAAAATATTTAGAAAACCCTCTTCTCCTTCACTATAAAAACCACCCTCATCCCCCTCTTCTCTTTACCCCTATAATTCCTTGTTACTTTTTTAAATTCATCACAAATATCCCCTTAATACCCTCTCCAATTTCTAAAAGACCATGGTATTTTTAAAATAACAAATCTATTCCTCTAAAGAGGATCTCAGGGAAGATATATTCAATAGGTAAATTCAACTTTTATTTTATTTTATTTTCTTTCTAGTTTATTTCTCTTATTTTTCTTTACACAACTACTTTCATCAAAATTATATGATAAATACAGTACAGTACATGTTCTGTAATGTTTTTTTGATTAGGTAATAATTAATCATCATCTCTTATTTCCCCTTCTTTAATTAAAGAAATGAAAATACCAACCGAGAGGTGTTGATTCAACACATTCAAGGATGACATGTTTTCAATTTATATTTCTTTCTTAAATTCTAGTTATGAAACCATTTTTAGGGTTGAAACATACTATAATATATTTATTATATATAATTTAATTTTCTATAATCTTTTTTACACTTGATAATAATTTATTAATAAAAATGTGTTCGATGTGATAAAAACTGCAAGTTAACCAAAACAATAATCATTAATAATTTATATAATTATTGATGTTTAATACCAATAATAAAATGATTTTTATAAAAAAAATTAATATAATGGGTGAACACTTTTAACTTATAACTCCATTTCTTTACAACCATTCTCCTCTTACAAGTTTATCCTTATATGTAACTAAGTAATCCAATCAGAAAAACCAATGAAACAAAAAATGAAATTGAACCTCCTAACCCATAAAAATAAAATGAATGAACACAATATTTTTATAATAAATATATTAAATAATGAAAATTATCTATACATATTAATTAATTAATTTAATTTTTTTATCTATAACCTTATGATCAAGTGAAGGACACCATCGGACTTAAGGTAAGGTATTCCACTCGAACTTACAATATTCCTTCATGTTGATCTATATTTCTACTTCCTCAAATTAATTAATCTTTTATTTTTATTTACATATTATAAATTATTTTTAAATTCTCCAAATTTATTTATGATTATCCATTCATTATGCTCATTTGGATATATTTATGTTTTTATGTGGGTCCCTCCCTAATACTTCCTAGTAAGAAAACCCATTTTAAGGGTACTTTCCGAATTCTTATGTTATTTCCTATGGACTCTAGCATATATTTTCACAAACAATTGTTTTTATAAAATCATTATGTTTATTATGAAATCATTGTTTGATGAATTCTGTTTTTATATAAAATATTAAACACTTTTCTATTTTAAATGCCCTTTAGTAATTCCCTTAAAACCACACTAAAATATTATCACGCTAAAATTTTATAAATACTCTTATAACATGTTTTCACTTATGTTTGAAATCACTTACCATGATATTTTCCAATTTTTAATTTTTAATGACCATTTATGTTTTAGTTCCTTTATTTCCTGGACTCTTTTATGATGTTCTCATCTGTTATGCATTACGACATGATATTTCCAAATAATTTGTATGTATGATTGATTTTGTAAGATTCTATTTTTTGAATGAATATTCATGAACATGTTGTGATGGGTGTTACTAGATATCACTACAATTAGTTGGTTAATTTTGAATCTCCTGACACATTATGTGCAATGGTATTTGCATTCAACCATGACTCATTCTGCCCTGGGAAACGATCTTTGTGGTTAACCTTGGATTGTGAACTTATTTTAAATGGTCATTGAAAAATGCTAAAGTCATATTTTATATTGCATAAACATTAATATGAATCCAATTTTATATGATCAAATTTTTATATGTTATGATTAAATAATTCTCATGAACTATTATATCGTTATTCCTTCCCATCTAACTCATGTGCTAAAGCATTATTCTTATGTTTATTCCCTTTCTGGGATTTTAGTTTATCCCTTTGTTCATGTAATCCCATGGTTATCCTATGAAGTGGAACGATAACTAATGAAGTTAGATTATCTTTTTGAAGACTAAATAATTAAATGTTATATTTAGTCCCATGTTTACTTTCTTATGTACCTAGTATTCTAAAATACATTATTTTATGATCTATGGCTTATAATCAGATGATTTAATGCACGTAAAATCATTTAATGTTTTGTGTAATGGTTTGGGTATCTATAATCTAGATGTGATGGTGAAATGTTATGGAGTCTTTAGGATGATCATCTTTGATGGAGATCCTCATTTTACCTCTTTGTTATGATGAGGTCTCCAACATGATTTTCATTTTCATATAATCCTTAGATATGCTTCTCATACATTAATTGATGGTAATATAGAGTGGTCCAACCCTACACCTGAAGGCATTTTGTGATCATAAATTCTATATTTTTGAGGATTATAGATGATTTATATACCCTTGGTCAATTCTTTTTTATAATAATTTAATCTACTCCACCATTGGTATGGTTACATTAGATTCATTGTATGAACGTAAATTTTATTTTATGTTATATTGGATCGGGGTTGGTGAGAATGTGATTCTTAATATTTAATTGGTATTGAATATGAAAGGGGTTATACAAGAAATTCATGATAGGATGAAGGTAGTACATGATCATGATAAATAAATTTTTTTATCATAGGGAAATACCTTGAGAGTTTCTCAATTGTGATTGTGTTTTCTTAAAGGTGACTCTTCACTGTGGGTAGTAAAGGATCAGTCGGGGGAGTTGGTTTTGTTGAGTCAAAAGTTCTCTTTTGTCTTCTATATCTTGTTTTGGAAATCACAAATGTCTTTTCCCATACTGATCGTAATGACCATGCTAATGGTACTGACCAGACTGATCGTACTGACCATGCTGATCGTACTGACCATGCTGATCGTACTGATCATGCTGATCGTACTGACCATGCCGATCGTACTGACCATGCCAATCGTACCGACCATGCTGATCGTACTGAAAATAATTTTTTTACCGACTTTGGAAATTGTATTGACTCTGTTAATCGTACTAAGTCTTATAAGTCTACTCACTTTGTATCGTTTCAAAAAATTACACAATAATGATTATAATACTAATACATTCATTACCTACTTGTTTTGGCACATAGTCAAAAACACATGTTTCATATTAATTGTTCTCTTTTTATAATCTTCATATATCTTTTGTTTTATCCAAAACGTTTTCTTGGAGTTAGTTACAAACTAATCAAAACCATGTCCTGTTTTCTATTTCAATATGTCCGTTATAATGCCAGGTGTCCAAGTTCCTCCGAGTTTTTCGGAGAAATATGACCGTTGGAGTCAATTTGACCATTGGAACCCGAGGCCTATAAATAAGAGGTCATTTTAAGACAAGAAGATAAGTATGCGTGTATGAGACTGACCATTTTGTGCTATCAAGTTCTAGAGAGAGATATTGTGACTTCTCTCTTGCTCTGTGCGAATACCTTGAAACTAGAAAACGTGAACAACTCATTCTTAGTTTTCGTGTTTCTATAAGTGCATTGTTTGTTCTTTGTTTGAATGAAAATCGTATCTAGGGATTTCAAGTGATTGATAGAAAGAGGTGCTGATTACCTTAAAAATTGAGGGTTGTAGGGGATAGGTAGACAGACGAACCGATCATCGTATCGAGGGATGTCGGGGATAGGCAGACAGACACACCAATCATCGTATCAAGGGCTTACCAAGGGGGTGGTAAGACATTACTTTTATCCTATGGAAAATGGTTACCCTTCTCTTTGGGATAAAAGAGTTGTAATACGTTTTACATTTCCACATTGAATTGTTTTATAAAGGATATTGTTTTGTTTCCTTTTCTATTTCATATACATTTGTAATTGTCCAATTACACTTATACTATTCCATTTTATATTGTTAGATTATATACGCTTTATGATAGAATCTCACACTTTTGTATTACTCTGATTATTGTATTCATCATGAATACAATTTCTTTGCTTTTATTATAGTATTACATTGTATCATTCCTTTATATCGCTTACAATTGTGGTTGTTTGTTTTTTTTGTGAATTGTATTAGTTTAAGATCATTTAAACTAATTTTTTAAGTGTTTAAACACAATGTTTCTAAACCTACAATTCAACCATATTGTATTGTTCCATATATTATACATATACACCTACATATTCGATCCAACAATTAGTATCAGAGGAGGTTTCCACTAATTTGTACTACTAGCTCTTATTCGATCTTATTACCATTTCAATTATTTACTACACTAATGTGAGGAGTGGAAAAGATTTTGATTCATTAGATGGTAGGAATGAATATTGGGTCAACTACAACCTATATCCTATTAGACCACCTATCTTTTATGGCAATGATTATGATTACTGGAGAGATCGAATGAAGAAATTCATGATCAATACTTGTGTAGAAAATTTTATTATGCTTACTAGAGGTTACAAAATTCCTGACAAAGAAGTCAGTACTTTCAGTAACCAAAAGAAGCAAGAATATCTACTGAATTACAAGGTACGAAATACTTTATTATGTTCTATGCCCAAGAATATATACAGCCAGATGTATTCTTGTGAAGCAGCCAACTATATTTGGATGAAATTGGAAGTCACACATTTTGGTAAATCCAAGGTTATAGAAACAAGAAGAGCAATGCTTCGAGCAGAGTATCATGGTTTTTTTGTCACATGGAGAGCCATTGTGTAAAGTGCAAAAAAGATTTATGAAAATTGTCAACAATTTACAATATATGGGAGAAAAAGTTCTTGATGATGAATCTCTAGTAGATAAGATTATAGATATAATGTCGAACAAATGGGAGTCATAATGGACAACTATTTATGAAAATAGAAAAGTTTCCCGGATTACTCTTGATGAACTCTTTGGAATAATTTTTCATCATGAGACAAGAATGAAGCAAGATGCTGATTTCAACAATAAGAAAAATGGGAATAGAAGTGTAGTCGTTACATCTAAAGCTAAAACACACGAAATGATAACAAGATCAAAAGCCATGAAAGTTGTTTTATCATAATCAAGTGATAGTGATCACTCGGATAATGAGTTATCAAATCTTTCTCGAAGGATGAACAACATTGTGGGAAAGAGAGACTTCCAATATAGATTCAAAAAGAATGATAGGATGGATAAGAAAGATTCAGAAGTAATATGTTATGAATGGAAGAAATTAGGTAAAATAAGACCTGATTGTCATTTAATAAAGAGAAAAGAAAGAAAGGAGAAACATTCTGAAAGAAATAAGAAAAATTATTACAAGATAAAGGAAAAGAAAATCTTGAAGGCAAATGAAACTTGGAGTGAAAGTGGTAGTGATTCATCAGATAATTCTTTAGAATATGAGTCCTCAGGACAAAGAAATATTGGACTTATATCGAGATTACCAATTGAAGATCATTGTCGCATGGCTAAGGTACACAATGCTGAAGCTATCAAAAATGCTTCCCTAAATTCAAATTATACTGATAATAAATATTATGAATCTTCAAATGATGATTCTACATCATCAGAAGATAATAAATTACCTTCTTTTGAATAAGTATCTAGGATTTCTAAATTATGTGAGAATGAATATTCTAAACTCATGAAAAAACTTGATAAAAAAATTCTATAATTTCAATTTTAACTAAAGAAGTTTCAGATCATTCTAATGATCATAATATGAATATCATCATACTCTTCAAGTATTCTAAAAACCCTTGAGAAATTCAAATCTGATAAGGATAAAATTTTTATGGATCTAGAAAATGTAATTTCTAATAAAAATGTTTTTGAGCCCAACTCCAGTTTAAAATAAAATGTCTTGGAGGATAAAAATATATTTTCAAAACTAAAGTCAGAAATCTTTTCTTTGAAAAAATATTTGTCAATTTTTACTTATAGCAAAGAGAATTTTGACAAAATTTATTCCCAATTCCAGTATTTGAGAAATCATTCTGGACATGGTTATACTTATTCCAAACCGGTTTTTAGTAATGGCTATTTTGTTCCACAAAATACCCCTTTTGGTTTTAAGTGTAAATGTGGTGGAAACTGTAAGAGAGATTTTTCTCTTAATAGAACTCCGTCTTTATGATTTCATAAATCTCATATTGAAAAAAAAAATGTGGATACCTAAAATTCTGTTATCTAACCATTCTGGATCCAAACATGTTTGGATTCTGAAAAACTAATTGTTTCTTTTTCAAGAAAATGATAATTGTACCAACAAGAAAATTTGCTACATGGATAGTGGTTGTTCTCGACACATGACTGGAAACAAAGATTTCTTTTAAAATATTATCAAAACAAAAGGATTAAAGGTTACCTTCAGAGATAATGCTCAAGGAAAGATTATTGGGATATGTAATAGTTTTTTTGGAAAACTTCTTTTCAAAAATATTTTGTTTGTTAATGGTCTTAGGAAAAATCTCATCATCATAAGTCAATTATGTGATGAAGGATACCTTCGGAATTTTATAAATGATAAATGTTCAGTTTACAATGCCAAGGATAAGATCATTCTATATGCCCATAGGTAAGATAATTTATACACTATTAACTTAGAAAACATTATGAGCCAAAATTTACCCTACTTAAGTGTAATAGAAGTCCAATCAGGGACATGGCATAGAAGACTAGGACACTGCAACCTAAGAAACCTTTTTAAACTCTAAAATAAAAGACTTGTAAAGGGACTACCAGATCATAGATATGATTCATCAAAAATCTACGATCCTTGTCAATTTGGAAAAAAAACATAAAACTAGATTTAAATCAATTAATGAAGTTTTAACTTCTAATTCATTACAACTAGTGCATATGGATCGATTTGGTCCTTCACAAATTGGAAGTATTGGAGGAAAATACAATATATTTGTTTTAGTTTATGACTTCACTAGATTCACATTGGTCTATTTTCTAACAAAGAAATATGAAAACTTTTCCTATTTCAATACTTTTAGATCCCATGTTAAAAATGAGAAAAACCTACAATTGATAACTATTCGTAGTGATCATGGTGGTGAATTTCAAAATTATAAATTTGAATCTTTTTGTAGTAAGAAAGGTATTACTCACAATTTCTCAGCTCCAAGAAATACTCATAGAAATGGTGTTGTTGAAGAAAGAAATTGTATTATTAAGGAAATAACTAGAACCATGTTGAGTGAATACTCAATTGCTAAGAAATTTTGGGCCGAAGCTGTTAGTACTGCTTTCTATACTATAAATCCTATTTTAACTAGACCGTTTCATAGTAAAACAACTTATGAATTATGGACTAGCTGAAAACATAAATTTTCTTATGTCAAATTTTTTGGGTGAAAAGTATTCATTCTGAATACAAAAGATAATCTACACAAATTCGCACCTCAATATGATGAAGGAATCTTTCTAGGATACTCCACAACTTCTAAGGCTTATAGAGTTTTCAATAAAAACAGTTGTACTATTGATGAAACTATACATGTAAAATTTGATGAAACTGATCCTTTTGTTTTTAAACCATCTCAACCATCATCCTCAGATGTGTTTTCAAAAAGTTATTATCAACCTTTGTTAGAAGATCCTTCTGATAAAGAAAATCTTCAAGAAGATACTTATGAAACTTTTACCCTAGAATATTTTCTTCCATATGTTGCTGAACAGGTTTTACAAAACCCAAATCAATTGTTTCATAGGAATCACCCTGTGATAATATAATTGGTGATGTAAATCAACTTGTAAGGACCAGAAATTACTTAAGAAATTAAATAGAAAATCTTGATTTTCGTTCAAGATTTGAACCTAAAATTCCATGTGAGGCCTTAGGTGATAAATATTGGATCAAAGAAATTCAAGATGAACTAAATGAATTTAAGAGGAATCAAGTCTGGACTTTAGTTGAATGATCTAAAGAAACAACTTTAATTGGAGTAAAGTGGGTTTTCAGAAACAAATGTTATGAAAATAGAATCAATGTATGAAATAAATCAAGACTTTTTGTTAAGGGCTATAATCAACAAGAGGGAATATACTATGAAGAAACATATGCTCCGTTATCTAGACTAGAATCTATTCGTATTATATTAGCCTTTGCAGCTTACATTAACTTTAAAAATTTTCAAATGGATGTGAAATGTGCTTTTCTAAATGGTTTTGTTCAAGAAGAAGTGTTTATTGAACAACCCCTAGATTTCAAGACCCAAAACATCCTAATCAAGTTTTTAGACTAACCAAAGCTCTATATGGTCTTAAACAAGCCCCTAGAGCATGGTATGATAGACTTATAGGATTTATTTTACAAAACAATTATGCAACAGGTATAGCATATCCAACCCTTTTTATAAAAATGGAAAATAAAAATGTTTTAATTGTTCAAATTTATGTTGATTGCATTATATTTGGATCAACTCATCAATCTTTAACTAAATCTTTTTCTAATTTAATGAAATCTGAGTTTGAAATGAGTATGATGGGTGAGTTAACATTCTTTTTAAGTTTTCAAATTTCTCAAATAGCAGAAGAATCATATATATCTCAAAATAAGTATGTTAAAACTTTCCCAAAAAGTATTGATACAGAAATACTAAAAGTATTAGCACTGCAATCGGTACCTCAAATACACTTGACCTTGATGAAACTGGGAATTAAGTAGATCAAACAATCATTAGAGTTATGATAGGAAGTTTGATATACATGACACCTAGTCAACCAGACATAATGTTTTCTGTATGCTTATGTGGAAGATACCAATCTAATCCAAAAGAGTCTCATTTAAAATCTGTAAATATAATCTTTCGGTATTTAAAAGGCACTATGGATTTACGGCTTTTTTACTCCTCTGGAAATGATTTTGTTTTAAAAAGTTTTACAGATGCTAACTTTGGTGGTTGTATAATGGATAGAAAAAGTATATCTGGAACATGTCATTTCTTATGGGATTATCTTGCTTATTGGTCCTACAAGAAACAACACTCTGTAGCACTCTCCACTGCTGATGCTAAATATATAGCAGCTGGAAGTTGTTGTGCTCAAGTGTTGTGGATGCAACACACACTCCCTGACTATGGATTGAGTTTTTTCAAAACCAAAATTCTATGTGATAACACTAGTTCTATATCTCTTAGTAAGAACCCATCACATCACTCTCATGCATAACACATCGATGTTAGGCATCACTTTCTTAGGGATCACACACAAAAAGGAGATATTATTTTAAAATTCATTGGAATGCAAGAACAACTTGCTGACATTTTTACAAAACCATTACCTTCCGATAGATTTGAGTCTATAAAATAGAAGCTAGGAATGATTACATTAAAATAGTCATTCATATCTACTTTATGTTTTATATTTCTCCTTACATTAAATAAGTCTTCTTAGAAAGTGTGAGAACATTTCTTACTATGTTTATTTTGATTTTATGATATTTAATTATTTATTCTACCGCTATATGTTTTTGTCTTTTTTTATCGAATTGATGGTTTTATCGTATTATTTACCTATCTCTTTATCGTATTGACTATTTTATTGTATTATTCACCAATCTATTTATCGTATTGACTGATTACCGTAACAAATTTCTTTTCCATTGGCACGACCGTTCATGGTAGTGATTTCTTTTCCAACAACACGACCGTTCATGGTAATGAATTTCTTGTCCATTGACATCACCGATCATGGTAATGAATTTCTTTTCCATCGGCATGACCGTTCATGGTAATGAATTTCTTTTCCATCAGTACATCCGTTTATGGTAATGAATTTCTTTTCCATCGGCACATCTGATCATGGTAAAGAATTTCTTTTCCATCGGCACATCCGATCATGGTAATGAATTTCCTTTCCATCAGCACGTCCGATCATGGTAATGAATTTCTTTTCCATCGGAATGTCCGTTCATGTCAACAAGTTTGTTTTCCATCGTCTTGTCAGTTCATGGTAACGACTTTCTTTTCCATCGGCATGACGATTGATGGTATTCTTTTTCTTCGTACGCTTGTGTTTTTCTTTCACTATTAATACTATGTAAAACCACAATTACCTTAAGATCTATGACAGGTACATAGTTTTCAATTTTTAAAATCTATTATTCATTTTAATAATAACCGTTGATTTATTTTCTTCCAATCTCAACCGTAGAAGACCAATGGTCATTGTTTTCCTGCCTATAAATAGACCCCCCACTCCTCCCCCAACCCACACTGATCTTCTAGGATTTGTGGTGAAGCTCTGCTCCATCAATTCAAGACTCTATACGATCATTCAAGCGGATTCACCTATATGTCGTAGTCCTCTTCTAATACTCCTGCAGAAATGTCTTCAAAGACTTTTTATGAGAAAGACTTTTTCAGGGAAAGGTTAGTTGCTCGGGAATGTTTTGATTCATACGATTCTACAATCAGAAGAATCATTTTGTTTCAAGCCTGTGAGCATTTATGTGTTTAAAAAGCTATTTCTCATGATCCAGTTATTATTGATGAAGTCAGTCAGTTTTACAAAACAGTATCTTTTGATAAGAACATGACTATCAATTTTGATGTGTACGATAGAAAGTTATCAATGTCTTTGAAACAAGCAGCCCATTTTCTAAATGTCCCAATAGAAGATGATTCTTTCTGTCCATCCCATAATCTATTAGAGGAAGTTGGTACGTTAAACAAAGAATGTTCTGAGAAGTCATTTTTTTACTTATAAATGAAGAGAAGGGGTAAGTGTCTCGTCATTCTCCAGATAATTGATTTGTGGACCTTTGGATGCAAGGTTTTCTTATCCCAAGGAAAGGGGATAGAGAAACTATGAAATTTCCTGATATTTTAATGCATAATTATCCTGTAAATATGAGAAAAGTAAATCTCATGGGATATGTTTTGGAAAATATCAAGACTTTTATGTTAGGAGCAATTAAGCCCCATTTGATTATGTATCCATGCATTCTTACAAAGTTCATTCTTGAGAGTATGATGATTTTTAATATTCTATTGAAAGGAAATTTGGTAGATCTGAAGCCATACTGGATTAGTAAGAGTAATTTGAAAAAGTTGAATGTTTGTTTTGATCAGAATTAAAAACATTTTGTAAAAGATTTAGATGCTGATTCGGCTCCGAATCAATTGGCACCAAGGCCTGTCAAATACAATCCTTCTATTGGTGCTCCTCAAAAGTCAGATCTTCAAACTAGTTCAAAGCCTAAGAAGAAACCGAAGTATAGTAAGGAGGTTGTGGCCAAGTGGAGAAAAGATAGAGAACAAAGAAAAGAAGGTGGACAAAAGTTCGGTCTTGACCCAGCTGAAGCCTTTGTATAATGAATAAGGGTAGAATAAACCCTTTAAGCTGAAAAGAAAAAGAAGTCTCATTTGAAAAGAAAGGCTCAAGACTATGATATCTCTATAGTTCTGAAAATGTTTGAGGATTATAGTGCTAAACTAATTGAATAAGTACATCAAGAACCTATCATACAGAGTCTTCAAGAGAAAGAAAAAGAGAAATAGATGTTGGAAGAGATATAAGAAGTTGAAGAAGATGAAGGTGATTTTCTTTTGGAATTCCTTCAATGTTCGAAGAAGAGTAGATAAGAATATTACAAAAAGTAGAGTTAAGGTATTAAACAAGATCCTCATGACGATCATAAACCTGCTGAATCTTTTGAAACACCAGATAATATACCATCTCATACAAAGAAAGGTGATCAATCTTCTCATACTGAAAAACTTATTGTCATTAGTGAAAAGTGGAAGAAGAAACAAAGGAGAAAGAAAAATAAAAAGGAAAACATCCAGTCGTAGACTCAAGCTGATCAAATGAACTAGATTCGTACGATGAGGATACCGATTCAGAGTAGACAATTTCTCTAAAGAATACTGATTAAATTGTTCTTGTGTTAAAGAAAATTGAGAAGACCATCCCTTACTTTCCCAGTCTTGAGGGACAAATTGATTTTATTACTGCCAATCAAAAAAGAACTTTGGCTCTGTAAGAGAATTGAGAAAGAGGGTTTTGTCAGATGAAGCTGATTTGAAATTTCTATCTGAAAGTTCGACAGCTCATAAGAAGGCTTCCACCAGAATAACCAAGTGGTCATACAAAACAGAGAGCTCAGAGAATGACCATGAGATGACAATTGAGGAAATAAGAATGTTGTCAAATGATCTTGGGATTGCTTTCAATAAACATGACAAAGAATCTGTTGAAAGACTGAATCAGGTAAGTCATGGAGCTAATATCCCTTCAGTGAAAGAGTTGCAAGAAAGAATGAATTCCTTTCAGTCTGAGTTTTCGAAGGTTTCATCTTTCAAAGATGAAATAGTTTTGTTGAAGAAACAAAATTATGTGCTATCCAAAGATAACATGAATATTCAAGACAGAATTGATACTCTTGATGAAGTGATCAGAGACCAGGAGGAGACCATCAGGATTCAAGATCAGCTTTTTTCCGACCAACAAGAGCTTCTCAGATATTAGGGTGATTGAATTTCTAAAGAAAAAAAAAAGAAATCAAAAATATGAAAGATGTTCTTCTTGAATTGATTAAGAAGGAAAAGGAAAGATAAAACAAATTACTTGTATTTGTGTTTTTGTGAACCCTGTCGGTTATTGTATTAAGTTTTACGTTACTCTTTCCATGGCCTTGCAATTATTTTCTCAAACTCTTTCAGGAATCTCAAGATTACCTCATTATTTTTGTAAATCACATAGGGGGAGAATTTTCTATAAAGGGGATAATGTTTTAGAAAAAGGGATAAAGTTTTAATAAAATACATCAAAACCAAGGAAAATCTGTGAATACAATACTTAGGAAAATACATTCCTAATGGGGAATTAGTTGTATTCAATTTCATATTCGGAAGAGTTTCCAATAACTCAGGGGGAGATAAGTATTTCTTTTTGTTTTTACTTTTTGTTTTGTGCTTCCCAAAAAGGGGGAGATAAGTATTTCCTTTTGTTTCTACTTTGTGTTTTGTGCTTTCCAAAAGGGAGGAGATTATTGAGTCAAAAGTTCTCTTTTTTCTTATATATCTTGTTTTGGAAATCACAAATGTCTTTTACCATGTTGATCGTCCTGACCATGCTAATCGTACTGACCATGCTGGTCGTACCGACCATGATGATTGTACAGACCATAATAATCGTACTGATTATGCTGATCATACTGACCATGCTGATCGTATTGACCATGCTGATCGTACTGACCATGCCGATCGTACTGACCATGCCAATCGTACTGACCATGCCAATCGTACTGACCATGCTAATCCTACGGACTATAATTTTCATACTGACTCCGGAAATTGTATTGACTCTGTTAATCGTACTCTTATTTATCATCTTCATATATCTTTTTTTAACCAAAACGATGTCGTGGAGTTTGTTACAAACTAATCAAAACGATGTTGTGTTTTCTGTTTCAATCTGACAGTTATAATTCTAGGATTCCATGTTCCTCTGAGTTTTTTGGAGAAATATGACCGTTGGAGGAAATGTGACTGTTGGAACCTAAGGCCTATAAATATAAGGTCATTTGAAGACAAGATGATAAGTATGCGTGTATGAGACTGATCATTTTGGGATATCAAGTTCTCGATAGAGATACTGTGACTTCACTCCTACTCCGTGTGAAATCCTTGAAACTACAAAACCTGAACGGTTCATTCTTAGTTTTTGTATTTCTATAAGTGCTTTGTTTGTACTTTGTGTGACCGATCATCGTATCGTGGGCTTTCATGTGATTGAAAGACAGAGGTGCCGATTACCTACAAAATCAAGGGCAACCAGGGATAGGTATAAAGAAGAACTGATCATCGTATCGAGGGCTGCCATGGATAGGTAGACAGACGTACTGATCATCATATCGAGGGCTTACCAAGGTGGTGGTAACACATAACTTTTATAATACAGCAAAGGATAACATTTCTCTTTGGGTTAAAAAGTTTGTAATGCTTTTTACATTTCCTCTGCCAATTTTATTAGAAAGAAGATTGTTTTGTTTCCTTTTCTATTTCATATACATTTGTAATTGTTCCAATTACACTTATACAATTACATTTTATATAGTTTGATTCTATACTCTTTATGATTGAATCTCACACTTTTGTATTACTCTGATTATTATATTAATCATGAATATAATTTCTTTACTTCTCTTATAGTATTACATTGTATCATACCTTTATATCCAATACAATTGTGGTTGTTTTTTGTTGTTGTGAATTGTATTAGTTTAAGATCATTTAAAATAATTTCTTATGTTTTTAAACACAATGTTTTTAAAAATATAATTCACCCCCCCTTCTTGTATTGTTCCATATAATATACATATACATCTACATATTTGAACCAATAGGTTTCGTAAAAAATTTATTTGAATTTTTACTTCTTGGCTCATGTTGGAGTGGAGTAATACATGATAGAACATCACCAATAGATGATATAGAAACAAAATTTTTTTTCAAACGTCACAACTTCATTTTTATCTTCATCATAATTATCATTTAATTGTTTGGTGAAATATCGATGTTGATGATTATGTGAAAATAGAGGAGCATCATTTGGAGATCCTAGAATGATTATAGCAAGTGGTCCATGGGTGTGATAATACCTCGGTATTTTGTTTTGTGGTGAAGAGATGTTGCAAAGGATAGTACATGGAAACATGAGTCACATATTCTCACTCAGTGTCACGAGATATTTGATTATTATCTCTTCTCTTGTAATGATATTAACTTTATGGATATTGACCTTTCTAGTTTATAATATGGTTTCCAGTTTTTTTCTTGTTCTGGAATTACTATCATTTAGGAGCATTCTCATATAGGGTTGTGTTTTGGGGATTATGGTTGATTTTTATGGATTCACATTTTTCCTCTGATTAGGTTGTAGAGCTCCAGAAATGGGGTGAACATTGAATGGTATATCATAAGGGGTCAATATTTAGATGACCCATTTAAATTTTCTATATTGTTTGGGATTATATTATTGAGGATGTATATTTATTTAGAGGTATCTAATATATGGTTCCTGATCCAAGAAGTTTAAAAATTTATGTATTTACAATACTGTTGGTGATTATTGGAATCTAAGAGATAGTGAGAGGGGTTTGAATTTTAAAATCTATATGTAGGGAGAATACGTGGCATATAAATGAATTTCATGAAATGTATTTTATGATGATTACATTCTAAGGATAGTAAATGGGGTGATACATGATGTGAAAATTTCTAGGATTAATGTTTTTGAGGTGAATCCTTTTTCATTGAGCTATTAAGGCTGAAATTTACATGATATCAAAAGGGGATTCACACAACATAAATTCCATGTTCACCACACCAATAAAGGTTGTAATTTATCATATTTCCCTAAAACCAATAGGCTCTCGAGAATTTCATGTGACCAAAAAACTATATTTTGAAAAGATTAAAAATTTCTTCCGTAAGGATCAATTACAAAGATTACATCTTTTATCCTTGGTGATATGAGGTATGTTCTACATATTTTATCATTATTATTTGATATGGTTCCTCACCATATTCTTTCTATAAAATTTTGTATCATGTATATGTTCTAATGAATTATTTAATGATTTTTTTGTAGTTGTACCACACCATCTATAGTGGGATGAAACTTATTGTGGGGGAGGTGACTAAGATCTACATTGTTGGTCCATCATGGTGTAATGAACATAGATGCTTTTGAGGTAGATAGTTAATTACATCATTAAATTATTTGAAATAAAATAGTAAAATCATCATGGTTTATCCCATTATATTGTCATGGAATAAAACAAATAATTATAGAACTATATTTTTAATGAAATGTGTCGTCACGATACCATGTTGATGATTTATACCATTTAATAGGATTCCTATTATTTTTCTTGATAGTGTTCTTTCTATACCATGTTTATTAGACTGCTGTTATGATATATATTAGCTTGTTGATCATAGAAAAAATTGTAAAGGATCATTATGAAGGAATTAATTAATAATCAATTGGATTAAGAATAATTCACAATGAGGCATGTTTATAATCCTATAGTTAATGTAGTTTTATTGTAAATTAAATCAAAGGAAGGTGCATGATTAATGGAATTTTACTTTCCCTATGATTTATGGATTTGAGAAATAATGTAAAAAAAGTCTATAATTGTTGATAATAAATAGAAAATTATTTTAAATGACAATGGTACTTATCATAGTTTGATGAAACTATTATAAATTCAATAGAGAATATTTAGAGTTTGATATCTCGTAATATTGGGATGCCTTTGGTTTACCAGTGTTGATGACAATTATTAAGGATTAAATTAATTTCATATGGAATAATAATGGGTTTCATGATCACATTATTTAATAGAATATGTGTTAACTATCTACTTGAGAAGATCGAGGGGCTTGAGTTTTGAGCTGTTATTTCTTGCTTGGTGCGAAGGCATAGTGGCATGTTTTAGGGGTTAGTTTTTCCAATTTTCTATTCTTGTTTGTTTCATGATTCATTTTTTAAATTCTCTAGATGTGATATTTCATAAAATATTTGATATTTTGAGGCGAAGTATGGATGTGATATGATTTTTGGATGGAATATCATGTTATGGATTATGTGATGTGGGAAGGGAATCCTAGATATTTTGAATGAAGTTCTCACCTATGATAGGGATATTCATCAAGATATACATGTCAGTGTCAGGGATAACACCAAAGTTGATTGAATTGGTCGAACATGGGATTACATACTGATTTGATTCTATGAGAACAAATGCATTCTTATAAATATGTTTAATGGTCGATGGTAGGGGTTTTTGGTTTTGTCTTTATTTATTTCCCTATTGATTGTGGTAGCAAGATGGGATTGGATGGTTTTATCCCCATACTACTATCTTAGGATGGTTTTCCTAGAGTTTCTAGTTTATTCAATGATTCTAATAATGAATAAGTAATTATGAACACATTGTGTTGGTGTTTATGGAATGAAAATAATGAAATTATGCAGATCTTGATAAACTGTGGACTCAGTTAGAATTATACATGGGGGGCATATATTTTCCTAAAACAATTAATGTAATGTAATATTGAATGTTGTTAATGGATAACTAATGTAAAATGAATTATTTAATGGATGAAAATAATAAAATGTGAAATTATTAGTGAGTGGACCTCTTTCAAATGCTTCTGTAATTATTGGATATTAGGTCTTTATAGAGGCAGCGGGGAGTATGAGAACCATTACCTGTAGTTGAGTCTACCACTAGGTAATGAATATGGTGTGGTAGTGAGATATATTAGGTTATGTATATTATGTGATTTCATATTCTTCTCCATTCATTTAATATAGGTTGAATAACACTGAACGGACTATTGGTGGGTGTTTTCCCAAACTTCTTGATGGGAAGATATATGTGTTACTACCCCCTTATGGCCTCTCTATATTTCTGTTTTAATCTAATTTCCTTGTACACATGATTATTAGTTACCCCACATAATTTTGTAGAGGGATATAAGAACTTGTTGTTGTTCAAAAACTTGTATCACATGATATATTATCCAAAAGTATTGTTATTTTTATGACGTGTATAGGCTGTATTGGCCAGATGTACATACCCAATGTATGAGATGTGGTGGATTGATGTATAATAACTTATGAATGGTACATGGTATACAAGCTATGGTGTCTCCAAAAAACTAAAACCCCATTATATTTTATGGTATTTATTTTCATAAATAAATTCAATTTCATAGATCATATATGTTTCACTCAATATCTTTAATAAAAAAACTACGTTATACTATTTAATATTATTATTTTAAAATGATCATTATAAAGTAGCCATTAAATTAGCACATGAGAATACGATGACCTAAATTATAAAAATATTGTGCAAAAATGATTGTCAAATTAATTCATTGGTTACTAATTAATTATAAATTTAAATAAAAACAAATTGAATATAAATGATGTGTTTTTATTAAGGAAACTATTTTTATGCCCACAATGGAATTTTAGCTTACTAAATAACATTAATAACTATTAAGAAAATATATAATTAAAATTTATAGGTTATAAATAAAGAAAAATGTTTTTAAATTCATCCAATTAGTTTTATAGGCTTATTATAGGAAATTAATTTAATTTTAAACATTAAATTCAATATATTTTCAAAATTAAATTTGAATTATTTTTTATAGAACACTGGTTTTAAATAAAAAATTAGACACTTTTATAGGTTATATTTGAAAATATTAATTTAATTTTTAAAATAGTGATATATATTATTTTTATAGATACTTTTTGTAATTTTTCCAATAACTCTCATTTTTTGATTGAAAGTGAAAATTATCTCATTTTAATTAAAAAATAACATTATATAAATACTTTATATTGTTTAAATATATTTATAACTGATTAAATTGCTTAAATATTTCAATTATACATTAGTAAATTTAATTTAGTTCATTTTTTTCAATTGCCTTTTCATATTATAACATTTAAAACGTTTGAACTTTTTTACTTTAAAATATTATTTTCATGTTACAAATGCAGGATAAATTTTAAATATAATTTTTCTAATTATGTTAATTTAATTTAATAAAATGGATTCAATATTTTGAATAAGAAGCACTATATTTGGTTTATTTCTATTTTTAAAGGAAAAAACATACTGAGAATAAAATTGTTTGTGCATTATAATTAAAACAATGAAATTGGTTAAAGATTAAAGCTAAAGGCTTGAAATACCTAAAAATCTAATGGGTTTTTGATGTATTTCTAGACCACCAAAACCCTTACCATCTTTAAATATCATCCAAACTCGATTAAATTAATTCCACCTAAATTTGGTGGACATTAATAAAAAAATAATCATTATTTAATCACTTAAACACACCTCTCCTCAAGTATAAATATCACACATCACCACCCCATTTTCAATCCACAAACATGATATAAACGAAATTATATACCAAAAAAAGTTCATATACAATTTATTCTCATAAAATTTATTCATTTCTCACTAAAATACTGAATCCATGGTCTTCAAGGGGTCCTTCAAGGATGTGATATTCAAGAGGTAATTTTCTCAATGGACCTCTCTTATTTTCATTTTATCTTATCAATTCACCTCACATCTTTCAAAAATCATGGAATAATAACTCCAAAATCATGTATATACTGGTATTTAATGATTCCAATGGAATATATTATATCTATTTTTTATTACCTCTACATTTTTAATGAAATGAATATATTGTTCAAATTATTCATTTTAATCCCCTCAGTGAATAATGCAATTGTCCATTTTCCATTACCGCCTCCATGGATTGTAATTAAACATTTATTATCAACAAATGAAACAATAATATTTATATTGTAAAATATTTTATATTCAATAACTAATATATTTACATAATATTAAATAAAATTAATCTATTTTTGGATGTTTGGAAAACCCACAAAAAAGTAACAATTATCATTAACATTTTATCATATTAATCATTCTCATGTATGAAATAAAAATTATAAACTTGAAAATATAGAATTATTGAAGTTTTATTAGTACAATTTAATTTCAATTCTGGTCTTTTATTTCAATTTGAAATGATAATTCATAAAAAAGCATGTCACAACCCGTCCTCGGGGCCCGTGTCGTGACTACCCCAAGCCCGCCATCCAAAGGCCAGGGGCTGGCGACTAGCACCAAGGCATAAATCCCAATAAAAGGTAAGGCATTGCCTTTGAAAAGTAAAAAAGCACCACAGAGTAAGCAAGCGGAAAAGTAAACACTAAGTAAAAACTGTACAAGCTGTGCTTAATGAAAAAGGGGCCAGAAATACAAGCCCAACTGTAAAGTACAACTAAATGGAAAAACAGCTACTGAAAGGAAAAGCCGCAGCGTCGAGTCGTCCTCTGGAAGTCCCACCTGAAGGGTGGGTACAAATAGCATCCACTGCTCCTCGGGTCCACCTGACCGCTCCGAGTACATCCCGCCTAGTGGTCCACCTCAAGGTACCGTCCTGCTCCGCACGCCTCCACCACGATCAATGATGTCCATCGTCTGTAACCAACACAATGTAGTGTGGGCATAGCCCATGCAGGGGTGAGTATAAGCTACTCAGTAGGGACCCCGAGACCCCCTAAGGTCTCCCGAAATCCACAAAGGATAAACCACAAAGGAAAGATACAATCACGATGTAACAACCGACATTTCTTAGGTATATGCCCATACATATACCTAAGTCATCAATTCCCGTTCGGCTCCAACGTCTGAGCCCAAGCACAACCCAGTCCACACAGGAAAGCAAAACATATACCCACACAGGATAGCTCAACACAATCCACAAAGGGGAGTAAACAGTAAATTCACAGAGGATAGCTCAACACAATTCACAAAGGAGAGTAAAAAGTAAATCCACACAGGATAGCTCAACACATTCCACAAAGGAGAGTAAACAGTAAATCCACACAGGATAGCTCAACACAATCCACAAAGGAGTGTAACACAAGATTCAGCTCACACAGGTATACATCAATGAAAAGGTGAAAGAGATGATCATACATAGATACTGAATCATCTAAGCTGGGACCCACATAGGATACAAGACCAGCACTGAGTCATCTAAGCTGGGACCCACATGGGATACAAGACCAGCACAGCTAGGACCCACATAGGATACAAGACCAGCTGGGTTCATTGAGTCCTCTATACTGGGACCCACATAGGATACAAGACCAGTATTGAATCATCTAAGCTGGGACCCACATAAGATACAAGACCATCCCAGCTAGGACCCACATAGGATACAAGACCAGCTGTCTTCATTGATTCATCTATACTGGGACCCACATAGGATACAAGACCAGTATTGAATCATCTAAGCTGGGACCCACATAGGATACAAGACCAGCACAGCGAGGACCCATATAGGATACAAGACCCGCTGTCTTCAATGATTCATCTATACTGGGAACCACATAGGATACAAGAATAGTATTGAATCATCTAAGCGGGGACCCACATAGGATACAAGACCAGCACAACTAGGACCCACATAGGATACAAGACCAGCTGTCTTCATTGATTCATCTATACTGGGACCCACATAGGATACAAGACCAGTATTGAATCATCTAAGCTGGGACCCACATAGGATACAAGACCAGCGCAGCTAGGCCCCACATAGGATACAAGACCGGCTGGCTTAACCGTCGCAATCCACTAAGGATCTGTGGACAATCTTTGTCGCGGTCCACTGAGGATCTCTGCACCGTCGTCGAAGTCGCAGCCAGCACTAGGGTTCCCGCACACAGCAAGCTCGTTCGGGAGGGTCCACTCCACGAGCCGAGAGGCCGATACATCAAATATCACAAAGTCCGAAGTTGATGTATCCAAAAGTTCCGTATCATCAACAGGAACTCAACGTCGCAGACGGCGCGTCAATCGGACGCCCGGACTGAGAGTTATTGGCTTTTTCGTCCCAAGGGCCCGGTTGATTTTTAAGACAAAAAACAACCCGACCATACTCCACCTGCGTCCAAACCTCAGGCGGAGTATGCCAAAAGATCCGTCTCACTTAGAGGAATTCAACAAAGTTGACGGTACATCTATCAGACGTCCGTAAATCAAGATATGAGCGTTACCGCTCCGAGGGCCCGGTTGGTTTCTTGTACGAACCAACTCGGCCGAACCCAAAGTATTCTGAAACCTTGAGTGTGATATACTGAAACTACCATCTCAATCCAAGGATCGTTTTCCGCTGACGACGAGTCATTTGGAGTCCCATAGCTCACGTTATGGGCATTTGACCGAAAATGGTCCGAAGATGGGTGGTCCGGGCACGGGCCGACCCGGCCCGACCCCCCTGGGTCGGCCGAACCCAGTCCGACTCGGTCCGACCCGGTCGGACCGGTCTGGCTCGGCCAGGGCCGGTCCGGCTCGGCTCGGCCGAGCGGCCGACGCGGGGGGAGCCGTCGCCCCGCGTGACACCCTCACGGCACCCGCAGGGTGTCGGCCAGACAGCCGGACGCGGCTGAAGCCGCGTCCCGAGTGACGCGGGGGGGGGGGGGAGGGGGAGCCGCCGCCCCTACGTGACACCCCCGCGACACCCGCAGGGTGTCTCCCTGGTGACCAGATGCGGCCACAGGCGCCACCGCCGCGGCCGGTGCCACGACGGTCTCGTCCGGCGGCGCGCTGGGCGCCGCCGCCGGCTTCCGCGGGCCACCAGAGTCGCTCAGGTGGTCCGTTTTCCTTCCCGTCTGCACCGTTGTTCCTCCCTGGATCCGTTCTTCACTACGGAATCATCAAACTTCCATTGCTGCACGTTCCATCATCACTCGTCAAATCCGCACAACCACGAAGAACAGCGGAGGGTTGTCAGGCCGTGTTTGTTTGGCCCGCACCCTCCGCGTTAGATATAAACAACGGGAGAACCTTTATTCCACACAGGAAACAAAACTTTTAGTAAATTAAAATTGTTCACGAATCCGGTTCTTTAAATTTTTAAAGAAACATTTACAGGAATATAAAAAGGGGTAATTCCAAAACAAAAATCCCTACCTCGTTAGTCGTCGTCGTATGCACGTTCTTCGTGGAAATGCTCGTCGCCGAAGGAGGGGATCGTCGCGTCGTTGCGGAAAGGCATCGTGTCGTCGCGGAAAACGGCGTTGAGTTGGCAAACTCAACGGACCAAGAAACAGCAGATTTAATTAAATTATAAATAATTAAATCTGTGTTTCGGTGAAAACCACAAAAGAGATTAAAAAGAAAGTCCGAGACTCTTACCTCAAGCAGCTGATCGAAGATTCGCTGCGGAGGAAGAGACGTCGCAGAAGAACGTTGCAGGAAAGGAACGTCGGCGTCGCAGAACACGGCTTCACGTCATCAACTTCCACGGTTTCAGTGATCTTCATCGGGGGCCGGCATTCATCGCGTTCTTCACGTTCTTCACGTTCTTCGTGAAGGAGGATGAAGGTTCAAGAACTCTGACAAACCTCTCAACGAGTAATCCTCCAAAAAGACTAGTTAGTCTTATTTTATTATTACACCAATAAACGAAAAAGGGGTAAGTAATGACCCATCAATTCGTTGTATTAATTCAACAAAAGTAGCAGCTCATTTAATTTACGAAATTAACCACCCAATTAAATGGTCTATTAAGAATTTAAGAAAATGCGTCAGTTGACTTTCATAATGACGGGTTTTCACGGGTACGTTACTTAGCAGAAAGAAACGGTGGGGCTCGTGTGGGCCCCACCTCACAAATATCCTACCAAGAGGGTAGGATATTCTTGGATAGTACCCTATCCATTTCAACTCAGTTTAAGCCGCTTTTCAGTGGCTTCAAGTGGCTTCAAAGTGTCTTAAGTGAAATAAAATAAAGTTGTCGAAAAATTATTTTATTTTTTAACATTAAGCCCGAAAATTAAAAACCACACACGAGCAAATGCAACTCCGGAAGAGGCGTTTCTAAGCGAATACCGGCACTGTGATTTCATCGGTGCCCTCAGAACTCGATTCCGGGCACCAGTTCAAAAGTTAGAAAAACCCACTCGTCTGTTCACTGAAAGTACCCGAGCCAAACATTGGAAAATGATTTCGGCCACACCGGGCCTCGGAATCAGGTGCCGTCAAAAACTGTGCTCTTGTAAAATTCAAAGAAAATTAAGAAAAAAATTTCCTTGAAATTTATGGGTCTTTATAATACTCCCACCACAGGGATTTACGTCCTCATAAAGCTTCAACACAAACTAGGGAAACAAAGGTGGTACTGAGCACGCATCAGAGCCTCCCACTCCCATGTGCCCCCTAGAGGTTCTCATGCTGCCATATGATGCACACTAGAGGAATCGATTGTCCACATAGGACCCGCTCTTGTCGATCCCCGATCTCCACTGGGACCTCCGCAAAAGTTGTCCCATCATCAAATATCAGCTCTCCATGGTCAAAGGTTTGCATTGGGTCGTGCACGTATCTCCAAATCTGAGATACGTGGAAGACGTCGTGCACCCGGTGCAACTAAGGTGGTAGATTCAGGCGATAAGCCACCTCGCCAACCCTGCTGAGGACCTGGAAGGGTCTGATGAAGCGTGGAGACGACTTGCCGCCTCGGCCAAAACTCCGTAAACCACGTCGAGGTGAGACACGCAAGAAGACATGGTCACCATCCTCGAACTCTAGTGGCCTCTACCTTCTGTCATAATAAGACTTCTGCCGGCTCTGAGCTGTATTCATCCGCCCCTGGATGACCTGGACCATCTTAGCCGTGGCCTGGACCATCACTGGCCCCACAAGAGCTGCTAAGAATTCTTCTTTGCCGATAAGAGAAATATGGTCCCATCCCCTGGATGAACCACATACTTTTCCTAATACAGTCAATACCGACATGGATGATACTAATCCATACCAAGGATGACGTCGCAAGGCCTCGACGCTACTACCAAGAGATCCAACCGTTACTCTCACCTCCAAGGGTTGACTCACACTGTCGGCATCAGTGTGTGGTAACTGGGTCTCCTCCAGTAGATGTCTCACAAGTGATGGTCAAGTCAACACTCAAAACTGGAACCTCTTAGTAACAACATAAAGAGTACCGGAATGAAGACATCACAAGGTATGCGTCTTTTATTATAGCAGATCATAATACAAAGACACTACACAACAGCAACAAGGAACAAGAAGTACAAAGGATGAATCCACTAGTTCCGCTCCTGTCCATCTGCTCCCAGAGCTCCATGATCGAAGGCCTCTGCTGCCTGAAGCTGAGCTCTCCCAGGTCCACCAACTCCCTGCGGTCGGGTTGGACCTCCTGGTGGTGGTGGTGGCAACACCTCAAAGTGTCTCCCACCATTGGCTACTCAGCCAGCTCCTCTGCCTCTTCCGCCTGCACCCTGCGGACCACCGTGGCCGAACCTCTGTATGGGAGGTCCCTCTACCGCCTTCTGCTCATCTGCATGACGAGTCAGGCAGTCTCGAGCCATTTGACCTCGCCCGCTGCATGTGTAGCAATGCTTGCCCCTCGTGTAGCTGGCTCTCCTTCGGGTGCCCCGCACAGCCGAATCTTCATCCTGAGACTGCCCATCTGATGGTCTGGCCCCCTTGGACCTCTGTGTCACCTTTCTACTGCCAGCTGCAGAAGACCCTGTTACGGGCCGTCCTGCGGAGGGCCCTGCCACTGGAGCCTACTCGGTGAAAAAACTCTCCACTATAAGGGCTCTCTCCAACACCTCTGCCTGCGTCGAAATGTTGAGGGAGATCATCGAAGCCCTGATCTCATGACTCAGTCATTGCTCGAAGGTCCGGGACCGGAAGAACGGGTCCCGTACCATATATGTGGAGTAGCACCAGAGAACAGTAAATTTCGCCGAGTACTGGGTCACTGTCAAGCTGCCCGGCCGTAACTGAAGAAGATCCTGAATGCGCACCGCACAGAGGGTGGCTGGGATGAACTCGGAGCGGAAGATTCTCTCAAAGTCCGTCCAGAGAAGAGATGTCTCGTCGTGCACCTGGAGCATCAAGCTCCACCATCGGCCTGCTACTGCGTGCAATAGGCTCGCCGCGAGGATCACCATGAGGTCTATTGGTGTCCTCACTAGCCTGAAAACTCGCACCACTGCCTCCAGCCAGTCCTCGGCTGCCTGGGGGTCCGTCTCCCCACGAAACCTGGGTGGTGACTGGCGCTGGAACTCATGCATGGCTCCAAGGAGACGTGCATAATCAACGGTCATGGCTGGAAGCATTGGTGGCTCGACAGGTAAAGGTACCGTCGGTGCCTCTGCTGACAAGGAGCCCTGCACCGAGGCCTTGTCGCTCGGTGGGATGTCATCACGCTCTACTATCGGAACCCTAGTTGGCTGATGTCGTGGGGCCATCCTGAAAGAAGCAGGTGAGCCACGGTCATAACTTTAAACCTGGTGAGCTGACACAAGTAATCACAATGAAAACTTGAACACACATTTAATCAATGTTTTCATGCATTAAGTTGGAAATCAGAAGTCAGGGTCCATGTGTACGGATACGTCGGCTGCCGCACCAACACTGGACTCCCAGAACTTATAACCCCACCCAATACGATAAACACTATTGCTTCACAAAGAAGAAAGATCAGATTCTCCGGTAGAACTGACCACCTTTGATACCAATTTGTCACGACCCGTCCTCGGGGCCCGTGCCGTGACTACCCCAAGCCCGCCTTCTAAAGGCCAGGGGCTGGCGACTAGCACCAAGACGTAAATCCCAACCAATGGGAAGGAATTGCCTTTGAAAAGTAAACAAGCACCATAGAGTAAGTATGCGGAAAAGTGAACACTAGGTAAAAACTGTACAAGCTGTGCTGAAAGAAAAAGGTTTCGAAAATACAAGCCCAACTGTAAACTACAACTGAAAGGAAAAACAGCTACTGAAAGGAAAAGCCACAGCGTCGAGCCGTCCTCTGGAAGTCCCACCTGAAGTGTGGGTAGATATAGCCTCCACTGCTCCTTGGTTCCACCTGACCGCTCCGAGTACGTCCCGCCCAGTGGTCCACCTCCAGGTATCGTCCTGCTCTGCACGCCTCCACCACGATCAGCGCTGTCCGTCGTCTGCAACCAACACAACGTAGTGTGGGAATAGCCCGTGCAGGGGTGAGTATAAGCTACTCAGTAGGGACCCCGAGACCCCCGAAGGTCTCCCGAAATCCACAATGGATAAACCACAAAGGAAAGATACAATCACGAAGTAACAACCGACGCTGCTTAGGTATATGCCCATACATATACCTAAGTCATCAATTCCCGTTCGGCTCCAACGTCCGAGCCCAAGAACAATCCAGTCCACACAGGAAAGCAAAACGTATACCCACACAGGATAGCTCAACACAATCCACAAAGGGGAGTAAACAGTAAATCCACACAGGATAGATCAACACAATCCATAAAGGAGAGTGAACAGTAAATCCACACAGGATAGCTCAACACAATTCACAAAGGAGAGTAAACAGTAAATCCACACAGGATAGCTCAACATAATCCACAAAGGAGAGTAACACAAGATTCATCTCACACAGGTATACATCAACGAAAAGGTGAAAGAGATGATCTGACATAGATACTGAGTCATCTAAGTTGGGACCCATATAGGATACAAGACCAGCACTGAGTCATCTAAGCTGGGGCCCACATAGGAAGAAGACCAGCACAACTAGGACCCACATAGGATACAAGAACATCTGTCTTCATTGATTCATATATACTGGGACCCACATAGGATACAAGACCAGTATTGAATCATCTAAGCTGGGACCCCCATAGGATACAAGACCACCACAGCTAGGACCCACATTGGATACAAGACCAGCTGTCTTCATTGATTCATCTATACTAGTACCCACATAGGATACAAGACCAGTATTGAATCATCTAAGCTGGGACCCACATAGGATACAAGACTAGCATAGCTAGGACCCACATAGGATACAAGACTAGCTGTCTTCATTTATTCATCTATACTGGGACCCACATAGGATACAAGACTAGTATTGAATCATCTAAGCTGGGACCCATATAGGATACAAGACCAGCACAGCTAGGACCCACATAGGATACAAGACTGCCTATCTTCATTGATTGATCTATACTGGGACCCACATAGGATACAAGACCAGTATTGAATCATCTAAGCTGGGACCCACATAGGATACAAGACCAGCACAGCTAGGACCCACATAGGATAAAAGACCAGCTGTCTTCACTGTCGCAGTCCACTGAGGATCTCTGCACAATCGTCGTCGCGGTCCACTGAGGATCTCTGCACCGTCGTCGAAGTCGCAGCTAGCACTAGGGTTCTCGCACACAGCAAGATCGTTCAGGAGGGTCCGCTCCACGAGTCGAGAGGCCGATACATCAACTGTCACAAAGTATGAAGTTGATGTATCCAAAAGTTCTGTATCATCAACAGGAACTCAACGTCGCAGACGGCGCGTCAATCGGACGCCCGGACTGAGAGTTATTGGCTTTTTCGTCCCAGGGCCCGGTTGGGTTTTAAGGAAAAACCAACCGGACCGTACTCCACCTGCGTCCATAGCTCGGGCGGAGTATTCCAAACGATCTGTCTCACTTAGAGGAATTCAACGAAGTCAACGGTACGTCGATTGGACGTTCGTAGCTCAAGATATGAGTGTTTCCACTCTGAGGGCCCGGTTGGTTTCGTGTACGAACCAACCCGGCTGAACCCAAAGTATTCCGAAATCTTGAGTGTGATATTCCGAAACGGCCTTTTTGATCCTAGGATCGCGTTTCCATTGACGGCGAGTCATTTGGAGGCCCGTAGCTCAAGTTACAGGCATTTGACCGAAGACGGTCCGAAGACGGGGGGTCCGGGCCCGGGCCGACCCGGCCCGACCGCCCCTCGGTCGGCCGAACCCGGTCGGACCGGTCTGGCTCGGCTAGGGCCGGTCCAGCTCGGCTCGACCAAGCGGCTGATCGGCCGACACGGGGGGAGCCGCCGCCCCGCGTGACACCCCCGCGACACTCGCGTGGTGTCGGCCAGACAGTCGGACGCGGCTGAAGCCGCGTCCCGAGTGACGCGGGGGGGGGGGGGGGGGTGGGGGGGAGCTGCCGCCCCCGCGTGACACCCCCGCAACACCCGAGGGCAGCTCCCTGGTGACCGGACGCGGCTTCAGCCGCGTCCCGCGCGCACCAGACCCGCGCGCACCGGACCCGCGCGGCCGCGAGTCCGCGGGCGCCGCCGCCGGCTTCCGTGGGCCACCGGAGTCGCTCCTGTGGTCCGTTTTCCTTCCCATCTGCGCCGTTGTTCCTCCCGGGATCCGTTCCTCACTGTGGAATCATCACACTTCCATTGCATCACGTTCCGTTGTCGCCCTTCAAATCTGCACAACCACGAAGAACGACGGAGGGTTGTCGGGCCGTGTTCGTTTGGCCCGCACCCTCCGCGTTAGATATAAAGAACGGGAGAACCATTATTCCACACAGGAAACAACAATTTTAATAAATTAAAATTGTTCAAAAATCCGGTTCTTTAAATTTTTAAAGAAACATTTATTGGAATATAAAAAGGGGTAATTCCAAAACAAAAATCCATACCTCGTTGGTCGTCGTCGTACGCACATTCTTCGCAGAAATGCTCATTGCGGAAGGAGGGGATCGTCGCGTCGTCGCGGAAAGGCGTCGCGTCGTTGTGGAAACCGGCGTTGAGTCGACGAACTCAACAGACCAAGAAACAACAAATATAATTTAATTATAAATAATTAAATCCGTGTTTCAGTAAAAACCACAAAGGAGATTAAAAAGAAAGTCCGAGACTCGTACCTCAAGCAGTTGATCGAAGATTTGCTGTGGAGGAAGAGACGTCATAGAAGAACGTTGCAGGAAGGAAACGTCATTGTCGCGGAACACAGTTTCGCGTCATTGACTTCCATGGTTTCGGCGATCTTTGTCGGAGGCCGGCGTTCTTCGCGTTCTTCGCGTTCTTCGTGAAGGAGGATGAAGGATCAAGAACTCTGACAAACCTCTCAATGAGTAATCCTCCAAAAAGACTAGTTGGTCTTATTTTATTATTACGCCAACAAACGAAAAATGGGTAAGTAACGACCCATCAATTCGTTGTATTAATTCAATGAAAGTAACAGCTCATTTAATTTACAAATTAGACCACCCAATTAAATGGTCTGTTAAGAATTTAAGAAAACGCGTCAGTTGACTTTCATAATGATGGGTTTTTGCGGGTGCGTTACTTAGCGGAAAGAAACAGCGGGGATCGTGCGGGCTCCACCTCAAAAATATCATACCAAGAGGGGTGGATATTCCTTGATAGTACGCTATCCGTTTCAACTTAGTTTAAGCCTCTTCAAGTGGCTACCAAGTGGCTTAAGTGAAATAAAATAAAGTTGTCGAAAAATTATTTTATTTCTTAACTTTAAGCTGAAAAATTAAAAACCACACCCGAGCAAACACAACTTCGGAAGAGGCATTTCTAAGAGAATACTGGTGTTGTGACTTCATCGGTGCCCTTAGAATTCGATTCTGGGCACCGGTTCAAATGTTAGAAAAACGCGCTTGTCTGTTCACTGAACATACCTGAGCCAAACTTCAGAAAATGATTCCGGGCATACCGGGCCTCGGAATTAGGTACCGTCAGAAACTGCGCTCTTGTAAAATTTCAAAGAAAATTAAGAAAAAATATTCTTGAAATTTACGGGTCTTTACAAAGCATAATTTAACCGACTAAAAAATCATGAAATGAACACTCATAACACATTGAAAATAATGAAATATTATTAATGAATGGATGAAACAATGATATAAAATGATTATAAATGGAATTAAAAATATGAGTATAATTCTATAATGTATTATTAATATTATTTAAACCATTATTAATGAGGTTTAATAATTCCACACTAAAGGGAAGTGTCAGGTATGTGTTTCACATCTCACATTTACTTCTTTGAGATATATGCATTAATAACCAAATATTTCTTTAGTGTGGTTTGTATACTTATCTTTAATATATCATATCATCATTGTAACTACCTTCAAGTTATACAATGTAACATAATTTAATTATTAAATTTTTGGGGAAAATGATTTGACTGATTACAAGTTCTAAGGTATCTCTTAATTTAATTTTCCTTCATTGGGATAAACTAATATTTAATTGTTCATGTCAAGATATGGTTATGTTTCAACTAACATCATATTATATCCTAGATTATTCTTACATTTTATGTGTAATATTTAGTGTATTCATATAATAGGTTTATTTTATTAATCATATGATATTTGGAAGGGATAGTCTCAAATTCACTTAATTGAGGAATATTTTAATATAATGAGTCTAATTTATTTTTTATGGTGTATATATTATACCTTGGTTTTTATTTTTAATAATAATTTATTGAAAATTCATCTCTATTAATTTTCTATTCTTCCTATATTATGAATTTTATTATTACATACACCATAATACATTTTTATATATAGTGTTTAAATTTTATAATATTGGATTAGTTAGGGTAATATTGTAAAATATCAATCTTATAATCAATAAGAATATTTTTTATAATAAAAATTGATCCAATTAAAAATTAGATATATAATGAATGATTTTGACATCATGTATTGGGTGGGTACCATATAGGGAAAATCCCGTTGAGGTATTCGTAGTCCCATATGATAAATAATGTGGCCAAATTATATCAATGTTTTCCAAATAAGATTAAAATATCTTGTAATGTGTCTTCAATGTAATGGTATAATGTTCCTAGGAATCATGTCATCCAATAATTAAGATTTTACATTATTAATTTTTCAGTTATTATTATATATGATATTTTAACTATAATATTACATTTGGATTTAAATGGTGGAAAATATATTTATTAAATAGATTTCCTTTTTTGTTTTACTACCTTTATATATTGATTATGTATTATTTATAATAAATTACTTCTTCTTAATGAAAATATAACGAAAAATATGAGCTCATTATTTTAATTTTTCTTTTTTCCCTATGGTGTGAGGATGAAATGTTTGAATGAGTTTATGAATGGGAACAAATCTGTTTTTAGTGTTTTACTTACCAATTAAATAAGGATAATATGTATGTATCAAGTTCTTCAATAATACCAAATAGATTAGTCCTTATTGATGTTATCACCTGTACCCAGTTCTTGTGTAATAAATTTTCACTCCATCAATGGGATACTGAGGTTGGGGTTTTATAGAATGTATGAAATAATAATTATTATAATAATTTGTAAGAAGAGTATATAATAAACAAATCCAATGTGATAAAAAAGATTATTATTTATATATTTTATGAAAAAATTTCCATAAGAGGGATTTCATATGGATCAACACTCATTATGATTATGGTATAACATAGTGTGTTTTATTATTTAGCGATGGATCCTAATATATGGAAGGGAATCAATGCCCATCAATAGTGTATTTATTTCCCCCCTGAGAAATCCAACACAACTAGTGATGCAAGTCAATGGTGACCATTGATCTAGAATACTATAGATGAAGATTAAATAGAAAACATGGAATGTAGTGATTTTGATGAAACATTATTCAAAAAATATATCGATCATGTTCAATAAATTTAAATGAATATAAAATTCATTCTGCCAAACCAAAAGGAAGAAGAGAGTGTCGTGAAGTATTGGGATTAAATTATAAGACTAACTGAGTTTTCTTCAAATGACATAAGAAATTTAGAATGAATAATTGATCGTTTCATTAATGTTTGTATACTAAGTATCCAAAGGTCGTTGCATTCTCTATCATTTTCATCATATAAAGAATGTGTCATCAAAAAAGTTGATGAATTTTATAGATCCTACATATTTAATGGGAAAATAATTGAATAATAGATTGGCTATGAATAATGAGAATGGTAAATATCCAATGATGAAAAAAGGGATAATGAAATTTCAATTGAGGGAGATTTTTGGAGATAAACATCTTGTGATTTGGGTATGGGGTACATTATTCAGTTACAAATTTGGAGAAATGGGTAATCAATATCATGAATATAATAGGAAAAAAAGTAATGATATTTAGTGTGTCAATAGAAATTAAATGTGGAATCACTCAAATCAATGTATTGGGCATCCAAGGAATATACTATAAAATAGGCCATGGGGAGATGGCCAGGATTATAAAATCATTACTACTGAGGTAAAAGTACCCAATGACAAAGTAGAATGTATAATAATATGATCTTCAAATGTTTCCCATTAATTTATTTTATTATGTATCCTCACACTCTTACAGAGACATTCATGATATTCAGATAAATAACATGTATAATCTACCATGCAATGATGATTTATATTATCATCTTCATAGATAACATAATTTTTCAAATATGGATATTTTTTTCTAGTTAACATTAATTATGAACAATAAAATAAGATATTCTGAATAAATATTTTTGATGACGGTATGAACATTATGTGTTTATAGTAATGTTGATTTCACACCCCACAACACCATTTTATTAATGCATGTAAGGAATAGAGTATTCAAGGAATAATTGATAATTCCTTTCACGTACTGATTGATAATATAATAGTGTATTCCAAAAGTAATAAGTACTGTTAAAATCAATTGTTGATAAATCTCTAGGATCATATAAGAAATGAGTTATAGGGAAATTTTGAAATTTTGAATTTTGAATTTAAAAAATTTTGTGTTATTTCTATATTGTCTCTAAAGATGGAATCTCATTTGATACTCAGAATAAAATAAAAGTCAAATAATGTAATACACCAACATACATAACAATGATATGTAATTTAATTGTTTTAGCAGGTTACTATCAGTGTTTCTATCATAGTTTTTCACAATTAGATATCTCCATAACTATGATCACATGTAAAGCTGTTTAATTTTTATAGAGAAAATAATGTGACAATGAATTGGATAATTGAAAATAATATTCCACAATGCTCCAATTCTAATTATAACTACATAAAATTATGGTTTTTTAATATATAATGTTGTATAAAATAAATAACTAGGTTGTTTTCTAAGGAAAATTGATAAAGTTTTAGCATATGCTTCAACGATGTTGTAGACTCATGAATAAAATTATAAAACTGGTGATCATTAGTAATCAACTATAATCGTTTCTATTCCGATATAGAGACACTATATCAATGGTTAATAATTTGATATATATAATTGCCACAATATTTGGAAATATATCTTTATATTGAATTTAATCAACATGATACAACAGTGATGGATCAATTTACTCAAAGATTATAATTTCTCAGTACACTTCTACATAAGCAAATAAAATATTGTTGAATATGTATGAAGTATGAAATATCATGTACTTCTGGCACAAATGAGGACTGAGAGTGATCATATGTCCATGTATTTATAAAACATGGAAGTATGATTATTAATCAAGGGGAGGTAATTATACTTTTTCAAATTATTGGAAAAACCACTTTATTGGAAAAGATAAAATGATCCCAATCATATGATGATAATTTTTATAATTAAATAATATATATTAATGATGGAAATTTTTTTAGGATTTGTATGTGAAGATGGTGTTTTTATATTTTGAATGTTGTTAGGTTTTCCATAAATACCAAAGATAAATAGGGATCTATTGGATGATTCCCAATGCATAAATTTCATTATTCACCATGGTAGTGCCATGATGTATCAGGATCTGAAGGAAGAATTTTTTGTCTGATAATATGAAGCTTGAAACTGTATACTATATATTAAGATGCATAGTTTCTCATTAGTTGAAATTTATGATAATTAATCATAGAGGGATCATGAAACCACAACCCATTCTTATATGAATATGAAATGACATTACGATGGACTTCATAAATGGACTACTAATGAACCCCCAAACGAATGATGTGATACGGGTTATTATTGATCGATATAAAAAATTAACCAATTTTATTACTATAAGGGAATATTTACCTCTTGAGATCATAACAAGACTCTATATTAAATTCATTTTAAGACTTTATGGTGAGGATCTATCGATTGTGTATCATTAAGATCCTAGTTTTATAATAAAATTCTATATGAGTCTTTAGAAGGCCCAAGCTATGGAGATTCATTTGAGCACTGCCTACTATGATAAAACTAATGGATAGTATTAAATGACTATTATAACATTAGAAAAAATATTGAGAACATGCTCATTTTACTTTCATTTTATGTGGGATAATTATATAACTTTGGTATATTTTTCCTACAATAATTGTTTTAATTCAAGTATTCACATTGTGGCATATGAAGCATTATAATGATAGAGATGTCATACTCATACATGATGGGATTAATTTGGTGGATGGAATATTATAGGCATAAATCATATAGGAGTGACAACCAAAATGGAAAATACTATATAGGCTCAAATTATATCATCTCATAGTATGAAAAAGAGTTATGATGTCCACTAAAGAAGTGATTTCTAAAATCATGTTGGAGATCACATATTTCTAAAAGTATCTCTGTAGAAGGGTGTTTGGATTTTTTAAAAGAAGGGAAAAATAATCCCCATGTACATCAGAAAAATTAATATTCTAAAAATAATTGGATAAGTAGAATACCTATTATCATGGATACAAATTCTCTCCAACATTCATTATGTTTTCAACATATTGTTGTTATGGATTTATATGCCAGAATGAACCCTTATACTCAACTATGATGAGATAGAACTTGAACTAGATCCTTATAATTGTGATTATCTTATGAAAATTTATGGAACTGGAGAGTATGTATTGATAAATTGAACAACTCTGTTGGTAAATATTCCTTAGAGAAACAATAAAATAGAAGAAGCAATTTGGTAACTTGTGGTTGTAATGATGAAGAACCACCCTCAAATTTTAATGAAGGTAATATGTGTAACGTCCGGGATATGAGTGCCAAACAACAGGTTCCCTGAACCCAGTTTTTCACATGACCTCAAGCACATTTCCTCAAATTACAGAGTCTGTCAACTTGCAGCGAGGGACTAGGTTTTATATTTTGGAAACTATGCCCTCATTTTTTAAAGTGTAGCACAGCGGAACAAAATATAAACATACAAAAGTGGAAGAAGTAAACAATAAAAACATGAAATTTTGTAATGGAAATGAAGTAAATGATAACCAATAGTCATATATATGATGATGCAACATGTCCCTATCTAATAAAGCATCCAAAATATTATACACTACAATCTAAAAAAGTACAATAGAAGGTACAAAGTACAGCAAAACAAAACCAAGGTAGTGTAATGGGAACTCAGCAGCATCACAAGCCTAAGATCGGTCCCATGCTCTCCTACTTCTCTGAAAAAATCATGTACCTATGTAGGGACCCTTGATGTTATCAACACAAGTAGCAATCTATTATATTTGGGCCCAAGACATGACCCAAGGGGTGTCAGAAATAGATCTTATTATGCAACCACTAAGAGCCCATGCAAAACTGTCAGTGAAAATATTCAACAATAGTGTGCAATAATGAAATGCAATAAAATAAAATGTACTCAAAAGTAAATATTCCTACATGTTATATTTCCATTTTAATAATTATATAACAATTCAACATATTTGAATTATGAGTTTTCATAAGACTCAAACTCGGCGAAAAATCTATTATAAAGTGCCACAATGGAAACCAAAAAAATCCATCTAACATGTAAAAGTTAATAATAATACCAAGATTGTGCTTTATCTTGGAATGTACAACCTAAGAAATTGCCACAGTGAATATTCAATGTAAAAATTGTCCTCAGACATGTATATCCTTACCCTCCAACATTCAGAATTGAAACCCTTAGTTTACTTCCCCCAGGAATAATGATTATTTCCCTCAAGCATACGAGATATTTCTCTCTGGCATGGAAGCTACTGCCCTCAGGCATATGAAATTATTCCCTCAGGTTAACTAAAACCTTGCCCTCAGGCTAAACAAAACACTACCCTCAAGCATTCCATATGATAAGAAAGTAACCCGGATGAGCCCAATGCATAAGCAAAAATTTTATATATTCCCACTCTAGAAAACTCGTAACATTCTATAAACACGGCAAACCCATGGGTTGTACTCCTCATGTATTAATCATGTTTTAACGATCACAAATCCTATTACTGGTAATTTATCTCAATCTAAATTGGTCATCTTGATAATGCTCTTTAGTCTCAATAATAACTACACATCTTGTTTTAATGATAAAAAATCATATTGATGTTAATTACTCTCTTTATTATTTAAAAGTCTTCTACATGATCACACATCTCAATTATATTATCATGTCTTTATATTTATGATTCAAGTTCTCTTACTCTATAATGATTAAACTTAATCCATATTTTTCATATTATTATCTAAGTCTAAATACAGATATTTGTCTATATATAGAGACACCGTGATGTTTGACACAGTAAGACAGACTGTGTACAAGACATAGTTAGAGTGACCCCGACACCGTGAAGGACACACCGTGAAGGACACACCATGAAGGACACACCGTGAAGGACACACCGTGAAGGAAACACCGTGAAGGACAAACCGTGACTAAAACACTATGAGCTACTCCTCAAGACTGAGACACCGTAATGTACATACCGTGAAGCACTTACCGCGAATCACTTACCGTGAATCACTTACCGTGAAGCAATTACCATGAACCACATACCGTCAAGACTATACCATGAAGAATACATCGTTTACATAAGCACTGCGACACAGTTTCTTAACTTTTATTCAATAGTATTTAAATAATACTAAAGATCATATTTGATGTTTTTAATGCAATTAATGTTATTTAATGATAGTTTTTGGCATGTCAAGAAACTTTATCTTGTACCTATGAAAAGAGAATAACTTCTACTGCCAGAACGAGTGGAATATAAGGAATATTGAGATGCAGTACATGTAACAAGTGTAAGCAGTGGTGCACATGTGTGACGATACAACAAGAACTTACATTCAACCTATAGCACTGTGCTAAACAAAAAGAACAATCCTGATCAAGAAGGAGATTGCAATACATTAAAAGAACTCTTATTATTGTAATCCAACACCACTGAAGAACACACGACGAATCAAGAGATCATTTTCACTCCTGTAGAACACAAGCTGAACTACGATACTCTGTTTTTCAACAGAAAAACCAGAGAAGTACGAAGAAGAAATTCTGCTGAATCCAACGAGTCAAGAGCTGCATTGCTAATCACTAGAGCTTTCTAAAGTCTTATATGTTATATTTATGTAATTTTTTATTTACTTATAGTAGTGTGGTGTACTCTTTATATCTCACGCACACACTGTATCCTATACTAAACTAGAGGATTTCAAAATCCTCACTCTAAAACTCTTACCTCTTGTTTACCCACGTAATCTATGGAAGAGGCCCTTGTGGGGCATGATCTCTGTTTTGTTTCCCACGAAGAACAGTGGTATAGGTCCTTGTGTGTCCTGGGCAGTTGTGTAAACTTTTTTTAACCCCGATCCAGGGTGTGGATCAAATTTATATAAATTTCGAAGGACTAAGTCTTGGCTAAAGAATGATCCTCTTGTTACATCTACTGTGCATATTTAGTTTATGTTTAAAGTATACTACATATATCTTTTACACTCTACTACTATTACGTTGAAATACAAAACTATTTTAAAGCTACTTTGATAGTTAAATTAGAAAGTGTTTACACTTATTGTAAATCAGTAGGTTAGTTCCAAAAGTTAGTTTGATCTTGTGGTTAAATTAACTGAGACCTAATCAATCTTTGAGAAGCTAAGTGAACATTTACAATATGTATAAATTCAAAATAGTTTAACTTGGTTTATAAATTAGGAAATTTTAAATAGAAAATATTTTAACAACAATTTTAATTGGAACATAATTCACCCCCCTCTTGAGTATCCACTCCGACCACCATTTGGTATCAGAGGTTGTTTTTATTTAAAGAATTTTTTTTTGAAATGCTCTGTTTTTCAACTATGATTTTAGTTGCATCTTTAAAGATATTAAATTAATGTTAGGTCTAAATTTTATCTCATTAATTATACTTTCTAAAATCTAGCTATGGACAATAGACTAGAGGGTGATGATACTAACAGTACACCTTTTTTCAATGGTAAAAACTATGCTCACTTGAAGATTAAAATGAAAATTCATTTAGAAATCAGGGGTTTTGATATTTGGATTGCTATATAATTTCAATATAAAATTTTTGAAACAGAAAGAACAACTTGGGATGAACCTACAAAGACTGCCTACAATAATAATTATAAGTCAATGAATGCCATGTACTGTACTTTAGGAGATGAAGAGTTTAACGGAATTTCTGCTTGTAAAACTGCTTTTGAAATTTGGGATACTTTAGGTGTTTCTCATGAAGGAACAACCAGTGTTAAAGAAATGAGATTGAATACATATGCTATTAAATCTGACAATTTTAAAATGAATACCGATGAACCTATTTCTGATATGTATCTCAAGTTCCATGAGATAGTCAATACAATGAATTCACCTAGAATGGTTGTTCCAGCAAAGGAACAAATTATGAGGATACTGAGATGTTTACCAGACCGATGGAAAGGCACATCTGTTTCAATAAGAGATTCATGTGACATTGGAGCTCTACCTGTCAAAGAGCGGATTGGTAAGATTATGATGTATGAGGAAGAACTCAAGGTGAATAAAAAGGAAGACGGTGAACCAAAAAGTAAATCAGAGGATTTCAAGACTACTTCTTCAAAGAACAAGGACAATGAAAAAAACTAAAATACACACTGACAGTTCAACAAGTGAATGTTCAGACTCTGATAGTGATGCTAAAATGGATTAGATAGCCCGAAGGTTTAAGAAATTTTATAGAAAGAATAATTTTTTTATAAAATCAAATTACAATGGAAAGTATGAAAATAAGGGACATTGAAAGAAGGACTGGAAAAATCCAGATAATAGTTATGGAGTTGTTTTCTATGAGTGTAAAAGAAAAGGACACATTATGGAAGACTTCCCAAAGCTAAAATTCAAGAATAAATGTGATTATAATGATAGTAAGTACAAGAAAGCTATGAAGGCCACCTGGAGTGCTTCTGAAGACAGCGCAAGTGAATCAGAAATGTCTGATTCTGAAAAGAATCAATCCAACATGTGTTTCATGACAAACACATCTGAGATAACCTTATATTCTTATGTTTTAAATTCTTATTATTCTGGAGATGATGAAAAATCTGATTCGGATTATGAAAACAAGACTAGTGAGGAATTATTTGAATATTGTAATATGCTGGAGGAGACATGCAATGAAATTAAGGATAAATAAAAATCATTAAAGAAAAGGCATGCTCTCACTAATACTCTTAAAACTGAACTTACTATTGGCAAAGAGAATAATTCTCAACTGTTAAAGGAAAATACCGAACTGAAAATGTCTAATGAGAAGCTGAGAAAAGACTTAGACAATTTCACAAATAGAAAGGATACACTAACTAAAATTCTAGGAAAGCAAGTACCACCGAAATACACTACTGTAATAGGCTACAAACCTGGACAGAGATAGTTTACTAAGAATAGATTTATTCCTAAATCTGGACAGAATACTGCTAGTTCTAGTTCTGGAAATCCCTATACTTTAACTAGTTATTCACATAGTTATAAATCAAAAAGTGTTTATCTTTCAAAATATATTGATTATGTAAATTATATGAGACCCATCAGACAAATTTGGGTACCAAAATCATTGATTTCTAACCTATCTGGACCCATGAAGATCAGGGTACCAAAATCACACTCTATCTAAAATTGTATTATAGGAAACCTGCTTGACGATTTCCCACAAGAAGACATGGTATTCGGAAAGTGGATGTTCAAGAAATATGTATGGGGATTAATCATGTATCAAGAGTTTAATAAATGTTGATGGATGCTATGTCACCTTTGGTGATAATTCTAAAGTAAAGATCATCGTCCTGGGAAAAATTGGTAACACGGATTCAGTTTTAATTTCTAAAGTTTTATTTGTCAATGGACTAAAATATAATCTGTTAAGTATTTCTCAATTATGTGATGATGGTTTTAATTTCATGTTCGAAAATTATTCATGTAATGTTTATAATTCAAAAAATGTTTTAGTATTTTATGCTTTAAGAAATGAAAATGTATATGCTGTTGATCTAAATTCCTTAGCTAAACACAATGTTACCTATTTAAATGCCTTTTATAAATAGTCATGGTTGTGGAATAAGAGATTAGGACACTACAATATACACTCACTCAGGAAACTAACTAGGAAGAACATACTTAGAGACATACCCATATTTGAGTTTCCAAATGACAAAATGTTTAATCTCTCTCAAAAGGGAAAGCAACACAAAATCTCTTTCAAAAAAAAGAAAGAAGTCTCAACTACTCAACCTCTCGAGTTGGTTCACATGGATCTATTTGGAACATCTAGAGTTTCTAGCTTAAATGGGATGCATTATGTCTATGTCCTAGTAGATGACTTTTCTAGATATATGTGGGTATACTTCTTAGCTCAAAAAAGTGAATATTGTTCTTATTTTTTTAAATACTCCAAGTCTGTAGAAAACCATAGTGGACTTAATATTATAACTCTAAGAAGTGATCATGGCCGTGAGTGTGAAAATCATGAATTTGAATCTTTTTTCTCACACAATGGCTGTAGTCATAAATTTTATGCTGCTAGGACACCTCAACAGAAAGGTGTAGTAGAAAGAAAAAATATAACCCTGCAAGAAATTGTTAGAACTATGCTTAATGAATATGACCAGCATATTTACTTTTGGGCTGAAGCTATGAATACCACATGTTATATTACTAATAGATTATTAATTATACCAGTTCATAAGAAGAACCCTTATGAGTTTTGGAATATTATAAAACATAAATTCAGTTACATTAGAGAATTTTGTTTCCATGTCATTATTCCAAATACAAAAGATAATCTTGATAAGTTTGATTCTAAGAGTGATGAAGGAATCTTTTTAGGATATTCATTAACTAGCAACGACTATAGAGTTTTCAATAAGAGAACCAAGTATGTGGAAAAATCTGTTCACATCAAATTCAATGAAACCAATACACATGAGCCTAAAACCTCACTTGAAAATTTTGAGGAATATTTGAGTATTCTGAACCTTAATGATAAATCTAAATAACCTACTGTAAAAACATCCAGTTCTGGACATATTCTAGAATCTGCTGCTATGGAACCCAAACCTATAGATGAACCTGAAATTTATAGTCCAACCATTACTAGATCAACAAGGATTCTAAAGAATCATCTTTTGGTTGTTGTTGTAGGAAATCTTGATAGAGGGACTCAGACTAGAGCTTCTCATAGAAATCAGGTTGAACATCAAGCCTCCTTTTTTTTGGGGTAATGCATCAGTCAAAGACCGAAACACCAATTATTAACAAAAGAAAAAAAAGTTTACATGAAATGAAAGGAAGGAATTTTATTACAATCTCTTTCAAAGAGGTGAAGAAAATCAGCTGGCAGTGCATCCATCCACGTCATGTTCTGGTGGACACCTTTATTGGCAAGGGCATCAGCGACTGCATTTGCTTCACGGAAGACATGTGTAGCAATGTAGTCGATCTCCTAAAGCGAATTCAAGCAGTTCATCCAACGCATAGTAAGCGGCCATGCTAGATGAATAACTCCGTTCCAAATAGCTTGAATAATGGTGGTAGAATCACTTTCAATCCACAGTTTACGCCAACCTCTTTGTAGAGCAAAATCAACAGCATGGATGACTCCAAGCATCTCTACTTCAATGGAAGAGGTGATCCCACACCCACCGTAAAAGCAACCATGACAATGGTCATCAGAGTCTCTGAAAATGGCCCCACAACTGGCAGGTCCAGGATTGCCTTTTGAGGCACCGTCGACATTCACTTTAATCCATCCCGGCATCGAAGGTTTCCAGAATACATCAAAGGGTTGCTTGATCTTCGGGAATATACCCGGGAAACAGATACGTCTGAGGATCTCGAAGTCTCCAATATGATTACTACAACAATCTTTTTGAATTAATGCATCTTCATGAATCGCAATGAGAATTCGAGATTTTCCTGCATTGAGACTGAAAGAGTGATTATTATAGATAAGATCGTTTCTTACATACCAGATTTCATGAAGATGTTCAGCCACTGCCGCAAGAAAAATGTTTTTGACTTGCTGAGAGGCTTCATATTTAGTACATTTCTTCAGAAGAAAACAAATCGGATCAGATGAGGACCATGAAAAATTTAAAAGCTCAAAAATATAGTTCCATAAAGTCGTGGTCGTAGCACAAGACAAAAAAAGATGATCAGAATCTTCTCTGTGTTGATTATATAAATGAAATTTTGAGCAAAGTTGAATGCCAGAGGCTTGAAGTCGATTTTCAGTGGGAAATCTATTGTGAGAAATACACCAAATAAGGGTGAACCTGGAGGGTTTGATCTATGTCTTATTGAAGGTACTCACCCAATTATAATCATTGTCAGAAAAGTTGTGCATGTAGAGGGTTTTTGAGTCAAGTATGCCATTTGGAGCAGGTTCCCAAACATGGAAGTCCCCAGAGGTGGAGAAGGTATAATTTTCAATTATTTGAGCAATGTCGTTGGGGAGATCATGCCTATGAAGATGCATAACATCTTTAATTGTGTGGGTGGTGTTTATAGAAGTGTTATTAGGAGGAAGCATAGAAATCAAAGGAGTACCTATCCAGTTGTCACACCAGAATTTAATGTTGGAGTCAGCGCTAACCATCCATCTAGAATTAGCCATAATCTTATGATAAGAGTTTCCAATAGAGGGCCAGATTGAGGAGTTGATGAAATTAATATTTCCTTTTAAAAGTTTATATAAAAATCTATATTTTAAGAAATCAGAGGCTTTAGAGTTATTATTAATAAGGCGCCAAGTGAATCTCGCTTGCAGGGCATCGTTGAACAATTTTAAATTTTTTATGCCAATGCCTCCATTATCAAGAGGTTTACAACATGTCTTCCATGGGATGGTAACAAGTTTCCTTCCAAAGATACTTCCTGTCCCGATGAAATTTTTGATAAAGGTATTGATTTTCTTGAAGGTACCTATGGGCCATTTATAAATCATGAGTGAGTAGACCAGCTTAGAGACAATGGTAGATTTGACAAGACAAATTCTACCAGCCATGGAGAGGGATTTCCCCTTCCAAGTAGAAAGTTGATTAATGATTTGATCCGTGATATTAGAGAAGTAAGATGATTTAGGACGTCCCCAGAAAATCGGGACACCCATGTACGTGAAGGGAAAAGAACCTTCTTTAATTCCAAGATTATTGGTTATAATAGATTTTCTTATAACAGGGAAATTTTTTCCAAAGAAAATATGAGATTTGTTCCAGGAAATAGATTGTCCAGAAAGGTTCTCGTAATGAGAGATATCTTGTTTAAGACATCGAATATTTCTTTGATCACCCTTTCGGAACAAAATAATATCATCAGCATAGAGGAGGTGAGTGGGGACAGAAAGGTTTCTAGCCGCCTGAATGGGTTTAAGTTTATTTTGATCAACCATATTATGAATGAGTCTGCTAAAATAGTCTTCTGCAATAACAAACAAAATGGCCGAAAGAGGATCTCCCTGTCTAACACCTTTAGAGCATTTAAAAAAACCACGAGGTGTGCCATTTATTAATATGGAAATGTTAGCCGATTGAAATAAAGTCTTGATTCTCTTGATAAAAGTCCCATGAAAACCAAAACTTTTCAAGACTCTAAATATAAAGCCCCAATAAATGGTATCAAAGGCTTTTCTAAAATCAATCTTGATGGCCACACAACCCCACCTATTGTTTTTATTTTGGGTGTTGGTACATTCTGAGGTGAGACAAATGCAGTCTTGAATGGATCTGTTTTTAATGAAACCAAACTGATTCCATGAGACAATTTTTTTGCAAATCGGAGCCAATCTGTTGGCAATGATTTTAGTAATGATCTTGTATAGGGTATTGATAAGAGCAATTGGCCTAAAATGATGAATTTCATATGCATTTTCAACTTTGGGTATCAAGGTGAGGAATTGAGCATTGATACCCTGAGGGAGGGATCCGTGAGTGAAAAAGACCATATCAGCTTACAAACATCTGAACGAAGAGTGTCCCAGTGATTTTGATAGAAACCATTGTTAAATCCATCCGGTCCAGGAGCACTATTATGTTGTAGACTAAAGACAGTGTCTTTAATTTAATTCTCTAAAGGAATAGCTAAGAGGGAGTCATTGTCTTTCTCATCCACCATTAATGGGATAATATTGGGATCGAGATCAATATTTCTATCAGGGCCATTGAAGATGTCATTAAAGTAAGAGACAACATGATCCGAGATGGCTTCTTCAGAGTCAATGATCAAATCATTGTGAATCATTTTAGTGAGAGGACGATTGGATTTTCTAGTTCTTTGAAGAGAGTTATAGAATTTAGTATTTCTATCTCCATCAGCTAGCCATTTGGTCCTAAACATTTGTTTCCGGATTTTATCCATAAAAGCGAGTAAGGTGTTAAGCTTAAGAGCTATATTGACCTCCAATTGAGGGTTGAGGGTAAAATCATAGTTGGAACTACGAGTTTGGATTTGATTAAGTTCATCTTCAAGAGAGGTGATGTCAGAATCCATTTGTAAGTTTTTGGTTTTACACCAACCTTTGAGAGCTTGTTTTAATCAAGCCTCATTGTCACAACTTGAACCTCAAAACATTTATGATGCTATTAATGATGAATTTTGGGTAATTTCTATGCAAGAAGAACTCAATCAGTTTGAAAGAAATAAAGTGTTGAATCTTATTGAATGACCTAAGGACACTTTCACCATAGGCACTAAATGGGTGTTTAAAAAGAATGTAAATGAATCTGGAAACATAGATAGAAAAAAAGCTAGGCTAGTTGCACAAGGCTATAGTCAAGAGGAAGGAATTAAATATGAGGAGACTTTTTCTATTGTAGCTAGATTAGAAGCTATTAGGATTTTACATGCTTATGTTGCACATAAAAATTTCAAACTATATCAAATGGATGCCAAGAGTGAATTCGTAAATGTATATATTGCTGAGGATGTTTTTTTGAACAACCACCTAGATTCTCAAACCCTCAATTTACAAATCCTATTTTCAAATTATTAAAATATCTATATGGTTTAAATCATGCTCCAATATCTTGGTATGATAGATTAAGTACTTTTCTAATTTCTAAATATTTTACAAAAGGTATAACTAACCCTAATTTTTTTATAAAACAAATTTCTAAAGATGTTTTATTTCTACAGATTTATATATATGATATTATTTTTGGAACTTCATGAAATTCCCTATGTACTGATTTTTCTAAAATGATGCAAAATGAATTTAAAATGAGTTTAATGGGTGAGATCAAATTATTTCATGGATTTCAATTCTCTCAAAATGATGATGGAATTATTTTAACTCATAGTAAATATAATATATATCTTTTAAAACGTATTGGACTGGATAGCACAAAATGTAATGACCCTCTAATGAGTACCACCTGTAAGTTGGATCTTGATGAAGATGGTAAATCTGTTGATCAAACCACTTATAGAGAAATGATTAGAAGTCTACTCTACATGACTGCAAGTCGTCCTGATATTATGTTTAGTGTGTGTATGTGTGCTCGTTTTCAAGTAAACCCTAAAGAGTCAGATTTAAATGTTGTAAAGAGAATTTTAAAATACCTCAAGAATACTCCTAATTTAGGACTATTCTATCCCGAAGGCCAATCATTTAAACTAGTTATTTATTCTGATGCTGATTTTTCTAGATGTAAGTTAGATGGAAAAAGCACCTTTGGAACATGTTATCTTTTAGGCAAGCTATGAGTACCATGGTGTAGTATGAAACAAAATTATGTTGCAATGGCGGTCTCATATTTTCCATCCCAGACTTCGTTCAGAAGTTATTCGAGCCGACGCTCACACACTAACTTCGCCACTTATTTACGAAAATGCCCCTGGTGGCGTTTCTCACCGCAGGCCCACGCCTGCAATGTTTACACCCTGCCTAGTGTAAACGGCACATTCCGGACGCAACCGTGCCCTCAGATTACCGTTCTGAGTGACCGTTTAGGAGATATCACACCCCCGCCACATGCATAGTATAAAAAAACTTAATATTTTTATAAAATTAATTCCGAGCACTCCGGGCCTCGGAATCGCACGCCGTCTTCGTGCCTAGCTCTGGAATTATTCCTAGAAATATTCCAAAGTCTGACAGGGCCAAAAACCCTATTTGCTACAATATTTCTCACATTTCTTCCCATAGAGATAATGCTGCCTGATTTTCAAGGCAAAGATTATCGCCGCCAACTCCAGATCATGTGTTGTATAGTTTCTCTCATGGATTTTCAACTGCCGTGAGGCATAGGATATCACTTTATCATTTTGCATCAGCACACAACCTAATCCCTTCTTTGAAGCATCTCTGAAAAAAAAACAAAAGGTTCCCCACATCTGGGTAGGGTGAGCACGGGTGCAGAGATAAGCCTGTTTTTCAACTCCTTGAAGCTTTCATCACATTCATCACTCCCAGAAATCATTTCTACCTTTCATATTAGCTTGGTAAGAGGGTTGGAAAATCATGATAAATTTATCACTAATCGTTGATAATATCCAGCTAACCCCAAGAAGCTACAGATATCCATTACCGATGTTAGCCTCGACCATCCCTCAATTGCATCTGTTTTGGAGGGATCCACAGATTACCCATTGCTTATGATGATATGGCCCAAAAATGATACCTCCTTCAACCATAACTCACACTTTTTGTACATTTCATAGAGCTTCTCCTTGCACAAAGTCTCTAGAATACTTCTTAAATGCTTCTCATGATCCTCCATGGTTTTGGAATATATTGGAATATCATCTATAAAGACTACCACAAATTTGTCGTGGTAATCTCTAAAGACTCTATTCATTAAGTCCGTGAAGCTTTCAGGAGCATTAGTGAGTCCGAAAGGAATTACTATGAATTCATATTACCCGTATCTTGTGCAAAAATAAATCTTGGGGATATCTTCCTTCTTCACCCTTACTTGATAATATCCCGACCGCAAGTCCACCTTGGAGAAGTATTGTGCTTCATTTAGTTGATCGAACAAGTCATCAATTCATGGGAGATGATACTTGTTCTTTATCGTGATTTTGTTAAGTACACAATAATCGATTCAAAGCCACATTTACCCATCCTTCTTCTTGATGAAGAGGACTGGTGCACCCCATGGTGAAGCACTTGGGCATATAAACCCTTTATCTAGATTCTCCTTTAGTAGTTTCTTTAGTTCTTCAAGATTTACAACAACCATTCTATATGGAGTCTTGGATATTGGTAATGCCTAGGGTATAAGTTCAATTGAGAATTCAACATCTCTTCTATGAGAAAGACCAGGCAGTTCCTCAGGAAACACTTCAGCGAATTCCATCACAATAGAAATTTCTTCATGGATGGTTTCTTCTTTGGACTCAATCATCTGAGCCAAATATGCGTTCTCATATGGCAGTAATATCCATGATTGAGATGATGGAGCTAAAGGAGATTCATCTTCCTCCTTACAATTGTAATGAATATGTGGTCAATTCTCCATATGGACTGTGATTTCCCTCTCTTGACAATTTATGTTGGTTCTATATAAGGAAAGACAATCCATGCCATGAATTGCATCAAATTCCTCCAGAGGGAGTATGATGAGGTTCTCCGGGAAAGTCAATCCATATATTATAACAAGGGAGGACTTATATTCATTGGATGTAATGGTTGCCCCATTTTCCATACTCACCAACATCTTCACTTCCATGATTTGTGGTGGTGCTGGGATTGTTCTACTAAACGTTTGAGATATAAAAGAATGCATAGAACCCGAATCAAAAAGTACGTTCTCTATTCTGGTATGAATAACTAGCATACCTATCACCACTTCGTTGTTGGGGTTCACTTCGTATGAAGTGATGGAAAAATATCTTCCTTGATGCCTTGGAGGTTGTTGGTTGCCTCCGAAAACCCTTGGATTAGGGCACTGATTTGCAAAATGGGATGGTTCTTTGCATTTTTAGCATTGAAGAACACGTTGAGGTTCTAATGTAGTGTTACTCCCCTCTGTTGCATCCGTGAGTCTTTCTTGTCGATAGTTAACAACTAAGTGCCCTTCTCTTCCACACTTGATGCATTTCCTCATCCCCTTAAGGCAATTTATAGGGTGCTTCTTTCCGCACTTTTGGCATGCGGGGTGCTAGATCTTCTTAGCACTGTTGGATTTGACCATCGGACATCCAGCAATGAGGTCCACCTTACACTTATTATCCCCATGATACCTCTGTGATTCTCCAATCTCCATTTCAACCTTGAGGGCACATCGGACAATTTCCTCATAGCTGTCGAAGTCATGGATTGCTAATGATTTTCGTAGGCTAGGCTTCAACTCACCAAAGAAGCGGTCAAAATTGAATTCTAGGGTAACGACAAAGATGGAAGCATATCTAGCAGGCCTTGTGAAGTTTGCCTCATATTCTCCAATAGATTATTCTTCTTTTTTCATGAGGGGAAGGAATTACCTTTCCATCGTAAGCCAGAGGGTGCGTGGAAAATATTTATCGAAAAAAATCTTCCAGAAATCCTTCCATTCCAATGCCTCGATCTCCTCCTCAGGCTTCATATTTTTTATCAACGTACACCATTGATCAGCTTCACCCTCCATACGATAAGCCTCCAAGAGAACCTTCTCTTGTTCAGAACACTGAATGATGTAGAAGATCATTTCATTGGAGTTGATTCATTGTTCAGCGATCATGGGATCAGATGATCCACTAAAAGTATGAGGCCTTTGTCTCATGAATCTCTCGATAACAACTTGTTCTTTCATAGGGGGGTTGAACGTTCCTCTTGACCTGTGTTTCTATTCAAAATGTGAGTTAGATGAGAGAAGTGTGAAAAAGTTCATGATTCCCGCTCCCATTGGATTGGGCATCTCATTAGTACAGTCAACACACTGATCTTAACAATGGTTGTTAGCCCGAGTCCTCCAATTACCAGCCATTGGATGGAATAAAAGGAATGTTAGGGGAAACACATAAAGGGTAATCCAAAGACAAAATTTGATGACTTATAAATAAAATATTATTTCCTTAACTCATGAGTCTATAGGCTTCAATCTAGTCTTTTCATGATCTACTTTCTAACATGTATTCTTAGGGGAATTTTTTTATTCCCTTAATAAGGGTTCATACTAATATTGTGAATTTATCAAAACATGTTCCCCGGGTGTGTCGTAACCAAGAGTGTAGCAAGGCCCGTTGTCGTGCACCAGTTCCGGTTTGAGTTTAGCTCAATGCGGTGAATTCGGGTTTTACCCTTAGGATACATCTGTGCTAGAGACGCCTCTACCTGCTCGTATCCAGACAGGGATATATTTGTTTGATAAACCACTTACTCAGTACATACCAAAACATAGGGATGTTTTTATTATACATAGTCTTGTATCTAAGGCATTACTAGGGTTTTCTAATCCTAATCCCAATAATAACTAATCCTATCCTCTGATACCAACTATGACAACCCTACTTTTATTACAAACATAAACCTGATTTATTACATAAAACTTCACTTGATACAACAAATAATATCCAGAGGTTTAGTTTCTTTGGGGATTAGGACCATTACATAAAAACATGAAACATGAAATATAACATCTTTATTAAAAACATTCTTTACATGACCACTACATTACCTCATACTTAGCATTTCATGGGATAACCTGAGGACATGCATAATAAAAAGGGTGAGCTATAAATCCCAGTAAGGGAGTACACATGGAATAACATGAGGAGTAAAATACATGTAAGGAAATAGGAATATGTATAGAGCATAAGATAATCATGAACATAAAGGCATGATAAAGCATGATAATCATAACATGGAAATGTGGAAACAACACTTAACATGGAAGGATCATGAGCCAAGGCTCATTGCACATGGAACATGAGTAAATCCTCATTTCACATAAATCATGAGTAAACACTTGTTGCACTTGAATTAGAAGTATTCAACACTCATTGCACATGATGTATCGTGATACTATACTTTACCCAATGCATTGGAGTGCTATAAGGGTACACCCTTCTTAAACATTTCGTTTCATGCATAAGTGTGGCACATGGATAATAAAAAATGGATTCATAAAACACAATCATTCAATACACTATAAATGAATGTGGAATTTATACATGAAACTTTATAATCAATAAATAAAGGTTCATAAAGGTGAATACCCTTGATGGTGAAATGGGCATGGTATTCACTACACAATGGCATTCACTTTGAAAATCGGTGCGATTCCGGCAGCGTAACGGCCTGACATAAGAATTCCTAAAAATGGTTGATGAGAGAGAAAGGGGTTCCCCATAATATTTACATGTAATGGACAGTAATGAGGTCATATAGATACATGTCCCAACAATTTTAATGAAATTTAGAGTCAAGATACAAAAGTATTTCTTGAATGTAAATGAGGAGAGAGAAGTTCCTTTCAGAATTTCTGCATTGTAACGGGTGTACATGGGAGGCATATAATGACAGAGAAAGGGGTCTACCATCATTAAAACATAAAGAGGGCAGTATGAGGGAGGTGATAAACTATACCCCAATATTTATAATTGAAATTAAATGGGCGAAACAACATAATGAAAATTGGATGAAAATGTGAAAGGGAGAAAAAACCCTTACATGGAAGTATGTTTCCAAATGCTAGAGAGGGGATTGTGAGAGGATTATTGGGACCTTGGGGCACCTTTTGAGGATTCTAGAGAGAGTAGGGTATAGGTTGGACAAACTCTAAAGGATTTGAGTGTGTTGGAAGTGGGAGCTTGGGTGGGTTTATATAGGAAATGTGTAGGAATTCTTTATTATTTAGGTTTGGGTCCCCTTACATTAAATTAATCCAAACCAAAAACCATCCCATGGTTTTAGATCATGGTTTTTGGAAAAGGGATGAGGAAAAAAATATTTTATAAGTCCAAAGCCTGAACTTATTAAAATAATAGGGTTGCTTATGTGGAGGTGAGTCATACTCCCATGGAAATTAATTTAAAAACACATGGTGATTAATAAGTCTTGAGGGGTCCATTAATGCTTTGAAAAGTTAGTAAAACAAACCCAATATTACATTATTTTAGTGGGAAAACATATATTGGCCGAAAATAAAGATTATTGTATTTTATTACATCACTATTGTGTCATTATGATGTCATAAAACACATTATATATTTAAATGGTATTTAATTTTTACCCAACAATTTGACTGTATCAGAAAATTATGAAAAGTTCACCATTGGATAATTTCGACGTCCTAATTCCAGAAATAACATTTATTTTATTTAAATAATTTATAAATATGAAAATTTTACTTTTAAAATAAAAACTGAAATTTATTGAAAATTCACGGTTTTTGACAGAAATGGCTTTCAAACCTTTACAATTGCATTCTTAAAATTATAAGATCATTAATATTTAATATAAATTAATTTAATAATATTATTATTATTTTTATAAAATATTATCTTATTCAATAATCCCTTAATTTAATAAAATATAATTCTTAATTAAATAATAAATAAAAACATTATTTGTACTTAAAAAAATATATACAATATATCAATAATGACAAGAAAGTATATTCATGATTGTATACAAAAAATAATGTACACGAATATAGTACTATTTATTTGATACATAACCCCTTAAAACAGAGCATAAGACCTAAGGGTAAGGTGTGTGATGGTGACAGACTCTTGGGGGGCTCGGATAACATCGCTGGAGTGGTAATTTCTATTGACTTCCACTTTTCCTATAGACGGTCTTGTTCGAGCTTGAGATGATGAAGCTCAGCTTGGGCTTGGTCAAGAGCGAAGCCCAATGACGCCACCACTATTCTGAGCTCTGAAAAATGGGCTTCATATGGGGCCATTCTAAAGGATGAGGCCATCACTTCCTTTGTCTGTGTAAATCAGGATTTGTTAAAGCCCTATATTTATACAAATCATGTGAACACTGTTCAACGAATATATTAGCAACGGTCAAAATTATTAACATAAAACCAAAGTAGCTGATATTTTATATAAACATAAAGAGACATTTAATTAGATCAAGATGGATTTCCATTAATGAATCTTTGGGTCGTTACATCTTTGAACTCCCTCCAATCCATATTTGATACTTGATCATCTTCCTTTGTGTTTTGAATCAATGACCACCATTGATCAACATGGAGCATCTCTAGTGAGGTGGTAAACTTCCATAATAACTTTTTCCATTTCACTACTCCCCAAGGCCTGAAATATTTTCTCTAAGGAATTTAACTAAAGCTCAGCTTTTAAGGGATTTGTACTCCGATTAAATGTTGGTGGTTGTTGCCCCATGAAGTTTTCTAACATTGATCCTCCAAGCTGCAGATCATGGTGCTCCAAACTCTAAGGTTATTATTCATAACCTAAGTGAATTGTCCCAGTATGGTGATTAGCTGATCAACACGAGTTGTGTCACTATCTCCACTATAATTAACTTGAGTATGAGGGAATTCCCTACATAGAGTGCATGCATTGTTACGGTTTCAATTTCTTCCACTAGGCACCATTTCTAAACAATGGAATACACTATATTAGTTTATGAATCGCAATACATAAATACAAACTTGTAAAGCACTTAACATAAATTGAATAGTTTATGGATATAATCCATAATCATAAAAATGTTTTCTTTGAGGACGTATATACTCATAAACCATTCATAATGGTTTGTAAAGAAAATGATAATTTTACTAAGCATATCCACTGGGAGTGTCGTATCCCAGAGTGCAGTAAGGCTTGTTGTCGTGCACCGGTTCTCGTTCGAGTCTAGCTCAAAGAGGTGTTTTTGGGTTTTACCCCTTGGTACATCTATGCACTAGCCACATCTACCTGCTTGTATCAAGATAGAGATTTATTGCTCGGAAAACTCACAAAATCTCCACAATTCCAAAATTTAAGATGTTCACCTATACTACTCCTCAAAGTCCATTTTAGGTCTATGTGCTCCAATCCAAGTTTATCTAATTCTAGTTTCCAAGGTTTGTACTAAAATTCCTCGGATACCAACTGTAACGCCCCGACCCTAGTTTCCCAGAGTTGGTGCATTATTACATAACATTGTCATGATCACAAAAGATCTAGTCTCGAATGATAGATTAGTTTAGTATCTTTGGAATCACTAGATACATTCATAAAGGTTACATTACATCATAGAGTATGAACTACTACAACATCTTTCCTCTACACTCATATCCCCTAATACTATCCCTGCAGGTCATTCATAAAATACTTCTTCACATCCTGGGGAAAATAAAACATAGAAAGGGATGATCTCGGATTCCCAATTAGGATAACAATATTGCATAAACTTTCATAAATAAGCATAAACATTTAAGGTAACATATAACTAAAACAAAAGCCTTTTAAACTCAAACTTCAGCATAATATGGAAGAAATAAAATGAAATAACGCCCTTTACTTATTCACCTAGATATTTTACTAGTCAAATAATCACATCCAATATCAATAACCAGTTTCATAAGGATGGAATGCAAAATTCCAGACTATCATAACCACATAGTCAAGGCATTGTGCCAAGACACTAGTTTGTCTCATGAGACCTACTGATTCATCGAGGAGCTATAGCGGGCTCCACCCTTCATTTATTAAGACCAATGCATTCCACATATGAACAAGTTTAAACATAACATAAACATTCGTATTAAAACTCAAATACGAAATATCAATAATTTGTCCATTAAGTAGGAATGTTATAAAATTAACACATCCACAGTCAAACATATCAAAAAACAATAAATACTATATGGAAGTTTTTTATCATAATAAATCAACTTCAAATAATCTTAAAATCAATCAAACAATGTTGAACTAGATGAAATAAAAACTATTTGAGTGAAATATCACTTTTTTTGAAGTCATTTAGAAGTCACATAATTATAAAATAAATCTTTTACTCTGAAAATATTCTTATAATCTTGTATGGGAAGCTTTGACGAATTTATAATGGTAGAAAATAGCCGCACTCTCTGTATAAGTTTAAAAAAGACATCATTACCATAATTCCATCAAAAAGGTTAAAAAGGACATTGTTTGGAAAACGAATGACATATTCCTTTATAAAATTCTTATAAAAAGTCAACAAGGGTATAAATGAATTTAATCCATAGTCTTTAAGGTAGTAAGAATGATTTGAAATACATTTTTATGAAACATGGATGTGGATGATAAAGAGGTCCAAGTAGATAATTATGTATAATCATCCTCAGATAATGAAGAGATTATGAAATAAACCCTTACCATGTACTTTTCCATGGTTGAGGGTAGGTTAACCTATAAAACATGAATTATATATCATATTTATTTAGAACATAAATATTTATAATAGACATATATATATGAAATGGAAAACACCGTTTATGGAGACGGTAGTCCGTATGTACACATAAACATTGTTTCCATTTTCATATCATATTGAAAAAAAGTATAGAAATAAGATATATGTATACATATATATATATATCCAGTAGAAATATTATTCCATATATGACATAATTATTAGTAATATATATTTTTATAATCGTCGATGAATGGTGAACGTGGAAATGAATCTCATCACGTCGTGAAGATGATAATTTGTACGTACGCACGACCGACAATATCATTTCACTAAAGGTGTGTAATTGGATGGTATATTAATTTTTCAGAGGCATTATCATGTTATTTTCATTATTTATATACATATTACTAATCATTATGTCCATCCAAATAACATAGTTTTGAATAACAAATTACACCACGACGTGGAGATGGTAAGCCGTACATACGTACACGTGGAGATAATATCATTCATAAGATAGATAGAATAATTATTATAGTTGATTTAAATTATAAAAGAATTATATAAATTAATATGATATCATATATGAACTTTAAACATTGATTTAATAATATCTAGGTATTATCATCGTTTCGGGAGTTAACAGATTCGTTTTCCTTAATATGCGTTGTTATGTGAGCCATATTTTTTATTTATGGGATGTATATTATTAATATCCAGAATTATATCATGTCTCTAAAAATTATTTTTAATAATTGAATTAAATTTAGTCTTGAATGGATACGATGAGGAATGAATCTCATCGCGTTCGTGGAGACAGTAATCTGTACGTACGCACAAGCAACAATATCATTCTTTTGATATTAAAATAATATATAATTGGATGGTATATCATATATACTGTATCATTAGAATGTTATATTTATTATTTACCTAAATTACAATAATTATTATTCCCATCTAAATAATAATGTATTGAATAACAATTACATCACGACGTGGAGATGGTAGACCGTACGTACGCACGTATAGTGACATGTCATTTAAAGGATGGATAGAATACTGAATATGGTTGTACCATATTTATAATAAAATCCCAGTATATAAATTATACTGGATTTATTATTTTATAATGGAAATTACAAAGATAGAAGAATATAAAGAAGAAAGGAACTTGAAAGAGGTTGGTGAAAACATTACCTCTTCTTCGGGTCCTTCCTTTTGATTTGATGAAAAGGGCCATATAGAATGACTTTCTGATCAAAATATGGCCTCTATATTGATGTGAGAGAAGTTTTGAGGTTATTTGGGCAGAGTATTTTCGAGAAAAAATGCTTTAAAGGTGTGAATTTGAGAGGAGGCGAAGTTCCCTTTTATAAGAGGGTTGAGAGGCACCTTTGAAAAAGCTAGAAATATTATTTTATAATAAATTCATATTAGGTTTCTAATGGATTAAAAGTAGATTATTTAAAGGCTAAGGTGGGGATGAGTCTAAATCCTTTCAACCAATAGATTTTAGATAGGTTTGGGTCACTATATTAACCTTATCATTTATATTTAACTTTTAGTTAAATAGTATGACATTTATCATGTGTCTTTTTATTTTTATATTATATTGTTAATAAACTTACAATAATCCACCAAGAGACCCCCAAGTGGTCCATTAATGATACATCTATCATTATATGAGTTTTTTTCGAAACATTTGATTTTTAGGAATATAAAATCAATTAATAAGATAATATTTGTTTTAAAAACTCTTTTATGTCTATTTTGACACTATTGGCAATTTTCTTTCATAATTTCATAACATCATTATAACTTTAAAAAAGATTTATATAAACAATACTAATATATCTTAATATCATATAAAATTAGTTGAATTTATAAAAAGCCTCAAAATAAATTTATTTTGATATTTATAATATATATTATTTAAATATTTAATTAATTAGGTAATTACAGCATCACCATTGTGCCATAAATAAATTAAATTATTTAATGTATAAAAATTATAAATAAAATACCAATATCTAGGAAATAATTTTATCTTTCTAATGAATATTTATACTCGTATTTATCTTATGTATAACTTTATATTAAAAATGTTTTAGTTCTTAAACTTTGATTTTATCTCTTTTAACTATTCTTTCAATTAAATAATAATAAATGTCCTAATCTAATCCAAGTGGACCTAAATTATAATATTTTATTCCTGTGGTTGTATTTGGTCACGATACACCGGTAAAATAGAATTAGGACATGTGTTAATGTAATATTAATATCATTTTTACCATTAATTACCCAATTTACTTTTAACCTTGGTAAATAAAAGTAAAAAATTACTATACACCAAAAATTATTTTTATCTTATTCAACCACATTTTACACCTTGATATTAAACATGTCTCTCGGATTTTTGGAATTCCACTCATAGAAGTGGTAATATTATATTTTATGTGAATTTCAAAATTCACCTACGAGGTGAGTAAAAGATGGTGAAAAGTTCAATAAAATTTGTATATATCTAAAATTATTCTAAACGAACTCCAATAAATTACATTGTATTTATATAGTTATTATGTATCTATTTTGACCTTAATTAAATTTAAATAGAATAAATAATTATGTAAATAAAAAATTCGGTTTTAAACTGTAACTCAGTGTTGTTTCACTATTCATCAAATATTAAATGTTTGCAGAGAAATACCAAAAATTTACCCTAAGATAATTTCGATATTCTGAATCCAAAAATGAAGTCCATTTTGAATGATAAAATTTATAAAATAGCAATAAGTGGGTATTACTATTCATAATAGCTAATTTGATTGGTTGTAGTGTGTGTTAGAACTCGAAGATCCGCACAATACACGCTACTATATTATTCAAATGAAATCATACCATGGAAGCTTGGGGTGTTAAAATCTCTAGGACATAGAGGTCCCATAGAAACTAACAACCAACAACCTCTAGAAGAACTCCCTACACTAACGCATACCATCCATTCTAATTTCCAATGGAGTGTCTAGTGTCATGATATCAGAAGAAGAAGAAACACAGAGTCCAAGGCTCTCTAAAATAGTCCCAGATATGAACTGATGTGTAGAACCAGTATTGAAAAGTAGTAAATATAAAACTGAAGCAACTATAATAGTACCTATGATAGTGAAAGATTTGGGATCCTTCTCCAATTGGTTCTGTTGCAATGCATATGCCTGCACAGTGCCACAACCCTACAACACAGCCTGGCTACCCTGACCTGACCCGCCCTGATGTCTCTAAGATCCTGGTGTCTGGCTACCACATCCCCAACCACATCCTCAACCTGAAAATCCTAACATATTCCAATTCCCTGACTGGTAAGAAGCTGCTAGACCTACTCCTGCATCTGGAGTCTTCACAGAACCCCTCTCACTAGTCACTGGTGGAAACGCCCTGCAAAAATGCCGAAGATGACCCATCTTGCAGCAAGCTCAACACTCTACTGGGTCACGTGAACACTGAGGTCCCTTGTGACTCTCTTTACAACCCTAGTATAACATCACCTATCCACTTGAAGAATTCTTCTGGATAGTAATTCCACAGGGAGAGAAATCTATCTGCCTCTTCCACTTGCTGGTGGAAATAGTACTAGAGACCGGTGTTGAAACGCCCTGGTCCGCACCACTAGCTTCCCGCATGTTCCGCTATGTAGTCAATGCCTTGTTCACAATAGCTTGTTCTATTGGAAACCTGAAAACACTCAACAGCATGTATATTTCATATCGAAGAACATCCTCAAAGTTTCTAGACCTCATCATCTCATCACCCAACAGAGCAGGTGCAAAACACTGTAGATCGGTGAAGTGGGTAGAATATTCCATCACTAACATGGGGCCCATTTGTAGATTAACGAACTCTCATGCTCGATCTTCCCACAGAATCTCTAGAATGTAAAAGTCATAGATGATTTCCTGAAAATCATCCCACACCATGTCTCTGTGATTCTCAATCTGGGTTGTAACAACCAACCATCTCTTGGTGGAATCACACAGCATGTAAGTAGAGAGCTTGAAATTCCTCCTAGGAGGTTTCTTGAGATTCTTGTTGTTCGTCTACATTGAACCTAGCCTTGAATCTATAGCATGTGGTCTTCTATTCCCTAAAAACGTAGGTAGATGCTGCTGGTGGAATATAATTGTCAGCTCTTCCATAGATGTGGCAACTTGTAGTGCTCCCTAGAAGGTCTGCATGAACTGCATGAAGCCTTCACGGAACTGTGCATCCACACCCACGTCTAGAATAATAGATGGGGATACATGTGGAAATAGTGGATGATCTATCAGCAGCTAATGGCCTACCGTCTCTGGAGTATAATCATCACCACTCAATTTGTGAAAAACTAGTGGACGTCTAGGCATCATGACACTACATGGTCAAATAGCTGCCTTAGATCAAGATCATCAAGGAATAAAAATAGGATGCATAAGATGGTAATAGAATAAATAAAAAATTCATTTTTAAAAAACAAGACTACGCGGCATGTATAATAACTACACAATCTATTCCCTTATGTCTTTTACACGGGTTTGGACTTCTGCCAGAACTAGTCATGTAACACCCCAAACACACGACGTGTTGTCCTTGCACACGACGTGTACTTGAATTTTCTTCCCCTTCCTAAGTCATTCTACATGGTTAAGCCACAAGATTCTCTTTAGTATGAGACTACTCAGTGTGTTTGTTCCAGACACGGTGTGTACTATACAAGCTTCACTGACCTATGTTATTCGCGACATGGCTAGATACATGGCTCACACTACACAACATGTTAAAGAATGGCATAGTGTATACATGAAATTATAACACTGACCTGTGTAGTTAGCTACACATCCAGATCCCAAGATTATACTACACGACGTTTTCAGAAAAGACACGGAATGTATAAGAAAATATTTCTTCGTCCTTATTGTTAGTAACATGGGAGAATACAGGTTTACGATGACATGGATTGTAGAATTAGTACACGGCATGTTCCAACAAGGGTTTCCCTATCCCATGGTTCTGCCCTAGGTACACAGTGTGTTAAACCCGCACACGGCGTGCACACCACCATCTTTCCCAAGCCACATGGCTATATCCACATCATCTCTCTCTGGTCAATACTATATGGCGTGTCCCACAGGTACACGGTGTGTCCTCAGAAAAATCTGGAAGACCCATGTTCCCTCCCACATGGTGGGTTACAGATCCTTATACTACACGGAGTTTACATATAAGTACACAATGTGTACTTAAAAAAATTCACCACTTCTCGAATTGAAGAGTACACAACGTTTGTTCAAAACTACACGAAATATATTTTGGGTTTTTGCAGAAAGTAACCCTTAGAAACTACTCCAGATTCCCTTATTTCTTTAATTCAAGTGTCGATATGCCAAACTCCAGTCTTTGGGGGCCCAAGATCCCCACGAACCAATGTATAGAACCCGAACATTCACATTATAGTACAAAACGCATCAAAAGGATGGATCATGATCCGCAAAATTACGGTCCAAGAGAGCCCATACTTCTTAAGAACTAATTTTTAAAATTCATAAACCCAACCATAACATGTACTAATACCAAATCTATAGTAGGAATAAATATCAATGTACCTATGATAACAACATGAATTTTCTAGCACAACATCCATCACAACAACATGAAATTTCTAATGAACCTTCATGGCATAAAACTATGCATGGAATTTGATTTTAAAATGTTTCTAAATGATGCATGAGATGGTATACCCTAATCTCATTGGGTTTCTACTAAATAGAACCCATGTATAAAAATATAAACAACCCACAACAAGTGTGTCACCCAATAGTGGAAAACAAATCAATTGTAATAATAATAAATAGAAAATCACAATTTAATTTGCAGCAATCCAGCCATTACCTATACACAGGGGTGCTACTCCCTACCATAGTTTATTACCAAACCCCTTAGCAATCTATATTTTCCAATTGTGGCCAAATATTAAAATAACACAAAAAAAAAAGAAAATCATCTGATACCACTTTGTAATGTCCCTGATCCAGGTGTCACACAACTGGTGCATCAAACTCAGTTGGGCACATGACCTCAAGCGAATTTCTCCAACTTCCATAGTCTATCAACTACCAGCGAGTGCCTAGGACTGATAGTGGGGAAAATATTCCCTCATTTGTCAAAGTGTAGCATAGTGGAACAAAATATAAACATACAATCAGAAGTAGTAAACAATATAAACCTGAAATATACAACGGAACTGATGTAGAAGATAACCGATAGTCATATATATGATGATGCAACATGTCTCTAATCTAAGAAAGCATACAAAACTGGATGCACCGAAATCTAAAATAGTACAACACAAGATACAAAGTACTGCCAAACAAAACCAAGGTTGTGCAATTGGTACTCAGCGGCATCAAAAGCCAAAGCTCGGTCTCAAGCTCTCCTAATCCTCTACCACAATCATGTACCTATGTAGGGAACCTTGCCCTTCTAAACACTTACAACAATAAAATCGATTTGGGACCAAGAAATTACCCAAATAGGTTGTGAGAAATAAATCCTAGAAGGCATCCACCAAATTCCCATGCCCAACTATCTGTGAAAATGTGCAACAATAGTGTGCAATAATGAAATTCAGTAAACTAGGAAGTACTCAAATGTAACACTTCATACCTGTTATATTTCCATTTTAATAGTTATTTAACAATTCAATAGAATTGAATTATATGTTTTCTCAAGATCAACCTCAGATGAAAATCTCCTATACAGTGCTATAATAGAAACCACAATATGCAATCTAACAGGTACAAGATAATAATAATACCAACCATGTACTTTATCTTGGCAGGTATAACATATGAAATTGCTACATGGAATATTCAAAGTATAAATTGTCCTCATACATAAAAATCCTTACCCTTAGGCAATATAAATCAAAACCCTTAGTTGAATTTCCTCTGAACTAACTAATATTTCCCTTTGGCATACGGGATATTTCTCTCAGGCACAAAAGCTAATGTGCTGAGGCATATGAAACATTTCCCTCAGCCTAAATAAAACCTTTCTCTCAGGCTAAACAAAACAATGACCTCTAGCATTCCATAGTAAAAGTAGGTAACCAGGATGAGAATAATGCATATTCAAGCAATTTATATATTTCCTCTCAACATCAAAATGTTATAAACACGACATACCCACGTGTGTCCTTGCCAAATGGATAAACAAGGGAACCACACCCTTGAGGTGGCCATGGATCCAAGAAACGATCCAAAACAGCAGTTTATACATAACCATATGATTACCAATGCAATTCTAGGTATCTAAACAGTCAAGGTATCTTCCACACGACACCCCTAACATGGGCGTGTGGCACAACGATAGACAAAATCAACTCAACAGTTGGAATCAAACACAATACAACCTACCTCAATCTCCTCTGATCGATATATGTGTACGGTGCCTCCTTAAACGACCATAAAAAAAGTATATCAGAGAAGAAAAACAACCCATTAAATCGTAAATAACATACCTTATGGAAATAATGGTAAGGAAAAACTCAAAGAGAAGGAAGGTCTTACAGGTGCGGTTCAAACAAGATCGACGACGAAAGAATTAGAGTCTTGGGGAGCGATCTAGAACTCCTCCAAGTCTCAGCCTCCTCTCTCGATGCTCCAGTGAATTCTCTACCTCTTTTACTGAATGAGGAGGCTACGACCTATTTTTAATTAAAAAAACATAACTACACGGCATGTAATTCTCATGTACACGATGTGTACATTCCATTTTTAACTGTTACTCCGGCGACCACTTTCCACAGACTCACTGTTCATCTGCTGACTTGATTAGATAGTGTGTATTACTAAGTACACACTGGGTACTATCGTTCCTCTGGCGGCTACTTTCACTCCCTTACTATTCAACTTCTGACTAATTTCACGGCGTGTATTACAAAGTACATAGTGTGTAGTTAGTCTTTACACCCTTAATCACTGAGAAACCAATACGCCATGTATTCCCTTCCAATATGGCCAATGTACATGGCGTGCAAAAAAAAATACACGGTGTGTACCCATAAATTTGAGATTTGTCCCACATTTCCCTTATTTTCACAAAAACACTTAAGGAAATAAGAAAAGATGAAACTCGCACCTGAAGAATAACAACCGACTTCTTACAATATGCATGAAAATTTGGGGGAATTATTTTGAACATGTGAAGAATTTTACACCCCATTATTTTACGGTATTTATCATCTAAAATAAATTTAATTTCATCGATAGTATACATTGCACAAAACACCAAGCTTATATGAACCACAATGTACTATTAAATCTAATTATTTTATCATGACAATTATAAACTAGCCAATAAATTTGTGGTTTTTAATATGATTAAGTAAATTATAAAACAATATTTTACAAAATATTTTCAAATAATTTCATTGGTTACCAATTAATTAGAAATGAAAATAAAACCCAAAATTAATATACTTGATGTATTTTTATTTAAAACTATTTTTATAAAAATAAGGAAATTTTATAATAATAAAAAATTAATCTATATTAGTTAAATATATTAATGAAATATATATGTTATATATTTATTCATTTGTTTTTAAATTCTTCCAATAATTGTAATATTCTTAGGAAATTAAATAAATTTTATTTAATAAGAAAATGTTATTTTTTTCTAAAATGTACTTTTTCTATGTTTTAATGGATGTACTATTTTGAACTTAAAATGTGAACATTTTATGAGTTTTATTTGAAAAAATAAACTGCTTTTTTAATATAGTTATATAAAAACAATTTTATGGTAAATTTTTTATTTTATCTGGAAACTATTTTTTTAGTTAAAAGTAAAAAAAATAATTTTATTTAAAACTAAATTTCCATATGAATAATTTATAATGTAAAAAAATAAATTAAATTAGATTTAAATTATTATTAGATCAATAATACATAAATAAATATATTTTAGTTCATTGGAATCAATCTACATTGTATATAAAAACATTTCATACTTTTGAATTTTTTATCTTTAAAAACCCATTTTCACTTTGCTTCTCTGAGATTAATATTAAAAATAAATTATCAATTTCTATGGATTGAATTTGGTAAAATGGATAAAATATTTGGGTTTGAAATTTAAAAATTATCTTGTAATGTCGTTTTTATTTTTATATTTAAGAAAAGATATAGTGGTAAAAGAAAATATTTACCACATTATATATAACATAATGTAGAGGGTTGGAGTTAAATGGGAATGCCTTTAAAATAATTAAAAATTAATACATTTATGGATTATGATTTATTTATTTACCATATGCATACCATAAAAAATTAACTATCTTTTAATTTCATGGAAAATAATTACACCTCAATGTAGATGGAATTAAGGATAAAATAATCACGATTTAGTAACATAAACCCACCTCACTTGAAATAAAAATGCCACCCAATTTTGACCGATGATCCATGATTGTCCAAAAGAATTTATCAATACCTATCCTACCTACTCTCATAACATAAATTGGATTCTATAATAACCAAAATACCAAATACAAGGTCCTTATGGTGTTTTTTAAGATGATGATATTCAATTTGTAATTCTCTTGAACCACCTATTTTTTTCTTGTTCAACCATATTTTTTCCTTCTTCTTCTATCATGGAATACTAATAAAAAAATAATGTATATAATTTAAAATTATTTTTATAATATAATATAATATATTTATCCATTTTTATTACATCTACTTGTTAAATGAAATGAAACTATTATCCAAATTATGCCAGTTAATTGCCTAGGTGAATAATGATTTTGTTTTTTTATATTACCTCCTATATGGACGGTAATATAACAATTATTATGGATGATTATGATTATGATAAGTATTTTATATGTTATTTCATGTTCTATAAGTAATATATATGCAAAATATTAAATTAAATTTAACCACTTCATGATATTCTGAAAAATAACAAAAAATAAGTTAAACCATTATCATAATCATTTTATAAAACAAGTCACCCTCATGGATGAAATAAAAATTACAAACGAATCAATATAAGCATATGTATTTCAATGGATAACATTGAATTTCATTTCTAGAGTTTTATTCCAATTTGAGCAGAAAATTCATAATGATACGCAAATTAATCTAATATGATACCACGAAACGAACAGACAAGAAGCAGTTAAAATAATGATTTTTTTTTGTAAAATGGTTGTAAGATATTATAAAATTATAATATAAGGAATTATAAATATTAATATAGTAATAAAATTAATTAATATTATCATATAAATTATTACACAATCGATTAAAGAACACTACACTTATGGGAAATGTGAGGTAGGGGTTTCTCATCTAGCTTTTACTTTTGTGAGATATATGACTTAATAAAAAATTATTTATATTGTGTGGTGTTTATATTGACCATTGATATATCATACCATTAATTAAAAAATCATAATTTTATTTTATTTTTCATGTCATGACTATTAATTTAAGGGGCATTCTATTTTTTTGATTACTAGTTGTATGGTATTTCTTAACTCGTTTTTTCATTAATTAGGTTAACCTTCTATTTCACTATTTATTTCAAAAAAAGGTTATGTTTGAAATGGATTTTTATTATCTCAATTTTTATTTCTACTTTTTTATGATTTTCTATTGTGAATACATATAATATTTTAATATGATAATGATATGATCTTTATAAGGGATTTTGTCTCATGTTCATTTCATTGAGGCTTATTTTAATATTATGAAACTAAAATATAATTTATGGTGTATAATCAATAATGTGGTTTTATTTATCATCATAATTAATTAAAATATTCATTTATCTTAAATATATATTTACATTATAATTGATTTCATTATTTTTAAAATCGTATTCTGATATTAAATATATTTTTTACTTTGAATGTAATTTGATTAATTGAGGAAATAATGTCTAATATATATATTCTATTCGATATTGATATTTTTATATAATTGATATTTATTAAATTTATTATTTGATATACAATGAATTCTTTGGAAATAAAAAATGGGTGGGGTCTTTATGAATAGAATCCCCTCTATGCATCTGTAGTCTCATTAGATGAATAATGTAGACAAATAAAATGGGTTTCTATCGATAATAATTTAGATTTCATTTGAATGGTATTGAGGGTAAAGATATAATGTGCTTAAGAAAAATGATTTTCAATAATAAATAATTTTCTTTCATTCAACATTTATTTGTTATTACCCATGAGATTTTAACTAATATGTTAACCACTGATTTGTATTGTGAAAAATTTATTGATGAAATGCAATGTGTGTTTAGTTATGTTAATTTTTCATATTGATTAGGAATTAATGATTCATGAATGCTTCCAATGTAGGTAATACTTACTGGTATTTGATCTAACCATTTGATTTGTTCTCTTGTCCCATGGTTATAAAGAAGAAATGTTTTAAGGGGTTCAATGATGTAAACTACATTTCTTTGATATTTTTTATTTTCCAATGTAATATGTTTACCATAGATGTATCATGTTCTTAATTGTTTGTAATCTGATCGATCCATGATGATGTAATATCTTTTACCTATTTGTAATAAAATAATTTAAGGTAGTGTCTATGAGATATTGGGGTTTGGGTCCTTACAAAAAATTCTTGGAAAAAATATATAGATATGTGGATGGGATGATGTGATGATTTGATGCACATGGTGATGTAATTTATTATATGCCTTTGATATTTTAGGATATCCTAATTTGGAGAGAGATATCATTGTATGTGTTATATTGGGGTAGAATAGAGAACCTGTGGGGAAGTGTGAGTTGGGCGCCCTTCATGTATCATTATAATCTTATATTCTCTCTTATAAGTTATACTTGGTAATAGTTTTCCAGGGTGAGGATCTGATCATAGTGTTCCTATTTAAGTGATGAATTAGTTTCACTATTTTCCTCAATTAATAAATATGAATTCTTTTTCATTTTCACGAGAGTCTCTACGGAGGACCCTATTGAGAATACTTTTATAGTCACCCAACGCATATATAATCTAGTATAGAGTTATACCATAGAAGGTTAATGATTATATTAGATATTAATAGCTCATTTTTTTCAGGATCTTTATGGGAGTTGTGGTCATATAAAATATTTATCTCTTAGTACATATGGTTTTCCATTCATTTGTTATAACATTGAATGGAATTTCTTTGTCACACTTAGTATTTCATTATATATATATATATGTAGGTTTATATTGGTGGATGGTTTTTTCTCACTATTTTTCATCTTCTCCTGAAGGGATTTACCTCCCATATGTATGATTATTATACTATAAGTGAAAGTCTCCAACCCGAGATAAAATAGAGGTGGGACTTGAGTAAGAAACATCCCCCTTCTCTCATTATCATTCCAAGAGGGGTACCCCTTAGGGTAGGGTTCAAGACAACCACAATCCAGGATGAATTTATATTATATAATACTTGACTAATAATTTTTTATTCTTGCGATTCTCCCAAAAAACCTTGATGCAAATTTCTAATGATTTTGATATACACTCATGACTCATGATTTAATTATAATGATTACTAAATCTTGTGAATTATGTATTTTTTTAAAAGACTTATTACATGGCTCAAATTTTTTGTTTTATTACCATTTTAGTATGAATTTATATGTTATTTTTTTTCTCATACCAATATACTTACCTTTTTAAACCATAATAACATTTATCGATTTCATCCATGTTTATTCTTATCGAGCATATGATCTCACCCTATAGTACTTATCAATTAACTATAATAATGACTAATGGTTTCATGTAGAGTATATATATATTAAAGGGTATTATAAAGGAAAAACATTGTGGGTTTTACTGAAGATATTTTACTAAAAAAGTTTTTTATGTATCTAACCTCAAAATACACAAATCATTTACATTTTTTGGGCATTGATTATAATGATCTATAGTTAAATTCATCCAAAATAATTAAATATATTCATATTTCATACTCGAGTCACTTCAGTTGGTATAAGAGTAAAAAAAGTAATTTTTTGGATATTAATATTAGATTGGAATCATTTAAACTCTTGGGATATGATTATATATATGATAACATGATAATTCATTGTAAATGTGGGAATTTTTTGTTTTAATAGTAATGTGATCCATGTATGGTTACAGATAAGTAGATGTGATTGTGTTAATGATTTCCCTAGGGATAAAAACTCTCCAAAAAGGCTAATTGAGTATCATCTTGAACATCAGTTAGTGTAAAATGTATGGGGAAAAGACTGCACACTTAAAATGACACTCCCAATATAAATTCTTTTGTTAATTTACATTCTCTTTATGAATCATTATAATTTATTATATGGATACACACTATGTCAATATATCAAATTTAAATGTGATATAGGGTGAAACTTATTGTTTCAAAGGTTGATAAGTAGGTTTCTTAATTTAGGACATACATGGAATTTTAATCATGATAATATGATTTCTCACTCTGATTAAAATATCATGATTATTATATAATGATTTTGGGATTAATTCATTATATGGAATCATGATGAATCGAAGGAAATAAAATAATTTTTTAACTAATGAAATATACATCTATAGGAGAAAACAAATCAAATGGGACATATAATGCAAAACTAGCTGGTTATTACAAAAATCATTAAAATGAAAAATAAAAAGAAACTATATGAGTATACTTACCAAATAAGAATAATGTGGTGTTTCAAGAGACATCCAGAGATAATGATTATGGAGGGAAGAAAATTATCATCTTCAAAGGTAAATATTACAGTAATAAGAATCAAACTAAATGTCTTAAAATAATTGTAAGATGTTTTCTCGATTGGAAAAGAAGGAAATAATGATTTTAATGCACATTGAAAATTATGGAATTTAGTGGAGAGAAATAATTATTTTCTAATGGTAATATTTATATTTTAACATATTATATATAGGGATATTGAGAATTATCAGATTTAATGCCAAAATATAAATTCAAACTCTTAGTTCAAAGAATTACCTATGATATATCTATTAATGTAGTGGATCATGATTATTAATTAGCAGTTATCCTTAAATCCAGTCTTGAGGATTCCATGTTTAAAACTATAAGCATGCGCCATATGAAAAACTAATTATTCATCCATTGATGGAACTTTATGTGGTTTTATACATTTATTAGCTCCCACTACATATTTTACATATATATTTCATGAATAATAACATAACATTTGATATTTTAATAAAAATTCTTTTCAACTGGAGAGTGGATAAATACGATCTTCTAATGGAATTTAGATTCGAGGAATGAGCATTAAAATATATTAATGAGTGGTTATTTTTCAAATAATTATACCAAAACTCATAATTAAAAATAGTATTAATATTTTTAATTTTTTTGATGTATTTCTAAAATCCATGTATCCCCCTAAATTTTGAAGTTGAATTTGAAATTAAACTCATTTCTATTGCTATAGTTTTTTTAATAATCCTAAAAAATTGGACCCAATTGAGTTGTAGGAAGTAGAAAAATAAATATTGATGAATATTAAAATGGTATATATATTCCTGACTGTGTCATCATTATGACACACTATGATTTTTAGGATTATTTTTTCCAATTAATTTAATCTTCTTAATAATTTTCATTTCAAGCATCATTAAAGTTGTTAATTTTACATTAGATAACACTATTCAAATTTTTTTGTATGAAACATCAAGTTATTCATTCGTAAACACAACATAAATTTTATCTTTCTTTACATGTAACACTAAAGTTATCATTTGTTACAAACAGAATGTCTTCCCTCAAGGGATTGTGTAATAGGCATGAATGAGGTGTACCGAAAAATAATATATGATTTAAATATTTTATTATAATATAATCTGATATAAATGCGATATTAGTGGTTTTAAATATTATTAACTAATTTATAAACATATATTTTGTACACAAGTAACTGATTAATTCATAGTATACCAAATAATAATAAATGAATATGAAAACTGATTGATTATAAATGGAAGTACTATTATCTTTACGTCAAAAATCTATTTACCCTAATAAATTAAAATAATTATAATCATTTCATGATATTAATGTAATATATATGATATATATTCAATAAAATATATTTGAATATCATCCAATAGATTTTATTGACATAAGATTTGAAAAATCCAAATTATATTCTTGAAAACCGTTATTTTTATAATAGTTGTTATAAAGTTGGTTAATAGAGAACCCATTTTGAATCAAAATTTTAGAAAATTTAATATATTTAATACGAAAAAACTAAAATCTACTTTTTACTAAATACATTAATTTTTAGTGATATATATATATTTTTAAAGGTTTCATTTTTAATACATAGTTAAAAATATTGAATTTTAATTCAAAATTTATTTTTAATGAATATTTTTAATAATATTAAATTAAATTTCAGTTATGTTTAAAATTTTAATTATATTATATTTTTATCAATTAATCTAGATTAGGTAATTTGAATTAATTTCACTTTTAATTTGTGTATAAAAATTTAGCAATCGCCTCGATGTTTTTAGTTTAAAAACATGTAGTGTCGTCCTGTGAGTGAGATTAATTTTAAATTAACTTCTACCACCTATGTAAATATAAATCAGAATAATAAATTCCTTATTTGGAATCAGAATAATATATTATTTATAATATGATAACAATAATTTTTTACCAAAAATATTAGTTAATGGTGTCAAAAATAATTGTAGTGATTAAGGTTAAATTATTCCTAATAAGAGAATCAACAATAAAATTATGGGCCAAATTGGGAAAGACCCTTCTATAAATCCCATTGGTTGGAAACTAATCGTCCATGAAAATTCTATTATAAATTTTTGTTGTGTTTTTATGACTTTTTTTGTTTGAATTGTTGGTTCTCATAACTTGTTTTCAAAATGCCAAGTCAGTCCTTTCCCTTCCATATAAAAGGACACCAGCTCTATAGCTTATTCACAAATCTAAAACCACAAAGTTCTGGAAAATATTTTAAAAAATAACATTCCAATATCCTCCATTAATCGATGATTTTTTATAATATAATTATATATCAAATCCTTTTGGCACAATAAAATGATTTACCCAATTAAGAGGTAACCTCTTCCGTCAACCCCCTTTTTATTTTACTTATACTCTCCAAAAACTATATTTATTTAATTATTATATAACAATACCAGTATCGTAAATATAATATTATTTTTTTGATAAGGTTTTTATGTACAATTTTATAAATATTCATCTAATTGGTAAAGAATATACTGTTTATGTGTAAAGCAAACTACCACCTCACGAAATTATGATTTCTTGTTTTTTCATTACCACCTTTCATGATGGAAATTTGGATGCAAAATATGTTTACATAAGTTATCTATTATATTTATTATGTAATTAACCTTCTTTAATCATATTACCACAAATATATTTTTTACTTTCCAGTTGATGTATATAATATAATCTCATTTGAGGAAGTGTGGACTACCACCCCCTCAAATAGATGTGATTTATTCACACACAACTTGGAATGTACAGTGTATTAATTTAGTGAAAAGAAATGATATATATGAAATAATAATTCTAGTATAATTATAATATATATATATATATATATATTAATATATATCATATACTTACTTTCTTTTAATACAATATTAAAATGGAAACATCTTTCAAGTGTAGGTACATAATACCGTCTCCGTTAATAGTGTATTCCCTTCCATACATCTAAATTAAATAGATTATTATATTAAAAATATATTGAAAATACATGATATTTATATCATTGATTAATATTTTGATATGATGATATAAGTATAAGGACCAATGATATATCAAATTATGACACCTGCTAAAAAAATGAATATTACACGAAGTGAATCCCTAACTGAGGATTCTTAACAAAATGGTAACATAAGGTCATCATAAAACCATATAGGATAATATATATAAGAATATACTTTCATAAAGGATTTATAGTAATCTAATATTTATTATTGACTAATTGTTTATTATTATGAAGAGATTCATGACACAAGGTAAGAGAATTTCATATCACTTGTATTTTCATGGGATACAAATTTATACCACACCAATACCTTTTGTGTTGTCTGTATACATTTTATAGTTGTATTTTATGTTTTTTATACTTTATTATATGGGAAATTACACATCCATTTGATGATATTTCAATCCGAAAGTTTTTTTAAGAAGGTACCAAACTAGTAAGGTGATTTTGTCCCAGTTTTTTTGACACATTCTATATTAAGAACCTATAGTTTTCAATGAGGTGTATATATTTATTTTCATATGTTACATCATGAATCCTTATAATTTGATTATATTTTAACCTTTATTTAATTTTATTATATTCATTTCGTTATTATCCTTTATTAGTAAATTAGTAATGTTTTAAGGCTATAACCTCAACTCTTTTTATGATTTTTTATGAATATTCCAACATTGACAAAATATTATGATCCATATCATAAGAAATACTATGATTTGTCCCATACTTTGTCTATTAAAATTAATTCCATGTAATGGTTCCATTTTTTCACTCATTGTTACTTAAGATGGTTAGGAAAGTGTTTTTTAGAATATCTATCTTAACCTCTACATTCTTTTGGAAATCTATATTCCTTTAAAACCATGTTATCAAATGGGTTTCTAGGATTATTATACTATTATATAATCAGTAATGTGAATTTTTACCATTTTCTTCTTTTACTAATTTTTTCAAAGGAATCTTTTTTATCACATTCCGAACATTGTATTTTTCCATCAAATTTTTCACTGTAAAAGTAATTTTCTTCTTACCTTGTACGATATGCATGGATTTAGCTGTTGTCATTTCATGAAACATTGATTTTCATGTATTAAAATGGTAATATAAAATAATTTATTTAAAAAATAATTTCATTAAAATGGTTTTCAAAAAAATTTCAACCTTATTTTATAATATTTCAAATAAAATTGTTTTGAATAAACTTTAATGCTTTATTTATAGGTTTTAAAAGTATTTTCAATGAACTGGTTATCTAATAATTTTAAAGGATCTATTAAAATTCATCAAATAAAAAGCGTTTCAAAATTATTTCAAGGGTTATTTATTTGATTTCAATTTATTTTCAGTGAAATTGTTTTCAAAATACCGCTAAGAATATTTTACTAGTTTTCAATGAAAATGTTTTTCATAACATTTTCAATCCTCTTTTGTATGTTTTCTTAGTACTTTGAATCAGAAGGTTTCCATAATTTTTCATGATTCTCTTATATGTTTTAAATGGAAAGGGTTTTAAAGTTTATATATACCCTTAATTCTATTTATTCAATGCATTATTTATGAATATATTTTTCTATTGGTTTTATTTTCTAAAAATAATTTTCTAAGAAGAAATATTATTTTCATCAAGAACGGGTTTAAAAATATCATTCCCTGATATTTTCTATATAAGAGTGACATCTGTTGAGGTTACTCATTCTCGTTGAAGAAATGATCGAAATGATCCATTCATATCCTTTCTTTAATGGGTTATGTTTGATTGAATGAGGATTATAAAACCGATTTCTGTTTCACGAGTTGAATTTTTTTGAATCAAAATTATTTTTACACTTTATAAATTGATAAATAAATTATTAAACCTATATTTTTTCGTAGGTTATGATGTTATGAAATTTTAATGATTCCCACCTGATTTCATGGGTTATGATAGGATATTTATAAAACCAATCTCTTTGTATGGGTCATGATATGATGAATATTTTATTTAAAATTGGAGCATGTATAATGGATTTTATTATGATATGGGTGGTACCTATATATAACTTCTATGAATTGTGTAATTATGGATGAATTATAAGTATAAATGTTATGCATGAACTAGATTACATGTTCATAATTTTATACATAGTCCCTGTTTAAAGTCCATATGTTTAGGCATGAAACAGATTAAATGGTCACAATGTTATGAGTGAAACTTATTATGTGTTCATAATGTTATACATGAACCATATTACATGTTCACAGTGTTATGTTTGAACCTGATTCCATGTTAACAACATTACGAATGAATTTGATTCCATGTACATATGTCTAGAAGAGGGACTAATTTTATGTATGTAACATAATGTGTCAACCATTTCCGGCATAAACATATTCACAATTTTCTACCTTGATGTGTATGCCATAATTCTATGTCTTATTCATATGTTATGCATTTATGGATTATTCACTTGATTTCCTTTTGATTCATGTTTTATGATCTGCAAATATTTATTCCATGTATTAGGATTATGATATACTATCTACAAGGTATGATCTTAAAATATTATTCTCACGTTCTTATACCTTTATGTTTATGTTATGATTAAAAATTTCCCTTATTAACCATTACCAAGCATTTGATCTCACCCATTTCTTATGTTTTCATTCCCCAAGTTATAATGAACTATTTTAGGGAGAATTAATAGAGGGGAAGATCTTTACTAGAAAAATTGAATATATTTCACCATGATTGAATGTTTATTTTCCATGTCTCCAAAGAGACTAAACTATTATGGTCCTCGAGAATTTAATTTTATAATAGGATTAATATTCATAATCAATGATATTATATCAATGTATGTTAAGCGTGTCATTCTATATTTGGTATCAAATGAATTATTTAGTCCACATTTGAATGCATGGATGATAAAACCTTAGTGATAACCCTAAGCACATATCTAGGGATAAGTTCATAGATTATGAAAAGAATAAGAAAATATGATAGAATTTTTTAAAAGGATAGAGTAATTAGTTTCCATGGAATATAATCCTTTCTAGATACTAAATGTGGGTATGGATATGGAATATATATAAATATGATTAATAACTCTGACAAGATTTTGTGTGCCCGACTCATGGTAATCAAGTACATGACAATGGGCCTTGATGCGCACCTTGTTTGACACTCAAAGGGGATATGGTTTGGGGATTCAAAAAATCATAATGAACCATCATGAAATATTTAAATAGATGTTTTCTATGAAAAATACATGATTAATCTAATGTGTCATGGATTAAGGATGGTGTCATTATTTAGAAATTTTATAATTTTCTTTTTAGATTATGTGGATCGTCATTGTTAAAACTATTTATTACTCTACACATTTGGTTTTAGTAAACAGATGGAATCATATGGAACTGCATTAATTGTGATTTTGACAGACAATGGAATTATTTTTCTCCTAATGATCATAATTCTATGGGTTTTTGTATACAAAAATCATTTCTATACTATAAAAATTTATCAATAAACAAATCATGATGATCTTCCAATAAAACAATGGAGGGAAACTATTCTATTGAGTCCTTCACGAGGCAACGTCCACCTAATATCTGCAGGTCTTCTAATCCACTTTTTCATAATCATTGGATCAGTTCCATGAAAATGATATTCCTTGTTCTACAATGTTTGGATCAAGAGAATCACATTATGGCTGTTTATCATTTATAAGATAATGTATACCAATGGTGGACTAAAATCAGGGATATGAGGAAGCTAGATGAAATACAATCCATGGGATGGGATGAGTTCATGATCATACCCTTAAATAATTACATTTTTCTTGTGCATCATATGATGATGGAAAAGTAATTACTTGAGTTGAAGAAAAAGGATGATGAATCTCTCATTATTTAAGATGATAATTTCACAATAAATGTGAGTTAAAAATATGGTATTATTATTCATCCCAAAAGTAATGTGGATAGATTATTTATTGGATTAAAGACAATTCTTATAGGGGATTTGGGTATAAGATACACTAGTAGCTTCGAATTGAATATGCGTTGTTCAATAATAGTTAAAATGGATGTTGGATTTATAAATAAATATCATTATTTTAACATGTATAGAATGATTAAGATCAAAATGGAATATTAAAACCATTGAGTGATGATATTGTTTCAAACTGACACTATCCAAAATGGTGGGAAATAAAATTTAGGAGATTTCTTAAAAGGAACAAGATTATGTTCCAAGTGTGGGAAGCCTATCCACTAAGAAAAATAATATATAATTAATGGGAAGTGGAAATTCAATTAAGTTAGTGGAGAGAAACATAAAAAAATTAACCACCCAAACATTAGTGTTTCATGTTCATGGAGTTTGTGAATTTTGTGAATCAATACCATAATTCAAAGGAGAATATAGATGATAAGACACTACATCCTCTGTGAAAAAAATGTAAAATGTGAATCATAATTTATTCATTTCACGCAAAACTAAAAATAGTTTATTTTATATTAAATCACTCATTTTGGTATAGGTTAGATGAAAATCATTTAAATAATGCCCTACAAGATACCTAAATTTTATCATTCTCTACACCGAATACTAAGGTAATCTTTCATTACACAGAATAGTTACTTTCCTCAATATTCATAACCTGCATAACTGAGGTTTATCAAACAATAATATATTACTAAAATATTATTATTTTATATAATAATATATAGCCTATAAATTAGATGTTATTAATAGTACTATTTAATATATGAATACTTATGGTTTTCAAAAATATCAAATTAAATCCTAGTTTAGTAATTAAATAGAAATAAATATGAAAACCAATTGAATATAGAGGGAAATATTATTATTTTTATGATCAAAAAACAATTTTACCTTAATAATTTAAATTAATTATTATTCTTGATTGATATTAATGTAATATATATGTAATATATTCAATCAAATATTTTTTATAGTCACATAATAGAATTTATATTAATTAGATTAAAATAAAACCAAATTTATGCTTAAAACCTCTATTTTTATAATGTTAGTTTTATAGCCTTTTAATGGGGAAACCATTTTAAATCAAAATTTTGGAAATTTTATAGTTTTAATACGTCAAAAATAATTTAATCATTGAATTTAAAAAAATTGGAATAGATATATTTTTGATATTTTTCTATAAGGTTTCTTGTTTAAGGAATAGTTAAAAATACAGAATTTTTATTCAAAATTATTTCTCTATATATAACATTTATATGGTTAAATTATATTATAATTTTTGTTTAATGTTTAATTTTATCATATTTTTTTCCATTTAATCCAATTTATATCATTTGAATCAATTCCACTTTGAAATTTCTTATAAAAATTTATCAATCTTTTAGATGTTTTTACATTAAAACCCAACAATGTCTTCACATTAGTGGTGTTGATTTTAAATTATTTTTTGTAATTTTATTGATTATAATTTGTTAATATGGATTTGATATTTTTAATTAGGAAAATTTATAATGTCTAATAATTTCATCATATATTTTTTCAAATATATTAGTGAATCTATTTAAACATAATTACAATTAATAAGGTAAAATTAATCCTAAAAAGGTAATAAACCATAAAATCAAATGTGGAAGTAACCTATACAAATTTATAACACAAATTTCATGGATATTATTCATCCAAACACCTTCAATTTTTTTACTTTGGTTTTTTTATAACTTTTTTAGGAAAAAATGTGGCTATACTTACCTTTTTATTAATGCCACGTATGTCTTTTACCTTCCATATAAAAGACCACCATATTCACTACATCATCACATCTCTCAAACCACATAGAATGAGAAAATATATGATCACATATCCTAGAAAAAATCTATATTCCTCCTGTAATCCTCTATTTGGGTAGAAATCAATCCATGGAAGACTTCTCTCATAAACAAAAATGAGTTACCCAATTAAGAGGTAACATTTTCTCTGAAGATAATTTCATTATTTTTCTGTCAACACCCCTACACTATTTTCATTTAATTAGTTTATAAGAATAATTTTTATTATATATATTATTATTATTCGTGAAAATATTTCTGCTGACACTTACACAAACTTCCAACAAATGGGTAATGAACAATTTGTTTTTGAATACGACAAACTATCATCTCCCTGAATGAAGATTGTTAATTATTTCATTTACCACCAATCATGGATAAAATTGTTATTGAAACTATATTTATATATGTTATATATTATAATTTTTACGTATTTTATCTTCTTTGATAATTTTATAACAAATATCTTTATCTTCCCTAATTGGTGTAAATACGATAATTTTGATTGAAGATGTTCGGACAACCACCCCTCAAAGCGATGAGATTAATTATGAAATTACATGGAATGTATTATGGATTAAATTTGTGAAATTATTTGATATATATGAAATAACAATTCTAATGTAACTATAATATATTTATATATATATATATTACCTTCTTTCATTCAATATAATAATAATAACAGAAACAATGATCACGTGAAGTACAACATACCATCTCCAGGAACGGTGTATTTCATTTCATACTTCTATATTATATAGATTATTATAATAAAAATATAATAAATATAAATGATAACTATAGAATGTTTTACATTTTGGTAATCATGATGTATGTATGAGGACAAAAGACAAAACTACCTGAGACACATGTAAAGAACGACACAAATATTACCTCAAGTGAAGAAATATGATAAGATTATTAACGACATTGTAATATAAGGTCATAATCAAACCATATATGGTATTATATATAAAAATATTAATATATAAAATATTTATAATAAACATATATTTATTATATGTGACTTTTGTATGAGTATGATGAGTGTTAAGACGTAAGGTATGGGAATTTCATCTCACTTATATTTCCATGAGATACATGATAGATTCACCTCCCTCCCTTTTTGTTTGTTGAGTATACTACCCATATATAAATTCAATTATTCTAATAATTTAATTTATATTAATTTACATAGACATTTTATGATATTATGGGGATAGTTTTAATGTTTCAAAAGTTACCAAATCAGTTATGTTATTTTGTATCAATTTCTCTTCTATAAGATACAGTCCATGATATAATTTTTTTTCCATTAGGTGAAAATAATGCCTTTATAATTTCAAATAATGAATCCCCTTAATTTAATGGTATGTTAATTTTATGTAATTTTATACATTCCATTTCGTTATGATCCAAGGTTACCAAATTAGTATCAATTTATGGCTAGAATCTCACCATTTATTGAGATCGTATATGATTATGGTACCATTGATTTCATATTATGATAAATATCTCAATAAATCTTATTATTTTTATTTCTCTTTGGTTATTAAAGTTATATCCATGTAATTGTACCATTTTTTCATTATTTTGTATAAATATTGGTCAAGAAAGGATTTTTATGAAAGTCCAAATTTACCTCCCCCTTCGTTCAGAAATCTGTGTTCCTTTAAAAGAATGATCTCAAAAAGGGATTCCATCATTATTAAACAATTTCATAATAATTAAAAAAAATTACCATTTTTTCTATTACCAATGTTTTCAAATTAATCATCTTATATACTTCTGAACAAGGTATTTTTCAAACCATTTTACCGTGCAAAAAGAATGTTCATTTTTTCACATATAACATGAACAAATTTACCAGCAGTCATTTCTATAAATATTCCCTTCATATTTAAATGGTTATTATTTATGATTTCTAAAAATTAATTTTCAGTGAAATTGTTTTGAATAAATTTTCACAATTAATTTATATTTTATCAGAGAAACCCGTTTTCAATAAGAATTCAAGCCATATTTACAAGTTTTCAATGTAATTTCAATGAAATGGGGGTGAAAAACATTTCAAGCTTATTTTAAATTTTTTTAGGTAAAATGGTTTTAAAAATGATTTCAATACATAGTTAAATTTTTTTAATGTATTTTCAATGAAATGTTTTTGAAATCATTTACAAGCATCTTTAACACATTTTCAATAAATATTGTTTTCAAAATGATAAATTTTTTTTTATAAATTTTCAATGTATTTTCAATGAAAATGATTAAAAAAATATATCATTAATATTATATTTATTTTAATAGGAAAATGTTTTCAAAATGATTAAAATGCTTCTTTCTATGTTTTCAATTCCACTTCGTAAAAAATTGTTTTCTAACCATTTTATTTTATAAAGATACTTTTCAATGAACAAAGGATATTTTCATCAATAAAGGTTCTCCAAATAAATTTACATGTTATTTTCCATCTAATATGGAATTCATTGATGTAACTCATAAAATTCCATGAAATGGTCTAACAGTTCCATTAATATCATTTCATGAATGGTTTATATTTTATGGAATGTTGTTTTTGACATGCAGTTATATTCCACCTGTTATATGCTTTTGAAAACCTCTTTTTTAACAGGTTATGCATTGATGAAATGATTATGAAACCTATATATTTTTAATATGGTATAATGATATGGAATGTTAATGAAACCCATTTTTTTCATTGGTTATAAATAGATATTTATAAAACAACTCTCTTTTTAATGGTAATGATATGATGAAAGTATTAATTATCTTGTGGCACAAGTCCAAAGTAATTTACTATGAGATGGTTGGGAGCTATATCTCCCTACAATTTCTTGGGTAATGATGGATGAATATTGGCTATAAACTCTATTCATTAACCTGATTACATTTTTAAAATGTTATCTGTGGACCTATTTTCATGTCCAAATTTGTTTGAGTGAAACTGATTAAATATAAACAATATTATGAGTAAACCATAAATTGAGTTCCTAATGTAGTGTGTGAACTAGATTACATGTTCAAAATGTTATTCGTTGACTTGGTTTCATGTACAAAAGTTTATTTGTGAACCAGATAGCATGTTCACAACGATATGTGTGAACGTTATTGCATGTTCAGAACATTATGCATGGACCCGGTTGCATGTCTATAAGTCTATTAGGGGCCCAGATTTCATGTGCTTTACATAATGTGCAAACCTATTTCAACTTATATATATCCACGATGTTATATGTTGAGGTGTATTTCAAAAATTACATGTATTATTTATATGTTTCACTCCCATGGGTTATGCTCTTTTTTTATTATTCGTGTCTTATATTCTGCCAATATTTATTTCATGTATCATGATTTTGATCATGGATATAGAGGGTATGATCTTCAAATGTTATTCTCAAATTCTTATACCCCGATGTTAATTTTATTCTTACTCCTTTACATTATTTTCCCTTGATTAGAGTTCTAACTCACCCATTTTTTATGATTCATTTCCATATGTTATAAATTATTGGTTTAGGGAGAAGTACTAGAAGAGATGATCTTGAAAATAGCCAATAAAGGTCTTTCACCAAGTCATAATATTTTGTTCCATGATTCCAAAGACACTAAACTATTATGGTAGATTAATGTACTTTTTTATATGTTTAATATTTATATAAATGGTGTCATATTCATATATGTTAACCATGGGTCCCAATAATCATATGGTTGGAATATTATTTCAATTTATAAGAAAGAGAGAAAATTGTGTTTTGTATTTATTATTGGGAACAAATATGAGATCACTATCAAGAAAATATATCCATTCCCCTTATTTATTACTTTTTTAATCAACTACATACAGTTACATACTATACAAAAATTTACCCTCATTTGGGATAACAATAATTAAGAGTCAAAAATGTTGATATACCCAACACATGATTTTCTATGACATATGGTCAATATTAATTGATTCCATTAGGACTATCCAATTCCCCAATTATCTTCATGGATATAATGAATACGGTATTTAGAGATTACAATGAATTGCTTTTTTAGAATTTATAGATGATATTATTATATACTCCATGAGAAGTGATGATAATGAAGATCATTTGAGTATTATGTTGAAGACCTTCCGGAAGGATACTTTTTATGCAATATTTATTAAATGTGAATTATTGTTATAGAAGATAACATTATTCATCCATGTAATTACATGCAAGGGGTATTAGTGAATCCATTACATATGGACATTATTGAGAAATTTTCCAGAACTAACTTGGTTATAAAGATCCATTGTTTTATTTATATGTAAGTATATTATTGAAACATGGTGAGGGATTTATCATGGATATATAATTCACCAATCATGTTGAATAAGAAAGGATTCATACTCGTATGTATAGATAAATTTTACCAAAAATTAGAGGAGTTGAAAAGTTGGTTATTAAGTTAACATTTTCTCACAATTCCATAAGGTATAGAAGAATTATTCATCTATATTGATGAATCAATGAAGTTATTGAGATGATACCTTATAAAAAATGATGTTGTGTGAAATTTTTCCTTATTCAAATGGAAAATTCAGGAGAAACATTACACAAATCATGACTTGGAGATGGAAGTGGTACCTTATGAATTGAAAATGTGGACACATTATCTTTATGGTTAATGATATAGAATATATACAGATAATAAAATATATAGGTATATATTAATATTAAAAGTGATGAATTTTCTCCAAATTATATGGTTATAGTTGATTAAGGATTATAAAATCATAATACATTACAATATTGGGAAGGTGGAAAATGTGGTTAATGGTATGAGTTGGAAAGTTCATTATTGTTTTTCTATTTCTAAAATTAGATGAGGCTAAATAATTACGATTAATGGAATATAATACATAAAATAAGGGGGAGGGTGATATTTCATATATTTCACATCATTTTATTCCACCATTCATCAATATTAAAATTCAAGAGGCATAATTGGGGGATTTAGAATTGTTGATGAATGTAGAACATATTAATAAGTTCAACCCTAATAATGATGAAATTTAAGGATCAAGATCCATGTATGTTTCTCAAAAATAAATGACACAATGAAGGGTTTGTTAGATGATGGTCATTTTTTTATCAATATGTATTAATACCGAATGAATTATGATCAATAAATATATGAAAGACTATTTTTTTTCAAAAAACAATGAAATGTATATTAAAGAATATTTATATCGATGTTTGGAATGTAAAAATATTATCTAGGATAGATTTAATTATAAGGATATGTTATAAAAATTACCCATATAAATATAAAAATGGAAAACTATCACCATGGATCTTGTACCCATACACCCCATAATATCAAGATATGATTATTTTATTAGGGATGGAGTTATTTTCCTTAAAAATACGTATACATTTTAATTCTACCATGAAATAGTTTGATCTTCATGAGTTTTCCAGGTTATACATAATGAAAGTGATATGGTTGAAAGGAGTTCCACATTCTATTATTTATATAAGGCCCCAGCCTTAAACCATACTTAATCTTGAGTTATTACAAGATTACACGTTGAGGATCTTTTTAGGTTTAGAGTTTTAGAGAATTAGATCATAAAACTTGCATTATATTCCACATATAAACAAAGTGGTTACATAAAGATAGTATTCTTCATTCCCATCAATGGAAACACATTTAAAAATAAAACATGGATTATTTCTTGACACATCCTTGACTCTATCATCTTATCATGTACCTTTCCCTTGACCTGTGAAAAACATTTCAAAAACTTGGGAAGAGCATAAAAACTCAGTATGGGTTATAAAAACATGGAAAGGAAACATGGGTACATACATACATAAGAGTGAAATCATACTTTACCCATAAAACATAATCACTTTAACATACCTCATCAATTCATGAATAAATCATAGAAATCATAAGACATAAAGGTAACTTGAGGCATTCATAACATTCTTACGTAGGGAGTAACCCTCTTGGTTACGTTTGGAATACCCATCACAGTATATTCCCTAAATCTCTTCGGAGAAACCTTAACGTTTCACTCCTTCGTGTTACCCAATGCATTGGAGAGCTATAACGGGCTCACCCGCCCTTAGTTTATCACGGAACCACCCGTCTTCATATTAATGCCCAAGAACCATAACATAATCATATCACATAAAACATGCATAAAGGAAACATAACATTTCCACATTTCAATCATGAGATATCAATAAAACACATTGATATAATAAAAACATTATGAAAACCATTTTCAATACCAAAGTAAAAGAAAATTAAAACATGGTATTTATTTTTCTTTTAAAAAGAAGGTATGGCTTGTAGAGGAAGCCGAAACTCAAATAACGGTCACGACGGCGGAGAAGTCGTTGTCGCCGCATACATACGACAAAAACATTCCCTTTTGTCGTTTAGTAAACGCTTCGTATAAAAAATATTCCTTTTGAATAAACATAATAGTCAAAGGGGTTTATACACTGTATAAAAGAAAGTTGTGTATAAAATAAAATATGCCTCAACGAAAGGAGATTGAGACGAAGTCCCATACCTCGTATCCAACTTGACCCGGCCGTTCTTTAATCTCCTGAATAATAAACTTGAGTTAATCTCTACTTGCTTATGAATCTTTTTCAAGTTCATTATTCCTTTTATACCATGTTATGAACATCATGTAATCAGTTAAGTTAATAATGTTCATTTTGTCTGTATTTGGTTCTTAAGTCAGAAATAGACTTCTTACACTTACATGTTGTTAATTTGGTCATAGGTTCATTATATCCAGAATGATATTAAGGATTTGGATAACATATATATCATATATATTCATCATATACATGTATTTATAATATTACATAATCATTTAGAGGTAAGAAATGAAATGCACCGTTCATGGAGACGGTAAGCCGTACGTACGCATGAACGCTACTTTCATTTCTATTTCGTATTTTATAGAATGGAATCATAATGATATAAAGGTATATTATAATTACAGTATAATATCATATATAATATCATTGTTCCATCCTTTATATGTCCCACATATGGTATTTAACGAATCAAATCACTTTGAGGGGGCGGTAGTCCGCACTTCCTAAAATGAAGATATCGTGTTTACCCATAATGGAAACCATAAAGGTATGCCCAAAATGAAAAAACAGAAGCTTAAGGAAAACATAAACATATTATATATCATATATAAAAATAGTGACATCATAATGGCCACCTTTGAAGGTGTTAAATGAGTATTGAACAATCATCGTTTCGGGAGGCAGAATTTCGCCATCCACGGAAACAGTATGTTCTTTAACCATTTGATGTAGTTGTGTGAGAGTGTAGCTCAAATAAATATTATAACAACATCCTAGTATATTTATGATACTGGTGTTGTTACAAAATAAGTAAATAAAAAGAGTTTAGGGGGTTGGAGAAGCAAAATAAAACAAATGAACATGAGAGAATGAATTACCTTTAAAAGTGTAACTCCTTTTGATTTGAGCCTAAAGGCTTCCTTTAAAAGGATTATTCCCAAAGGGAATCCTCTAGGATGAGGATAGGGATGTGGAGAGAGTAAACGGGCATGGGTTGGCCGAGCCAAAGGCTTGAGGAGTGTGTGAAATGAGGTAGAGGTGGGGGCCTTTTATAAGAGGAGAGGAGGGGCACTTTTGGAAAGTAAAGAAATATTACTTTATTTGAAAATGTGTTTCGGTTTCATAAGGTCCCACATTGATATAATTCGTGGATAAGGTGATAAGGCTTAGAAATCCACTCATCCAATATGTTTTGGACATGTGTAGTTCATAGATTTTACATTGTCTTTCCATTTTATTTAAATCGTCAAATAATGATGTCATCGCTGCATCATGATTATGTCATAAATATTTTAATTTATTTAATGTCTAAAAATTATAAAAAAATACTATGATGTAGGAAATAGTTTTATCTTTCCAATTACTATTTATAATCAAAAATCTGATCATTATAAGCCCATGAAAAAATTGTTTTCGTAAAACATATTATGTGTGTGTCATTTTTACTTTTACATTAAATAAAAAGTTATTTATGTCATTTCCCAACAAAAGTGGATCCATGGGGTCCCCAAGTTGACCCATGGCTTGTGTTGGTTGGCCATGACACAACCAATAAGGTTGGGACATGTGTCTAGGTCGTTTCATATTACTAAAGCAATCTTTATACCTTAAACTACCCTAATTAACACTAATCGCGATTAAAAACTTAATAAGTTACTATTCACCAAAAAATTATTTTAATCCCATTGAACCACATTTTACTTCTTAATGACAACCATGAATGTCGTATTTTTGAAATTCATAACACAAAAGTGGCAATGTTTCATTTAAACGAAAAATCAGTTTCTTTAACTACCACTTAGTGGTTTCACTATTCATCAAAAATTAAAGTTTTTCAGAAAATTACCAAAAATTCACCCTAAGCTATATTTGATATTCCGAATTCAAAAATGAAGTATATTTTACAAAATTAAATACATATAAGTCAAATTAATTAATTTAATAATTAATTCCCGCTGCCAGAGCAAATAGCGTGTTTTTACAAAACAATAAGTATCAAAAGATTGACACCAGTTTAAGTCTAATTTCAAAGTGAAATTGATTCCAATGACCACCATTGGATAAAATGGTAAAAATATATTCATATTAAACATTAAGACCAATTCAAAAGATAATCTAATAATATAAATAAATTAGATTAAAAAGCAGTTTTGATGTAAAATGCAGTATTTTTCACTATTCATTAAAAAAATGAACATTGTCAGAAAAATACCAAAAAATCACACAAGGTAAATTTTGATGTGCCAATCATAAATAATAAGTTTATTTTGACAAACATAGTTTATAAAATTGTCAAAATAGAGATTCAAAAATGGTTTGTCATCAAAAGGCAGTAAAACAATATTTTATGAATATTACTGTATTCCATGCATAAGATTGCATTTATTTTCATTTTAAGCCTCTATGACACTATCTTAATAATTAATAAACATAGATAAAAATATCTATTATTCATTACTTACTTGGGATGTTACAATTTATTATTGATATCCATGGTTTAACTTCAAGTCCTAGAGAAGTCTTCTACAATCATTGAACACTGGACTATTCTATTGCGCTGCATATCATCTGCTGATAGAGGACATGTCTAAGAGGTCCATTAAAACCCTAGTGTATATGTTAATATCTAATTAAATGTATTATAAATGTTCTTGTGATTATTTTTTTCCATTAGTGGAATATTATAACCATTATAGAATTCAATTGATCATTAATATATCTCTTTATGAATCCATCTATGGTCGGATATATAAAACACCTATGTATGATCATTGAAATTAAGAGGGAATAGAATTGGGACCTGGTCCAGATGAAAAAATGATAGAGAAGGTTTGGTCCTTTTAGCATCACATTAGGGTAGTTCAGAGTTGACATAAACGATATGATGGAAATCATATTTATAGGTCTTGTGTAAAATGTAATTGAATATGTGATTATATATATATCTCCATGAAATAAGATATTTATATTTGGAATGAACGTAATTCTCAACATAAGATATATCATCCTTTTCGATATTCTATATTAGAAAATAGTGGATTATGATAATGTGGTGATTCCGTTGAATCCCATATATGTTCATGACTTGATTCATTTAGCTGTTTTAAAGTATTGCATATCTAATGCACCATATATATTAAATATCGAGGTTGTACCAGAAGTTCATTATCATTATTATACAGAATAAATAGTGGAGATACTAGATCATAGAGATAATTTTTTATGAAATAAGTTAACCCCTATGTTAAATTATTATGGTTAAAACATAAATTTAATAAAGCTATATGGGAACTGGAGGATGTGATGAGGTAGAAGATTCCACAATTGTTTCTATCTAAATGTTTTAATTTCATTGATGAAAATCTTATAAAGGGATAGAATGTAACCCACCGAAATTTTATGACATATTTATCCCCATGAATTTAAATCATTATATTAATTTATTTACATACAAAAATATAATTATATGAATAATACATTATGATTATAAAATGAAGTCCTATATATGTTATTTAAATTGAATACAATTGTGGAGAATAATTTATAATTCAAATCGAAAATAGAAATAATCATAAATACAACTAATTAATTGTCTCATTATAGGAATTTTTTTTCAATATATGTTTTATTTAGAAAAAGTGTGTATTCATTTTACAAAAATTATTTAAACATATACAAAAAAGGAAATAATTAATTTTCATTTAGTTTGAATTGACATTAAAAGAAATTGATGGTAAAAGGGATGTTTTTATGAAAACCCATTTTTATATGTACTATGTCATTTTATTTAAAAAAAATTAAATAATTATATTGATAAATTATATTGATTAATTTTTATATTATATATTCATTCGATTTTTTGGGCTTTCATCTAATGGTTTTTACTATGCATTGAATGATAAAAAATTCAGTTTTATGCTAAATGCCTTTTCTAGAAGGGTTTGATATATTTTAATATATATATATATATATGAATATGGTTTTGATATAGATTTATAATAAATTAATATCTATATTTCATGAGGTGTGAATACATACAATGTAATATGATCCTTGTGGTAATGGATTTATGATACAATCTCATTTCATGGGTGGTTTATGTCAAATATACATTAAGGGATATTACATGATCCATATCAATTAAACCCCATATATATATTAATATACTCTATATATTCTTGTTTATTTGATGTTTTTATGATACATATCCACTTGTTGAAACTCAAAAGGAAATATTTCTCTATGAAAATTCTCACATTATTTCTTCTTTTAGGTGTTTAATAATACACATATATGTCCATGTTCCAGAGAATGGTTTATGGAAGTTTTTTCCTATAAATAAGTGATTAGAAAATGTTATTTTTATTATAATTAAATTTATTAAAATGAATAACTTTATTTTTTACAATGGTTTGAATTATGACTCACTTATTAGTATTTTTCAAAAATTTGAAAGAGATCATTATTTTATTTTTTACAAAAGTAACATTTCTTCTATTGAAGAAGTAATAAATTTAAGGACCTATTAGATGAGTATTAAATTTACACAAGGGATAATATTTATATTACTTGTAATAAGAGAGATGAAAATTTATTTGTTGATTTCCATTCCTTCATGGGTGATTTAAAATATTACCATACTCAACCTATCATTTGAGACCTCCATAACAAAAAATTATTTATTATTAGAGAAAAAAATTTCCATGTTACTATTACATTTCCAAATATGGTGTCACTATGAATACTTCAATGTGAATAAATTTTAATTAAAATAAAGAGTTTAAGGAAAATGTAAAATGTTACATATTTGAAAAATAACACTAGTATAAGAATTTAGATAATGGGATAATATAAATGTGTGTACTTGGTGATTATGATTTACTCAATCATAGTCACTTCCACACAATACGATGCATATGAAACTATTCTTGTAATAAAATGGAAATATAGGACTTAAAAATTGATCTCTTATAGTCTATAATTTTCAATCACGTAAGAAACTGAAGAAATGATTTATAATTATTAGAGAACTATAAATACATGAAAATTAAAATAGATTCAATATAATGGGTTCCTATAACATGATATCACATGTGGATGGGGATTGGACATCATGTTATCATTTTCAAAATTATAGAGTATGTTTATTTCATAGTTTTAGTTATCTATGTAAAAAAATTTATATAATTGATTACCATATTATAAAATAGGGGTTTATTTGTAGTGATGTATTTAAAAAATTTCTTATATATTTTTAGTTCTTAACTCCATAATTAGTGAAAATACTGTTAATTTTAAAATATTCATTTTTTACATATGATGGATATTTATCAACTCAAGAATGAGACTAGATCATTATATCGTCTATAAACTATTTGGCAGTATAGAGTTAAAAAAACATTTCTGTGATTCATGAAATGTTCCTATGTGGCTCAAGAATCAAATTGACTTAAATACTATACGATTCACTTTGAAGGCCTAGAACTGTATAGAAAATACCAAATTTTTTATGTCACATTTAGACTAATATTTGAAAAAATTTCCATATACCTATTGAGAATTAACATAAGGTCACTATGGCTACTTAAAATAATGTATTTTAAATGAAAAAAATATATTCTGATTCAAGAAACATTTTACAGATGGTATTATTCATGGAAATAATTTTTTCCCATTATTCCACTAATGATTTTTTTTCTTAGGGATGTTAATATTCAGTTGGTAAGATCCATTACATTTTTTGGAGGTGAACAAGAATAGATATATGAAATTATTAATTGGTTGGGGATAGTCATTCACTATGAATGGCTTAATGTTGATGATATACTATGAAAGAGTAATGTTTTGATCGATCCACCATTGTATATATTATATGATTAAAATAAAAATAGTTCATGCTGATTACTATAAAACATCTCCATTAAGAGGTCAAATAAGATAATTATGTATCTATTTTTTACTTGATTTTGAATATTCTTTTATTTACACTATTTTGAGTATTTTATTTCATTAATAATTATGGAGAATAAAATATATGAAGAAAATATCATTAGAAAAGACATAACCCACATGAATGGATCCATCTCGAAAGGGGAGTAGTCTAATTGAACCACCATTAAATTTTAGCTTACTATGATACATTTTATTAATATCCCTTCATATGTATATTATTAATAGTTCATAAAAGTCTAGTGTGGTGTAGAGTGGAATGTCATTAAATTAAAATCATGAAAATTAAATATTTTCTTACACGAGCAATAAAATCAAATAGAGAAAATTTATTCTCTTTTAGAAGATGATACTATAAATGTTAAAAACAATGATTTAGGTTGATTATATTTTTCTTATAAAATTTTTATAAATTGACATGATTTATGAGGAATTGTCTACTATATGGATGTGACCACTTAGGTATAAAAATTAAATGGGAATTAAAGCAATTATTTGAAAATGTAAAAATTTTATTTTTTTGTGACAAAAATTATTTGTGATATAATAATTACCCAAAAGTTATGTTTGTATGTCTTTGGGTGGACAAGAAGTCCACTTAATAAATAGATAATTAAAATAGGGGTACTAGCTACATAACACAATGTTAAGACAATAAATATTATAATAAATCCAAGGGGATTAATGATTATTATTTATAACTTAGTTAAATATCCATATTATATAGTGAATTAACCTACTTTTATTTCCATCTTGACATGTATGTTTTCTATCCTTCAAGATCATCATTGTTATTTCCAATTTCATTTATGGTTTAAAACCACAATAAATGCTAAATAGTAATTAAAGGTTTATGTTGGTCAGGGTACCTTGGTCTTAGAGACACATATGCATTCAACCCTAGAGAATAATGCAACTCCCAAAGAACACTTGAGACTCCTTTGGTATCAACACCACCAGGGGAAACAAAGATTTTAATCTCCTATTCATAGCGAGTATTTTTCATTTCCCAATTCCTGACATGGACTGTTAGTTTTGTTCATTGGACCACCTAGCCAATTGAAGTATCCTACTATGAAAATTCCTTAACAATATCCCAAATTCTCCCCAAATCTCTATCCATAACCACAAACTCATGATCAAGAGCGCTACTTTCGTGCACTACCTCAGAATGAGTTTTATGATAAGACCTAATGTAAATGGACTCATCACTACAAACCCACATTTCCCTAGCCCCCTATATCACTATACCATACATTGGATCCTTGAGATTTTGAACAAAATATTCATAATATTTTGGTTATATAGATCGGAAAACCCATCCGTTGAAATTATAGATTCATAAAATATGCTCTTGTATTGTAATTGGGTTCATCTAGAGCCAGCATCAGTCATTTTGAAAATGTCATTGATTTTCATATTAACCTCTCAAAATAATGACTCTTTAAAAAAAAGAGCACCCAACAATAGGTCATACTCACCTATCTAGACCTATTTTAGATTTTTGGATGTCTCTATAGAACTCAAATTTTTTATCAACAACATGGGGAAAACCTTGTTGTCTATACGAACTCATTTTCATGTTGTTGTTAGATGGACCACATGCATATATGAATGATATATATATATCAAGGATTAACATACCAAAACATGTTTGAATATACAATCCTCCATAATATTGATCTAATCCCTCTCCACTAATGGCTTGGAGACATGAACTTCAACACAAATATGAGGAAAAATATTGTGCCAATGGATGTTAATTTTTCTATCGAAATACAGATACTGGCCAACCATATTTCCAATAAAATTAAAGAGATTTGGATTTTGAAAAGGTAAAATTATTATAGAGAAACCTACATATATAACTCTAAAGGGAGTATCCCTATTCATAGAAAAATCATAGGTCGACAGAAATAGTTTGAAATGGATTACATTTAATCTGCATTGTTATCTAGACCATGTAGGAATTAAATCCTTTGATGATGCAATGTGAATCATAATATGTCAAAGATCAAGATGAATGAACATTGTTTTATCTATAAAATTTTACAATTTAATGATGAGAATATCAAAGGTATCCAATGGTTTATGTTGAGACATGAATCAAGCTGAAAATGTTAGGATGAAAAGGCTCACACAAATAGAGAACTCAGAGATTGAAAGGGTGATTAAAGGAAATCCAACTTGAAGATCTATAATTTTATAGGTAATAAAATTCACTATAAACATTGAAAAAAAATCTGGGAATGAGAATAGAGGGAATCAAAAAAATTTGAGGCAAGGTATACATGGAGGATTTGGATTTTTTGGAGCTTTTTTTCACACTATGGAGAAAATTATGGATGAATATTTTAATACCAATGCTTCAAATGAGGTTACAAATAGAATATATGATAGTTTTTGTAATGAACCAAAATATTTTCAATGGAAAATAAATTATTATAGTTACTTAATATATTTTAATAACATAAAATCAAATTAATAATAGAATACAAACATTATAAATGAGGAATGAAAAATAGGATAAATATTTCTAGAAGTTAAGGAATATTTACCAGTGGATGATTAACATGAAATTTTGTATATAAATGTTTCCCTTATGAATATTAAACAAAACTATAGAATAATAAACTCAACTATTTAATTATAAAAAAAATTAGGCACCCTATAAATAAAAGTTTTATATAAATTATATTAGAGTATAAGTAATTAAATGCATTGAAAACTATTAATCAAGTGTTGGTATTTTTGTAAGTTATAAATATTTTATAATGATTTTATAATTCATATATTTATTTAAAAAAAATACTTTCATATAATTTATTAATAAAATAATATTTTTATTATTATTTTATGATAATTTGATAAGGCCTTATTAAATTTTCCAAAATGTTATAAAATAAGTTAGAAATTTAAATTTTGTTTTTTTGTAGATGATGATTTTAATGAAAAATTAAATTTATTTGAATTAGATAATTATTTTCATTAAATGTAGTTCAATTTTTTATCATAAATATTTAAAAATGGTTAGTGTGAGTTTTTGTTATTTTTCTAAAATACTTGAGTTTTTGGTGAATAATAAAATATGATAATTTTTAATATTTTCTAAAACCAGAATTCCTTAGTCATTGTTGATGTAAGGTAGAGGTAATAACCTTTAGCTTATCTAACTTGAAATAGTTATTGTATTTTGTCACAATAATCAATACAATAGTTTTTCTTGATCATTAATAAGAAACAAATGATAGAAGAAAACCCCCCTCTCCTCCACTACAAATACCACCCCTCACTACCTCTTCACCTTACACCTTACATGATTTAATCCTTTTACAAATTCTGAACAATAAACATCCCAAGTTCCCCCTATCTCTAGGATCTATTTATCTCATAAAGAGAACAAAAATCATTCTTTAAGGTTGTTTTCAAGGAGAAGAAATTAAAATGGTAAATTCCTCATTTCTTTTTCTTTTAATTTATTTTGAATTTCTGTTCTTGTTATATAATCACCACACGTTATCCAGATGGTATGATTACTGTAGCACCTCACAAATACTATAACATTATTATTATAATTTATTAACAATAATTAAACTCTTATCCCCTCCATTTTATTATAATAATGAAGACATCATTCATGAGGTGTTAATTTATCTCATTCAAAGATGAAAATTTTTCTTTTTTCCAATTACCACCTTCAAGGATGGTCATAAAACAATTTTACAGATAAGAAATTATAAATTTTTTAAAAAATTGTATTTAATGTTCTAGAAACATGTTATACATAGGATGTTAAATAATAAAACAAGATAAGTTCATTGTGAGTGAAAACCGCCCAAAATAATCCAAACGATTATCATTAACATCTCTTCTTATAATTCTTCCTCAACCAAACGAAAAAAATGAAGTAAATAACCATTTAACCTTATTTATATTTATTAATATCACATAACATCAATTATTTATTTCTATTTCCATTTTTCATAAACATTCATATTTCCATAACGATGATATGATCCGGAAAACTATAAAAAAAAGTACTCCAAAATGATGAAATTTAATATTATTACTCACAAAAAGGCCACATACGAGATTAATAATTAATTATAAATAAATTACATGTATAAATTTTAATTAATGATTTTATTTTTTAAGGTATTTAATTTTATTATCTAGGAAATTAGTATAATTTACATAACCATTATGGACATATGGTAAGGAATTCTAACCAATCCTCTGTTTTCTCCCTTTATGTTAGTATTTCTATCCCTTTACCCCAAGGTAACACTTAATTGTTTTTATATAAATATTCAAATTTATTTTTATAATATTCCAAATCATTTATCTAGCTCATATCATTCGTCTCTGATGTGGTTATACATTTTATATAAAGTTATATTTTCAAATCATTCTGATAAGAATGCCTAATTCATGGGAAATACTATATTTCATAGATTCATTAAAGACCACTCTATATTATTTTTAAGCCACCATTATTTTTATAAAATCAATAATTTTATGTTTAAGAACTATCATTGTTAAATTCAGGTTATTTAAAGAAAATATAAATTTTGGCTTTAAATTCATTTTAATATTTTTTATTAAACCGTACTAAAATGTTTCATTTCTAATGTTTATTAAAAAATAATTTCATAAGATTCCAGTTCAATTAAACATCAATTATCCTAATATATTCTTATTTCCTTGGTCTATTTCAATTTATATATAGAATTCAATCTTTCATTGAAACATTTACGATATGGTCATTAGTTATGTCATATGACATGATTATGATATCCGCATCTTTCTATGGGTAACCCATATGATTATTAATAATGTGAAACACATAATCAAGAACCTGTTATGATGGGTACACCCAGATAGCGGTCCAATACATTCAGTACTGTTTATTCTCATTAGACGTGATGTTGGGACTGTGAGAGAACCTGATTATTTTATGGGACTTTCTCCACCATGTTATATCGGTTAGCCTTGTCTCTTATTTATGTCATGGAATATGTCTTTTACACATTCCAATGATTCCATTATTATATGTTCCTATGTTAAAAATTTAATTATATCTTGTTTTTATTCATGTTCTCAGACTTTTAGGTGATCATTTTTTCCTGATTAACAATGTGCTATGTTTTATTCATATGCTTACTCCCATACTAGGATTATTATACCATCCCATTAGTTCATGTATTCCTCGGGTTATACTATTCAAAAGTATGGGAACAATGTATATATGGAGATCGTTTTGGATATTAAATAAAATAATTTTTATTTAGGTTTCATGATGTTTAATTTTACAAATAATATTGCAAATATACTAGAATTTATGATCTTTGGGTTATAATTTGATGGTTAATTATGTTAAAAATCATGTAATGATACGTTTAACAGGCTGGTTTTTATATATTTTGTATCATAGGGAATGGATATATATTTTCATGATTTGTAATATAAAACACTATCAAAAACCATAAGGAAAAGTCTATTTTTGAGAAATGTGACATAAATTTTTGTTACTGTACAGTCATTGGATTATAAGAAAAATAGAACCAAGTATGGATTATTAGACTCTATGAGGTTCTTAAATAGAAGTACATAGGAGTAACAACTCTAAAAAGGTGTTCTAGGAATGGCTAATGGTAACCTGGTACACAAAAATAGTATTTACTGCACACGAGGTTTTGCACTCCAAGGGGATATTCTTCTGTAAATTCATTTGCTCATTACAAACCATTTGTAACCGAGTAAAAAATTACCATAAGGATATATGTTAGGAAAAATATCATGGAGAGAATATATTGAAAACACTATAATCAAAAATTTATCCTTCTATTTTCAAAATTTCCGTTTATTATTATATATAATTATGTATTAAATCACATTAATTTTACATTTTTTATAGTAAACGGATGAAAATAGATAAAATTGTGCTAAAAATCAATGTGATAGGAAATGTGAGGATTAGATGATGAAATTCCACATATGATGGGGAAAAGCGATAAAAACATTATGATAGTACTAACTCAACTGGATAAAGTTATGAATAATAACACGAATCACATGGCACTCTCTCCTTCTCATAATAGAGAGAATGTTTTGGTTGAATACGTTTTATATCGAAAGCGTCCAATGTTTAGTGGATCTTCTACTTCCCTTCTTCCATAAAAATAGATTAACTCAATTGATAAGATATTTTCAAAACTCTATTGCACAGAAAAAAAAGAATTTTTTGTTGGAAGTTTATCATTTCCATGAGGAATATTATCATTGTTGGAAACTAACCAAGAATGAAAAATTCCATGGTGGAAATTTATTTTATTGAATAGTGGGATTTCAAGAAAATATTTATGAGAGGTCCTAGGACTAATGAAAAAGAAATATGGGTCTATTGTGGTGTATGGAGAAAACATAAAACGGCTTTCATGATAGGCCACCATCTCTTTCATGAACAACAGAATAAAGGAGAATCACCTTTTTAGTGGATTAATGCAGAGTATATAAAATACATAGGTGATTTGAGAGTTTTAAAGGAATGGGTTGATTTTATATTGTTCCCTTATGGTTGAGATGGATATCAAAGACTATTAATTGTCTCATGGTCCTAGATACAATAAAAAATAGTCTTTAATTTTGGTGGATTAAAAGATAAATCCCATGATAGAAACCAGACCCAACCTCCAACGTGTCAAATGTGTGGGATTACAAAATGTAGAAACTGATTAAAGGGAACCAAGAAAGATTAAAATGTAGAAGACATGGGAATATGACTAATAACTATCAATGGAATATGAATAATTCCCATAATGGTGTAGAATAAGGAAAGTATTAGATCAAATATCAATCTATAGTTCAATGATTCAGCAATAATGGAAATGATAATTATTCAATCCATTTCCCTAATCCAAACATTGTTCGAGTAAATCAACAATAACAACCTCGAATGATGAAATGAATAGAATATGATATCACTACTTTTGAGGTAGATCCTAAAAATGACGTGGGGATTGGTACACTATTTATTCATTCAATAATAACAAACATACTATTTTATTCTGATTCTATACATTATAATCACGAAAATTGAGAAGAACTATTCAATATCAACCACAAAATATGGAGGTTTAGTTATCTTTGAGAACAAAATGTCAAATAATTATATCCAAAGTGTATTAATCCACCCCAATTGATAAATTTGTACTGAACCTCCAAGAAAATATTTTAATTATTACATTGGTAGAGTTTTATGAAATTTTTTGTATGTATTGCCTATATTTATATAATGTCAATAAAAACATCTGGGATAGGGATATCACTCTGAACATCACTTAGTATCCCCAAATTTTGTAAAAGTTTAAGGAGTAGTATGAATCTCTTTTATAATAATCATCTCATGTGTGGATATTTTATATTAATGGGAAATAATAACTAGTTAAAATGATTGAGATAACGGAGAGATTAATACCCAAATACTTGACCATAGTGAGGGAATATAGATATGTGTTCCTAGAAGAGTTGTATGTTCATCCTCTTGTCTAAGAGGATGAGTTCACAATTGAACAAATTCATGGATCTCTACCTATATCAATGACACCTTATAGAATGACCACCATTAAGAAGGTAGAAATGAAGAAGCAATTACAGGAGAATATAGACAATGGTTTTACATAGAAAGTGTTTTTCCATGGGTTTATTTAGTCTTCTTTTTCAAGAAGAAGGATGAATCAATACACCTCTTCATTTATTATCATGAGCTCAATAATTTCACAATAAAGAACAATTATCTCCTTCCTTACATAAATTAATTTTTTGATTTTATATTTGGAAAAAAATTATTTAGATATGGTGGTCTTTTAGTTAATATATAAACCGTTAAAGGTGAGAAAGTTGGATATTCCCAAGGCTATCTTTTGAACAAGGTATTTACACCATGAGTTCATCTTGATTCCCTTATAACTCACGACTACTCCATAAATTTTCATGGATTTAATGAATTTTTCCTTTATATTTTACTATAATAATGTTTCGTAGTCTTTATTGATGATATTATGACATACTCTAAGAGTAAGGAGGAATATGAGGAGATTTTGAATACAATACTAAAGACTTTATGAAGGGAGAATGTTTATGAAATGTTAATTAAATATGAGTTCTGTTTGGAAGATGTGTCATTTTTGGGGAATGTGATCCCAAAAATATGATATATAAGGTTCCTTAAAAGATAATTGAAATCAAAGAGTATCCCAAACAAACATTTAAAATAGAGATCTATAGATTCCTTGGCCTATCTGGATATTAACATCTATTTGTGTTGAACATCCCAGGATTTTTGAACCCACTAACTAAGATGAATTGATAGGGAGAAACATCTTTCTAGACTAGTGAATGTGTATAATTCGTATAGATTTGAAAACGAGGCTTATAATTGATCCATTTCTCACAATACCAATAAGTGTGGAAATCAGTGGGGTGTACAATGATGGTTAAATGAATGGATTAGGTTGTGTATTAATGTACAAATGATAAATTAAAATCCTAACCCTAAATAAAGTTAAAACTTTATGAGACAATCTATCCCAGACATAATCTGGAGTTATAAACTATTATATTTATTTTGAAAATATAGTTACATTTTTTTTTGTGGGGAGATTTTTGAGATATATATTGATCACAAGTGTCTCAAATATATATTCACACAGAAGGAGATTAATATCTGATAGTGATGATTGATATATCTCATCTGGGATTATGATGGCTCAATCCACTACCATCCTTGAAATGAAAATAAAGTAAGAAATTATCTATTTAGAAAGGATATAACATCTTTATCAATTGTGATAATTAAGAAGGATCCAGTATTATTATACCTAAATAGAAAGGACATTGGAATCAATAAGGAAATAAAATTATAAACCCAATAGAAAATAATATCTCAACCATCTCTTATGAAGAAAAGAAATGAATCTCTAATTAAGGATGATGAAAGTCAAAATAAGATGGATGCCATAAGAAAAGAGAAATCTTCGGAGTTCAAAATGGATCAAGAAGGAGCCATTAGATTTTTCTCACGATTATGTGTACAATCTGATTGAGATATAAGGAAGGATATTTTCACATAGCTCAGCCTTATATATATTCACCAACAGACCAAAAATATGTATCGAGATATCATAGAAAAATATTAGTGTGAAAATTTGATGAAATAGATCATTGAATATATATCAATGTTTTAAGTACATTATCAATAGAAGAATGAGTGAAAAAAGTCTAAGGAGTTATGAAAACACTACACATACTATACTAGAATTGAGAGGATAATTCCATGGACCTTTTCACTGGTAATTCAACGAAATCATGATGAAACCATGTTATATGGGTTTTTGTGGATCATCATACAAAGATATATACCTTTAACACAATTTGGATGGACATATCTCTGGATAATCTTTCAAAAGTATCCCTCAAAGAAGAGGTAAGGTTGTATGGTGTACAACTCTGAAATGAATCTGAGGGAGATCAATGATTTACATCCATGTTCTAGTGGAGTCCCAAACATGATCTATGAACTGCGTTGAACGTCACTACGACCAGTCATCCTAATGATTATGGCCAATATGTGTGAAATATTATGACACGGTAAGACATATTAAGATCAAGTTATATAGTCTTCATTGGAGTATGGGACAAGTATATACATGTAGTTGATTTTTACTAAAATAGTAGTTTCCACTCAAGCATACAAATGGATCTTTATGAAGCCCTTTATTTGAAAATATGCAGAACAATGGAATTCTATAATGAAGTTGGTGAATATAATATTCGATTGCCGGAAATGGTTAATAAAATGAAAACCATTCAATAACACATCAAATAATCACAAAGTCTATAAAAGAGATATGTAAAAAATTGTCGATGGGACATTGAGTTTTAGGTTTGATATATGGTATTACATAATATATCACTATGTAAGAGGATTGTGATATTTGTGAACAAATAAAACCTATGATCTTGGTACATCAGCCCCATCGAGATCATTGTTCATGTCAATTTCGTGGCCTATCTACTAGAACATCCACCAACCATGTCTCAACAATACAATGTATTCAACATATACGTCTCGAGGATGTACATACTAGATTTATTAGATGAACCTAATTCATAGGTGGTACAATTAGATAATGATATCTCTTACGAGGAGTAGCTAGTGAGGATTATGGCCCTTATTGATAAATTTATTTGCAACAAGACGACTCACTTAGTAAAAGTACTCTAATAGAACCATAAGTATGAAGTGCCACATGGTAACCATAGTTATCGATGAAGTAGAAGTACTATTACTTGTTTCCCCTATGTATGTAAAATAAAATTTCGAGGGAGAAATTTCATAAGGGGGAGAGAATGTAATGACCCAAAATTTTATCAATGGAATGTCTCTTCATATAATTTTTTCGTATAGTTTAATATCATAAAATCACTTTAATATCACAATACCAATATTATAAATAAATAAATAATAATATAATAGGTATTTCTAGTAGTTTAAAATCATTAAACGGTGGTAAAATATATTTACCCTGTAAAAAGTAATGGGATCCTTATGAATTGTAAAAAGGAAAACAGAATAGTTACCTCACATATGAATGTATAGGTACAATATTGAAAGCCCATATATTAAAAAATTAATATTTTGTTGTATTATTATTTTAAGATAATATCTTGTGTCCTTATTTAATCATTAAAAGTGTTATAAAAGAAGTTATAATATTAAGATCAAAATTTTCAAGAATCTTATGATTTTAACTAACAGAAAAATTTATCATATTTAGAAAATTGTTTTCAAGAAATGGAATTTAGTTTTGAATTTTAGACATCAAAAATTGGATGGGTGATTTTTTGTGATTTTTCAAAAATACTAAACTTTGGTGAATATTAAAATATGATAATTTTTTATAAATGAAAAATATATAAATTTATTATTTGATTTTATTATATTTTAGGGAAAAGTTGATATTTACAAATCAAAATAAACAGTAAATTTATTTCTTCATAAAAGTAAACACTATTTCTACTCCTGATACAAAACATAGATTAATTATAAAAATAATGAGAAAACACTCATCTCCTCCACTATAAATCCGACCCCTCACCAGCACTTCAACTTACACCATCCAAGATTTGAACCCAATAAAAATCCAACCTAGTACACATACCAAGCCCCTACACCATGTTCATTACCTATTTTTATCATCAATGATCCAATAACTATTTAAAAATAAGGTTTTTAAGGATGTGAAATTAAAGAGGTAAATTCAGCATTCCATTTATTTTAATTTTTGTTCGTGTTTTTTTCTTATTCTCTCATAACCTAATCTCATCCTAATGATATGATAACTCTATAACCTAACATATAATATTACTTTATTATTATATTATAATATTAATTCATTATTTCTTCTCTTGTACCTTTTATTTCAAAAATGTTAACCATAATGGAGTGGTGTTAATTTAAATCCTTAAAGAAAGGAAAATTTTCATTTTCCATTAACTCCTACATGTATGGTTGTAAAAAAATATTTATGGTTAATTTTTTTAATATATGAATTATATTTTTTTTAATTATATGAAATAATTATAGATTGTTGATGTTAAATAATAAAACAAAACATGTTTGTTGTGAGATAAAATTGCCCAAAATATTCTAAATGATTTTCTCTACCAACAAATCTAACAATTAATAATCAACCAAAATAACCAAATTATTAATATAACTATTTTAACCTTTTAATATTTATTAATAAATTATATCATAAATTATGAATTTCTATTTCAATTCTATATAAACTTTAATACTCTTATAAAGGTGAAAAATCATAAAAGCTATGAAACTTGTCACTCCGAAATGATGAAATTGAAAACCACAACTCATAATAAAATTAATGATCTTAATTAAATAATAACAAATAAATAAAATGTATAAAAGGATACTAATTAATTAATTAATGTATTTATTTTTATTTCCTTGAACATTAAGGTCATGTACAGAACCATTTTAGACATAGGGTAAGAGATTCTACAAGAACCACTATTTTAAGGTCATTATTTACACTCTTTACCAAAATTTAAGGATTTATCATTTTTATATAATTATTCTAAATTATATGTATATGATCCCGAATTATATATCCAGATTAGATCACCACACTTGGATGGGGAAATGCGTGTTTTAAAAAGAACATGTTTTAAATTATACTAGATAATCAAGCCTAATTCAAGGGAACTTCATGATTTCTAACCCACATACAAGAGCACTCCATAATATGGTTGAATCCACCATTATTTTATAAAATCCCTAATTTTTTCATGTAATCAAATCTTGGTTCTTTTTTGGTTTTATGAAATCAAAAATTATTTTTCATCCTTGAATTCTCTATAATATTTATTATAAAAACACACCAAAATGATTCATTTCTAAATTTTCTTAAACACTACTTTTACATTTGTCTATATAAATTCGATATAAATTTTCACGACAAATGACTTTTTCCATTATAAATGATCATTTATTTATATAATCTATTCATTTATGGAAACATTTATGATATGCTCATTTTTTATGCCTTATGACACGATTATGATACAAAATTAATTCCATGGGTCACTATTATATTTATTCTTCAGGCGGCACACATATTCGTGAACATGTTATTATGAGTGAACCCAGGTATCCCTCCAATGCGTTGGTTAATGTTTATTCTTATAATATGTCATGTAGGGATAAGAATTTAACCTTATTCCATTATGGTACATACTCCACCCTGTTATATAGTATTGGAATTTTACCCTTACATCATGTTTATGTCATGTTATATACTATTTCCACATTCCTATGATTCCATGACAACATATTCCAATATATTAAATTTTTTTCATCCTTATTTTCATTCTGGTTTCATGCCTTTTATGTTATCATGTTTGGGATTGTTTGCTCAACCCATTTGTTCATGTATTCCCCAGGTTATCCTGTATTGATATATGAGCTCAATAGTATTTTGGAAATCATTATAGATATTAATGAAATATTTTTTTATTTAGGTTTCATGAAGATTAATTATGTACCTAATAATTAAAATACACCAAACGTTATGATCCCTGGCTGTATATTTTATAGTTAATTACATCTAAAATCATGAAATCATATGTGTAAATGGATATTGTTGATATAGAATGATAAAATTTGACATTGATGAAGTAAAAAAGGGTGTAGACCATCAACATACACCTCATTTTGGAACAAGGTTTCATTGAAATGTATTTAATGTAGAGGAATACATCCATGCCTATGATAAGATGAAAGATCATATTGAGTACCTTCTAATGAAGAACCCATATCTATTTGTAACCACACTTAATTGGTGACTTGATTGTGCAGTTTGTTCTAATATTCAGAGTCTTGTTTTTATTGATATTGTGTATTCATTTTGTAGTTAACAAATTTGTTTTGGATTTTCTTTGGTTTATAGAACTTTTACACAAAATTGCTCCTAGAATAAAAAATTTAATTTTCACCTAATCTAGGGGATCCCATATTTTATAATGGTTTGTCTCTATATTATCCACTCAAATTGAATAAGTACAAATATCATTACATGCATTTAAAATTGTAGGATTGGGTAGGAATAATGTTTTAGTGATAGAGAGGATGGGTGGAATGTTAAACCATTATGAAAATGAGGTAATATACTTATAATAGTGATTTTTATGAAAAATTAAAAAATTGATAAAAAAAAAATTATATGAGGGAATTTAGTAATTGTTATATGATAATATGTTTTTGTTTATAATATTTATTCCACTAAAAACAATTCATATTAAAATTGATGACATGATAATAAAAATTGAGATGAATTGCGATCATTGATAAATTGTTAAAATTAATTACATGTGGAAAAGAAATAAATCATTTGTGGAAGAACATTCATTATCAAAATTTACCTCTTTATAGGACTTTGTAAGATATTTTTTCGTGTTTTTCTTTAATTTCAATTAATTTTGTTCTGGTATTCATTGTTTTGGTTCATTTTTGAAAATAAAACATATAGGTAATTCATTCATTGATTGTAATTTATTTTGGGTATAATTTAAAATATGATTCATTTTTTAAATAAAGATAATAAATTTTCTCCAATTTTGTGTAAGGAAGCTATCTAAAAAATGTTCACTAGCACATGATGTTAGATTTCAATTGTTAAGAAGGAAAACATACAATATAATAACCTGATCCTTGAATATTTTGTTATATTAGAGATAGTGGGACCATCATATTTTGTGGAGTGTACACCGACCATTTAATGATGTCTTGCTTTGATTAACATCGTAGAATGTCAGATCAATAATTGATGGATGATCAACTTTCAGAGGGATAATAATCCTCAATTAAGAATGACTTCATATTAGACATTACACTAATATCAACATGAATCATAATGATATATAGTATTTCATTATCCACTCAATGGGATATATACCCCAATACTAAGAATATATATTTATAAGAACATAATAGAAATTTTTTCATACTATTTTCAAGGAATATAAGATCATAGTGCTTAAGATAACAATGGCCATGTTAATGCCTTAATATCACACCTTAAGGTAGTGTCCAGATGAAGATATTTTATGATATCCCATTAAATTGAGTCTACATAAAAATATAAAATGAAAATCTGATAAATGATATGTAATTTCTCTAATACCGTCTAAGGCATGAATTTTTAACATTACTTCACTACTCCATCATTTTCTAATCAACCAATATAGATTGTCTTAGAACCAATGGTCACGTAAAACACTAATTACCCTAATGAGTTTGTTTAACAATATTGACACCATAATTTTTTTAAAAATTATAATGAAATCCTAAAACACATACCAATATTTTTAAACTATTACTTTATAATTAATGAATTGATATCAAGATATGGGGATTTTTAATATATTAATAATACATATATAATATATTATCATATTTTATGAAAAAATGGAATTATCATATTTTCTAGTCAAACCAAAAAGGATAATTTTTTTATGAAATATATATATATAATATATATCTAATATAATCTAATAATGATTTAAGGTGATCCATGTAATAATGATTTTCGGAGAATAATTTGGAATTTATGCTTTTTATGAACATGGAATGAACATAAATATTTTTAACCTCTAAAAATTTGTCATTCAATGAATAAAATATATAAATAAGGGATACGCATTCACAGAAAATTATATTTTAAATAAATTGGAATTTTTAACTATTATAGATTTTTACTAGGATTGGTGATCAATTTTATTTATTGAAAATTTTCGTTACTCATATAACTTTATACTGTAAATGATTAGGGTCCAAAAGTATAATTTTTGGGTTCTGGATGCCTTTAATTATGAATTAATATTACGGAATGAAGAAATTATTATCTTCTCATATTTCAATTACAATATTATTAGAAATATATATGTATTATTAAATTATTGATTAGAGAGGTTTAGGTTTTGATTGGAGAAAGGATGTTCAACATGTTCACTTAAAAGAATACGTAGTTCCCTAAAGAAAAAATTCCACCTATGATTCTAGTAAAAATATAAATATCAAACTATTAATTCAATAATTTAATTATATAATGTATATGAAACCTAATCAATACATATAGTTTTATTAAAAAAATTCGGTCTTGTTTAAAAGAGTACATCAATGATTCAGTGATTTTTCTAGCTAAAAATTCACGTGTCTATGTATGTATATAATAAAATAATGAATCCAATACCAACACCATCACAACTTCTGAATAAAATTTCTTAATATAATAACCTAACTCTTATACTCCTATTTATTTCAATATATCGATCCATTTATTTTATTAACAATGTCCCTTAGTCATAGTAGATGATACAAACATACTCACATACATCATTTACATTCGTACAAAAAGTTGAGTATTTTTTTTAATTTCTCTAGTTATCCTAGTGGATTTGAACTTTGTAACTATTACATAATTTTTTATGTCCCCTGGTGTACGTATAATAGGATATACATATTTCCACTACTTATATTCCAATCAAGTGTATAAATAACCATGTTTTTTCAAGTTGATTTTTAAATATCGTATTTTTAAAATCTAATATGAAATCATTGTCAAATTATAAATCCATAAACATACTCTACAATTGAATATTTTCATGAATTCTGAAATAACTGTAATTATGAACTGGGATAGACATATTATATGAGAAAAGCAATTATTTCTATATTTTAGGTGTAATTATATTTGAATGAGATTAATATTGATTCAAATCCATTATCTAAATTGGTATGATTAATCGTTAAATCATTTATTTTTATGAATATGTAAATTGTATGAATTTTTCCCTATACAACCACTCATTTGTAATGAATATAAACAAATGATATCAATTAATAAAATATTCATTCAAATGGTATAACTCCATGGTAGTAATTCAAATATTAAAAATCATATATTTAGTTATTTGATTAATCAAGGCATCCAAATATTCTAAATATAATAAAAGTGAAATGTCCAACTTGAACTATGCTGGGATCGTGTTGATATATTTTATAAAAAAGTATTATTTTATATTGGGTTTATACATATATCTTGGGTGTCTAACGTTTCTTTAATTCATTAGAGGATTTTAATAATTGTAATAGAATCAATATATTCATTTATATGGTTATCTTGATACAAATTAAGAATTAGGACAGTCAATCCACATAAATATTTTTGGATGGATGGATTATTTTTCCACAAATAGTTGATTAATTTGTCGTGTAACGAAATAGGAATCTTTAGGGGTCAAAATCTCGATTTAGAATTCACAATAAGCACTAAAAATGTTGTACCTTATTATTTCATTCCCGTAGATTACATTCATATGAAAGGTCCCCAAATATTGTATATTCCTTTATTATGTACCCCATTATGTCAAACAAGATATTGAAATATTCTAAATAGAATAAATTAATATTTCTAGTGATGTAGCTTTGCATATTGATATATTAATCAAATGACCATAATCTATGATTTTTTTATCATTCATCCAGTACTTCGTAGATCCAATCCTTAAATATATTACATTCATGTATTTTATGTTCTATAATATTTTTTTTGCATTGTAATTTTGAATAATATTTTATACCACCTATTTAGGTTTGTTAATATCATAAATATTAAGATGACCATTTTTCAAGGGACATATTATGTTCTTTGAAATATTTTCATGCTACCATAAATACACCTGAACTCTTCAAATACACAGAATACTAATGTAATTAGTTCTTCAACACATCGTATAAGGGTGGGAAATTATGTGAGTATGGTTATGGGGATTAAGTTTATAATATAGTGTAAAACGTATTTTAGGGGATAGAGTTTTCATAGTTTTCTTTATCCTTTAATTTATAAGTCCTTTCATTTATATTTAAAGTGTTATATGATGTTTTTCATTTTTCAATGATATTATATCTTTAATTAATTATTCCATTATGGTGATCTCACTAAATACACCAGGTTATTTATGACGAATTAATCTATGAAAAACTATTAAATTATTATTTATGAGTAATTTCAAATGATTTTTCCAACCAAACATCAAATATATAGAGTATAGTAAGTCCTTATATTAAGTGAATAATTGGAACACCCATTCATTCCTGCCAAACTTATTATGGGATTAATCTATAATAGAAGTCTTTTTTATTTTTGAGATAAACTAGTAGAGTTATGATATGTAAAAATAATATATCTGGTGATAGATCCAACATCAATGTTGTCATACCAAACTATTATGGGACCCTATAACAGTCAAAAAAAATATATGATATTATTCATTTACTATATTTAAGAGTAACACATATTGGGATACATCAGGATTAAAATTTCTGAAATAGTTTCTCTAGATAACCCATAATATTAAACAATTTAAGGTTATGGTTTAAAAGCATATTGGGATGGTGGAATGAAATACAACCAATCATATACTATTTTCCTATATAGTTGTACATATATAAATATTCTCGTAAGGAATTATAGTTATAAATTTAAATAATCAATAGGATCACACTATAAATTATCTCCTACAATTAATACCTATACTAGTGGACTCCATCCAAATTAACATTTTTATTTTCCAACACTTTTATCGGGGAAGTAAGAACCCTCACAGATAAAACAGATCAAGCATTAAAGGAAACAACTGACTTATTAATCCCAATTCTAAGGCGATTGGAATCTACTTCCCTAAACATATTCCAGGGAAAGGATCTAACCTAGCAGTCTGGATCAGCCTCCATGATTTCTTCATAATGTCATGCTAGATAATCCCAAGCTTTCATATACTCATCTTTGCTAATCTTATTCGAATTAATGCCCTTAAACAGAATGTGGTCTTTCTTATCAATCCAATCGGCTTGCTCTCTAGTAACTTCCACTTGAATTAATCTTCCCATCATTTCATCAATTTCTTCCCTCATAGCATTGATCACCAAACATTCCTCCTTCATATTTAAGGATATGTTTTATTCATTTAAACATTATAATTTTTTTCTGGTATAAATACTCAATAATAAGTTTTTCATGTTTCATAATATCATAAATGAACCTATAAATATTATTATATTATAAAATAGAATTATTTATTTCATTTAACTTTAAGTCCATGTATATCGAATCACAATTTCCTTTATAAATCGATCATGAAATTTGAAATAGTAATTCATGTGTAGACCCTATTTCTCCACTATTATTTTGACATAGGGTATAAAACCCACCATCATGTAGCTCAAGTAGATATGGATCTTCTAACGATTGTTCTTATTATATTGATTCATTGTATGAATTATTCCCTTAATAGTCAATATATTTTTTTGTAACAAAGCGAAATGGGAGACACTTTAAATTTTCTCTAGGCCAGGTGGGTACATGGCCTTAGGAACACCACCGTGATTGAAATTGAATGTTGAATACCCTAGAGTGTTTATTTTGTGATATTAATGAAACTATACCCTATAGTGATGATCATAATAGTGGTTATAAAATAACCACATTTTTGAAGAAATCAACAAAACTCATTGGATTCATAATAAAACAATGGAACTAATTGGCTATAAAATAGTTGTCATCCTAGATAATGAATAAAAATTTCATAATAGTCAAATAATGTAATTCAGCATTTGATATGGGTTAATCGTATAAATATATTTATAAATCTCAAAAAGTATCTCCCTCTCATTATAGAAAAACCACATTATCCATCATCCAAATGAAGATATTTGATCCACAGAGTATAGGCTAGATAAATAAGGTATGTTACATGAGCCTGATCTTGTTCCTTCCTTGAAGGATATAAATTCTTAATGCATCAATAAGGGCTTATATAGAGTTGGATTAGGAGCTTAGTCAGGAATAACAAAAATGTTTCTATCATACATCCATAATTATACCAATTTACAAAAAACTGAAAACAAATAAAGGTTTCACATATGTCAGATACCCTACTACTCTTGTTCTCAACAAACACAAGGGAGTATTTACTTTCTTTATAAAATGAAGGAATGAATTGATTAATATATAATGAGTTATACCAATGTAAAACATATTTTCAAATCAATTTATATTCCCCATGAAATCATGAGGCAACCAATTCCATATTCACAGCCTATCAATTCCAACTGATATCAGATCAGCATGCCCATAATATATCACAAGTCCATTGTAATTTAATCATATAAATCATGGTTGGTTTGTTGGAATAACATCCCAAGTCATTATGATATCTTTCCCACTTTATTTCAATCTAATATTTCAAAAAATCATGGAATTTATCACTCCCAATCGATTCCCTCACACGATTACACTGTTTTTTTCTCTGGGTATAATTTTATTTAAAACAGATGTTCATGACAATCCAATATTCCTATTATTCAATAGATGGGGTCACCAACATTTATTTCTCAACATCACCTCATATAACATTTATTATTCATACAAAAGACCCCAATAATGATTTAGGACAATAATAGTGACCAGAAATTCACCAAAAACCTACGATACACCTCTAAAAATACTCTATCGCCACATGTTAACCACATATTTCAATCATGAAAAAAAACCTAACCACCTCAACCTAAAAAACCACATCATCGTAATTCCCAGGATCAACAACACCCCAGGTAGCACAGGAAATGGCCAACACATTCAAATGGAACAAATATTATCAGAATAATAATAAGGAATAAATTAAATAACATGATTATCTTGAAAATCAATTAAAAACATCATTTCACCTCAATAATTCCCTTCAAGGATAATATATATATATATAATTGGTATTCCCTTTATAAAAATCTGATAATAATCAAAAATTAAAAAAACAAATAACTGATCTCACCCATTCTATCCCATTTGAACCTATATAATAGACCAAAAAGAGACACATATAAAATATATGAAATTGAGGAAACACTTACCTTACACCATAAGGAATTCAATCATTAAATATAGGATTCTGATTGAAGATAATGTGAATGAAACTGGGATTTTTAAAAAATTCTCCTCTTGTTATCTCACATGATTAATGGAAAGAAAAATAGACTTCATATGAAGTGGGTTCAAAGAAACCTAGGTGAGGGATGAGGAGAGATCCATGTCTAGAGGGTTTTGTGTGAACTGGATTAAGACAGAATAGTGGATAATGCTTATTGAGATGAGGGGTAAAATTAAAATATCCACCACTTTAAGGAATTATAAGGTCTGGCCGCATGGCTTGGATAATGGTGCACCAAACATCGAGTGCCACTGCCTATAGTGAGACGCACTCACATGGCTAGGAAAAATGTTTAAAAAACAATGTGTACCATGTGTGGTCACCTCTACAATTCATTGTAGGATCTTCTAATAGTAATGAATTCATAGGTATATGGTTCCATAAAAATGTGACACCGATTATAGGGATAATGGTTAGGGGATTTTTTATCACGAACCATGTTGTAACAATGTGCCTCACCAAATCTTTCCTATTACATGGTTCTCAAGGACAAACACACATGAAACTCAACAAGGGTCCCCAAAATTTTTTTCACATAAACTCCATAAAATAGAACATTAACACAATTATAATATTTTAATCTAATTCTGAATCCTTAACAAAATTCTACCATGTTAACCAAATAAATGATAAAATTACATTCCAATTTATCAATATTCTAAAAATCTAAGAATTTTTCAGACTCAAAAACTAATAATATATAATTCAAATTATATTAATACACATTTTAATTGAATAATGAACATACCCATTTTATAACCATCACCTAGAACTACCATGGTTGATCATATAAATTTTGTTCAACTAGTGGCACTCCCCATTATAGGAATTACCTACCCAGTAACTCCTCAACATGACTTTGAATACTTTGATTGTCCCAATCCAAACATATTCTAGAAACACACTTCCCCATGATTCATCAATTAATTCCTTCCACTCAGTATATGCTCATTTTATACTAGTGTCTAATATGAAACTTCTATATCCATACAGAACAACAAATACCCCAGCATTCCACATCACACTTGAGGCCCAAAATATGTTTCATTATATACATAATGCTAGAAAATGTTTCATAATTCCATGACATACCATACAATTCATTCATCAACTCAATACCCTTTTATTAACAACCATCGGTTAGTTAAAATACTATATGTGGACCTCAAACCCCAGTATATATCATTTTAGAAGCCATGGAACCTTATGCATGATCATGATGTACCTCTAATAATCATTGACACATAGGTAAGATCGAAATGTTCCTACTCAACTATGTACACCTGGCCTATATCCTACCATCATGACCGCAATCCTCTCTATAGAGCTACACTAAATAACATCTAATACCCAACATGCTAGGAATCACTTCACATGACATGAGAAGTACATGTAGTTTTGTCCTGATAACCCAATATTCATACCACTGTTGGTCTAATATCAGATCAAGTTGTATGGCCGAGTATATAAATCCTATCTTTTTTGATGACTTTTGAAATATCCTCTCAAGTATTCCCATTTATGTTCATGCATAAGAAACATTTAAATTCCAATCACACATGTTCGTAAAATGAAATAGATTCCCATACTTGAATTACATTCTTTATGATCCATTCAACTACATCTATACACTTTATCACAGGTTTACGCATGATTTATTACATGAACAAAAACATAAGACCACTCCAAGGATCCAGAGGTCTAGTGTCTTGGGAATTTATGAACATTAAATAACAAATTAAAACATAAAATAAATCATCTTAATTGGCAAATTATTTTACATGGACATAACATTCCTTCATACATACAATTTCATGTGTTAACTTGAGGACATTCATATGTAAAGAGTGAGATATAAAGACCATTATTAAGTAGACACTGCATAACATCAATACTATAGTACCTGGCTGGAAATATTCATATCAATGTTGAACTAGAGAAACATGATCATAAAGGCATGATATAGCATGATTATCAAAACATGGAAATGTGGTAACAACAAAAAACGTGATATTATCTTGAGATAAGGATCATTTCACATTTATTGGAATACGTAAAACCTCATTTCACATGAATTAGTAAGAGTGAACCCTCATTTCATATGAATTATACTAAGTAAACACTCATTACATATTAATTTTATTGATTAAACCCACATTGTACCTGAATTAGCTTGGGTAAAACCTCATTTCACTTGGCGTATCATGATAATAAACATTACCCAATTCATTGGAGCTCTATCAGGGTACACCCTTCTCAAACATTTCAATCTCATGGTTATGTGTGCCACATAGATTATATAAAAGTGATTCATTCAACATCATAATTTATTCCACGATAATTGAATGTGGAATACATACATGTAAATACCCTTAAATAAGTATATGTTCATAAATATGAATACCATTGATTGAAAAATGGTAATGGTATTCAATATACATTCATTATTGCATAGAAAATCACGATTCAATTTCAGCAGCATAGCTACATCACATGGGGATTCGTAATATGGGTTGACGAGAGAAAATATGTATATCATCATTTGGACATGAAATGGGAAGTAAGGGGATCATATAACTACATTTAAAAAATGATTAAATTTTAAATACACTTCATTATAGAATAAAGAACATGAAAAAAGAAGAAAAATGGAAGAACTCTTATGGAATTTCAGTATGAAAACATCTGTACAAGGGAGGGATTAATGAGAGAAAAAGAGGTATCCCATCATAGATACATAAGGATAGAAGTTTGGTGTAGGTTCAAAAAAATACTATATAATTTTTCATTGAAAATAAATTTTATAAAAATTTAATGAATCATGGAACTAAATGAGAAAGCAAGGAAATTAAGGATCCCTTATAGAAATTCGGCATGGTAACAGGTGTACACAAGGGTTCATAAGAGGGATAAATGAGGGTTGAAGGGGATATGATAATTTATTCATCAAATTATAAGTGATTAATATATTATGTAACATATACCCAAGGAGTAGTAAATGAAATTAAAAGTCATAACATGTAAATAATTCCTAAAAAAAAGAGGAGGGAGGAAGATCACTTACTGAATTCTACATAGTAACGGGTGTGCTTAAAGGATCATAGGGGTGAATTGATGGGAGTTAAATTAATATATAATCATATATATATATATAATGAATATTATGGGGGTTTTTTAACATAAAAACCCAACATATATATTTGGAAATGAAGAAGCATAAATGAAAATGAGTAGCTTGAATGGTAATGAGCAGAGTGAAATCCCTTATGAATGTTTTTCATAGTAATAGCATAGCTAATAATAAAAATTAGGAAATAAAAATAATCCATAATTGAAATAACATAAAAATGAGATGAATTGAATATTTATAAATTAATTGCATCCAATAATTTTGAAATTACAATAACTACTTTCAAATAAGATTCTTGAATTTGAAAAGAGGATAAGAAAGTGAGGATCCCTTACTTGGATGTGTGACCCCAAAGGCTTGGTAGATTCTTATTGCCATAATTTCGGAGAATTTGTAGGACTATAGGGTGTATGGGGAAGAGATTAGTCTAGATCCCAATGCGTTTAGTGAAGAGTAATGGGTGGTTTTTTGGGTTTATATATGGAATGATAGAGAATTCATTACTATTGTGGTTTTGGAAACTATACAAAAAACTAATCAAAATGACCAAACATCCCATGGTTTTTTACTATGGATTTTTCCAAAGTGTAGTGGTATTATGTATTTTATATGTCCAAGTTCTAAACATATTAAAATATTAGGCATCTTCTTATGTAGTTTAGTCACACTATCAAGAAAATCATTTTAAAATGTTAAAATGTTTTAAAAGTATGGAGGGTCAACTAAAGAATTATTAAATTAATAAAACAAATATTAAATCATAATATATTTAATTTATAACATATAATGGCTAAATATTACTTTTATATTATTTTATTACATTACTATTGGGTCATTATGATTTCATAAAACACATTATATAATAATTAAATATTTATTTTTTAAACAAAAATTCGAATTTCTCAAAAAATTATGAATAATTATACAATGAATAAATTAAAATAAATGACTCAAAAAATAATGTATATTTTTTCAAAATAATATTATAAATATTAAAATTTTCACTTTTAAAATAATCATTAAAATTCATTGAAAACTAACTGGTCATAAAATTGATTCTAAACTCAATAAAACATATATTTGACTTTATAAAAATTATATAATCATTTATTATTCATAAAATTAACATGGTAAAAATATTTTCTCAAAATATTAATTATTCAAAAAATTTATTATTTCATCAAAATAAATTATTTTATTAAAAAATTATAATTTTTGTTGTTTCCTATAAATATATATTTCTTATCAATCTAAATAATAAATTTATTATATAGTAAACCCAAAAAATATAATCATAATTTATAATTAATATGTATGTAATTATAACACTATTATTATAATATTATTAATAAAAAATCATTTAATATAATTACTTATATATTTTGTAAATGTACCATTTTACCCCAAAAGTCAATTTATCTAATTTTTTTTATTTTTATGATTAACTATTTTTATACAGGAATTGATGGAATAAGATTCTTATTTATAAAAGGTATTAAAAAAGTTAAATAATTCATTGTTACATGACCACTATTAACCACCAAATAATACCTAAAGGAAGGGGTGCGACTGTGACAAACTCTTGGGGCGGCTCAGATAACATTGCTTGTGTGGTAATCACTATTAACTTTCACTTCTCCCAAAGTTAATTCCATTCATGATTAATGTATTGATGATCTTCTTGAGCTTGGTCCAGAGAGAAGGCTAGTGATGCTACCTTATTTCTGGGCTCCATCAAATGAGTTTCCTAAGGCTTGAGTCTACTAAATGAGGCTATCATATCCTTTGTCTCTATCTAAAAAATTCTTTTTAGAAAAAATTAAATTAGTACAAGTCTTGTGATTAGTTTTCAATTGTTATATTATCAACAATAATGATATTTAAGGGTTATTTAGACCCAATAATAATAAAAAATTGAATATGTTTTCCAAATCACTAATACATTTAATTAAAAATTGAAATGGAATTTTATTCATGAATCTCAGGGTTGTTACATAGTTTTTGATTTCTACCATGATCCTCTAACATGACATCCCTACTGAGTCTCCTCATGGCAACACTTCTTGATACCCGAAGCACCACATCCTATCATACTTAATAGTATCTCCCAACTCAAATAGGTCAAGGGCATTATGATTTCTCTCAAATACAAGATCATCTTTCACCGCCTCTAATAACGACATCAACCTAAATGTGTTCAACTATACCATAATGGGATGTAAAAAATCACCCTAAAAATAAATCACCCTAACAATTTCATCTCGTACAATAGAGGGAGAAAATGTGATTTGTTTGTGAAACTCTCAAAATAATAAAATACGGATGATTATACATATGGCATTTTTATAAACTCGTAATCCTAATAATCCTTCATTATATCAAGAAAAAAGTTCTCTAGGAACCTACTATATATGTCCTTCCAAGATTACCCCTCATGCCCAAAACACATATCATTACATCCAACAAACACATTACTGGTCCCCTGAGCGTGTATGTTTCCAGCTTCACCCTGCTTTCTACAGGTGTCTCAATCAGGTCAAAGATACAAGGAATATAATCTATCTAAACCAATTCTTCATATGGTCCAACCTCACCATTGAACTATGGAGGTTTATATATCTAGAACTCCCTCATTTGATAATTCAAGGATGGATCATCTCCTAAAGCTCCATGGTATGTTATCTCTATAGCCAAAAATAATATTTCAATGTGATTATCATCTATCTATAGCCCAAACACCTCTATGTTATATGGATTACCCACCTTCCATGAAGAATGTATCTAGAGATCATGTTCATACAATCTCTCTAGGCCTCAATCTATGCATTCCCTAGTAGTGACAAATTTATTCTCACATAATACTCCACTAGAATATTTCTTGGTGGCCTCATGATAAGAACACAAATCAATGATCAATACCATTATTAACAACCCATATATCAAAAATATGGATAAATATAACATATAATGCTTCTCAAAACACATACACATCTATACTGTACACATATTTTATATCATTCATCCTCTAGGAACCCTAAATATCCACAACAAAATTAGGCATCCCACACCAATCGTACAATAATCCTTACCCTGGGATGGGTGTGTAAAATGCCACCAAGATGATATAGTAAAAAATGTTTATCATATTGTTGAGATTTTAAAAAAATCACCTCTATCATGCATCTCTCCATACCAACACCATATTCAGAAATCCAATGCACCATATATACATATGTTCAAATACAAATCAAAAAAGGAAACATCAAACAAGGATAGCTGAGCATAATTCCATCAATACTTGTTCAATGACAAAAAACTTTTAACATGTTTTTTACACATCAAATAGCCCAAAACACTATTTTATATCATATGGTACACTAAAATTTCAATAGCATGTACATATTTCATGTGAGTGTAACGGCTAATCATGATTCATGAATTCTCACCCCTTTCTATACTAGGAGAAGGGATAAAACCCTCATAAACCGGTGACATTAAATTAATGTTAACCTCTAAAATTATTAATAAAAGAAATTGTAAAAGTGAAATGAAATATATTCAATTTCATACCCCTTGAAATATGGGTTACCCTCCATGTTTGGGGCTGCAGGAACCCACGAACGAGCCCCTATGATGTTCCAACCAGTTCTCATTCTCCTTTAAACCTTATCAAAAATAACATACACAACATGGAAACCAAAAAAATATTGTTGGCACATTATAGCAACCGAATGCATTGATTCCACTTATAAAACCATGATTCTTGATATACTTTACATGTGCTCTTATTTAGAGGTCTTTTTGGTTTTAGGAGGTCCTCCCTATACAACAAAAGCTTATGACTAGTCGAGATGGTCTATTTGGTGATATTGGGATACTGTATACTATAGGGATAATAATAATGAAGGAGATAAAATAACAATGATTCTAACATTCCTGAAAAAATTAAGTTGATGAATACTAAAATAGGAAATAATATGAAATAATAAATAGTTATACATACCATAAATTTATATACATGCCATTATATTCATAAAAAGTCTTATAATATTACCTATGAAACCCATCACATTAATATGTACCGAAATGATCAAAATAGAACTAAAACATGGCATAGATGAAAAACATGGTCTGACTACAAAAAACCCCATCTATCAAGTTTACTGTAGATCATCCCAACTAAAAAATTTCTAGTGAATAATCCTGATTCTGTTTATGCGCTTTGATCCGTAAATTCTCCACGAATCCAACGAGGAACATGTAGGGTGTTCGTATGAACTATGTAGGCCACCACCAATATATTAATGTCCATAATAATTATTTATTCAAGTGTAATAAAAATATATAAAAATATTAATTACACACATATAACATATCCCACTTTACTTGTACTTAAATTTAATAAGGGATCATTTACTTTATTTATAAAATTCATAAATATAATGATGCATGTACATTTAGTCATACAAATAGAACCCTTGGGTCCCCATCCATTTATTTACTACTTGTAACCATATGCCATCAAATTCCACATTAATGACTTATCATGTCAAAAAGAAATCCTATCTTCAATCCCATAAAATATAACATTACCATTGGACCTCCATCATTCAAATAATTATCAGCTCAACATCTAATTGTCAAAATGAAAGATTTTTTTAATACATAAATGTTTCTCAACAATATCCCACAAACTCTTCATAATCATCATCCCCCAACCGAGGTTATCACACCATCATGTTTGTATTTTTACCATGAGTACATCCTTCATATTTGAAGGTAATCACCAAACATGATTCCTCTATTTTTGTGGATGCCTCCACCAATATCAAGTGGCCAAAACAACCTCACTATTCACCAATTTAATGTGCACACTACCCCAATTAGGCTTCCATCCAACAACTATTAGCAGTAATTCCCCAAAATCCTATGAAACCCCTCTATGAGACCTCCATACCACATGTGAACCACATTTACCTCTCATGGAACAATCCTTCACCAATAGCCTCAAAATAATTAAACTAATCACCTTAATTCCATTGATAAACAGGACCCAAACACTCAATGTCTATAGCCATAACATTCGCATAAACCAAATATGGATAATTTTAAAATAAATTAACAACCATCACATCATGAAAAACAGTGTGAAACATCATTTAAACACTGAAATTCCATATGAGGGTCATACCTATTTAAATAAATATGGGACTAAAATTTGAAATCATTGAATATTAATTAATTTATAAAATAATAAATAAATGATCACACCCATCCCACCCCACCCACGCAAATATGTCACATTTCATAAACTGACATATAAGGTAGGATATACATATTCACTACCTACCTAATACCCAAATAATTACAATTGTCAAATACCAACCTCTTATTTAAGAAAAAATGTCATAATTGATATAAAAATCATATTTAAATATAATTTGATTAATTGTGACTAAAAAATACACCATATAATTTTTTTTTCAAACTATCCTATATGAGTGACAAGTGTAGTTCCACAAATTAAGGAAAATTTGTGAAATGGGGGAAGAATGAAATGGATAATGATTAAACATATGAAGGGAAAACATTAATTTCATCACAATTAATTATCCTTAGGGTTTTTCTACACAACTTTGATAAATTTTCACTAACCCTGAGGTGATACTTCACATAGAGACAACCCACACACTCATAGGTGAACATTTTAGAAACTATGTGTAACATGGTTGATAAACTCTATAATTTAATACATTTTTCTTCACATGACATTATGCCCCTAGTTTCATAGTTTCTAAAACCTTGTGACATCCATTATAGTACAATTCAATTGAGGTGCATGTTTGGCACTTACCATGAATTAAATATGTTCCCCCACTTATCTTTGGAAAACCAACAATTTCAAGGTCTGAATCACCCAAAACTAATAAGGGATTTTGAGAAACCTCTTTGACCATAAAAATAATTCATGAAAAAATTTACATGATGAAACTATAAAAATTTAATTTTGAAGATTTAAATTATTATTTTCCCACCCAGCAACTAAACTTTTAAATTTTCATGGCATTTATCATCTTACTAAAAAGACTTTGATGTTATAATGTTCATGGTGAAATTTAGATATTTAGTACTAAGTGACCACATATTAACATTATTTCAAAAATATAAGAGTTTGTTTATTTTTTATTCATAATCGATGTCGTCCTTAGATGTTCTTAATTAAATGGGATTTTTGGACATCATGTATAGGATCAATCTCAGTGAGGTAGGTAATTATGAGACAAACACATCAAGTGGTCACTAATAATTGATTACATATAACTAGATACTATATTGCTATTAATTAATATTTTTCTAAATAACTATGCGATAGTGAAATGGGATTCCATATATTCAATTGGAACCACACATAGGGGGAAGGTCTTATAAAAATTTTCCACATCAAAGCGGGTTGGTTTGTCCTAAATATTGTGTGGTAGTGGTTAGGTGAGATTCCTTTTTTTATTAATAAGGTATTAATGATACATTTGGGATACTGAAACTCCATTACAATGGATTTAAATTTCCCTATATAATATACAGTAATGATATCTTAAGATACCTCATCACTGAATAAATCAATTTATCATTTATTCTAATAATGATTATTTTAAGAAGTGGAAAGTGGTGTACTCTTTGGTGATGATGATGATAATATATACATTTCGATTTGATAAATTTAAAAAATCAAAGGAAATATCATGAAATCATGTTTAATAAATCTAAAGGGGATGGGAATTCTAAAATTCTAAAATCCTTTTTATGATGATCAAGGAGACACAACTACAAAAATATCCTACTAATCATGGAAAAAAATCATGAACAAACCTAAAAACCGAAGTATATTGTCAAATTTATTTTATCCCAAACATCAAATTATATTAGGGTATTCAATTCATCTTACATGATATTTTATTTATATTGATATCATTTTCTCAAGGAAAGACATGGAAAATAGACATTTCATAAATATGATTCTCCTTGTGTGTATATATATTTATAGCCACAATTCTGTTTGACCATAGTAGTATCTTCACATATTTGTTTTTCAAATATCAAATATCATTAAAATCCCAAAAAACTAATTTTTTAACTAAAAATAAACACATAATAATTAAACATGTTGAAAATAATATCCATCTAAAAACTGCATAAATAACCCAAATAAAAATATCATATCAATAATGTTATTAATAATTACTCTCATCCACATCACAACCCATAAAATAAACATCACCACTAGAATTAGTGTTTTCAAAACTTTAATTAGTATCAATAACCCTTAGATCAACATTATAACAACCAGCATTGTTACCATCATAAACAACATCAATAAAATCATCATCAAGAAGAGTGAAAACAACATCACTATAATCATCCAGACTAAAACTTATGTCATCAAAAATTGATTTCAAAATAGATAAAAATTTATAAGAGAAAATTTCATTCCATGGAAGAAATTATTCCCATTAATCCATTATAAAATGGAATAACTTTTCATTGATAACCTTTGGACATCATGATGATTATTATGCCCAATTTCTCAATGATTTATCGATGATTGTATCCAAATATTCATTTATAACTACACAAAATGTTCTATAAGAAGAATCAATTTTGATTGACCAATATCTCAATGGATACTTTTCATTCCATAGTCTATATTTAACTCTATAATGATTTATATTACCTTGGCGATGATAAAAATGATTTTATAGGCTAAAAATAATATTCATTTTCTAAAGGAAAATTCAGATTGTCATATTACAAATATATTTATATTTAATAACATTAAATGGTAAATAATATAAAATTTAAAATATAAATGATAGTTTTGAATTATTATCATTAATTATTCATATATCCATGTTCCCAAAAATTTCATTTTTTAATTAAATAAAAAATTAGATAATGGAAAATTACTTTCAGAATTCAATTTCAATTTTTATATTTAATTATTGGAAATATCACTAATAAAATAAATATTTCAATGTGAAATGAGATATTTCCTATTTTTTAGAATATGGAATGTCTGTCCATCCAGTAGGGTGAATTTATTTCATGGAAATCTTTTTTTATCAATCAGGGAAACAGTAAAATAATAATTATTTTTTAAATCTATTTTGAAATGAAAAAGTGACATTGGATACAAATATAACTATATATTACTTCATTGGGTGTGGTAGAGATATAAAAAATTATCAATTTATGAATAAAATAATAATACTTATATTTTAGATATGTAAGTATAAGATTTTCTTCAAAACCAAAAACAGTCATAATAGAAAAAAAAATCTCAAATTTTCACATTTCTTAAATTTAATTCTTTTTTATTTTCAATTGATTTTCCTGTTCAAATTTTCAATTTAATTAAATAAAAAGTTTCAACTGGTAATCTTTAAATTATTTTATTGTAAAATTTAACATCATTAATATAATTATTCAAAATATTCATTGATTTATCAATTAACACAATTCAAATATAAATTATCAACTATAAATAATAATTTAGAGAAATATATCTCATTTTGAAATCAAATGAGAAATATTCATTTTATAATGAATAATAAAATTCATAGGTAATTAATATCAAACTGGAAAAATTCAATATGAAACAATCACATCTATTAAATGTTTTGGTATCGAATAAACTACTCCAAAAACAGGTGATAAAATAAATATTTTTTCATCACAATTATTTCCCCCATTAAAATAAACCATTAATGGTTATAAAATACTAGATAATAAACTATAATAGAAATAATGAAATAATATATGTAGTTTTGTATAAATAATCAAAATAAAGATTGGATCAATGTAGAATAAATTAAGAGTAACATTTTTATCAATGAAATTATATAGTGAATAAATATTTGATTGAGGAATTTTTATTAAAAAATAGTTTCTCCATCTTATAGATATGATCCAATATAATACATAAGTAATATATATTTAATTATGATTGAATGAATAAAATAATTAATATATTTCATCATAATACCTCTAAATCTGAAAATTTACCAATTAAAATCAGCTCATTTTTTAAGCATCTGACCTCTACTCATAGACTCGTGTCAAGGAAGAATTTCTACATGTCCTTAAGGGACATACACATGATTGTTATGGATGGAAATAAAAGTATAGGGTATAAAAAAAATTAATGTAATATTTTCATTTTAAATGAATACCAACAAAACAAAGTAACTCATCATCTACTTGTATGATAATAATGTATTACAAATCAATTGTTAACTGAATTGAAATAATAAAAAACTAAACCATAACAAAAATCAGAGTAAAAAATTGTAAGAATAAATTCAAAAAAACTCAAAGACTCCAAATAGAAAAATCCACAACTCTTAATAAGCTCCATTATATAACACTACAATACATTTTCATGTATCATGACGCACTGCTAAGGAAGTGTGAAACTTCACATAAACACATTTCTCGATAAAAAATATCTTCAAAGTCACTATGATTCCAAATCAGGGGTGAGTAATGAAACTAAATTGATTTTCACCAAATTACTCTCCTAATAATTCTACTAGGATATATCATTCCTGGACATTTATATAATATAATATATATGGAAAAAAAATAAAATTTTATATTAGAACATAAAAAACTACCATAAAAATACCTTTTTCCAAATAAAATGAAATTTCATGGGGAATGAAAGAAACCATACTTTAATTATTTTACATTCCTTTTTGGAATACAAATTCCTTGATTCACACACTCAAACACACACACAGATATAGGCTTGCTTCACTGACATTTCTATACTCATGAGAACTTTTTCTTCTTTCATATATGTTTTCACTAAGTAGCCATTCTACAAATGTACTAATGAAATATTCCCCTTATCCATTTTCAAACCCTTTCATACCCCTATTGTAAATTCCCCTTATTAAATTTCGCATCAAAATGATGAATTAAGACAACCCAAGTCTGCCCAAACCATTTGAAATCATTTATTTCAATCCTTTTAATAAAATGAAATTTTAATTTAATACCTTTACAAAAAATCTTTTTCTATGAAAAAAATATATTTTAAAATCATCATATTATAAATCATATAAAACATTTTTCACATAATCCAATTTCCACATATTTATAACCCATCACTAAATAGGGCATCTTAAATGAATTCCACATCAATTTCAAAACAAATTTATTGAAATTCATTCATTTGGGAACAAATACTTCATGTTCTAAGAATAGGTGTCACGTGCGGGGCCATATATCTCTAGAATTATAATGAAACATAAGAAATAAACCAAAATGCCAATAAAACTGAGTTGAAACTCTAAAAACCTGCCTTAGATCATTTTACCATGCATCAACACAGCCATATCTCAACATTAATGGCATACAAAAATCATACATCTATCCACAACATACTAGATATATGAATTATATAGAGAGAGTGAATAAAGTATATATATGGAATATTGTAATGAATGAATAAATTCTAAGGAAATCATACATCAAAAAACTAAGAAAATAATTTGGATCACATTCGGATTGAATGGGAGATACTCTACAGTCTTTTAGAGGAGGAAAAGCTGAGTTAGTGTAAAAAAGAGTGAAAAAGAGGATAAGATGTCGGAATGAGTGATATAGACTTTTTTGGATATCAATATTAAACTATTCATAGCTAGTTTCATAGTTATAAAAATAATACACTTATTATGTGATAGCCTTTTCTTCAAGGATAACCTAACACGTTTGGACTGAATGGTTTAAAAATCATGCGATAACTATACAGAAGTCGTATTCCCCAATTTTCATGGTTTCTCCTGGATGGATGCATGGTCTGGCTGGAAACTATTTCTGATCATGTTCCTACCCATAAGGCCTTACTTCATCATTAATATTTTCATATAAGAGTGTAATTTTCTGTACTTACCCTTCTCAACTCACAAACCTATATAAATTACCCAAAAAAATTAAATAATTCTTCAAAATCCTCCAAATCATCACCATAACAATTCACAAACATGTAATACATAATAATGGGTACATAGTTGAAACCATGGGTGCTAAATTCTCCAAACCATTGGCATTTATTTCCGTGGAAGGAAGAAAACCAACATTACCCTAATAGAGTACAAGGCATTTCATGGTCATTTCCTTCCCCTGTTCCCATGTTTCTTCCATAATCCTACCATTTTTCCACAAAAACTGCACTTGATTGATGATTTCACTTGAAAGACAATCTATTTATTATACCAAATTTGCACTAGCACATTCAACAATGTGGTATGTGGTTGTAGGTCAATGCGATCTCATAGAATCACAAGGTTACGATCAGGCTGATACTATCTGAAATGAGATACATGAAACACATTATGCACTGCAATAAACCATGGGAGAAAATCCAATTTATATACCTCCTCAACAACATGTTTAGTTATTTTAAAAGGCTTTTTTTATTGAGGAGACAACATTCCATGATTACCAAAATAATTATTACCACTTTTTTAGAACATTCCAATTAAAAAATTATCAATCACCTTGAATAAAAAGGCAATTGTTAAAGATTTGAATATGATTTCTGATGACTATGAGTTGTCTCCATTATCTACCCGATGAAATAAATTTTCCTCATTTTATTTTAGATAAGGTTGGACTCAACTAATAATGTCTCTCCTATTCCAAAAATCAATGTGAGAACGAAAGGGATCCCATACAATGATTCGAATGGTTAAATATATATCAAAGCTTGATAACTATTGTTATATAATAACTCCATTAAAGGTTCAATCTCTAATAATGATCCAGAAAAGTCATTACACAATTCTGCTACATGTATTTAGTCATTTGTATCATCTGTTTGGATTTTTCATCAGTCAAATTATCATACACCATATTCATGGTTAAATGGTTCCCATGGGATTACTATAAGGATTAACAAAATCTATATGTAAATCATAGATATCATTTTCAAAATAATGAAACAGATAGACCATTCCTCTTCACCACTTATCCAATTTTTATTTTAGGTAAGCCCTTTAATATATAAAATTCACAAATAATAATTTAAGGGGAATAATTTGTGAGAATAATATCACCCAAATGGCATCGTGTTTCTTAACACCTCTATAGATAATCTTCACAAAATTCATGGAAATCTGCTCCAATTTCCAAATAGGAATCGGTAAATATTTTAACATGCCTTTAGGTCACAAATTCTCTTCCATAACTTATTACAAGATAAGAATATCAATACAAACTCTTCCACCTTTATTTTTATATTCACCCAACCAAAAAATTATTTCAACAACTTATACATCTCATATATTATAGGATGATCAATCCATATCAAATGGTTGTCAGTATGAATATGATTTTCTAGAAATGAAATAGATATGGCCATCTGATTTCGAACCCAATAAACTAAAATACCATCAATCCACCATACCTCATTAGTCTCCCCCATTGTGTTTTTACCTCATAGATACCTAGTCCAAATCCGATTATTATTAATTTTAACTATATAAAAATATAAATATCCATCAAAACAGGAATGAAAACCACTGCACTACCGTTTTATTAACAATCAATGTGCATGTTAGCTATCCAAACATCAACTTCTAATGTTATGAAGCCTTTTTTTCTAATTGAGCATATGAATTTCTACATAATTCATATAACACCGAATATTCCTTACCCAATGCATACATTAAGTCAAAGTAAAAATAATATACATACTCCATTCATGTTATTTTTCTAAGATTCAAATTCCATTAACAGAAAATATTTTTCGTGTTATAATTATCTATAACCACTGTAAATATCACACCGATGAGGTAGTGATTCCATGTGTTCAATGTATAAATGACAGTAGCTTACTCCAAATCATGTCTAGGGTATTTAATCTAGTGAATCCAAAACTACCTTGATCCGTAAGCAACCACATGATCTCACTACATAATAATAAAAACCAAACCTGATCCAAAAGCATCACAATACACCACATACCCTTATCTTCATTGCAGAAAGATCAATATTACTGCTAATGTAAAGTGAACTTGAAGCTCATGAAAATACATATGAATTAAATAATTAAATTGTAATCATACATTCTTCCATAAAGCCATAATATATAAATCATGGTTTGATGAATCATGATAAACATATCATTAATAACAAACCTAACCAACGATAACTATGTGTATCGAAGACATTATGTTCTGGTTACCAAGAGATAAAATCCTTTATCTTATTTTGAAACATTGAAACACCTATTTCAGAGAATATATAGCCTAAAAATTGACCTCTTATATCAAAATTAACATATTGATAATTTATAATAATGATTAAGACCTACAAAATTTAACAACACTGATGAATAGTGTTTTTCATGCTCAAACATTGTCATTGAATGCACCAAAATGTCATCCTAAAACACCACAAAAAAAGAAACTAGATACCTCTAGAATATGTGGTTCATTAATTATGTAATGACTAGTGGTTAATTCATAACAATGAAATGCATTACCACTTACTCATAATGCCCATATCTACTCCTTAATGTTGACTAGAGAATATCTTCCCACTAGACTGTCAATTGTTGATATCCTGAGAACATCTGAATCTTAATGAACCATTGATCACCCCTTATTTGATCAAATAGATCATAATGGATGGGTGGTAGATTCTGATTCTATAACCTAATAAGGTTGATGTTGGAATAATCCAGAAACAATTGAAGAGTTACATCAACCTATTTGAATAACCAGAACGGTGTTACAAAGAATACATGCTAGGATTAATGAACCATTTCCTTTATAGGTTTTCCAACCACAAATTCAGTTCAATTAATATTATTGGTTCAATTATGTCAGATTGAAGAGAATTAAAACTACTACCTAGAAGGATATAAATAAAAAACATCCACTTCCCTTATAGGTTGAAACCCTATGAAATTTTCTGGAAAAATATCATAAAACTGATAAAAAACATTACAAAACTTCAATCCTTGATCTCTTTGATCAGTGTTTAATTAAAAAATTCCCACTAGCATGAGATCATTCCAACCACTGATGTAAAAAATGTAATGACATGATATTTTTATAAAATTAATTGTAATAAATTTAATTTCGTTAATATTTTTCATTTCATACAACACTGAATATATCTTGTCTTATATGATATCACAAAACTATTATTTATTTCTTTACAAGAAAAAGTTGAGGTTTCCCTACAAAAAACACTTCAATTAGCTTATATTACACTAAATCCTATTTTTTTCTAGTTTTACTCCTAATTTTGATTACTTTTTATTTCTTCTATTACATGAAAGACTGTGTTTTACCAAACTATAATATTCTATTAATATGATTATAAAAATAATATTATAATTACCACCTAGGTGTTGGAATAGAAATTAAAAATAATTTTAACTATATTATGAAAATATAATTTCATTGGGATTATGCGACGAATACTTTGGGAATCAGATATCTATAAATAAATGTAATAGATGTTTGAAATTAAAATAGTATCTTCTCTAATTAAACAATTTTCTTCTGTAAAAATCATATTTTATATCAATATATAAAAAACCTATAGGTTAATGTATTTTAATAAATTTAATATATTAAATTTTAATTTAATTATTTTTACAAACATCTAACAGATTTGAATGTTGTGAAGTAATAATAAATCCAATTTTATGAATAAAAATATATATTTTTCAAAAGGGAGATATTAACATTATTTAATGGAAACCACCTTTTAAAACTAATTTTTAACACTTTTATAATTTAAATATAAAAAAATTAACATGTTCTTGATTTTATTATATAAAAATAACATTGTATGAATTTTAGGAACTCTGTTGATAAGTTTCATGTTTTTATGAATAGTAAAAAAATGTTGAATTTTAATTGAAAATAGCCTCTCTATAGAAATAATATTTTATTATTAAATTAAACATTTGAAAAGTTTTATAGTATAATTTGATTAATTTTTTATTACATAATCTAATTTATGTAAATGGAAACAATTTCCATTTCAATTTTTTATGAAAAAATTTCATCCTTTGGACCTTTTCAGGTTAAAAACATGTTTCCTCATTCAGTCAATAGAATTAATATTAAATTAATTTTTGAAAAATCTATTTTTCTATCTTTGAAAATTTTGTTTCATATTTTGAATTAAAATTTTTAAATTTACTAAATTTTCCCCTTTTATTTTTATCCAATATGAATATTAACATTGGTATTTTTTATTATAATTGTATGGGAAAATTGAGTAACTTAAGTAAAAAATGAAGTGATAAGAAGTATAAAATGACCATGACAATTGATAAAACAATATTTTGAGGAATATAATTTGACCCTAGACACATAGGGATCTAAATTTAATAATTTGACAGAACTTTTTTAATGAAAATGACTTTGATATTGTTAATATCAACAGGAGTGACAAAATATAACACTCTTAGTTTAAACAAGATTAATATTTTTAATAAATGGTTAAATAAAAGATATTATAAAATATATTTATTATTATTAAATATAAAAAAATACATCATAGAATTATAATTATAATATTTATTAAATAAATAATTATCATAAATAATTACATAATGATGATGGGGTGATTATTAAATTAATGAAACAATCAATAAAATGATTTTGGAAATATTAATGGAAATTTAATTTTACTTATGAAAGGAGATACAATAGTTTTATGGGTTAGTAATACATATTACAGTTTTATTAAGTTAATTTTTTATAATTTTTCATGCTGTATTGAATTTACTAAGGTCAAAGTAATGAATAATATCAAATTTCCCACTTATGATCTTTTTTGAAAATAATATCTACATAAATTATTTATAAATAATATAAATGTTTAATAATAACATCGGGTATGCTATATTGTCTAAATTATCATAAAAACAAATTTTTGGTCTTATTAAAAAATTATAAAAAATATACATCCACATATTATATAAAATTTGTTAACATAGTTAATACTAAAATGTGTTAATTATGGGTTTATCAAAATGAAGAGGATTAAAATGACACCCAAACATGTCTAAAATATAATGTATGACAATATTAAAAAATTATATAAAATATTCTTGAATAAATTAATTTTTTATATGTATATTGATTTATATTTAATTTTATATAAATTAATCTTTTGAAAAATTGTAACAGTGCCCCACCCCTCTCTTAAAAAAAGAAACCTCTTCTTTTAATTTACTCACCTTCAGAACCTATTTGGATTAGAAAAACAATGACCAAATAAACTCCCAAATTAATTAAATTAATCATATGATCCAAAATATTTCTATAAATAAAACCAAATAATTCTTTTTGTGAAAATCAATATTAGATAACCAAAGAAGAGGTAACATTCATCAACATATGATTTTTTTATTTATTATATAAAACCACTCAATTATTATTATTAATTGGCTATATAATAACCCTATAATCCAAAATATGATATGTTTTTGAGATTATAATGGTTATACATACACTTAAACACACTTCCTTCTAATTTCTAATGAATATAACATAATTTTTTATGAAAAATTTTCACCTCATGAAATATTGTGGTTCGTTTTTTCATTTAAAACCTATCATTGTTGGGTATTATGAAGGAAAATATAATTTTATTGGATATATATGGTATTTATTACTTATTTATTCCTCTATTATTATTATATAAATATTACATTCATTCCTTCCATTTTGTGTAAATACAATAATTTCATTTGTGGACTTGTGGACTATCGCCTCCTCAAAGTGATATGATTCAATCACACTTAACATGGAATACATTAATGATGTGATTAGTCAATATATATGATATATATGAAAAAAAATTATATTTATATTATATATGTATATATATATATATATTTGTTTTCATATACCATATACCTAAATTTTTCAAATATGAGATGAAAATCGAAATATCCTTCATGTGTACGGACGAACAATAATCTCCATGAACGAGGTATTTTATTTAATATTTATATAATTTATAGTTTAAAATAAATACATATATAATAAATATATATGTTATTTAATTAATTTTTATTATTCTATAAATGATTAAATCATGATACAAAAATGAGGGGAAAATATAAGAAATAAAAATTCAAGTGAAAAACATATTTATTATTACCCAAAAGGTATCATTAAAATGTAATTATTGATTAAACTGAAACTGAAGGAAATAGATAAATAATATATGATTTTATATAATTTAAATATATAATTTAATGTATTTTAAAAAATTATATTCATTAAAAAGTATATTTTCATGAGTACAACGAGAGTCAAAACATAAGGTATGGGATTTATGTATCAATTTTATTTCTATAGGACACATTCCATCTTCACTACTTGTTGCCTCTACATAGTGCATACGCATCCAATGAATATATTTTATGTGTCATATCTGGAAGAATATGTTATTTTCATTTCCATATAATTATATTTGTTTCATGGTCCATATGATTATACTGATTATAAATTGATGAGTATATTTTCCCAATCTCATCAATATTTGGGATTGTGTTAATTAATGTATCTATTAAGAAATATTTATCTTATATTTCCATGTTTTTATTTTATTTAAATTTTTCAGTATTCTCTTAGGGGTTTTTAAATTAATTTTTATCCATTTTTTGACTTTTTAAAACAAGTTTTGAATGAAATATTTTATTCATTTTTCCTAACATGGTACATTGTAAATTTTTTAGAAAAAGAATAAGGGGAATGGTTTTTAACATATATGTAATGAATATAATATTACACTATTATGATCCCATAATAAATTGAAAATTACATTTCAATATTCTAAATAAATTTTCGAATAAAATGTTTTCTTTTAGAATTGCATGTCATTTTGATCAAAGAAAATGTTTTTAAAGAAGAAATCATATTTCCCAGAAGAATTGTTTTCAAATGATCTCCCAAAATTATTTTCTCTCTTAGATACAATTATTTTATGCTACTTATGTATTAATGGAGATATTATACAATCATAACATTTTTATTCTTTCTAAAAATTGTTTATTATTATGATGGAATGATATTTATGAAATTGATTTCATTAAAATATGTTATGTTATGATTGAATGATGTTTATAAAACCCAATTTTATTCTATGGGTCCTAATAAGATGAATGATTTATGTTTTTGTGGAATATATATGTATGTATTTTATTATGGTATGGGGGGGACCAATATATCCCTCCAATTCATTTGGTGAATATTTTCCCTCAGGAGATATATGTAGTTGGAATGGGGAGTGTACTCGGTTCAATAAAGGGATTTTTCTACTAAAATGATCTTGAGTGTGAACCTTGATTACTGAAAATGACATGGGAGTGAACCATGTCTTTGAAGATCGTATGAAGAGTTAACACCTGCTCCTGATATATCCATTATGGTGACCCATTTATTAATATAGAAATAATTTAATTTTCATAAGTATTATCTACAATTACATGTATTATGATATGAAATCATAGGATATGTTTGTTGATTATTTATGATCATCAATGATTTATTCCATCTAACGACATCATGATAATTGATAATCATTATTATGATTATGTTAATATTGATCTCTCCCATGTTCACCCTTACTGTTCATCTTCACTAACCATTTCAACTATTTTTCACCATGATAGGGAGAATTTTATAAAGACAGATATGTAAAGAGGGGTGTAGTTATAAAGAAATAATAGGGATAAGAATAATATGGGTTATAAACAAATTTCATATTTTTATAATTTTCCAAAGGCACTAATCTAATATGGTCTTTTGAAGTGTGTTTGTGTAATGGATGAAATATTCCGAAAAATTGACACAATGTCAATGTTTATTACAATTTTGTCATATAGTTGGTATTAGAGATAAGGTATAGTCATCATTTAGAATCTTTGATGTGAAATATTTATTGGGATCCATAATTATATTTCTAAGGATATGTCTAGGGATTTAATTTAGGATAAATGTAAGTAGAGGTTACAAACCTATAATTTTGTTAAAAATAATTAAAAACCTAGGATTAGACCTAAGATATTGTTGACTGATAGTAAATTCCCTATATTATATATTATTCCACTATTTTTATAATTACTCCCATTATACTATTGTTAAAGTCAATGAATGGAACACAATGGAACTATGTTAATGATGAATTAATTTGGAAATAAAAAAACTGTCTTCATCAGTTACCAAATGCAATGGGAGTTGGAATGAAAATTATATCACTATACTCACCTATGATATGAATCATTCTGGACATAAAAATGAGGAGATGAGGGAACAATTTTTTTGTCTTTCATGAGGTAATGCCCACCATATTTCAATGGGTCCTAATATCCAGTTATTTCAAAACATTGAATATGTTACATGGAACATATATTTTTTGACCTTTAGTTTTATAATCATAAAAAATTCATATTAGGAGTTTATCATATAGAAGTTAAAACATACTAGTAGTAAACTATAATAAGAAATATGTGGTTCTAAGATGAAATTGATTATGTAGATTGGGATTTGTTCAAGAAATTATTTTTCAATATTTATTTTCCTCGTGTTCTTTATATGAAGACGGGGAAAGAGTTCCTTAAGATAATGAAATGGGATGATGAGTCTGTAGGATTTTACAAGCCTAATTTTTCAAGACCTGCTTGGCATGATTCAAATATTACCATCCAACCTACATGTAAGGTTGATATAATATATAGTGTCTCAAAATAAATTCAGTGAAGAACATTATCCATAAGAGACTTTCATATTTATGAAGAGATTGGGAATTGTGCTGTCATACTGTAAATAGAGTATGGAGTTACAAATCAATCTCTTTGTTTGGAAATGAAATTAAATGGGGAGATCAAAGGATAATCTAACAACCATGGATAATAGAATATGATCTTTCCATTATCTTAAATTGTGTAAAGAATCATTGAGGAAATATTCATAAGGGGAGAAGTAGTTGTTTTAATTATTGGAATGATGGTCATAAGTAATTTGACTGTCGTAGTGATGAGGGAAAATTATATGATGATGTCAATAGGGGGAAGGATACACATAATTCACCCACTAACATCAATGATTCAAGATTCAGGAACATTGAAATTTTGATAATCAACTCTAAAATCTAAGGGTTAACGATGATGATCAAACTCTTAAACCCCTAGATAAAGGGAAATCTCAGGTGATCACTAATGGTGATATAGATTATGATAGTGATGTATTAGAAAAATTGAATTTTTATATATTGGAATTCAAGAATAATGTTTTATAAATTGTTTTATTTTATTATAGAATAGTAAAATATCTGTGGATTTTTCAACAGTAGGGTTAATTTAATTATTTGAAATAATATGTAGAATGGTATTAGTAACCATGAAATATAAATGAGGTGGTAAGGGGATATTTTCTGGGCAAAAAATTATTAAGGGAAGGATGCAATTTAATATGTGCATGATATTGTTATAGTAATAGGATAAAATGTGGTTTTATTTTCTCATAAGATAAATGGGATAATATTGATTACCTAGGAACTATTATGTAATTTAATGAAAAGGTGGTTTTGTGATTGAGATTATAGATTTATTGATTGAGGAAATAGTTAAAGTTATGAACCATACATGTCTTCATTAGGGTTTTATGGTAATTAAGGGTAATACCGTGTTTCAATATTGTACATGATAATGTTATTCACATACTGGTGTGTGACAATTAAAAGCAATATCAAGTTGTTTGGGGGATTAATTATGGGATTTTTTTTATTGGTTACCTTATTTTGAATGATTTGATGTTTAAACTTTTGGATAGATCATAATGGTAAAATTTATAAATTTTTTATTAGTAAATACTAATGAGGTTTAAGATATTAAAGAATTATTCCTCTAAATGATTATTTTAGAATATTTCATATCCATTGTTAACCATTTTATTTTGTGGTTTTAAGACTAAAGGAATAATTTATAATTTTATGGATCTAATTATCTAATAATTCTTTATAAATGAAAAATTTACCAGCATTTATTTAAATAAGAGATGAAGTGGAAATTGATCAAGGAAAAATTATAGAATGATGTTAGGAATATGAAATGTGAAGAAATAATGTATGTATTTCTTCCAAATAAAAAAATCCTAAACTCTAGGGAATCACTATAGAACGAATTATTTTTCATAGTATCTTTTTCCAACTAATCCAATAGTTCCTTTGATCATCACAGATTTATGTCCTTGAGATTTTTAACTTTCTACAAACCATGTTCTCTATCACTCTCTATTAGAACATGATAATTAGATTTCTATTCCATGTCTATGTCTTCCTAACAAACCTGTGTTCTATTATGTGGAAACCTAGATATGTGTTACGCTGTGTAACTGTTATGTTTTCATCAATAACTTTTTAAAAAGTTGTTTTAGTTATAATTTTTATGATGTGTGTATCTATGAATGTAACATTCATGTATTAATGTTTAGATTACCTAGAAGATTTTTCTGGGTTGAATTAATTTTAAAGGGAGTAGAATTTAACACCCATAAAAAAATTTTGAAATATTTTTTATACTAAATTTAATGATTTCTATGTGTTTCATTTCATGAAAAAATAAATATTACTTGTTTTATATAAATGTACTATGTTATTCTTCCACTATATGAAACACAATGTCAAGGTTGATCTACATGAAACACTCAGTTTAGCTATTAATAAACATAAAAATATTTTTTGGTTGTGTTACCCATAACGCTGGGTACTTTTGATTGTTTTCATTACACCCATGACCCAGTTTTTCAAAAATAAAATATAATATTAATTTTTAAATTAAAATATTATTATAGTTACCACATTGACATTGAAATTGAAATCAAAATCAAATACAATATTAACTAAATAATGAAAATATAAATTTTCCATGTATAAAAAATGAATCCTTGATAACTACTGACCTGGGAATGAAAGTAATATCTATTTCAAAAATTAGAAATTCGATGTTAAGAAAAAAGTATTTTTCTATGTAAATACTCAATTTCATCTCAATAAATTAATCAAACCCCTATTGGTGATTTTTTTATTAAAATTTATATTTTAAATATTAAATAAATTAATATTGAAACTCATTAAATAGGTTTTATTTGCATAAGATAATAATAAATCCCATTTTTTAAATAAAAAAGATATATTTTTTGAAAGGGTAATTTTCCACCATTTGAATAAGATGCCACTTTAAGTATAATTACTAACAATTTTGTAAATTTTATATGAAAAATTAAACTTATTCTTCAAAATTAGGATCAATAAATTTACATTCAATGCATTGTTGGTATTTTCTGATATTTTTAGTATTTTGATGAAGAATTAATAACACTAAATTTTGATTGGGAATAACATATAAATAGAAATAATTTATAGTATAAAATTATATAGTGTATTGATTTAAAATTATTAAAAGATAAAATTTATATCATTTCATCAAATTTAGGTAAATAAATCAAATTTCACATTCATTTTGAATATAAAAATATTTTAATATTTTGGACATTTTCACTTTAAAAACATGTTTTCTCATTCGATCAATGAGATAATTTACAAATTAATTTGATATAATTATGTGTTTTTAATTACTAAAAATGGAATTCGTATTTGTAATTAGAAGGTAAAAATTCATTAAATATGTACCTTTTAAATAAGGCTAATATGAATAGTATCTTTTGTATTTTTTATTATATTGGTAAGAAGAAAATCGGGTAATTTATGTTATAAATATAGAGATAAGGACTTTTAAATGACTATAAAACATGAAAAAGCATTATTAGAAGAAGATAAATATAATTTTAACCCATAGGGATTTAAATTTAACAATTTATAAGACACTTTTCCATAAAAATGACAGGGATATTATTACACTCAAAGAGTGTTACAAAAAGTCACACTCTTACAAATAATAAATATAATATTTATAATATATGGTGTAATAGAATTTATGATAGACTATATATATCATTAAAAATATAAAATTGTTATATATATCATAAGAAATTTAGATTTAATTTTTATTAAAGAAATCAATATCATAAACAATTCCCAAATGATGATTTAGTAATTATTCAATAAATGAAATAACCAATTAAATTTTATTAGTAGTATTGATTTAAATATGATGACACACAATTATGTTTATCAAACAATACAACGTGTTAATATTTTTTTTGGGCATATTATGTTAATTTTTTCTTTGTTATCAAGCTTTATATATTTTCTTATTGTAAAAGTAATGAATAGAAGAAGAATTGAAACTTAAGGTATTTTGTAATGAAACTTATTTTATTAAATTATACAAATATTATTAAAATATTAAATAGGGATAAATGGGATTAATTATGGTCTGAAATATCAAAAATTTTCCATTTATGGTCAATTTTTAACATTATAATTAAAAATTATATCCTCTTAGTATAGAAAAATTGGTTACCATAGTTAACATTAAAATGGGATAATTTCGGGATAATCAAAAGGATAGGGATACCAATAACACAAAAAAGAATCTAAAATAAATTTATTTTTTATATTATAACCTTATATCATATTTTATTAGAATTAATGTCGTTTTTTACGTATTTATATTTTGATTGAATTCATTATAAATAAATATTTTGAGAACATCCAAAAGTCCCCCTTCACTCTGTTATTAAAGAGAACCTATTAATCTCTTTTAATAACACATCAGAACCTATTGGATTTGTCCATTATATTTCCTAATATTCTCTCAACATACCTCACATAATCATATGATCCTTAATTTTTTAATGAATCAAACTAAATAAGTCCTCCTATAAAAGTAAAAAGGTCAAACCCAAAGAAGATGTAACGCTCATCAACAAACATTTTCATGTTATTTATTCCTTGAACTGCCTAAATATTTGTTATTACATTAATATATAAGAACCTATGTGTCCTAAATATTGTGATATTTTTTTCATATAATTTTTATACCCACACTAATACACACTTCCATTTAATGGTTAACGAAGATATCGTTCTTGTGTATAGTGAAGTACTGCATCATGAAATGATATCTTTCGTTTGTCATTTACAACATATCATATTTGGAAATTATGATGTATAAAATATTTTTATATGATATATATGGTATTTATGTTTTATTTTCTCATATGTAGATATCATATAAAACATACCTTCAATCTTTAAATTTTTTGGAAATATGATATTTTCATTTGTGGAGGAGTGGACTATAGCCACCTCAATAAGAAATTATTTGTTCAAACTTTACCTGGAATGAATTGAGTTTGGGTTTAGTGAACCTATATTATATATATGAATGGTTTATTATAATATAATTATATTATATATATATATATATTTCATTTATATTATTTCTCTTAAGAGGATGAGAAAATGGAAACAACGTTCATACGTACGTGCAACCAACCGTCTCCATGAATGGTATATTTCATTATATATATTTATTGTTTATATATTAATAAAAATTCATTTATAATATATATATATGATATTAATTTCATCATTATAATTTTATATATTATGATATCATGATATAATTACTGGGAAAAAAATTAAAAATTAAAACGCAAGAAAAAAAAGTGATTATTACCCGAAACATAACTTTAACATAGTATTATTGATTACATGTTAATAAAATTCCATAGGTAAAACATATATGATATAATATAATTGATTATATTTATTTAATATGTTTTAAAAAAATTATATTTATTTTAATTGAGTTTTTTGTGAGTATGATAAGAGTTAATATATAATGTTTGGGATTTATGTTTCACTCTTATTAATGTGGGACACTTTCTTTATACCCTAATTGTTTCATCTACTTTTTATTTTTATGAACCATAAATATATATTTTTAGTACTATAAATTGGATTATTTTATTTTCATAACCTTATTATTTTTATTATTTCCTGGGGAATAGATTATACTGATTATAATGTGGGGAGTATTTATCTCACAATCGCATCAATGATAGGGATTGTCTTGTTTTAAATCAATATTGGTGAATATTTATCTTCAATAATCATTTTTTATAAAAAAATGTATAATGGAAATTCCTATACTATTGTCAAATCTATGATTAATGCCATTTATAACCATTTTTTACTTTTTACTACACTTTTTTATGGAACCATTTTGTAGTTTTCTAGAATGAGGTACTTTGTGAATTTTCCGGCAAAAGTACTAAAGGATTGATATTTTAATTATACTTCCTGGCCATAATTTTCCACTATCATGAATCCGTAATGAATATAAGTTTCATATAATATATTCTAGGATTTTTTTTCAAATAACTATTTGATTTTTTATTTCATGTCATTTTGATTAAAAAAATCCATTTCCATGAAGAAACGATATTTTTTTCATTTTATTTCAAATTATCACACATAATTTTGTTCGATCTAAGATTAAACTATATTATTTTACATATTTATTATAGGGTACATCATTCAATTATTCCATTACTATTATTTCTAATAATTTTGTATGTTTATTAATGACTGATATATATGAAACCAATTTAATTTCCATTGGATACATTACGATTGAATGATGTTTATAGAAACCATTTCATTCCATGAGTTCGGATATGATAAATGATTTTTCTATTTCTATGAACACATATGTATATTTTTTATTATATTTGGTGGGAATATACTAACCTATAATGCATTGGGTGAATATTTATATCTATTGAGATAGACATGGATGGAATGGGGATTGAACTCGGTTCAATTGCAAAACATCTCCCTCTAAGATGGTCTTGGGAGTAAACTTTGACTAAGAAAACAATCATTGGAGTGAACCATGAAAACCAATATGGTTTAGGGAGTGAACATATACTACAAATACATCCTTGGTAGGGATTACATAAAAAATATAGAAATAATTTTATGTGATTATTTTTATTCCACATTTCATGTATTATGTTAGGCTCGCATTTAATATGTTCTGTTATTCTCTATAAACATTCATGATTATTTGGTGACACGATATCTGGATCCTTGAAATACAGGTTATGATTTCCAATGTCTTATTTATTTATATATTCCTTATGATTATGTTAATTTTAATTTCTCCCATGTTTATACATCCTTACTATATGATCTCACAATTTCTTGTGATTCTTTTCCCCAAGTTATATAGAAAGGTATTATGTATGATATTTCAAAAATGGATCTAGATATGAAGAAATAGGTTGGAGATGAATGAAATAGGTGGTATGAAATTGGTGGTATTAAGTTTCCTTGTTTCCAAAGGAAGTATACTAATAGGTTCATTATGTGTGTGTTTGTGTAATGAAGAAAATATTACACAAAAAAGACATGATCATAATGTACGTTAATATTGTGTCATTACAAACAATAATGTTGTACCAAAATTTATGTCCTTTTCACCATTAAATAGGTTCTTGATTCCATCAACATCCTTAAAAGAAATCCTTCATGTATAACACTTGATGTGATCCTCTAACAATGTTAACCAATACATTCCAAGGATTATGTCATAGACATCCATCTCAAGAACATATAAATCCAATATCAAATCTGCTCCATAAAAATTCTTGGAAGCCACTCGACACAAAAATACTTGATGTACTCTTTGACCAATATGAGTTAGATGATACAATATTTAAGGCTTCATCTCAACATTTTTACCCTATAATTCCACAACATGAGAAGTAATAAATGAATGGGATGAACCAGTATTAAATAAATCTTTCAAAAGGGTAGAATTAAATATGTTTTCATCTGTGAACATTGATTATCTAGGTTTATTATTCAAAATAAAATTCTCAAATCCATAAAACTATTTACTCATTGCATAATATTCCGTATTTGTCTATTTATAATAAACTAACTAAGGGGTCATGGTATATCAAAAATCATCATGGATAACACATCTCTAGTGAGGATGATAATTATACTCCCCTCATCACATCAACAAATATTTTATCTATGATACATGATAAGTTACTCAAACACCTGACCTAAAAGCACAATGAAAATAACACTAATTATTCCATTTTAAATTGAAATTGTTGCATGCTCTAGGTTGTCCCATATACTCTCAATTCATGTAGTCGAAAGAACCACATTAGAGACATCAATATTTACTCTTTCTCCTTTGTGAAAGATTCATTGGTCTATTTTTTGATTCTAATTCTTCCACAAACATTATAAATAGGAGTCCCTCATTCTATAAATCTCTAAATTAATGTTATCAAAATTTCTCATTGTAATTAATATGCTTTATCTACTAGTATCTCTTGAGATGTTTCAATCTACAAAAACCAAAAAATATGAAATTTTTCCTCATACTCTGTCACTAAGAGGATCTCCTACTTCAACTAGAATTTTGTTTCCTTTTCTACAATCTTAAAAATATCAAGATATTATTGATAAATGGAAAATTATTCACAATCCATACATTCTATCCCCTAGTCAAATTTATTCTGAACTGCTACGTCCCACCCATAGAATGAACGACCCTCTATCATATAAGTTACCAAATTGACTTTCATCTTTGCTGGTCTGCCAATTAAATTGATGATTTGATTCTTCTTGTTCCGCTACACTCATGCCCTCTCTAGTTCATAATCACCCCAAAATATGGTTGAATTTTTAATCTATAATTAGAAAGAATGATCAACATTCTTGGTTCTTTTTTCTTGTTATCTACTTCCATATCCTAAAAAGAATGGAAAATACATTGGAATAGTTCTTTGTTCACCTATGGCATTGGGGAAACAATATTCTCATCATCTTAATCTAGTTGATTTCATCTATGCCTACAAGGTTCCTTTTTTATTAACATTACAAACTCTATAAGTCCCACTCTCTAGATACTAGATGCAATACAATTTCAAATTATACCACATATGAACTATCAAAATAATTATTTCAAATACACACACTTTCCAACTTCAACCATTTTATAAAAATCCATCATGATTATGAAAATGAAATAATTTTAATAATATCAGAACAATTCTTTTTAAAAAATCTAGAATTTGATAACAATTAAACAAAATTTCAAAATTCCACAATTTTTCAATACAACGTAAATCATTACTCAAAATGAAATAAGCAGTCATAGTGGGAAGTCATTTCAATAGTGCGTGTAATTATTTTATCACTAGATAAACCCATGAAAATGAGATTAAAACTCATATATGTGTCTCTAAAAAACATATGTACCCAGCACCTGTGTAACATGATGTTGATCAAAAAACAGTTAGATACATATTTTTATACTCGACATTTCTAGTCTTGAGAAACCTACTATTATATGTCATCACAAATAATGATCTAAACAAAAAACAATTCTAGTCAAAAACCAATATAAATTATAATCAGGGATCAAAGAAACAAATAAAAGCTATCCCACAACAATATATGGACTAATAAAGTCTGATAGCATTTATAACTCAAGGACCGAAGAAGATGAAACCACTATTAACATCATTCCCATCCACATTGATGTGTGTCGATATGAAATTGATCCATGTCCATATGTGACATCCCCAAGACACCAAAAAAAGAAAATAAATGCAAAGTGCCTCAATGCAATTAGGGGATGATTTTCCATTTAAAAATAAAACTACAACAACCATGTAACCCTTAACCAGACCACAACAATAAGATACAAGATAGAAATGCTATACAAATCGGTGTAAAATAACAAATTTTTTTCCAAACCAAGTCCCTTAGTCCAGGAATGAAAAAAACCATATTTACAAATTTTTCATTCTTTTTAGAATACCCATTCAAGGACTCACACACACTCATAGAAACATATGTATGATTCACTAAAAATTCCACACTCATGAGCAATATCTCATCTATCTACTAAGTCATCAATAAGTTTCCAATATTTGTGTGTCCCAATGACACAAACCAATTTATCTTGGGTCATATACCATTGTATCCCATATGGTACACACACATTATATAGGTTCATGTTGAATTCATGAACTCACACAATTTTTGTATGCCAAAACCATTTCAATCCATTTCAATACATCTTTATTTTTTTAAACCTTTCCATAAAAACATTTCCAATGTATCAATAAAATTTATATTTTAATATCATCATTTTTAATTTAATAAACAATACACTTTTCATAATAACCAATTCCCACAAAACCACTGACAATTAATATAGATGATTTCATCCATGTTTTAAAAATTAATTTTATTACAAATTTCTAGAAATTACAAAATTTTAAAAAATCCTTCATGATATAATAATAGGAGTAGATAGTGGAGGAAACTTCATTATAAATTATAAAAAAATTAAGAATGACATGCAATATTCCTACAAAATGGGTTTGAATCCCTAAAAACCAATCTTAGATTTCTATAACTAGAATTAACATTACCCTTTTGCATCAATAATGGAATTAAACATCATTGATCTATCCCCATCATACTGGATCTATGATATTGAAAGATATATAAGGATAATTATGTAATAAAAATTACAACAAACAATGACATACTAAGGTAATCAAGATTCAACGAACACATAAATACTTTCAAAATGATTTTGGTTCAATGGTGAGATACTCTGTAACGTTTGGGAGGAAAAAAACTAACATAGGGATGAAAATATTAAAAAAGAGGCTTAGTAGTGAAAATGGAGAGATCATATTTTTTATGATTTCACTTTTAATATTATAATGGGTTTTCACATGGTTAGGAAAACCATGCACTGATTGGGCACTGATCTCTACCTCAAAGACCACCTCACATGGTTAGCCCAAATGGTTAAACAATCCATTCTAAAACTATATAGAAGTAATTTATCCCCACATTGAATAGTTTCTCTAAAATGGAAGACTATCTAGAAAAATGATGAACCAAACCGCATGCCTACCTAAAATCCACTATTTCAAATAGCACAATTTCCTATTGGAGTTTCACTATTTCAACTTCCAATAACCAAACCATGCACATTATAAAATTTCTAAAACATTACAAAACTATTATAAACCCTCCCAAACATCACCAAAAACATTATACATTAATATAATACATAATTTAAGGGTTACATACATGAAACCAATGGTGATATAGTCTCACCACCATTGGCCTTTCTATCCTCATAAAGTATAAAACCATAATTTCACTAGAAATTTTATTGTGATTTCTCCATCAATTACTTCTCTCATTCGTATGTTTCATGATAAAGATTACTATTTTTTCCACAGACCCCACACTATAGAAATTATTTCCCATTAAATTATTATTATTTCCCATCTATAATTAACACTAACACATGCACCAATGAGGCATCTGGGTCAAAAGGTCATACATATCGAGGTGATGACATTCCCTACTTCTCAATACGATGATTCCAAAGCCTTGGATAGGTTATTAGGAAAACATTATTACTCCCCTAGAATAAAAATATACATCGATGGACATCTACATATGATTTATAACATCTTTAATTTTTCTTCATTCTCTTCTTGATCTGCTAAATCTTATCCTTTATCTCTTAGATAAGGATCAACCCTACAAGTTAATTCTCACCTATTCTAACTCATCAAAGTGGAGACCAAAATGTATTTTCATACAATAATTAATAATGATCCATATTTATCAAGTTATGATAACTATTTCTATATGATAACTCCACTAATTGTTTGTGATCCTCTAATGAGCCACAAAAATCCATTACAAAATCTTGTAGCATGTCTTACAATATCTCTATCATCCATTTGAGTTTTCCATTGGACAATAAAAAATATTCCATACACATGGTCAATTGATTCCCAAGGGATTATGATAAGGTTTTCCATAATTGATATATAAACCTCATATCACAATCTGACACAATCAAAGCTAGTATTACATGACACTTTATAAACTCCCATATATTGATTTTTGAGCATTCCTCTACCGACTAAGACTTTTGAATAGGGATGAAATGGTCCTACATTGTTAGTAGATCCACTATGACACAATTGGAATAGTTTTTCTAAACCCATATTAGGAGACCAGTCAAAATATAAAAGCCTATCTTCTCCCCTTTCCAAACAAAATAGGTAACGAGTACAATATACCTACTCGATGATGATTTTTTTTCAATATCTTACTGACAAGTTATGTATTTTGAAACAATCACTACAACCATTTTTTTATACTGACACATAAAAATGGGATTTGAACACCATTTAAATCTTCTATATTAAAAAATGAACTACATGCCCTGAATGGTGGTAAGCATTATGAGTTTTTTTTAAGCAAGGCTTAGGTACAACCATCTGATTTAGAACACAAAAAATAATCTTCCATCCAATGACCATCCCTCATTGGTATCCCCACCATTGGGTATTTACCTCATTTATACACGTTATGAATAATTTATTTTTTCCTTTTTAAATATCTCAACCAAATCTATTACCAACCAAATTATATTTAAAACCACTACACAACCTTGGTCTTTATTATCCAAGTGCATTTAAGTCATCACTACCGTAAAATTCCACTAGTCGGATGCCACTATTTCTAAATGAGAATATGAATTTATCTTAATGTATTTTGGACATAATTTCCCCTTACCTAGTTTACACATCAAGTAAAAGTAAAAAATCTAGAGATACAATATCTATATTCTATGTCTCAAATTCAAAAACATTATGAGATAATATAATTCAAGATCTCAGGATCTATTAGCGGTTTAAATTGCTCAAAAATATTCAATGAATCCATTTATTCAAAGCATGGATGAAGATAGCTAAATCACAATCATTTGTTTGGTTTATCTTCTAATGAAACTATAATTACCCCAATCCATTAGAAACCACATCATCTCCCTTTATGTGAAAACATTCCAAACATGATCTGGATGAATTGTAATACACCACATACCCTTTTTATGATTCTTGAAAGGTCATGATCATAGTTTAAGTCTGGATGAAAATTATCATTGGAAAATAAATCTGAAATTTTTCATTCAATTTAGAAGGGACATTATTATATTTAAAATCATTCATAGGTGAATCTAGTCATGGAAAATCACCAATAAATCACAAGTAATAACTAACTAAACAAAGGAATGTACATATCTCAAACACATTCATTGGGTACAACCAAGAGATAACAGCCACTATCTCTCCTTGATCCACATAATAGCTCATTTCGATATTACATGGCAAAAGAACCATATATCTTTTATCCAAAATTAAAACTTTTATAATTTTGCATAGAACCAATGGTGGTGAAAAATTACCAACAATGTCCTCAAGTGTTGATCATGATCAAAACTTTTCCTTGAATACCCATATATTTTATCAACAAGCACCATTATAAAATAATCCCTATTTCTCTCAAATATTGGATTCATTAATTCCATAATGTGTTATTGTGCATTTATAATACTAAAATTCATAAACAAATACTTATAATGAACATATCTACTCCTAAAAAATTTCTTTGGAATATCATCCTTCCAAAACCACAATTGGTGATATCTTAAGTGCAATTAAATCTTAGAGAACCACAATGATCCCCTTAATTAAACGATCATATCATTATTGTGTGTAATTGGAAACAATTTTTATTTCCTATTTAATATTAATATAATACATAGTTAACTAAAGAGTTTTACCCACATTTTTTATAGATAAGATTGGAGGTGCTAATAAAAATATGCTAGGAATAATGAAACCTTTTATTTTCATCACTTCAAACTTGACTTTTCATTCCCATAATTTTGTTGGTTCCATTTAGTATGATATATGGGAAATTAGACTCATCAATGTAATGTGATCAATCAGAAACTCTTTTTCTTATATAGGTGTAAAATTTGAGATTTTATCTAAAAAAATATTTTGAAACTGATCAAGAACTGTACAAAAATACGTATTTTCGATCACTTCCATTGATGAAAAATTCAGAACTTATAGCTTGTAAAAGATAATTCCAATTGATGGTTCCAAAAATCATGTTGAACCTTCATTTATATTACATTATCCTTAAAAATGTTCTTTATAGTATCATATATATTAAAACTAACCCTACACATACAATATTTAATAAGAGAATTGATTTTTTTAACCAACCCATGACCAATATTAGGTAATATAAATACATCTTAAGACCAAAAAAATCCCATATTAGATCAACTAAATCAATATTTATAGAACCATCTATAAACATAAAAGCTCAAAATTATTTTTTACAAGGTGGAGTTCGATGTTTCATCACATAAGACATCATCTCAATATTTAAAACCAACTATTATATAGTATGAGGAGAAATAAACGAATTGGATGAACCCATATCAAATAAGAGTTTTTATGGGTATAATTCAAAGAATCATACCTATTAAAATTGATTGTCCAATTTAATAATCCATAATAACTTACATATCTCAATACAATTTCATAATTTCTGAACATTGTTCGTTATTTCTCTATTGATAATTCCCTTATTGAGGAGTATTGTTATTCCTTGAATCTCAAATCTAGCTGAGATTTCTTTATGTGGATTATTTAAAGGCCATCTTCTCATCAAATCATAAATCATTTCCAACACATGAGATGTTTTTGGAATACCCCAAACAAGATAACTACTAAAATAATGACAAATATTCCCTATATGATTGAAATTTTCTCATTTTCTAGTTGGTTCCATATACTCTTTCTTCATGTGGTTTAAAGAACCACATTTGAATCATCCATATATAGTATTGGGACTTGGATAATGATTCACCAATCAATAATTTTGATTCTGAGTCATCCATGTACTGTGGAAATTGGTGTTTCAAATTCACTTGCTCCCATTATTAGAGTTCATACTATTTCTTATAGGTATCATCACTCTCCCTCCACCCATAGGTCCGAAGATTTGTTTTCTACCATAATTACTATTTTTTACACCAATATATAACCTGTTATACCTGGTAAAATAATCATTGTTTGAATTTCTTTTCCAATACATGATTAAAAAATGAATTCATTGTATGAAACAATGGATACAACATTTGGAAAAACTAGATTAATTCATTTATTTATATGCATACTCTACCACTGAGAGGCTCTCCGGCATTATGTTAAAGAATTTCAACATTTATTTAATCATGAACATATTAGGATTGAATTATTTGTTGATCAATTATTCCTAATACTCCCATGTATGGCCTTTGTATAATTTATCCTGAAATGTGGAATCACACCAATAACATGAATGATCATCTGACATATACATCACTGAAATAGATTTAATATTTTTTGGTGTTTCGAGGAAATTGAAGATTCAATTCATCATATCCAACCCAACTTCAACTTTCTCTGGTTCCTAATCTTCGGAAATATTGCAGGATTCTACTTCTGGAGCTTGATGGAATGATCCACTTTACTAGGATTGTAACTTTTGTTCCCTCCATCCATAACCTAAATGGATTGAATGATATATTGAACTAGTTGTTAGATCACCAATGAATCATGTTAAACCATATTCTCAAGAGCTTATTTCTGTTGGTTTCTAATATACCTACTAGTATCCATTAACTGTGAACACAAAATACACTATATGTCCCACTATCTAGAAAATGAAGGCTTAATAATTTCAAATTCAACCACATCACAACTATCAAAATAATTATTTTAAAAAAATTCAAAACATTCCACACTAATCCATTTTTGAAAATTCTATAATTATTTTAAAAGTTAATCCATTTTCAAAATTTAATTACTAAGACTTATTCAAAATGACACATTCGAAAATATGGATGTCACTTTTTTAATATAAAAAGTTTTTTGAGAACTACATAAATCATTATTCAACTTTACTTTTGCACTCCTACTAGAAAGTCATTTATATGATGGTTTCATGATATTATCATTCGATAATCCCATAAAATTGTGATTTCAACTACTATAAGTGTCTCGAGAAGACTTATGTACCCAAGTTTCCAGTAACTAGATATTCTTCATTAAAAGGTTATTTACTTTTTTATGGTCTAAATGTCATCTCCCATGAATCTGACCAATTTTTATCATCCCAACTATATAAATAAACCATAATGAATCTCAACTCCATAACAGACACAAATGTTTAACAAACATGGAAAAACATAACAAAAATATTCCCATAATGTTATTTGGACAAACCATTAATGATATCATATTTAAGTTAGGGAATGGTCAATCTGATACAAATTATAAAATCCCACCCCTATGAATTGGCTTGAGTTGTGTCTTACATACTACTTGGCCTTAACAGAAAACCTCAAGATGCCAAAGGCTATAAATACATTCTATTGGAATCAATATAATTTGGTGATGATTTGACCATCAAAAATATAACAAAAAACACACGTAACACATTACCAAATAGAAAAAATAAGATGGATGAGAGAAATATAGCACAAGTCAATGTAAATCCAAAAAATAGGGGAAAAATACACCATTACCAAAGTCAGTGTACCAAATAGAAGGACTAAATAAAAAAACTCAAATTCATAAAGGACACAACTCCACACCTCCCAACATTATACATGCTCCAACTCCAAAATCCATTCCCATGTATAAAAATAAACTATTTATAAAGTGTGATACATTAACTTTAAATTAGTATTGATAAACGATATCTTAAAAATAACAAATGTTCCAATGTTGTGGTTATTAATGAAACCTAATAGTTTTTTTCCCAAATTACATTCCAACTTACGCATCTAGGACATTGCATGTTTGCAAATTTATATAAAAAAATTCTAGAAAAACATTGAAAATTGTTTTATATCATAATAAAAAACAATTATCAAAACAAAAAAATATTCTCATACAATGTTTTTTTATCAATAAAATCAAAAAAAAATACAATAACTATATTGTATTACTTTTGGAATACTGATTCCATGATTCACACACACAGAAAAATAGGCATGTTACACTAATAGTTCCATAATCATGAGTATTTTCCCATCCTTCCAATAAGTCTTCACTAATCTACCAACATCCTTGGGTCCCAATGACACAATCCGCATATCAATGTTCATGTCTCTTTGTAATCCAATAGTACACAACCACCTTTTTCAAAATCATATAGAATGAACGAACTCACACAATCCATGTATGAAAAATCCATTTAAAATAAACTATTTAAATCTTTATGAATAATTAAATTATCCAAAACATTTTTAAAAAACAATTTTCCCCAAATAATACAAATCTATATTTTATAATCATTATTTAAATATTTATAAACAAAACACTTCTCACCACAACCTATTGCCAAAACACAAAAAACCATTACCAATGGAAGATCCTACCATTATTTTCTAATCAATTTCATAACTATGTTTATAAAATTCTATCAATTTAAAGCTAATAATTAATTTTATGAGTATAGGAGTCGATAGTTAGTCCACCTAACTTGGGAATTACGAAGAAAATGAATAATGATAAGAAAATCCTATAAAAATAGGCTGAATCCCCAATAACATTTCTTATATCTCGTTTCTTTACATAAAAATAGACACATATCTAATATATTGGCTTGAAACATCATAAATATTTCCTCATACACTATATCTATGATTTTGAGAGAGAGAAGAAATGTATATCAAATAAAACCACCATAAATGAAATCATAGGAAGGTAATCAGGCTGGAACCCAACAAAAATTCCTTCTTATCACATCTAGGTCAAAATAGAGAGACGCTAAACCATTTTTGAGGAATAAAATTTGACATAGGGTAAGAATATTTGAAAAATGAGAGTCTTTTAGGTGAAATTGAGTGATATCCACTTTTTATTTTATTTTATTTTATTTTATACCGTTCATGTTTAGTTAAATGGTTAGAAAAATCACGCATTGAACATGTACCATCCTCTATATAAAAGATCACCTCATAAGGTAGGACCATATAGTTAGATATACAACGTACGAATCATGTATTATATATCTTTTCACATTTTATTGTTTCTCCTTGGTGTTCATATGGTGTAGCCAAACTATTCTACAAATTGTGTTCCTACTAAGAAGTCAATGTTTCACCTTGAACAATTTTATAAAAGAGTTTAATAGTTTCCTCTACGAATTCTTAAAATCTAAACATTTATATAATCCCAAAATACATTATAATAGTCTCAAAAACCCTATCAAACATCACCCAAATACATTACAAATATACAGTAAAGAAACAAAGGGTAACATACTTGAAATCAGAGGATATATAATTATACTATAAAAGTAGACATTTACTAATGATAGATATAACAATAATATAATAACCATCAACAATTATTTATAACAAGTACATTAAATGTATTTTGGTTCTCTACATATCTTCTACTACTATCATCCTTATATATTTACATAATTTACCATCTTTGAAATTATATCATAGTTTCATACGAAAAAACATTTTGGAAAATTTTCGATAGAAAGCGAACATAGATATCAGAGGATATACTAACCATATATCAGTCCAACTAGTATCCCTTCTATGATAGAATAATTTTCTCTAATGGATATATTGAATATGAAAATGATTTTTTTAAAGGGATACTATAGAACATGATAATTCATTACCATTTTCCATTGACTTGTATATCATCATTAAATTCGACCAATAGTTTGGTGTTTCTATTCAAAAAAATTTTATAAATATTATAATGTTTTACTATAAGAATATAATTAAGTGATTTTTTAAAATATAATAAATTTAAATTAAATTAATTTATATTTATAAAATATATAAAAAAATATGTTTCAATGTAAGTCAGTTGTTTCTACGAATCATAAACACTATGAGAAGGGAAAACAATTGGCTAAGTATTATGAAAAATAAAATGTGAATAATATAGAGAGGAATATATATAATCTAGATGAAAATATTATATATTAAATCTTGTGTATGAATATAATTGATGTGTTGAATAATAAACATCCAACATAGTTGTTGTAGGACAAATATAAACATACAACTCCATTGGAAGAGTAAAAATTTGATGTATGGTAATATATAAAAATTGATAAAATTTAACACCACTCATGTATGTGTATGTAATTTACACTGAAGGAATAATTAAAGGAAAACATCTCAGTGGTAGAAAAGTGTAATGATGAAAGATAACAAATGAAATTGGGGTACTCCTTAAATGTGTAGTCAAATAATCTGTTATTCTTAACAATGAAGTGGTTATCATTATCCAGCATTTTAATTACAAACACACCAGCATAATCTTTCATATCAATATATTAAAATTAATAAATGTGAAAATTTAAATCATTGTCAACTAAACATACAAAATTCATAAAAATTTCCACCAAAGAGATGATAATGAATTAAAATAAAAATTGTTAAATAACTATAAATATCAATTAATCATGTTTAAATTTCCACATCAACTACATTAAAATATTTATTAAAAAATAAATAAATTAATAATGAATCAATATCCTATTGGACAAAATTTTCATAAAAAAACATATGAATATCATATGTTTTTGGTTTAAATAAGTTTATATAAATTTTATCTCAAAATCATCTATAAAAATAAAATATTATGAAATATCAAATTTATGAATTGAATAAATACCTATGGGTTCTCAAAAAATATCACCAGAATCCATGAGTTCATAAAATATATTTATTTAAATAACATCAATAATAACAGTTTCTTATATATTAAATGAATTGTTATATAGAAAAAATGGCTTTCTTGAGATGTTAAAATGCATGTATCATTTCTGAAAACCTAACCCATTATGGAGATAACAACTAATAAATAGTTTTATAAATTCATTCTGTTTCATGTAATTGAATCAAACTACCTTTATTTGATTATATCAACTCATCCATTTGTGTAATAATCCAAAACGATTATTTTCTCACAAACCCTATAATAAGCTATATATTTTTCAAGGGTTTATGTATAAGTCTCTTTAACAACATAATATTATTTTACATCATATAAAACCACTAGTAATTATTTTAATATTTGTTTCACAATTATTTATATTAAATTTAAATTAATACATGGCCATTATTTTACAATCTTGTTATGCATTATTTGGAACAAATGAAATCCCCATCAAGTACTTAGTTATAACATCCATCAATGAACTATAAACACTAAATTTTTCAACCTAATAAGATATATGAAATTTGATAATTAAATCATTAGTAAAAGAAATTATCAAACTATTGATTTTAACTAAGTAGGATACACATTACAATCTTAATTTTCTCTCTTCTCAATAGATAATGATTTTTTATAGTTTAATTTTTTTCCTTGAGATATTTGATATATCAAGATGTATAAGGTTCTAAAAATTATAGTATACTAAACAAAAACATGAAATTAAATCTTCTATTATGATATAATTATATACAACAAAATGATTTAAAAATATAGTGGTGTTATATAACTCCAACTCTTATATGTTTAAAGTAAAAAAATAAATGTAATTCATATGTACTATAAGGTACCAACAATAAATATTACAATGTCTATTTTTAATTCAGTAATTAATTCTCTGTATTACATTATCCTGCAAGGTTTGTTGTTTTAGGGAACATGTTGAAAATGCATACATAAAATTCATATAATACGTAAATTAATATTCTGATCGTTATCAATTCCCCAAAGATATAAAAATTTTAAGATAAAACATGATTTTAATTCATGATAAACAATAACAACATTCTACATGACTACATACATTCACTTAACCATCATTAAATCCTATAAAAAATTAAAACATATGTTGAGCATCAAATTTACCACTATGGGGTTTTGAAAATAAATAACAGTATTAGTATAATGAAAAACATGAAAATAAATGAAATTTTTACCTCTATCTAAGATATAATTGAGAGAGTGAAATAAATAAGTTCCATATGAAATAAACACATATATTTTTTCAAATTAAAATAATTAAAACCAATATAAATAAGGTAAAAACCGTTAAATTCATCATAGAGTATCACAGATATTAATAATTTTCAACTATTTTGATAAATAAATAAATCCCAATTAAATGAATTGGAGAAATTATATGGTATCTCCCTCATTCATTCTTATTAAGTCATTGAAAACTACCAAAATAATTTGATTATTATGTGGGAACACACATCTTATAAACTATTTTAGGCTCACCCATGATCAATAAAAGGGCCTAACCCTTTATGTATGCTCTATCTAGATTAATGGTTATTTAATTTATATAGTTCATGTTGCATTTAAAAACTATAACATTTTATTCTTTCACATTTTCATAAAAAAAAATTAATAACTATTTTTATCCTATATTAAAATAACATTTAGATACCAAAATACCTTTTTTTACAAAAAACCATATTAAATTCCAAAATACCAAAAAATTGGGTTTTTTATTTGAATATAACATGAATTCATATAGGCGAATGCTAACATCAAATAATTGTTATGGTGGAGTAATTTTTTTGTCCTCATATACATTAAAATGAATCATTCTTTTTGTTTTTTATAAATAAATTCAAATATTTCATAAATTGGTTCTTTTTTTAGAAAAATAATGAAATAAATAAAAATATTCCATTGTAAAAATCTCAATTCCAAATAATTACATTCAAAAACTCATTTTTGAAACATAGTTATACAAGACAAAGAGATGTATAAGGAAAACATTGAAAGATGTTTTTTAGTAAACATCCATTTTCCACATTGGAAACATTTAAATTGCAATCCCATTGAAAATATAAAATTAAATGACTTTAAATATCATCATAATAGGGAAATTAATGATACCACATGTCTATGAGAGTAATATATACACAACTGAAAAGATTATTGCTACATTACCTAAAAATATGTATTTTTGAAATCAATTTGAAAAAATATATATAACATACTAGAACCTGCACATTATGATCCTTTCCTGAAATCCATAAAAAACATTTTTAAATTTTATGCTAATAATTATGACCAAATGATTCCCATAAAACCATAAAATATCAAAAGAAAAACATGGATCAATTAAATTCTAGAAGACCTTTTAGGTATAGAGTTTTAATTAATTAGAAAAAAAATCATATAAAAAATTCCTATGTCATAAAGAAGACATTTATCACATTTAAACCAACATTTCATATTCGACAATAGGTCATAAAAATTATCATTCTTAAATATTTTATAGAAATAAATATATCAAAAGCATTTTTTAAAACAAGGTAAAATGAAACATAATAACAGTTTACTCAGACTCTTAGTATGTGAAAATATAATCATTAACAAATGAATGTCATCAATGAAAATTAGAGTTCCCAAGGGCACGATGATATAATAAAAATTCAATTGAGATTCAAAAAATAACTCAAACCTATCAATATATGGATCATAAAATATGAAAACATTGAAAATTGAAGATTCCTCTAAATTAATAATCAAATATTATGCGACATAAGTATCGATCATTAAAAACATTAGAAACTCATAAAAATAAATTAATTTCTTTTTTGTAACATGGAAAATAAATTTCATAAAACCCTTTCAAAATGATTTCAAATAGAATAAATATATGTTCAACTTGTAATTTTATCATTAATTTTTTAACTAGATAGTTATATGGGGTTCACCCTTCATATAAGTTGTATTTTTCTCCCTCGTTTTAGAAAACTCTCAAGTACCATGTCATGAATAAAACTATTTAATCATAAAACACAAATAAAAATTAATTATTAATTTATAACAAAATAAAACCATGGAATAGAAATTGAATAATTTTAGTCACATTTAATAATTATTAACCTATGGAAATAAAATAAGTTCCATAACAATATCATTGAATCAATCTCAACCCATCCAAAGATAGAATGATGATGGTTTTAATACCAAATATCCCCATTGGTTGATAGGGAACAACAAGTGTTATTTATTTTGATAAATTTAATTTCCCATTCTGGTTATTAAAATAATTCGTACAAAAATAATGATAAAGGTTAAATGTATCTCATACCAATTTAAAACATTTGAATAAAAATCCCTATGAAGGAATAAAATTTAACAAAAAAATAAATTAAAAGAGAATAAATAAATTTGGGATATGGTATGTCCAATTGGCTATATATACACCTCATAAAATAAGGTGGGTGTATAACATTAAAAAAATGCCTCAATGAAAGGTGATTAAGACGAAGTCCCTTATAAATTTTGTAAATTTGAAACAATTAAACCCATGAAATAGGAATCCTAAATTGGAAATTTAAAACCCAATAATTTAAAGTATACGAATCATCAAATACAATCATGGGATGTATGTAAAACACACGACAAAAATAAGTTGTGAATATGTCATATATCATATAAAAATTAATGTGAGTTGATAAAAACCCTTACTAGTTATTAATGTTTTTGAATCTTGATCCCCGTGAAATAATAACATAAATTGAAACATTTAATATCATGAAATAAAGGAAAATCATAACATAAAATTTCATAGGGATGTATATAAACCTAAAAACAGTTATGTTGTGAATATTATATTTATCTGACAATTGTAAAATGTGAAATGAAAATCACTTACAAATGAGTTTTAATTTTTCATTATTGTCCTCTATATTCATGAATAATAAACATATATTATTTATATAATTTATTTATGTCATTTCAATTGTTTATTACTACTTTTATTTCACTTATAAACATTTTATACACAATTATATAATAATTAACTTTTATGATAGTCGTCTTGACCATATTCATCTATTGTGACAAAAATGACATAGATTAATCAACTATGGTTAATGAGTTCATTATTAAAACATATGATGAATAATAACCATTAAATATTTTTCAAAATTATAGATCAATTATATTTTTAAAATCATAGAGGAAGTATAAAAATGAAAAATTAACTGACGTTATTATCATTGTGACTATAGGTCGTATGTAAGAAAGATTAACCTTCCCAGTATTCAATGGTTATTATCAAAAAAAGGTATGTAATGTTCATATTTTTTAGTATCCAAATTACATAATAAATAAAATATTATTTAGTCGTATATTCTTTTATGTATAATTATTTTTATGTGGTGAACAAAAATGAATAATCACATCGCTTTGAGGAGGAGTTCATCCACAAGTCCAAGAATGACGTTATATCATTTTTAGTTTGTGAAATTGATAGGAGAAAATGACTTGTTATGTGTATTTATATATAATTATGTCATTAATATAAAAAATATTTCTTTTATCAGATATTTTCTTAAACCCATCTTTAATACGTTCCATGTGAAGCATGATTGAATCTCATTGCTTTGAAGATGTGATAGTCCTCAAATCAACAAACACTGCTATGATATTCCAAAAATAGAAATCAAAATGGAATTAGTTATATAATAATCTAATAAATATAAATACTCAATTAATATCATATATATCCTTCAAAAACACATTATATATCATAATTCCCACGAATGAGAGGTAGTAAATGATAAATATATGGCATTATTTCACGAGGAATTATTCTATCGTACACATGAACTATGATTGTATTACCCATTTGATTAATGTGTTTGAGTTTTATCAACAAACCATTATATTAAAATAGCTAATTTTGTTTTTTATACAGATTTTATTATATAATAGTGATATATAAAAAAATTATGTGGTGAATAATGAAATAAAACTAAAGTTCTCATCGAATAACACCACATACTTTTCAGGTAATGAAATTTTTAGCACAAAAGAACATAATTAGTTGGATTTATGCACACATTATGGATTGTAGGATGAGAGTATGGCTTTATTGAATTGATGTGTGTTGGTACTTCTTGACAAAAAAAGGCATTAGTGGTTCTATGAATGTGGGAGAATGAGCCTACATCTGTTGACAATGACAATTAGAATTGCTTCAAATACAAAAAGGTTAAACTTATAGGTAGGTCACCCTTAGAAAATGTAATTCCAAAAAAACATAATTTATTGTGTGGGAATCATAGTCCAGCCTCACCCACACAACATAAAATTAATTAATTTTTAAATTATTCATTCCATAAAATCTAATATTCCTTATTTAGTCATCTTTGTTTTTTCAATACGGAAAATTGTTTTCTAATCTATTTAATTCATCCATGTAGACTAAATTAAATTGAGAATAATTATAAAAGTTTGAACCTGTGATTTAAAATATTAAATCCAGGTTATAACATAAAAACTCATGTTTTTGGAAATTAAATTTCTTAGAAGACCATGTATCTCTTTATAATACTACATTAATCCTAACAATGACGACACTATTTTTATTATTTATGTGTCAAAGTGATAATTATAAAAGGCCAAACGGTACCTAAATAGAGCATATTATATAATTTTTAATCATTAAAAAATCACTTTACATTTGATATATTTTTCAATAACTATACATATATATAATATAATAAAATATCTTAATTTTTAAAATAGCAATTATATAAATTTTGATAAAATATATTTGAATAATTTTAAAAAATATATTGAAAAAAATGTAATTAAATTTTATAAATTTAATAGAAATATATCATCATATATTCCTTTATTAAATTAACTTATTATAAACACCCAAAATATCTACTATACATTTAATATATTTTATATGAATTTATATTTTTTTATTATTAACTAAATAACCCCAAGTTAGCGCTTCAAAAACATTTTATGTAGTTATATCATCTCAAAAAAGTAAATATAAATTAATATTTTAAAAAATTCCTTTATATTTCAAAAAAATATTTCTATCCAAATATATATATTTTTCACTATCCCATCATCTATATTTTAAATAAAATAATGAATGTTGAATTTTTATCATTTTTGTTTATTAACAAATTATTTGAGTCAATTTCATTAAATATTATTCCCAGTGACTCATAAAAATCTATAATAATTTAAAATTGGATGATATATTTCAATAAATAGGTGTTATTAATTATTAATGGTCATTTTACTCTTAATATTATCATATAAACAATAAGTAATCTCATTTACCTTAATAGCTATAGTAATGTTTTATTGATTTGACAACTATTTTTGGTAAAAAACTAAATTTACCATCACTAAAATTATAAATTATGGCGATTCTAAATATTTAATAAATTCTAAATAATATAAATCACATAATCGTTATAGTGTAATTTATAAATGATCACACAGACCAGATGGAACAATGAGTTTTTATTTAAAAATTTCCAAAGTGTAATTTTTTGTATCCAATGGAAAATGTGGAGTTGATTCGAATAACCTTAATTCGATTGATTAATGAATAACTTAACTAATTATATTTTAAATTTTATATAAAATATAAATTGAAATTAGATATAAATTATATGAAATTTCAACTTGTACTTAATATTTGATGGGATTCAATATTGATAAAAATATGAAAGTTCCCAGAACAAAAAAAAATTTACCCAACATAAATTTGATATTATAATTTCATAAAATAATTTAAGTTTTTCAAAAAAATTGAATCTTCCAAATTTTATTTTTATAATAATTATTCCATTTAAATGAGGATAAATACCTTGCAGAAAAATATTTGTTTTTTATGTTTTAAATTGGATTTATTATCATCTTATTTATAAAAAATAGATGTGATAAATTTTAAATAATTAATTGAATATAATATATATATATTTATATATATATATATTATTAATAGTTATCTTTAATGGTTATTAATTTTATTTTTAACATAATACTTTATTCTGGTTATAAAAATAGTTTTTCATAAATACTCTTCCATTATATTCAGTTGGTTTTTATTTTTATTTCAAATTAATAAGAAATAATTAATTTTATTAACATGTGTATTAAATATTCTTATAATTTAGGTATTAGCATACATTCCGTCCATTCCAAAGTCTTGGTGATAACTATCATATTATTTATTAATATTATATTTTTGTTATGTTAGACATGGTCTTGCATGTAACTCACATAATCAAAGAGACTCGATGTTGAGTGAAACACAACATAAACATGGTGTTGTGCAAAATGTAAGATAAACTGTGCATCCGATATAATTTATGTTACTAATGAATTTAAATTAATTTTAAATATTACATTTCTTAAAATATTAGTTTTTTACAACCTACCCCCATTAAAAATAATTTCCCCCTAAAAATTATTCTTGGTTATCCCAGGATTTTATAAATGAATTATTGAAACCCAAAACATATAAATGAAATTAAAAAGAAGAAACCATTAAAAAGTTTATGTGGGAATCTTATAGTTTTCTTATGTTTATGAATAAATATTTTTCTAGATAGGGGAACCATTGGTGGGGAATTAAAGGACTGATTTTTAAAGAAAAATAAACTCCCATAGACTAATAGGGGTGATTGAGAATGTTATCAAGAAGAATTCAATGAATAATAAACCACAATCTATATTGTTTTGGTGAATGTCAATGATAATATGTTAATATTATTATATTTTATTTTTATTTCTTTTTTCCAATATTTGATTAATTTTTTAGACCATATAGAATGAAAACTTATATAAATATACTTACATGATGATTGGAGTTTCATACATTCATCAATTTCAAAAAAAAATCATTTTTCCTAGAATAGGAGTCTTAAAGAAGAAATATTATTTATATATGTGATTAAATCAATGTATAAAGTCCAAATATTAATTAAATGGGTATTAATGATATCCTACTTGTCCTTAGATATTCACCAAGACCTAAATGATCACCACATGGAAATATATTTACCAAAATGAGTAAAGCATCATATATTACATTAATCATCAAAATTACTACCATAATTTCAATCCATGAAATTATTACTAAAATAAAATTCAATATTTTATCAAAATAACTTAATTATTTACTTTTAAAAAATTATATACTAACTAGGACATCACGTAGGACAATTTTAGGTGACAAATCGTTATCATCTATGGATTCTGGGTTTACTTCCCACCGCCTAGCCGAATTCAATGTGTTTTCACCAATCATTAGGTTTCCCCCCCTATATTTTAATACAAAAAAATAATTCTTCTTAAATAGTCCTCATTTATGAACTAGGGGTTATAAATACCTCATCTAATATAATGTATAATAAAAAAAATATTACCTGAATATTTTTTACTTATTAAAATTTCAAGTATGGGGTATTACGACATTGAACATATGTTCAACATTAAGATTATAGTACTATATAGGAATCCATATCTTTTAACATACCATACTCTGGATATATATTGATATCCAAAGATAACTAAACTAAACTTTTGTACCAATGATAACTTCCCAAGTCATGGACACTAGAATCAATTGCTGAAATCCATAATTATATATTTCTGGATTTTGATACCGATAACTATGATTCTATTTCTTCCCATATTACCTTACATTATAAAAAGAAAAAAATTGATAATTTTAATTATGGGGAACCCTTTAGTATTTTAGATTTATATAATTATTATAAACTCCTAAAAATTTTCACAGGTGATCAAAAAAAACATTTCGTCCATTTAGCCAATATTTTCATATTTCCCAATATGTTTTCCAAATAATCCTTTTGAAAAGATTTATATAATTAAATAATCAACCATAATTATATAAAACCAATGTAAAATGATGAATAATAAGGGTGATCTCAATCACTTTGTAAGGTAAAATGGAAGTATTTAAAAATGAATATTATCAATTTGAATACGTGTGCATAAGGCTATGATGACATAATAAATCTGAATGTGTGAATATAAAAGAACTCAAAACAATCAATATGATGATCATATAATATAAAAACAAGGAAAAGTAAACAGTAATATATCACGACCCGTCCCTCGGGGCCCGTGTAGTGACTACCCCAAGCCCGCTATCCATAGGCTAGGGGATGTCGACTAGCACCAATGGCGTAATTCCCTAAAAATGTGAAGGCATTGCCTTTATAGCCTATAAACACCCACAACAGAGAAAAAGATGGAAACAAAACACTATGTAAATCTATAAAGAAAAATTGTGCTGAATGTAAATGGAGCTGGAAATACAAGCCCAATAGTAAAGTACATTAAATTGAATGTATAGTTAAAGAAAAGAAAAAATTCCATTGGGTTATCCTTTGAGGTTCCTACATGAAGTGTACGTATATATCACCTCTTCAACACTCTAGGTCTATCTGTCTCCTTTGTGTACCATCATTCGGTTAGGTCCACCTTGGGTCTTCTCCAGTCTTGGTACTCTCAGCCTCGGTCAGAGATGCATGTCTTCTGCATCCAACACAACGAGGTGTGGGCATTTTTTCGTGCGGGGGGTAGTATAACTATACTTAGTAGGGACCCTGAGACCCTCAAGGTCTCCCAAAATCCAACAAGGATAAATCACAATGTATTAAATCCACAGATAACCCCACTTAGGTATATGCCCATACATACACCTATCTTATCAATTTATCCATCTTAGTCATGAGGAAAACACAAAATTTACTATCACAGCTCAACTAGGATTTATATTCACATTATCTAAACCCCATCTCTTATAGAACTCCTCCTCTGTCGAGTACAATGGGCCTTTAGGGACACCATCGCGCTTCCCACTAACCTTGGACTGCTGAAGTACTCCTCCTGTTGAGTACCATGGGTCTAATGCATCACCATGATGCTCCCCACTGTGGGTCTGCCGCCACAACCAGGCGCTCCCTCTAATAGCCTGCAGAGGTTCTCCTCCTGTTGAGTACTGTGAGTCTGCCTCCATAACCAGTCGCTCCTCCTCCATGGGTATGCCACCAAAACGAGGCTCTCTCTACTGGGATAGTCGAGTCACACCATGTTTGTCAGCTAACGTTGCCAAATCTCAGCCAGCTACTAGGTCTCTGCAGTATGTCCACTCGTCTATAGAAGGATCTACTCGCCATGCTACTATTCGATACTCCAACTATTAAAATGTCCCATGAGAATGTATCTCAAAGGTCCTCCACATCATAGAGGTCTCAAAACAATAGACTACATGTCAATTGGATTCCCGGTTTGTGAGTTATTAGGCTTTTAGTCCCGGGGTCTGGTTGGATTCATGCGCAATCCATCTAGACCGTATCTCATCTATACCCCAAACTCTAGTAGGGTGTACTCAAGGGGTCCATCATGCACCAAGATTACCAGGGTCACTGACAGTTCGTCAAACGGATGCCCGGTGCTAAAGATATTGCCAAAAGAAAGTGAAGGGTCGTAGTGGGCCCTATTCCAGTCTGACCTAATCGACTGACCCGGACCGACCCTGTCTGGGCTGACCTAGTCTGGGATGAACCAGCCTGACCCGTTAGGTATGACATGGCCCGTTAGGCGGGAAAGCCCGTTCGATCAGCCCAGCCTGCTGTTCCCAGGCCACCAGGCCATATGGGGTCGCAGAGGGCCACGAGAGTGCACACCAGTCGTGAGGGTGTCGACCATCCATGGGTCTATGCAAGGGTTGTTCGGCCTAGAGGGCCCTGCGTGGGCTGCTCGGCCCAAAGAGCACCGTAAGGTCACAGCTCGACCAATAGGTCATTCATCATCCTGGAGGGCGTCGGGAGGGGCCGGACCGGGGAGGCTCAGCTCGGGGCCGGGGTGGTGTAGTTGAGACCAGGAGGCCATCTCGGTCGGGGTGTCGTGGGGCTTGCGGACGCCCGGAGGCCAGTGGGCGGGTTCGCCCAGCGGTGGCTCGGGGTGCGTGGACGGTGAAGCTGTGAGGTGTGTGGGGAACAATATGGCCAGCTCGAACATGGCTTAGGAGGGGCACGGTCGGTAAGACTGTGTGGCCGGTGAGGGCGGCGTGGGCCGCGTAGGTTGTGGGTAGTGCGACCATTGCCTTCATTGGCTTTGTTTCCATTGACGTCGATTTCCACCATTTTGAAGAACACGACATGGAGATCATAGGAGTGGTCGGACCACGTGGGTTTGGTCCACACCATCCACATTTAGTGTGATAGAAATTTTCCCACAAGAATGAATCACAATAACTAGCATAGAAGATATCTTAATAACATCAATTCCCATAATCCCACGTTAATAAAAATATCCCATCCCGCAATGAAAAACATCTGTAGATCAACTTGATAATAAGATGGCCCACATTCTTTGTTTTAGATGAAAATTAACATGGAAATAATATCATAATTATATAAAATTAATCCCCTACCTTTGTACGTTGTTCTTTGACAGAGTCGTGGGGAAAAAGTTGGAGTTTTTGTCGTTTGTCGCGTCTGCCCCACACTTCCAATCATGTGATTGTGTGTCGGCTCGTTGATGATGAGGAGGAGGGAGGGCCAGTCATTGAAGACATCCCACGTTGGTTTCTTCTATAATGTGCTTCTGAGGAAGAATTCGAAGTTGATTGTTACTGGCATTCTTCATTGGACGAATGCGTTCTTCATTCTTCGTTGGTGAGAGACTCTCTCTCAAAAGCTCCATCGTCTTTTTCCTACAAAAGAAAAGGTAGCCAAGAATAATAGATTATAAAATCTATTACGTCGTTGGATAATAATTCAAATTAGTTGAATTAATTAAGTAGGCTCCACTTAATTAATTCACGAGGTTGTCACAATTAAAATAACAGAAGGGTAGACACAATTAAAGGAGTGAGTGGGGAGACTCGCCATCATTAATGAGGGGAGTTGATAGGGTTTCCTCTCCTGTAATTATTTGGGGGGTTAGTCATGGATGGTCCCTATATCATAACCACTTGTAGGAGGATAGGTCCGGGTTGGCCCCATCACCTTATGCTCTCATTGGAGGTTATTGTCGGGTGGTCCCCACACTTCCACTCAAACAGGGAGGTTTAGTTCTGGTGGACCCCACCTCCATCTTCCACATGGTGGCTCAAAAATAAAATAATTTTTAGTTCATTTTATTTTATTATTTTCCATAAAAAATCCAAATACTATATGTTATTCTCGACCCACTATTTTCAAGATGAATGTCTTCTTATGTGAATATCGGTGCTGAAAGTTCAATGGTGCACTCAGATTTGAATTACGAGAAACTGTTCAAATTTTAGAAAAACCAGCAAGTACGTTTACTGAACGTACATGAAAAAATCTTCAGAAATTGATTTCGGACACACCAGGCCTCCGAATCACGCACCTTCAAAATTTACGGGCTCATAAAATTCTTATTTAATTAATAAAAATTACATGTAAATTCTGCGTCTTTACATTATCCCCACCTCAGGATTTATGTCCCCGTAAGCCACAAGTCAAACTAAGGGAACAAGTGGGGGTAATAAGAATTTATATGAGCCACCCTCTCCCTTGTTCTCTCTTGGTGGTTCCCTTGATACCAGAAAATGCTCACTATAGGTATTGACTATCCACAAAAGACTAGATCCTATCAATCATCAATCTCTAATGGAACCTCCATAAAAGTTTCGTCATCGTCGACGGGCAGCTCTCTATGGTCGATGATGTGGGAAGGGTCGTGTATGTATCACCTCAGTTGGTATTCGAGGAATACGTTGTGCACCCTATGCAACTGAGGTGGAAGAGATAAGTGGTGAACCACCTTGACAAACCTCCTGAGGACTTGAAATGGTCCAATGAATCTCATAGATAACTTGTCGGCTCGGCCAAATCTATGTAAACCTCATTGAGGTGAGACCTGTATAATGTTGTGGTCACCATCCTCGAACTCTAGAAGTCTCTGTCTCCTATTGGCATAAGACTTCTACCTGCTTTGTGGAGTCTTCATCCACTCCTGGAATATCTGCTCCTTCTCTGTGGTAGCTCATACCATCACTGGTCCCACCAGTGCTGACTCCCCTGGGTCGGTCTATCAGAATGGTGATCTGTAAGGTCACCCGTACTATGCCTCAAAAGGTTTCATCTCTATAGTGGAGTGATTGATGATGATGTATGAAAACTCCTCCAAAGTTAAGTGATCCTCCCAGCAACGATCGAATTCAAGGACACCAGGACCCAACTAGTCCTCGATGTCCTGAATGGTCCGCTTAGTCTGGCCTTCCATCTGAGGATTGAAGGCGGTGCTCAAAATAAGTTGCATCCTGAAAGCTCCATGTAACCCCTTCCATATATGGGAAGTAAAATGTGTGTTACAAATAGAGAAAATAAGTGAAGGTACTCCATGTAGCCTCACAATCTCATGCACATAGAGGCATCCCAAGCTCTCTAATAAACCTTGCTGTCTAATCCATAGGAATTGGTCTGACTTGTTTAGTTGGTCGACAATCACCCAGATCGATTCATGAACTCTTGATGTACATGGAATTCCTGTCACAAAATCTAGGTATATCCTATCCCACTGCCACTTTGGGACCACTAAATTCTGAACCAAGACTGCTGGTACCTGATGCTCCACCTTCACTTGATGAATAGAGAGGCACCGAGAAAGAAACTCTACAAATTCTTTCTTCATTCCCGACCACAAGTGTTGTCATTGAAGATCATGGTTCATCTTCACCACACATGGATGTACCGCTATAGGGGATGTTTGGAACTCCCTAAAAACTCCCTCTTGAAGTTACACTTGTACTATAATACATCCTTTGAAGAGAATGACATGCTACCCACCTTTAGAAAATTTATTAGGTTCCTGCCCTGTGTATATCTGAGCACATTATGTCTCGCAATAAGTGTCCCCATGCTGTGCCTCCTTGACTTGCTGAAGAAGGTGTGGAGTGACTATAAGAGACTGTCAGAAGGATTCTGCATATCTATCCACAAAGGATATCTATAAAGCATCTTGCAACTCTGTCAACTCGCCTAGGATAAGTATACCAGATCTCTTGGTGAGTGAATCTACAACATTTTTCCCCTTCCCAAGTGTATAGACTACCTCGAAGTCATAGTCTTGGAAGAACTCAAGAAAACATCAATTTATAATGTTCAATTTCTTCTAATAGAATATATTTTTAAGACTCCTGTGATCAGAGTACACGATAAAAGGTTCACCCATCATATACTGTTGCCACTTCTTCAAGGTGAAGACCACTGAAGCCATCTCCAGGTCATGGGTAGTGTAGTTCTGCTCATACTAAGTCAACTGATTAGAGCCATATTCTATCACTGCTCGATCCAGAATCAGGACACATTCGATCTTGGTCCCTGATGCATCGCAGTGGAATATGTACCCTACGGCTTCCTCTAAAAGCCTTAAGATGGGTGCATTAGTCAGCCTCTACCTCAGCTCTTGAAAGCCCTAATGGCATCTCTTTTACCACACAAAGGGTTTATCCTTCTTATTCAAGGATGATAGTGGTGAAAAAACTCTGGAGATGTCTGGCACAAACATCTGATAGTATCCAGCTAAACACAAGAAACTATGTACCTCGGTCACACTCTGTGGTGGCTCCTAAGAAATTACCACCTCAATATTCACTAGATCTACAGTTACTCTATAAAATGAGTTTACATGACCTAGAAAGTGAATATCTCGGATCCAGAACTCTCACTTCAAAAGAATATCATAAATCTGGTGAACTTGGAGTGTTTACATTACTACCCACAAGTGATAGGAATGCTCCTCCTCAGTATTCAAGTATATCATATTGTTGTCGATGAAGACTACAACACAACAATCTAGTTATGGCTGAAAGATCATGTTCATGAGTCCCATGAACACAACTGGAGCATTGGTTATGCTGAATGGAATTCCCATGACCTCGTAGTGGCCATACAGACATCTGAAGGCCATCTTATGTACATCCTCATCTCAAACTCTGAGATGGTGGTATCCTGATTTGAGGTCTATTTTTGAGAACCACAATGATTCCATCAACTGATCAAAGAGGTTTTCAATCCTCAAGAGTGGGCACTTGTTCTTCACGGTCACCTGGATTAGGTACTCGTAGTCAACACAAAGCCTCAAGCTCCCATCTGCCTTCTTGGAAAAGAGAATTGGAGATGACCAGGCTTAAACACTAGGCCGGATGAATCCCTTCACCTGCAAGTCCTCAAGCTTTACCCATAGCTCACGAAGCACCGTGGGAGCCATCAGATATGTGGGAGTAGATATCGGTGTCGTGCCAGGGTAGAAGTCAATTTTAAAGACCACCTCTCTTCGAGGAGGTGGACATGGGATATCATCAGGGGAATAATCCGTGTACTGGTCCACAACTACAGGAAAACTCAGACTCTCTACATCAATTTCTAATAGGGTAAGGCAAGCCAACTGATTAGTGATCGGCCACACCCTCCTTCGGGTAACTTTGTCCTGTACTGTAAAGGCTCCCTTCTCACCAGTGAAGGTAATCCTTGTCCCATTCTTGTGAACACACCACACATTGTGCCTAATACAGTCAATCTGGGCATGGAATGTAGATAAGCAATCGATAGCCATGGTGACGTCATAAGGCCTCGACGTCGGTACTAGGGGATCCCAGCCGAAGCTCTCACCTCCTAGAATAATATCTCTCTACCAACACCAGTGCGTAATCATCAATTTTACTCTTGTAGGATTCTATATCTGTAAGGATCGAGCCAATGGATCTTGTGGAATCTTTGATCTCTGAATGAGGGTAGTGAAAATGAAAGAGTGAATGGAACCTGTGTCTATAAGAATTGCAGCTAATGTGGAATACATATATATGGTGCCTCTTATCATCTTTAGAGACCCATGATCGTAGGCCTCAGCTACCTAGAGCTGAGCTCTCCCCTATCCACCTACTCCCAGCTGTCAGGGTGGTCCTCCTGGTGGTGGTGGTGGTAGAACCACGAATAGTCGCCCACAACCCGCGGCATGACCAGATCCACTGCCTCGTCTGCAGGCTCCCAGCGGACCAACACAATCGAATCTCTATCTCTACCTGGGTGGTCCTTCGACTATCTGTTGATCATCCAAATGGCGGGTTGGACAGTCAGGAGCCATGTAACCCTTCCCGCTATATGTGAAACACTTCCCCCTCATGGAATGTATGACTCTACTCTGGGTGACCTATACAACCGATCCTGAGTCATTCGGTCGTCCACCTATAGGTCTAGTCCTCTTGGACCTCTCTGACATCTATCTGCTGTCAGCTACAGAACACTCCGCTACATGTCAACTGGTGGGGGATCTCGCTGCTGGAGATTGCTCATCAAGAAATCTCTCCACTAGGGGGGCGCTCTCTAACACCCCTACATGCGCCGGGATGCTGAGTGAGATCACAGAAGTTGTGATCTCCTGCCATAGTCCATTCTCAATGGTCCAGGACCTGAAGATTGGATCTCGTACCATCTCAATGCAGTAGCATGAGATTTTTGTGAACCTCGCTGAGTTCTGAGATGCACTCATGTTGCCTTACTGCAGATAAAGTGGCTCTTATATGCGCACTGCATGAAGAGTCGTTGGGAAAAACTCTACCAGGAACAGGCACACGAAGTCTACCCAGAGAAGCATCATCTCATCATGAAATTTGAGCATCAAGTTCCACCATCTACCAACTACTTAATGTAGAAGGCTGGAAGCAATAATCTCCATGAGGTCGGATGGTGTCCCTACCATTCGAAAAACTCTCACAACAACCTCCAGCCAATCTGCAGCCATCTATGGGTCTGTCTCTCCACTAATACTCAGTGGACATTGGCTCTAGAACTCGTGAAATGCACATAAGTGGCATGCATCTTCTGCTACTATGGCTAGTGGCATCGGTGTCCCAACTGGATGTGGTACCACTAGTGCCTCCACTAGAAAAGGGCCCTACACCGAGGCCTCATCGCTCGGTGGGCTATCTATGCGTACAACTCTTAGGACTATAGCTGGTCGTCTGCAAGGAGTTATCATGAAATAATCATATGTGACATGGTTAAAAGATATTACCTGGTGAGATGAACGGGTAGATCTGAATTAAAGAAAGCTTTTGAAAACACACACGCAATAAGTGTTTTCATGTACTAAGTCAGAAATCAAAAGTCAGGGTTCCGGTGTATAGATACATTGGTCGCCGCACTAATAGTGGACTCCCTGAACTAAGAACCACACTCACTACACTTAACACAATTTCTTCATAGAAAAGAAAGATCAGAGTCCCAGTATAACCTCCCTCTAATACGAATATTTCACGACCCGTTACCCGAGGCCCATGCCGTAACTACCCCAAGCCCACCTTCCATAGGCCAGGGGCTGGCAACTAGCACAAAAGGCGTAATTCCCTAAAACTGGGAAGGCATTCACTTTATAACCTGTAAACACACAAAACAGAGAAAGCTAGAAACCAAACAAAAATTAAAACAATATAACAACAATTGTGCTGAATGTAAAAGGGGCTGGAAATAATAGCCCAACAATAAAGTACATGAAACTTAAAGTACAACTGAAGAAAAGAAAAATAACTTCTGGGTCATCCTCTAAGGTTTCTGCCTAATGGGTAGGTATAGATTGCCTCATCTGCACTCTAAGGCCATCTGTCTCCTCCGTGTACCGTCACGCCATAAGGTCCACCTTGCGTACCGTCCAGTCCTGGTACTCTGAGCCTCGGTCAATGTTTTCTATTTTCAGCATCCAACACAACGTGGTGCAGGCATAGCATGTGCAGGGGTGAGTATAACAATACTCAGTAAGGAACCCCAGACCCTCAAGGACTCACAAAAATCCGACAACGGATAAACCAAAAAGTATGAAATCAATAGATATCACCAATTAGTTATATTACTATGCATGTAACTATGTTCTCAAGTAATCTATCTCAATCATGAGGAAAACAAAAAAGTTACTGACTCAGCTCAACAAGGATATTTATTCACATTATCGAAACCATAGCTACTGGAGAACTCCTCCTCTGTCGAGTACAATTGGCCTTCCGTGACACCAAGGCACTTCCCACTATCCTAGGACGGCTGAGGTACTCCTCCAGTTTAGTACCATGGGTCTACTGCATCACCAAGGTGCTCCCCAACATGGTTCTTCTTTAACAACAAGTTGTTCCCCCTAATAGCCTACATAGGTACTCCTCCTATCGAGTACCAGCGGTATGCTCCCACAACCAAACGCTCCTCCATCGTGGTTCTGCCACCACAACCAGGCGCTCTATACTAGGTTAGTCAAGTCATTCCCAGTCAGTTGGTCAGGAGTCATCAAGTTTCAGCCAGCCACTTGGTCTCCACACACTGTTTGCACGTCTCAATAAGGATTTTCTCCACGAGCTACTAGTCGATACACCAACTGTCATTAAGTCCGGTGAAGAATTATCTCAACTATCTGCCACGTCATAGAGGTCTCAATGCAACAAATGACACATCAATTGGACGCTCAGTCTGTGAGTTATTATCCTTTTATTCCCCGGGGTCCGGTTGGATTTGTGTGTGATCCACCCTGACTATATCACCACTATACTCCAAACTCTAGTGGGGTATACTCAATGGTACCGTCATGCTCCAAGATTATCAGGGCAACTAACGGTTTTTCAAATGAACGCTCAGTGCCAAATATATGTCCAAAAGAATATAAAGGGTCATAGTGGGCCGAGGTCCGGTCTGACCCTGTCGTATTGACCTCGCCCGACCTGGTCTTAGTCGACCCAACTTGAGTTGTTGGCTTTGGCCTGGCCCGTTAGGCTAGACAGCCCGTTGGGTTCAGCGAGGGCCGCTGGACCCACATAGCAGGCTACGAGGGGTCGCTAAGGGTCGTGAGAGAGTGGACATGTCCCGCGGGCACATACCATTCGTGGGATGACACGAGGGCAGTTGGTCTCGGAGGGCGTCGTGGGGGAAGAGTGGCCCGGAGGACACCATGAGGGCACAACTTAGGCCAGAGGGTGCCACGAGGGGCCAAAAAAGTTCGGCTCATCCCGGGGCTAGGGTGGCGCGGCTGGGTCCGAGAAGTCAGCGAGGCTAGGGTGCCATGTGGCACGTGAATAGTGAAGTCGTGTGGCGTACATGGGATGTGATGACGAGCGGTCCTGTTTGGCCATCAGCGGTGTGGGGCGCGCGGGGAGCAGGGGGTGTACAGACGGTGGAGTTGCGGGGTGCGCAGGGCATGCAGAGGCCGGCTTGACCGGGGTTTAAGAGGGGCCAACCGACGAGGGCGGTGTGGCTGGCGTGGGCGGCATGGCCGGCGAGGGCGGCATGGTCAGTGTGTGGTGTGGACGACGAGGCGGCACGATAGGGGTTAGGGTGGCATGGCCGGGGTGAAACATGGCTGGAGAGGTGGCATGGTCGGTGAGGGTGGCACAGTCGGTGAGGGTGGCGCAGGTCGCGGAGGCCGCAGGTATCACGGTCGTTGACTTTGTCGCCTTTGTTTCCATTGATGTTGCTTTCCTCTGTTTCGAAGAACACTAGAAAGGAGATCGATGGAGGGGATGGACCACGTTGGTTTGGTCCGCACCCATTACATTTATGGTGATAGAAATTGGCTCACACGATTTAAGCACAACCACGAGCATGGAAGATATCTTAAAAACATCAATTACCATAATCCATCATTAACAAAAATATTTCCAACCATCAAGAAAAAACATATGTGGATCAACTTGATAATAATATGGTATACATTCATTGTTTTGTAATAAAATTAACAAGGGAATAATATCATACTTAAATAAAATTAAGCCCCTTACTTTGTTCGTTGTTCGTTGACAGAGTCTCGGGGAAGAATATGGAGTTGTCATCATTCATCGTGTCCCCTGTTCACTTCAAATCTTGAGCTCATGCATCTGTTCTTTAATGATGATGATGATGGCGGGTCAGTCATCAAAGATGTCCCACGTCGGTTTCTTCCACAAGGTACTTCTGAGGAAGAAGTCGAAGATTATCATTGCTGGTGTTTTTCTTTTGAAGAACGCGTTCTTAGTTCTTCATTGGTGAGAGCTTCTCTCTCAAAAGCTATTTCCTCCATTTCAAATAAAAGAAAAGGTAGCCATGAATATTATATTATAAAATATATTAAGTCGTTTGAATTTGAATTTAAATTGGGTGAATTAATTAAGTTGGATCCAATTAATTAATTTATGTAGTTGGCACTATTAAAAGAGGGGAAGGGTTGAAAAAATTAAAGTAGGTTGGTGGAGAGACATTCCCTCATTAATAAGGGGATTTCAGAGGTTTTCCTCTCCCACCATTATTAGGGGGGTTCAGTCCCGGGTGGTCCCCACATTGTAACCACTCATAGGAGGTTAGGTTCTGAGGGGGGCACCACCATAACCTCTCATGGGAGGTTATGGTCGGGTGGTCTCCACACTTCAACTCCCACAATGAGGTTTAGTTATAGGGGACCCCACCTCAAACTTCCACACAGTAGCTCAAAAATAAAATGAAGTGTAGTTTATTTTATTTTATTATTTTCCATAAAAACCCAAAAAACTGCCTTTTATTCTTGACCCACTACCAATGAGGTGAAAATATCCTTATGTGAATAATGACGTTGTGAGTTCAACAGTGCCCTAAACTTTCAACTTTGAGCACCAGTTGAAAGGATAGAAAATACTGCTCGTACGTTTACTGAACATACCTGAACAAAACTTCAGAAATAGATTCCAGGCACAACGGGCCTCAGAATCAGGAGATGTCAATTTTTTCAGGCTAATAAAATTCCCATTTAATTAAATAAATTACATGGAAATTCTGAGTCATTACATCATAAGAAATCAATATTCAAATGCAATTTGATATCAATATCGATCATTAGAAAAATTATAAACTCAAAATATTAATTAAATATCTTTTCAGTACCTTGGATAACAACTTCAATAAAACAATTTCAAACCCTGTTTAATTGGATTAAATAAATTTTTGTCTTCCAAAATTATCGGTACTGAATGCATTAGATGGCTATAATGGGGCTCATACTTCATATATGTTGTATAAGGCTGTCCTGTTTCTTATAATGACCGAGTAAAATATCCAGAATAAATTTATCTCTCCATAAAATACAAAAAAATAATAATTATTAATTTATATCCTGATAAAGTAAAGGGAATGAAATAGTTTTAATTCCAATAAATTTGAAACATCATTATCACGAGGAAAAGAAACTGATTCAATAAAACTCTATTTGAAAATGTTATAATCCCTCCATCAAAAAATTAGTATGGTATCAAATAGAAATTTTACTATTGGTTGATAATTAACATGAATGGTTGTTGATTTTGAAAAATGTAAATTACCTTACAGGACATAAAAAAATTATTTAGAAAATAATCCTTAAACTTTACATGTGACCGATGTAACTTTGAATAATTTGAATCACAATCCCTATGAATGAATAAATTTATCAAAACATTATATAACATGTGAAAAAATAAACTCATGATGTTATATTTAAAAGATGAGGCTTATCCAGCTCATAAAATAAAATGGGTCTATAAAATTAAAAATAATGCCTCAATGAAAAGTGATTTGGACAATGTCCTAAAACATATTGGTAACTTTGAAACTGTAAACACCATAAAATGTAAGTCATCAAGTTGATATGTGTACCCACCTAATTTTCTAGATTGGAATCCTAAAATAAATGTATGTCATATATTTACAACACATTAAAAATTTGTGAATATGGAATATATCTCATAGAAATATACATGATATGAGAAAAAACCTTAATACTCATGTAACATTTTGAATCATGAGATGCATAGAATAATAGAATCAATTGAAAGATTAAATATCATGAAAAAAATTTAATTCATGATTTTACTTGTCATAGTGAATTATATACATCACAAAAAAGAATTATGTGTTGAATATGTCATTTATCTCAAAGATGTAAAAAGTGAAACTAAAATCACATGCCTTGTCTCTCATTTTTCATGCTTGCCCCAATATTCCAAAATAATAAACTTATGTTAAATATATAATTTGAGAAAGAACTTTTAAATGTTTATTATTAGTTTTATTTCAGTTTCAAAATAAATATAAACTAATATTTATTAAATAATTATTATTTCGGATGTTTTGAACATATTCAGCCTATATCTAAAAACTAACATTGATAGGTCGAATGAAGTAAATGAGATAATTATTTAAACATCTCAAGAATTATAAAAATGACATAATTATTACATTTATTCCTCAATTATAATTTTTAAATAAAAGATATTGTTATGAAAAATTAACCAATGTTACAATTTTGAAGATGATAGGTCGTATATACGCCTGGGTAACATTTCAATTTTTTAATAATATTTACGGAGAAAAGGTAAGTAATTTTAATCCTTATATAATATAAATTATAACACGATTACTATATTAATTAATAATATATATTATATATATCATTCTTGTGATTTGTAAATGAAAAATTAAAAAGCACAACGCCTTGTGGAGGTGGTAGTACACACATCCACAAACAACATTATTTGGTTTTCAATGTGTGAAATAGAAATAAGAAATTGATATTTCATATTTCCAGATATATAATTTTTTAAATAATTTCATAAATATATATTTTATATCATATATTTCAATTAAACCCATCTTTAATACATTCTATGTAATTTTTTAACAATTTACTTGGCATTATAGAGGTGGTTGTCCACAAGTCAACAAATGATGTTATCATATTCCCAAAAAATAAAAATAATGAATGTATACATTAAATAAAAAAATACAAACATAAATAAATAAAAAATATAATATATATCTTTTCAAAATATTATGTCCATAATAATTTCTAACAATTATTGTTGGTAATGGAAAAACAAACAACTTCGTTTCGTAATGTGGTAGTCCTCTGAATCCATGAATAGTGATTTCTTTACCCATTTTATGGAAGTGGTTGTAGGGGTAGGTCAAAACATTAACCTAAAAACATATCAATATATTTATGATTATTTTGTTATTATTTAATCATTTAACAAGAATATATTAATTTGGTGGGGAAATGAATAAAATAAAAGAGCTCGTCGACGAATATGAACACTTTTTCATGTAACTCTTTTTGGATTTGATTAACAGAATTCATTGGCATTCATTCATCATAATATAAGTGTTTGAAAAAATTATTAGGGATTTTTTGGGGTATTTGGGTAGGTTTTTGACAATATAGTTTTTTATAGGTTTGAAGAATGGAGGAGAGTGAATTCTCTTTATAGTGGAGGGGGACTGACATTCTTATAAATAAAAAAAATGAAAAAATTATGTGGAGGTCTCACATACCTCATGTCATTAAATAAATTCAAAATAATGGTGTGGAGTGGTATAATGTTACAAAAAACATTAAAAATTAAACAAAATCATTTTGTAATCATTTTATACCATAACTCCTACGTTTCATCTTTTTTTTTATTTTTTTCATTAAGAAAAATCATTTTCAAAACAATATAATTTATCCATTATGAAAAATTAAAATTGAGAATTATTATTAAATTTAAACCCACTTGATATAAAAATGATATCTATATTATAAAATAAAAACACCATGTGTGATGGGAATTAAATTTAACAAAAGAACATGTAAAATGAAAAATATCATACTTTAACTCTAACCATTCCAGTAATGTTTTTATTATTTATAGGTCAACATGTTCATTATAAAAGAAACACTGTCCCATAAATGGACGATATTAGATATTTACTTACATTTGAAAAATAAAATTTCATATGATTGGATTTTTTGAAACTTTTAAATCCTTAACTAAAATATCATTTACAAGAAAATTACACTAATGTCAATTTCTGCATTTAATATTATATTATATATATAAATATCAAGGAAATAATTAAATTAAAATTTGTTAGTTTAATATATTTTTATAAGGATATATTAATATAAATTATTAATTGAACAAAAAATTTCCTTATATTTACCTTGTAATATGTTAATTATTTATATTTTATTTAATTGACTAACTAATCCAAGCGTTGGCATTTCATAATAACATAATGTAGTAATATCATCAATAATATTTAAATATAAATTATTATCATTAAAAAAATTAAATTATATTTAAAAGAAATTATAACCAAACCTATATAGTTTTTTCTTAACCCTAGCGTTTTATAAAAAATAAAATGAAAAAATGTACATTATTTTTATTTTTCATTTATTAACTTAAAACGTGGTAACTTTTATTGGAAAATATTCCCCATAACCCATATAACAATATCATAACGTCATATGTGTTGATATATTTCCATACAATTGGTTTTAGATATTTTTATTGTTCATTTGGCTTCTTAAGATTAATGTTTAACCACCAAGTAAACTCAATTTTACGTTAATCACTATAATTAATTAATATTGATTTCCTTTTTTTAAATACTTTGTTTACCATAAAATAAATTATAAATTATGAGATCGACGAATATTTGACTCATTTTTCAAAATATTTTCCCAAGATGTGTTAGTGGTTACTTTAAAATTGATCTCACAAATTTGATGAAATAATGAGTTTTTATGTAAAAACATCCTCTATTTTTATATCCAATTTAAATTTGATATTTAGTCAAATTAAATAACATGAATTTATTTTTTGTTTAATTTAACCAATTATTCCTTAAAATAAATTTAATATATAATTTAACTATATTTATAAATTATATTAAAATGTACTTTTCAATTAAAATGTTGTGTCATTCATTATTAATCAAAATATGAATGTTCAAAGAAAAATTCCAAAAATTTATAAGAAGTAAATTTTTATATTATTATTTAAAAATATAAATTTATTTTCTCAAATGATATTTATGAAATTTTAAACAAAAAAATTAACATATGTATTCAATTTAAATGTTTCAAAATCATATTTTAAAGGAATACAAGTTTGTATGCATTAAATTTCATTTTTTCTACTACCAAGTCAAAAAACAAAATTTATAATATTTAAATAGTTCATTTAACACACACACACACACATATATATATATATCATTACCAAATATTATTCTCATAAGTAGGAAATTTATTTTAAAATTAAACTAATATTTATTTATGAATTTATATTGATATGTATTTATATATAATTAATATTTTTAAAAAAAATTAATCCTCATTATATTTTATTTTAATTATATAAAAAGGATAATCATTATGCACATTATATTGTTTTTAGAAAAATCATATTCTTAAACCCAAAATTAATCATATACTAAAATACATTAATATTTTTACTGAAAATTAATTAATTATATTAAATATTAATAAATAATTATTATGTAAACTGAAATAAAATTCAAAAATAAGAGATCTTTTATATTAATTTATTTATTTAAAAAAATCATGTGCTTATAAAAACAATGTAAATTTCAATATTCACTAAAAAACAATATTTTCATAAAAAAACCCCAAACGTTCACCCAATTTAATTTTTAATACTCTATTTTCAAAAAAAAATTTGTTTTTAAAATCAATTTTTTATAATTTATAAATTATTTATTAACAAATATCTTATAATAATAAATATTAATTAAAAATATTCAATTTCTGATTTACAAATGTCTTAAACAAATTCAAATATTATTAATATATAATTCATATTAATAAACATGAAAATAATTTAATTTATCATTACATAAGTAATTAAATATAATAAATAATATAATAATTGATATAAATTGAGGTCTAATATGTACAAATTTATTATATTTAGTTCCCCTTTAGGGATTATATGTAACACCCCAGGTAAATAAAGACTATGACATTTTCACATTTATCCATTTTTTTGAATAAAATATCAATATAACTATAAAGGGGACGATATGATTGATGGTGTACCCAAAACGCAACAACAATTTTCTTGGGAACCTTACGTTGCACTCTAATAATAAAATAATATTATTTTAAATGGTAGTTAACACCTAGATATTGTAATGGAGGGAATGAATATAACAAACTACCAAATTATTATATATGTTTGTCAAATATTTTTAATTTTTTCAATAAATGTTAGAGGATTAAAAATCCGAATGAATCCAATTTTAAGCGTAAACATTCTAATATTCATTAAAAGGTCGATTAACCACCTTTTGATGGCGAAAATCTTTTGAATCCACTTTTTGATAATTTTATGTGTTATATTTGACAAAATAAAATTCTTCATTAGAATCGGGACATCACAAATTAACTTTGTGTAATTATTTTGGTATTTTTCCGATAAATTACATTTTTAATGAATAGTGAAAAATGTTTTATTTTAATTAACAACCAATTTTTAATCTAATTTATTTATATGATTATATTATCTTTCAAATTGGTTTTAAAGTGAAATTAGAATATGTTTTTACCATTAAATCCAATGGTGGTCATTGGAATTAATTCCACTTTGAAATTGGACTTAAACGACTGTCAATCTTTTAATAGATATTGTTTCTTAAAAACACGCAATTTTTTTTGACAGTGGGAATTAATTATTAAATTTATTAACAGAACTTATATGTTTTTAATTTTGTAAAATAGACATCTTTTTTTAATTCGGAATATCAAATATAGCCTATGGTGATTTTTTGGTAATTTCCTGAAAAACTTCAATTTTTGATGAATATTGAAACCACTAAGTGGTACTTATAAAAACTGATTTTCCGTTTAAATGAAAATTTTCCACCTTTGTGTTTTGAATTTCAAAAATCCAACATATATAGTTGTCATTAAGAAGTAAAATTTGGTTCAATTGGATTAAAATAATATTTGGTGAATAGTAACTTATTAAGTTTTTAATCGTGATTAGAGGTAATTAGTGTAGTTTAAGGTAAAAATAATGTTTTAATATTATGAAATGACCTATACTCATGTCCTACCCTCATTGGATGAGTTATGGCCGACCAATACAATCCATGGGTCATCTTGGGGACCCCATGGAGCCACTTTGGTTGGAAAATGACTTAAATGCCTTTTTATTTAATGTTAAAATTAAAATGACACAAACATGAGTTTTTTTACTAAAACAATTTTTAAATGGGGTTATACAAGTCAGAGTTTTTACTATAACTATTAATTTGAAAGATAAAAATATTTCCTACATCATATTATTTTTTTAAAAAAAATTTAGCCATTAAATAAATTAAATTATTGATGACATAATGATGATGCAGAGATGACCTCATTCTTTAATGATTTAAATAAAATGGAAATATAATGTAAAATCTAAGACCTACACATTTCCAAAACCTATTGGATGGGTTTATTTCTAACCCTTATCACCTTATCCTCGAAACACATCAATGTGGGACCATTAAAATCTGAAACTCATTCTAAAATAAAGTAACATTTCTTTACTTTCCAAGAGTGCCCCTCATCTTCTCTTATAAAAGGCCCCCACCTCTACATCCTTACCCACACTTCCAATGCCTATGGATCGGCCAAAACCTGACCATTTGGTCTCTCCACATCTCTCTCTAACTCATAAAAGCCTCACTTTGGTCAGAAGGCTTCCAAAGGAAGCCGTTGAGCTCACACCAAAGGGAGTTACCCGATTTTAAGGTAATGTCTTCACTTGAGTCCTTTTGATTTATTTTGCTTCTCTACCCCATAAACTCTTTTTATTCCCTTCTTTTGTAACAACACCAGTGTCTTCAAAATACTAGGATGATTTTATATTAAGGATTCGAGCTACACTTACACACACCTTCGTCTAATGGTTAAAGAACATACTATTTCTGTGGATAGCGAATTACTGTCTCACGAAACGATGATTGTTTAATATTATCTTAACACCTTTTATGGTGGCCATAATGATGTCACTAAATTTATATATGATATATAATATGTGTATGTTTTCCTTAAGCTTATGTATTTTTCATTTATGGAATACCTTTATGGCTTCCATTATGGGTATACGTGATATCTTCATTTTAATAGGTGCGGACTACCGCCCCCTCAAAGTGATTTGATTCGTTAATACCATATGTGGTACGTATAAATGATATAATTAATGATATTATATATGACACCATACTGGAATCAAAATACTATTATGTATCATTATGTTGTAATTCCATCTAATATGAAATAGAAATGGAAGTAGCGTTCATGCGTACGTACGGATTACCATCTCCATGAACGGTGCATTTCATTCCATAACTCTAAATGTTATGTAATATTATAAATGCATGAATATACTGGATATATATGATATACATGATATCTAAATCATGAATACAATTTTGGATATAATGGATATTTTACCAAATGAACAAATTGTAATTATAAAGAGTTTATTATTTTTACTCAAGTAACAATGATTGTTAAAATGACCATTATTAACTTAAATAATAACATAGTGTTCATGACATGGTAATTAGTGATATAAAAGGAATAATGAACTTGAAAAAGGTTCTTAATGAATTAGAAATTAAATCAAGTTTATTATTCAGGAGATTAAAGAACGATCGAGTCAAGTCGGACCCGAGGTAAGAAATCCTACCCCTCTCTTTCTTTTTAAGTACACTCTTTTATGTCATTCCTTTTAAACTCATCCTTCTTATGATTGGGATGTTCTTTTATATTACTCTAGCGGTACTTTATATGTTTATATTATGAGAGGCCCTAATTTCTCTCATCAATCCATTTTGGTAGTTTTAAGTGGCGCCGTTAGGCTGCCGAATTTTCCTAAGAGATTTTTCTTCTCACTTTTAGTCCTGTGAGATTTATGCTACATTTGACACCATTTCTTTTGAGTGGTGTATGTACTTCATATTATTATACTCTTTGTGTAATATAATTTCATTTATGGGTATTTACAAATTCATTGTATGACCCTTCTTCAATGGGGTGTATGTTTCGATAGTTACCCAAGTCGGTAAGGGAACCTTTCACCCTCCTCTTTTTAAAAGTCTTATTTTGTTATGTATTTTAGCTCACATACTATTATGTTGGGATATGTTCTTATATATCCTTATTGATGACCAAGTGATGAGATACCCTTTTTATCTCTAATTAACTCATTTTCGGAATTTTTATGTGACGCTGTTAGGCTGTCAAATTTTTGGAAGGGAACTTCTTAACCCAATTTTGATTCGTTGGGATAAACATGTACTCCATGAATATGTCATTCTCTAAATATGTGTGAATAACCTCTAATTGTTTTACACTTAATATCCACTTATATTTTGTGTATTCGTTTGTCACACATAATTATGTAATTGATTTATCCTTAATCTAAGGATACCATCTTTGTATGGGACTTCGTCTCAATCTCCTTTCATTGAGGCATATTTTATTTTATACACAACCTTATTTTATATGGTTTATAAACCCCTGTGTCTTTTACCTTTATCCAAAAAGAATCTTTTTCATACGAAGCGTTTTGCTAAATGAAAAAAGGGAATGTTTTTGTCGGACGTATGCGGCGACAATGACTTCTCCGCCACCATGACCATTATTTGAGTTTCGGCTTCCTCTAAAAGCCATACCTTTTTTTAAAAGAAAAAAATACCATGTTTTACTTTTCTTTTATTTTGGTATTGAAAATGGTTTTCATAATGTTTTTATATCAATGTGTTGTATTGATATCTTGTGATTGAAAGGTAGAAATGTTATGTTTCCTTTATGCATGTTTTATGTGATACGATTATGTTGTGGTTCTAGGGAATTATTATGAAGACGGGTGGTTCCGTGATAATATAAGGGCTGGTGAGCCTGACATAGCTCTCCAATGCATTTGGTAACGCGAAGGAGTGAAACGTTAATGTTTCTCCGAAGATATTTGAGGAATATACTGTGGTGGGTATTCCAAACGTAACCAAGAGGGTTACTCCCTACGTAAGAATGTTATGAATGCCTCAAGTTACCTTTTATGTCTTATTATTTCTATTATTTATTCATGTTTTGATATTACTATGTTTTATGGGTAAATTATGGTTTCATTCTTATATATATATGTAATCATGTTTCACATCCATATTTTTATAACCCTTACTGAGCTTTTTATGCTCATCCCATGTTTTTTTTGAAATTTTTTTCACAGGTCAAGGGAAATGTACATGATATGATGATAGTGTCAAGGAAGTTTCATGAAAGAATCGATGCTTTATTTTTAAATATGTTTCCTTTGATGCGAAAAAAAGAATAATATCTTTTATTTAACCACTTTGTTTAAATGTGGAATGTAATGCAAGTTTTATGATATAAATCTCTAAAACTCTTATCCTGAAAATATCCTCAATGTGTAATCTTGTAATAACTCATGATTAAGTAAGGTTTAAGGCTGGGGCCTTATAGTTGGTATCAGAGGTTGGTTTATATTAATTTAGAGGTTAGGGTATTCTTTGAGCATAAGTGACATTACCATAATGGTTAGGATTTCAGAAAGAGTCCTAGTTTTAGATAAAGTGAATGAGTAAGTATATCTTAGTGTTTATCTTCCTCATTAGTACATGATGGTTTTTTTGATATACTCACACTGACATTTTTTGTTTTAGTAAATGGGTAGATCTAGCAGGAACCAAAGTAACAGTGGATGTGAAGGAAAATGTAACTGTTTTTTGAGCAAGCAACTGAATGATATGGGAGCTTCAATGAGAACTCTTGTGTTTATCCTCAACCAACTATCTAGAGTCATTATTGACCACCTAAACCTTGGTGATTTCTCAAAGGCATCATATATGCGAGAAACAAATCCCTACTGAACTACAGGTAATAATCATAAATGGAAGTGTGTTCAAAAACCTATGTGTCAAGGATGTGGAAAGAAACACCTAGGAAAATGTTTCAAAGGGACACAAATATGCTATAGATGTGGAAATGAAGGTCATAAAGCAAGAACATGCCATGGAAAAAGGAAGCTTCCAGTTGACTCGAGGAAAGGGAAAGAAGTTCTTTCTGAGGGATCAATTGAATGTTTTCAATGTAGTGTGCATGGTCATTATGAAAACACATTTCCTATGAAGATGTTTCATGAATGGGATCACCACAATCATACAAATATTCATTTACCAATACCTAATGCCATTCCGATAGAGGATGAAGAAACTGAGAATGACCAATAAAAGGTATAGATTATTTCATAACTTTTGTTTTCTTATTTTGGAATCTTAGGATATGATTCATGATTTTTTTTGTAGGAAATAAGTATTTCAAAATAAGTTGGAAAGGAATGGTTAATGGATCATGAGGAATGTTGAATGAGTAAGAAGTCAACATATAAGGGCTTCAAGATTTATGGTGAATTTATTAAGATTATTAAGTCTCTATTGATGATGGGGTTACATTAGAAGACTTTTTATAGTATGTGTAACTCTGATGTTTAATATATGAAAATTTTATTCAAGGAATAGTTATATGTTCTTTTGTGGACGTAGTTATAAAGAACCATTCGGGTTTATATGATCCTTACTTGTGAGGTAATTATGGTTTACTATATGTTATGATGGAAGTGAAAGGCATGAGATAAAATTGAGGTTAAATTATGTTATGGTTATTTTGGATGATTTTATCACTTTTTGGGGAATGATTTGTGAATTATATAGTTTTGGAAAAAGGACAACCTACAGACCATCTGACAACCCGTCGCCCCAGACCCACAACTAAAGTGCAACTGGTATTTATCGCCTACCACTAGACTATGTGAAGTCAATGGTTAGTATGACTTATTAGTTTTAGTTTGGTGACTTTATGAATTTAGAGTAAGTTGATTTTGGGTTATTTATGAAAATTATTAACCTATCATGGAGGATATGTGATTAGGTTAATTACTTTTCAATACGAGACTTTAGGAGCAACTGATGTTGTTTGGAGATAAATGTTACGATTTAACTTGGAAGACTATGTGACTAAACACTTAAAATATTTGGGTTTCAATCTTAGTTTGGTTTAACTTAAATAATTTTATGGAAAAATTGTTTATCGAATGGTCCTCGTTGAACTCTGGGTTTTGTTGGACAGATTTTGGAGATTAAGAATATATTTTCTTTTTATAAAGGGTTATCCTTTTCTGGATTATCTGATCTTGTACTAACCTTTTTGGTTTTGCTTTGGGTTTGGGTATAAAGATATGGGAATTATGTAGTTCTCTTTTGAGGATTAGGTGATTCTCTAGAAGTTGATTATAGTACGCTTAATTTGAATAATTCTTCCTAAATACTCGTCTTTTGGGGAAAGTATGAGTCTCTGTAAGAAATCTAGTAAAAGTTGAAAGTCAACATGATAAGTAAGAATGTTTCCTTAAGATCAAAAATAAATTCCTCAATTAAGAGTAACATAAAACAAAATTGTTGTCTGTTAACGTTTCCTATCGGGGAATCGAATACCGTTTAACCCATCACAAGTTTGTGATTTTCTTATGGTTAACTTTCTCCTAGACATGTTTACTATCACTCTCCATCAGAACATGACCCTTTGTTTTTTCCTCCATTTCTATATTTTCATACATGGACTCCTAATATGGGTTAACTCAGATGACCTTTGTACTTATCATTCATTATTTTAAAGTGATTGTTTTACTAACACTTGTTCCGATGTGGGATTTTCAATGAAGATTCCAAGCCAAATTTTAAAATTGTGAGGACGCAATTCCCAAAAGGGGGGAAGGATGTAACAACCCAGGTAAATAAAGAGTATGACATTTTCACATTTATCCATATTTTTGAATAAAATATTAATATAACATTAAAGGGGACGCTATGCTCTATGGCATACCCAACACGCAACAACAATTTTCTTGGGAATCTTACGTTACACTCTAATAATAAAATAATATTATTTTAAATGGTAGTTAGTGCCTAGCTGTTATGATGGCAGGAATGAAAATAACTAACTACAAAATGATTATATATGTTTGTCAAATATTTTAACTTTTTACAATAAATGTTAGAGGATTAAAAATGCGAATGAATCCAATTTTAAGCGTAAACATTCTAATATTCTTTAAAAGGATGACTAACTGCCTGTTGATGGCGAACCTCTTTTAAATACACTTTTTGATAATTTTATGTGTTATATTTGACAAAATAAAATTCTTCTTTAGAATTGGGACATCAAAATTTACTTTGTGTAAATTTTTGGTATTTTTCCGATAAAGTACATTTTTTAATGAATGGTGACAAATGTTGTATTTTAATTCCAAACCTCTTTTTAATCTAATTTATTTATATGACTAGATTATCTTTTAAATTGGTTTTAAATTGAAATTAGAATGTATTTTTACCATTAAATCTAATGGTGGTCATTGGAATTAATTTAACTTTGAAATTGGACTTAAACTTGTGTCAATCTTTTAATAGATATTGTTTCTTAAAAACACACTATTTGTTTTGACAGTGGGAATTAATTATTAAATTAATTAACACAACTTATATGTTTTTATTTTTTTAAAATATACATCATTTTTGAATTCAGAATATCAAATCTAGCCTATGGTTATTTTTTGGTAATTTTCTGAAAAACATAAACTTTTGATGAATAGTGAAACCACTAAGTGGTACTTATAAAAACTGATTTTCCGTTTAAATAAAAAAAATTTCACCTATGTGTTTTTAATTTAAAAAATCTGACATACATGGTTGTCATTAAGAAGTAAAATGCGGTTCAATGGGATTAAAATAATTTTTGTTGAATATTAACTTATTATGTTTTTAATCGCGATTAGAGATAATTAGTGTAGTTTAAGGTAAAATTAATGTTTTAATAATATGAAATTACCTAGAAACATGTACTACCCTCATTGGATGAGTCATTTCCGACCAAGACAATCCATGGGTCAACTTGGGGACCCCAGGGAGCCACTTTGGTTGGAAAATGACACAAATACCTTTTTATTTATTTATAAAATTAAAATGACACAAACATGAGTTGTTTTACTAAAACAATTTTTAAATAGAGTTATACAAGTCAGAGTTTTTACTATAAATAGTAATTGGAAATGTAAAAATATTTCTTACATCATAGTATTTTTTTAAAAATTTTAGTCCTTAAATAAATTAAATTATTAATGACATCATGATGATGCAGTGATGACCTCATTATTTAACGATTTAAATAAAATGGAAAGATAATGTAAAATCTAAGACCTAAACATGTCCAAAACCTATTTTATTGGTTTATTTAGTACCCTTATCACCTTATCCTTGAAAAAAAAAATTTGGGACCATTAAAATCTGAAATTCATTCTAAAATAAAGTAACATTTCTTTACATTCCAAGAGTGTCCCTCCTCTCCACTTATAAAAGGCCCCCAACTCTACTTCCATACCCACACTTCCAAAGCCATTGGCTTGGCCAAAACCTACCCATATTTTCTCTCCACATATCTCTCTAACTCTTAGAAGCCTCACTTTGGTCAGAAGTCTTCTCAAGGAAACATTTGAGCTCAAACCAAAGGGAGTTACCCGATTTTAAGGTAATGTCTTCATTTGAGTCCTTTTGTTTTATTTTGCTTCTCCACCCCCTACAATCTTTTTATTACTTTCTTTTGTACCAACACCAGTATCTTAAATATACTAGGATGTTGTTAGATTAATGATTCGAGCTACACTTACACACACCTTCGTCTAATGGTTAAAGAACATACTATTTTTGTGGATGGCGAATTACTACCTCACGAAATGATGATTGTTCAATATTCTCTTAACACCTTTCATGGTGGCCATTAATATGTCACTAAATTTATATATGATATATAACATGTTTATGTTTTCCTTAAGATTCTGTATTTTTCATTTTGGGCATACCTTTACGTCTTCCATTATGGGTATACGCGATATCTACATTTTATGAAGTGCGGACTAACGCCCCCTCAAAGTGATTTGATTCGTTAATACCATATGTGGTATGTATAAAGGATATAATTAATGATATTATATATGATAACATACTAGAATTAAAATACTATTATGTGTCATTATGATTTAATTCCATTGAATATGAAGTAGAAATTGAAGTAGCGTTCATGCGTACGTACGGCTTACCATCTCCATGGATGGTGCATTTCATTTCTTAACTCTAAATGTTATGTAATATTATAAATGCATGAATATACTGGATATATATTATATATATGATATCTACATCATGGATACAACTCTGGATATAATGGATATTTTACCACATGAACAAATTGTAATTATAAAGAGTTTATTTTTTTTTACTCAAGTACCAATGATCGTCAAAACGACCATTATTAACTTAAATAATAACATAGTGTTAATAACATGGTAAAAAGTTATATAAAAGGAATAATGAACTTGAAAAGGGTTCTTAAGGAAGTAGAAATTAACTCGTGTTTTTTATTCAGGAGATTAAAGAACGATCAAGTCAAGTCGGACCCGAGGTAAGGGATCCTACCCCTCTATTTCTTTTTACGTACACTCTTTTATGTCATTCCTTTTAAGCTCATCCTTCTTATGATTGGGATGTTCTTTTATATTAATCTTTCTATATGTTTTATGTTAATTTGATTAGAGAACCTATTTTCTCTCATCAATCCATTTTGGAAGTTTTAAGTGGCATCGTTAGGCTGCTGAGTTTTCGTAAGACATTTTTCTTCTCACTTTTAGTCCCATGAGATTTATGCTACATTTGCCACCATTTCCTTTTAGTGGTTTATGTAATTTCTATTATTATAATCCTTGTGTAATATAATTTCTTTTATGGGTATTTACATATTCATTGTTTGACCCTTCTTCAATGGGGTGTACGTTTCGAAAGTTACCCAAGTCGGTAAGGGAACCTTTCACTCTCCTCTTTTTAAAAGACTTATTTTGTTATGTATTTTAGTTCACATAATATTATGTTGGGATATGTTCTTATATATCCTTATTGTTGACCAAGTGATAAGATACCCTTTTTATCTCTCATCAACTAATTTTCTGAATTTTGATGTGACGCCATTAGGCTGTCGAATTTTTGGAAGGGATCTTATTAACCCAATTTTGATTCGTTGGGATAAACTTGTACTCTTTGAATATTTCATTCTCTGAATATGTGTGAATAAACTCTGATTGTTTTACACATAATATCCACTTATATTTGGTGTATTAGTTTGTCACACATAATTATGTAATTGATTTATCCTTAATCCAAGGATACCATCGTTGTATGGGACTTTGTCTCAATCTCCTTTCATTGAGGCATATTTTATTTTATACACAACCTTCTTTTATACGGTGTATAACCCCTTTTTTCTTTTACGTTTATCCAAAATGAATCTTTTTTATATTAAGCATTTTGTGAAATGACAAAAGGGAATGTTTCTGTCATACGTATGCGGCGACAACGACTTCTCCGCCGCCGTGTCCATTATTTTAGTTTCGGCCTCCTCTACAAGCCATACCTTTTTTTAAAAGAAAAATAAATACCATGTTTTACTTTTCTTTTATTTTGGTATTGAAAATGGTTTTCATAATGTTTTTATATCAATGTTTTGTATTGATATCTTGTGATTGAATGGTGGAAATGTTATGTTTTCATTATGCATGTTTTACGTGATACGATTATGTTGTGGTTCTTGGGAATTATTATGAAGACGGGTGGTTCTGTGATAAACTAAGGGCAGGTGAGCCCGATATAGATCTCCAATGCATTGGGTAACACGAAGGAGTGAAACGTTAAGGTTTTTCCAAAGAGATTTGGGAAATATACTGTGGTGGGTATTCCAAACGTAACCAAGAGGGTTACTCCCTACGTAAGAATGTTATGAATGTCTCATGTTACCTTTTCTGTCTTATGATTTCTATGATATATTCATGTTTTGATATGCCTATGTTTTATGGGTAAAGTATGATTTCATTCTTATGTGTATAAGAACTCATGTTTCCTTTCTATATTGTTATAACCCTTACTGAGCTTTTTATGCTCATCCCATGTTTTTTTTGAAATGTTTTCACAGGTCAAGGGAAAGGTTCATGATATGACGATAGTGTCAAGGAAGTTTCATGAAAGAATCCATGCTTTATTTTAAAATATGTTTCCGTTGATGGGAAAAATAAATAATATCTTTTATGTAACCACTTTGTTTAAATGTGGAACGTAATGTAAGTTTTATGATCTAATTCTCTAAAACTCTTAACCTGAAATGATCCTCAATGTGTAATCTTGTAATAACTCAAGATTAAGTAAGGTTTAAGGCTGGGGCATTATATTATATCACTTAGTAACATTACCATAATACATGGAATAAAAACCCATTAAATCTTATGATAAATAAACATTAAATGTTGAATAATTAAATTTATTCTCAATCTGTAAATAATTTTCCATTTTATGAATCTACATTTCTTTAAAATGGCCTGTTTAAAATTTTTAAATAGCATTAAAAAATTATGACTCATCCTTTTAATAGAAATATTAGTATTAAAACAACATAACTAAGTTATAGTGACCCTTTTAATTATATTGTTATTATTGAATACATTTAGAAATTATGAAAGGTACGATAATCAAGTGTTATACAATTTTTTTAATTATTCATTATTCACCCATAGAAATAGTTTATTCTAATAATCATGTAGAACCTTTAAAAAATTTAAGATATGAATAAAAAATCTTCCTAAAACATTTTATCAAAAAATTATATCAAACTATTTTATACATAATTTGAAGAATTTACTTAAGATTAATTTTAGTCTTGATACTTCAATAAATTGATTTGGGTGTGAGTTTGAATCATATTCTTTTTTTATATAGAAAATTAATTTATTTTAATGTTTTAATTAATAAATTGGTATTCATATTGATTGCATTTAATGAATAATGAATCAATTTGTATGAATATTAATGAAATTAAAAAAATATTTTATTCTTCCTCACAATACTACCATAATTTATATGATTGGTGTTTGGAATTATGTTGAAAATTTTGAAGAAAAAAATATTAATTTTTTTAATGATATACACACATAATTTAATATTATGGGGTGTCTTTTTTTGATACGTTAACAACATGTAGTTTATGTTTTTTATTGTACTAATAATCCAACAATATAAATAATTTGGGAAAAATTGAGTTGAAATTTTTTCTATCATTTTAATCTCTTATAATGTTTTATCATTATACAAATATGATTGTACAATTATACATATTTAAAAAATAGTCTTCTATAATTAACGAAATAATTTTTCATCCACTATATTGTTTCAATAGTCATAAAATATTCCTCTCAATATGATTACTTGGAAATTACATCTATATTTCATAACTCTATTAAAATATTTATTAATGGTTGTAAGTATTTATCATTACAAATTTTAGGATTATTAGTCCAAGATATAATTATACTAATGACAATAAACTATATATACCAAATATATCCACATATAAATTTTGTAAATAATAACAAAGACTAACTTTGCAGTATAAAAATTTTGGATCTGTCGAGATGGGTTGAATCTAGTTAAGGATAATCAAATTCTAATATTGCATAGTTTAACAGAAAACCCATAATAGGTCCTATAATTTTTTCCTTACATATCCATATTAAGAATGAATTGATTCATCATTACAGTTATTTTTTTTCATATTCATTCCATTGAATAATTTCTAAATCTTATAGGTATAATGTTATTTTGAATTTTATGAATTAAATGAAGGTGTCATATAATATTTTATAGTATATAAGATTATGTTCGTTATATTGAATAATTTAATATTCATTAACCTCACATTTATCACTAATTTAATTATATATTATCCTTTTAATACATACAAAAAAATTAATTAATGAATAGAGCTTAGTAGATAACAATTAAAATATATCAATAGACACTAATTCCACAAAAAATATTATCACAAATACCAACATTATCATGTTGAAATTTTGTAAAATATAATTAGAGTTAATTTAACAAACATTTAAAAAAAATTCATTGTTCTCCCATGATACCATTTCATTAAAACTTAATGTAATATCATATTCCGTAAGATTTACATACTAGGTATTTGTACCATCAATAAACATTATAACATACAAAAAATCAACATTTTGATAAGTAGATAAAAATTACATTGAATTATTTTCTCCTTATTTTATTTTTAAAAATGAAGTATTGTCTTGATAAATAAATGAAAAATTATCAGATATCTAATTATCAAAATTAATTTTTTTATTCAATTTTATTCTCTAATTAAATTTTTTCAACACCACGATACCAAAAATAATAATTTATTAGGAAAATATTTTTTATAATATGGAAACTGTAGAGACATGGATTTTCCCAATTGAAACATAATTTTTTATTGAGTTTGAATGTCCCAAATCCCTTAAATTTGTTAAACATTAAATTTACCCATGCAGATGACCATGGAAAATTTTGGAAATGTTTTTTAATCACTAAATTGTTTTTTAATCTTGTGCTGAAAATTATTAATGATTAAATATGTTATCACATTATGGGATATATAATATTGATTCAATGATAAAATATTTTTCCACTAAATTCTATTAGTAATATATCCCAAATGTTATATTGAATAGAAAATTTATTTGGTAATGTTTTGGATAGAATTGTGTGTTTTGTTTATGTTTAATATAATCATTATTCTTATTTTCCTAACCCAGGAACAATTATTTTTTGGATTTTATTAATTATTACTAACTATTATTCTCTTTTACAAATTAATAATTATAAATGTGTGTATAATAGTATTAATTAGGGTATCGTTTTTAAAGAACAATCTTATAATATTTTATCATAATTTTCCCATAATGGTGGATCATTCATTGTTTTATTTGTGGTGGAACCAATGATGAATTCATAATAGGATGTTCATATTTAAATATTGGTGATTCACAAATGATTTTGGACTATAATTCCATTTCAATACGCTATTTTTATTCTATTTAATTCATCACTACCTCATATACAAAATTATTTTATCAAATCATAGTTAAATCCACCTCCTTCTATGGTTTCCTTATAAAATGAACTTATTGATAAATTTATTAATCATAATAAAATATTTTGAAAAACAAATTTATTCATATTGAATAAAAATAAAGGGTTTATGTTTTAATAAAATAAACCATTTATTTACTTATAATTTTTTTTATACATTCAATAGGTAAGGTAAATTTACACTTTAATTTCACATTAATTGAAAATGTTAATTGAAGAATATAATAGATTTTTTTTACATTCATTCTGAATTTGTTTATTTAAATATTTTTTATTTAATTAGATGTTCATTGAAATCACTATGAAATAATTTTTATCTGTCATTAAATTAATCATGTAAACATGTCTTATGTTCATCAATGATCATTTAAATGATCCAATATTGTACGATCTGACATTCCACAAGCCATCATTAACTACACAACCCCCATATTTTATTCTAATATAATCTTTTTGTATATAAATGATGGTAGCTCTTGATTCATATGGATGGTAATGAGTATTAATGTTTATAGGTTGTAATAGTGGGATGGTTTTTAATATTTAGTTATGGAATTTTCATAAAACAAACCCTCAGAAGAATTTGGGAAGGTTTTTTACAAAACTAGTTGATGAAAACAATCAATGATGATGTTGGATGATAGGAAAATATCAAGGTGGGATAGAAATATAATTTAAATATATGGGTTTAAAAAACTAAGATGTGTGGAGAAAATTGTAGGTTATAAAATAAGAGATGGACAAAATCTTTGTGGAGAAATATGTCCTAAGTCGAAAAATCAGAACTACTCAATTTATAGTCATATGGGTAACATGATAGGTATCACATAAGAAAGGATTATACTATTATGAGGATTTATTAATATAAAAAAATATATTAAGACTATATCAATGTGTATTAAATTATTCAACAAGAGTATCAATTAGATCCAGACATCATGTAATTAAAAAATAATCCAAAAAACATCGGGATGAATCTTCTTTAATATAGGATACATGCTGAGATAGTCAAGTGACTTAACACACCATGTACTATGAGTACAGATTGTGTATTGTGATATGTGAATGAAAATTCTAAAATAGTATATACATAGTCTTATTAGGTTTTCATAATATTTTGTAAACATTCAGACACATCATCAATAAAATATCCACTAAAATAGGTAATCGGAATCACATGACATCCTAGTAGATAAATCCTAAAAACCATTTATAGTAAAGGAAGAAATATTATAATTGAAATTTTTCCACATTAATAATATATTATTTAATTTTTGTTAATCATGGTAATATTTTAATCTATTCTAATTGATTTATCCAAGATAGAATGATGGGGAATTTTTCTTCATTATTAGGAGTAGTTTTCACAATGTCTAGGTTATATTCTTAGAATTGTAGAGATGCTAATGCAAGTGATGCATTCAATCAGTATTGAATTTTGGTATGTAACCCTTCAATATATTATTAGAAAAATCATTAATGTCCCCCCATATTTCCAAGGAAAATATATACTCCCCCACCGCAATAGTATTTTAGGGGAAAACATCATCCCATGAGGATAGGGTCCCCCATTTGTGTACTGGGTTGGTAACTCCTTGGTATTGATTATATTATGGGACCCTATACTAGTTGAGGTTTAGGTATACACGTATCATATGGGGATTGGTTCATCCATTTATAGTGGTGGGTATTTCCACGGAGGATACATCATGAGACTTTATTAAATTAGGGTTTTGTACCCCCCCCCCCCCCCCCCCGCAATAGAGATACATTCCCCCACAATGTTTGTGTTCCCTAATTCAATTACTATATGTTTTAATGGAATTTATGTTGTATTGGTAGTTGCATTGACATGAAGTAAGGACCCGTCTCAGTGGGGCCCACACCAAGACCCCCCAGGCCCACCTTCAATAGTCCAGGGTCTGGTGACTAGTACCGAATAGGCATATTACTAATCATGGGAGGTATTGACCATGTACCTGTAAACATGCACACATATCCAAGCCCACAAATGATGTAATGTAAAAACAATAAAAAAATGTATGCATACAACTAAACCCAAACAACAGAGTACGACGAAAGGTAAACTACTAAGAGTAAACTGGGCCAAAATACAAGCCCTCGAAAACAAAAGTATGAAAACTACAAAGTACAACCTGTAAACAAAAAAGGTAATGGGACTGCTGCTCATAGATGTAAGAATGCCTCAGCCTGTATGAAACTCAAAAAGCTCAGTCATGTCTTGGTCCTCCCTAGACTTTTTCAAAAGGCTGCTCGTCTGCACAAGACACGACGCATGGGGGAAAATCCCATTCTGGGGTAAGTATTACAATACTCAGTAGAGGACCTAGAAAACCACAAAGCAGAACAAAAAGTAATGGTACATTCATCTATGCATAGTATATGTCTACATAACATATAGAACAGACCAGATATACTCAAAACAAAGACCCATTGTCTAGAAACAAGTCACACAACTGCATAAACCCAGCTAGGGGTTCAGTTTGAAGATTCCACGATGCATTCATTCCGAGAGAACACACTCCACTAGTCTTATAGCTCTATTGATGTCCTTTGGAGAAGTACTATTTGTCGGAAAGCGTGATGAGGGGTAGTTACAATAATTATGAGAGACTCACTCATGAGTGAGAACGTTACGGTTGATACATTCACTCATTACAAGAGACACACTCTTAAGTGGGAGAGATCTTGATACATAGATGAGGATCACTGCCAGGGCCATGGTGGATACCTTGAATCATCCAAAATTTACCTGCTAAGTAGAGGATCAATGCCTGATGTAGTATTTCACGTCAATGTCGGAGACTACCTAGGGTCATGAATGGATAGAGGATCTCTATCTGGGCCTCTCAGATGGATTCCTGACTCTATCATAGAAATTCCTACTGAAGGAATCATACTCCTATAAAAGTAAATGATGCATGAACATTAGGGGAATGAGAAGAAGGGGCAATAACCCAGAGGAAAGATTTCCAAGATACAGTGAATAAGAGAACCATGCCATTTTCCAAAAATTACACGGCCTGTTGAAAGGTTACATGCAATGTTGTCTGACCCCGGTTAAAGATCATGTACAATCTCCTGTGTCGTAAGGATGGTCGTGTAGAAACCCTGAGTACACGGTGTGTAGTACGGTGTACACGCTATGTCTGAGTGATTGGGGTTGGCTCTGTGTATACTGGCCACGTACCCGTATACAGTCATCAACCTGTGTACACCAACAAGTGTAATCGGTATATGTGGTGACATGAGTTACTGGCCTCGACTAGCCTTGTTGTGGAGTAAACGGTTGTTTACTCCATCCCGTGTCCGTGTACCCCCTGGATACATGATGAGTTCCATGTTGCCGCCTCTGCCATGTTATACACATCGTGTCTCCTGAAGCCGTGTAGTCAAACCTATGTTCATGTACTTCCCGAAATACATGTCGAGATTCAGGGAAATCCTAACTTTTCATGTGACTAGGGCCACACACCATGTGATTCCTCTCTGACCCCCAAAACCCTAGCCTCTCCACCATTACTACACAACGTGTTCTTCATGAGTACACGTCATGTATTCTAAAAATTTCTAGAAACACGGACCTCCACCGGCGTGCCTCCGGTGATTCCCTATTCGTCGATCCGGCCATCTGATTTCCACAAAAATCCTAGGATTTGGTCTTCCCAACACCGAGAACCTGATTCCATTGTTTTCTGAACTCTGATCGAATTTGAAAGCATGCCACAATCCATCCGCGTGAATAACCCTCGAGGAACGACCATTCCCGATCCGGTATGATATTTCATTCGATATCAGTGTCGCACCACTTCCAGTTCGTTGGGGTGCCGATTCTTAAATTTGAGATCGTTGTGTCACAGAATGGATGTGCAACGATCCGTTGTTTTTCACCCCACGAAGAACACGTGAGATGAAAATGGGGGATGGAAAACCGATCAAACAAAAAGTGGAATGAACCTCTGCTATCATTCATCACTACATTCATTTGATCCTGTTAATAGGATTAAACAGAGCAGATAATCAAAAACAAAATCAACATGGATTAATTCCCCCATAATCAACCTAAAGAAAACCCTCCTGTAAGAACGTACAAATCTGTCGATAAACTTGTTTGTGTTTGATCCGCATTCATCGTTTAAATTAAATTGGGGAAAAGAAAATTAAATAAAAATACCCTACCTAAATAAGGGATCAATATTCGACGAATATATTGTGATATCATCATCTTCACGATCCTCCATCCTTATTGGCCCAACGATTCACTGCTTTGATCTGTCATTGTTTGTCACTGAGAGTTTTCTCTTGCATTTCTCTAAATATTTTGCCCACGGTCGATGTTCGATTATCCCAATAAAATGGGAAATATATTTGACATTCAAAAATATGCTACGGTATTAATGTGTCAAACATTCCATTCATGAGTTATTATAACATAACATTTAATTAAGGAAACAGTTGCCCTGTTTCCACGATGCAGGGGATGTTTCCATAAAAGAAATAAAATAAACTTTCATTTTTATTTTATTTTATTTTACATAAAAAGTACAAAAATTAACTTTTCTCCTCGACCAATGCTTGATGAGGTTAGGCTCATTATTAGGTAATATTGTCACCCCGGATGCAATGGTGCCCTCATATTTTTTATCCAGGCATCCGTTTGGAAACTTCCACAATCGTTCACAAGTGTCGACTCACTTATCTTAAATAAAGTTCGAACCACCATTCTGGGATCATTGGGCCTCAGAAAGATGTTTCGTCTTCATACCCAGTATCAAAATAATTCCATATATTATTTGAAAATAATACACAGAAAATTTGAGACATTACATTCTCCAAACCTTGGGGATTTTACATCCCCAAAAATCCAAAACAAAGGCTACTTAAGAAGTTGTGGGTACTAGGCACAGATCCGGGCCTCCCACTCCAATTTTCTCTCTTGAATATTCTCATATTTCCACTAGATGCACACCAATGGAATCGATTGACGACGAAGAATCCTCTCCTGATGATCCTAAATCTCCACCAGGAAATCAGAAAAGGTCATTCCATCCTTGATGTCTAGCTCACTTTAGTTGATGACGTGTGATGGGTCATCCATGTACCTCCACATCTACGGAATGTGGAAGACATCATGTACCCGATGTAACTATGGCGGTAGATTTAGGCGGTACACCACCTCGCAAACTCCGAAAAATATCTATAAAGGTTTGATGAACCTCAGAGATAGCTAGCCAACTCGGCCAAATCTCTCTAACCCTCACTGAGGTGAGACACAAAGAAATACTTTCTCTCCCTATTCAAACACCAGAGGTCTCCATCGCGTGTCAGAATTAATACTTATGTCGTCTCTTTGTAGTCTTCATCCCCTCCCGGATGATATGCACCTTCTCTGTGGTAACTCGCATCAACTCTGGACCCATGAGTGCTATCTCTCTAGGGTCGGTCTAGTAAAGAGGTGACCAGCAGGGTCTCCCATACAAGGCCTTGAACGGTGCCATACAAATGGTGGGTTGGTAGCTATTATTGTAAGCAAACACCACCAGTGGTAGGGGGTCGTCCCAACTATGACCAATGACCATGACACAGGCTCGCAACATATCCTCTATTACCTGAATGGTCCTCTCCATATGACCATTAGTCATGGGATGAAATGTTGTGCTCAAGCGTAGCTGAGTCCCAAAAGCCTCCTACAATCCCTTCCATAACCAGGATGTGAAACGATCATCTCAGTTTGAGACTATTTTTGAGGGGACTCCATGAAACCTAAATATCTCCTACACATAGAGGTGTCCCAATCTCTCTATGGTACTCTGCTCCCTAATACCTAGGAAGTGGTCCAACATGGTGAGTCGGTCAATGATCACCCACATAGAATCATAACCCTTGGACATCCGTGTTATGTTAATCACAATGTCCATTGATATTCCATGAAACTTCCACTCAGAAACTTCCAGGGTATGAGATAATCTTGATGGAAACTGGTGCTTGGCATTCACCTGCTATGATGTAAGGCATTGAGAAACGAACTTCACTATTGCCTTCATCATGTCTGACCACCGGAACTATAATCAGAGGTCCTAGTACATCTTTGTCACTCTAGGATGTACCACCAATGGGGATGTTTGAAACTCCCTCAGGACCTCCTCCTGAAATTCCACTGGTACAATAATGTGTCCTCTGAAAAAGAATTACGTGCTCCCCACCACGCGAATATACATCAGGAACATGTCCTATGGATAACTGAACATGTAAGGACACACAATCAACATCTCCTAGATGTGAATCCCTAACCCATTGTAATAGTGGCGGGGTGACAACCATCGACTGTAGGTAAGATGTATCCTCTCTATCGACAAAGTACAACTGCAACACATCTAACTATTATGTCACCTCACTCAACAACTGTGAGCTCGAAATTATGCTAATATCATTAACCACCTTATTCCCCTTCCCAGGAGTATAGATGATCTGTAAATCATAATCCTGGAGTAACTCTAGCCAACACCACTGCTTTATATTCAGATTCTTCTGTGAGAAGATGTGCTTGAGGCTCCTGTTGTCAGAGTACATAATAAACTTCTCTCCCATAAGGCAGTGTCACGACATTGACAATGCGAAGACTACGGCTGCCAACTCGAGTTCATGGGTCGCATAGTTCTTCTATTATGGCCTAATATGTCCCTAACCATAAGAAATCACCTCATGCCTCGGCATTAGGACACAAACATGCCTGGTCCCTGATGCGTCGTAGAAAACTATGTACTCGACACCCTCCTCCAGCAATCTCAAGACTAATGTGCTCATCAAACTCTGTCTCAACCGCTTGAAGGCCTGCTGGAACTTCTCCATCCACACGAAGGGTTTCCCCTTCTTGGTTAAGGTCGTCATCAGTGCTAATATCCAAGAGAAATCAAGAATGAATATCTTTTAATATCCTGACAACCCAAGAAGCTATGCACCACTATCACGCTCTGAGGTGGATCCCATGCTAACACAGCCTCCACCATGGATGGGTCTGTAAGTACTCCATCTGTTGAGATGACAAGTCCCAGAAAGTGGACCTTTTAAATCCAGAACTAGCACTTTTAGTGTTTCCCATAAAGCTGGTTCTCCTAAAGTATGTCTATGACCATTTGCAGGTGTCCCGCGTGCTCCTCCTCTAATGATGAGTAAACTAGGATGTCGTCAATGAAGGCCACTACTAACCAGACCACGTATCGCTGGATGATCTGGTCCATCATTCCCATGAGCACTGTAGGGGAATTCATCATGCAGAAAAAACTCACCATGTACACATAGTGAACATAGAGGCATCTTAAAGCATCTATGGTACATCTGTGTCCTATACTCATAACTAGTGATATCCCAATCGAAGGTCATCCTTTGAGAACCACTATTCCCCTCTAAGATGATTGAAGAGGTCATCTATCCTTGGTAGTGGATACTTTTTCTTCACTGCCTTCTGGTTCAGGTGCCAAAAATCCACGCAAAACATCATACACCCTTCTTCCTTCTTGGAAAACAAGACTTGGGCCGCCTAGGGTGAACGGTTGGGTCTCACAAAACCCTTGCTCTGCAAATCCTCCAACTGCACCCTCAGCTCGCGAAGCACTGTGGGATCCATCTGATATGCTGATGAAAAAATCGGTGCCGTCCTGGGGTGTAAGTTGATGAAAAAATTGATTTCCCAACAAGGAGGTAATCCTGGAACATCTTCGGGAATGACTTCCTCATACTCCACCACTACTTCTGGGAACTGGGAGATCACAAAATTTACTGCTCTGAGGGCAAGGCTAGCCAACTCATGAGCGATTGGCTGCACCCTTCTATGGATAATCCCATTATACGCTGCCTGGGTTTCCCTTTTTGTGACGAAGAAAAACCTCATTCTATCACGGTAGACAAACCGCATTATTCGCCTATAATAGTCAATATAGGCATGGTTTAAAGATAAACAATCCATACCGAGAATGACATCGTAAGGCCTCAACACTACCACCAAGAGGTTCCAACCAAAACACTTGCCTCAAAGATTAATATCACCCTATCTGCAAAGGTGTGTGATCATCGTGTGTCTTGTAAGTGTATCCAAGCATAAGGATCGAGTCAACAATTCTACCAGAATCTTGAGATTTCATACAAGACATGTGTCTATGAAAGAATTACTAGAATTTTTGTCTATAAATACAGAATCTAAGGTATAAAATTCACAGATCCTACCTCAAATAATCCATGGAGCCCCTGCGTTGTATGCCTCGACCGCATGCAGCTATCCCTACCCCTGTACCCCAGCTTCCTGAGCCTGGTGCAGACCTCCTAGGGGTGGTGGTGGAAGTATGTCAAAGCATCTGCCACCACCCATAGCTCTCCCTACTCCTCTACCACGTCCACCACCTCACGGGTCTGTCTGCTCCACTCTCTGCCTCTACCTCGGTGGTCCATCCACCGCTTCCTTATCAGTAGCTCGATGGGTTGGACAATCTCTAGCGAGATGTCCCCTATTGTCGCACGCATAACATTTCATCTCCCTATACTGACTGGATCCAGCTAATAGCCTTGGACTAGTGATCCTTTTTCCTGGCTCATTTTATAACGTTTCCAATGTCCAGATCTCTGAGACTGATGTCGGCTCCCGGCTGTTGGGGTCTCTACACCTGTCTTCCTACTGTTGACCGTTGTCGACTGTCTCTGCTTTTCCAAGAAGCTCTAGATCACCAATGCTCGCTCGAGCACTCTAGCATAAGTCAAAATGCATAGAGGCATGACACTAGCTCGTGTGTCTTATCGTAGACCTCACTCGATGGTCCGAGCTCAGAATTACATATCCCTAACCATATCCATTGAGTACTGGGTGAGGTTGGTGAACCTCGATGAATAGTCAGCTATTGTCATACTATCGTACATGAGCTGAAGAAACTTCTGGATGCGCACAACTCTCAGAGTAACTACAGATAACTTCTCCATGAAGAGTTGATAAAACTCCATCCATGAAAGAGTCTCGTCATCTTGAGTCTGTGTGGTCAGACTCCACCATCGTCCCACTGAACCCTGAAGAAGGCTCGCTCCTAGGATCACCATCTGGTCTGCTGGTGTCCTTACTAGACAGGAAACTCTATACACCACCTAAAGCTAGTATTCTGTAGCTTGAGGGTCGGGCTCTCCTAGTAACCTAATGGGTCTTTGTCTCTGGAACTCATAGAGCACGCTAAGACTCCTCTCTTCATCGGTCGGTACCATAGGTACCACGGGCTACTCCACTGGTGGCAGCATAACTAGTGCACCACCTGGTTGCAACTCCTGGGGAACTGGTCCCTGTATCGAAGCATCATCATTGTTGGGGTCATCCTCATGATTGTGCTACATAATCCTAGCATGTGTGCATCGCTGAGGCATCCTGTAAGGAAACAAGATGTACCATGGTCAATGAGTATATCCGTATAGCTAAGACAAACAACATGGAAAACACAACCCATTCCTATATAGTTCTTGTACCATTCTTTTACTTCCCCACAACTAGTGTTTTCATGTACCGAGGTGAAAATAAGGTTATTGGATTCCTGGGGTATGGATACGTCGGCCTCTGCACCAACATTAGAGTCTCTGGACTGAAATCCGAACTCGAAACACTAAACAATATTCCCCCAAACCAATCTCATAGAATCTTGGTCCTCAGGTAGAACCAAAAACCTCTGATACCACTTTGTCATGACCCATCCCAGGGGGGGCCGTTCCTTGACTCCCCAAGCCCACCTCCAATAGGCCAGGGGTTGGTGACTAGCAATGAGTAGGCATATTACTAATCATGGGACACATTGCTTAAGTACCAGTACACACGCACATATCTCTAAGCCTACAAATGTTTAAATGTAAAAACACTATGGAACAAAAATGCATGCATACAACTAAACCCAACCAACAAAGTATGACAGAAGGTAATGTACTGAATGTAAACTAGCCCAGAATACAAGCCCACAAAAATAATTATGTAAACTACAAAGTCCAACTTATAAACACAAAAGGTACTTGGACTATTGCTCATAGCCATAAGAAAGCCTCAACCTGTATGGAAAATAGAAATCTTTGTCATGTCCTAGGCTGCCCTTGACTCCGTCAAAATGTTTCTCAACTCCACAAGACATGACATGTGCGGGCGAAGCCTAGGCATGGGTGAGTATTACAGTACTTAGTAGAGGACCCCAAAAACAAAAAAGTAGTACACAATGTAAAGGTATAGTTATCTATGAAAAATATATGTCTAAAAAACATATAGCATAGACCAGATATACTCAAAACCTTGACATGTCCTCTAGAGACAAGTCACACAACCGCATACCCCCAGCAAGGGGTTCAGTTCAAAGATTCCACAAAACACTCGTTTCGGGAGAAAGTACTCCATGAGTCTTATAGCTTTGATGATGTCCGTCCAAGAATTACTGTTCATCGAGAAGTGTCACAAGAGGTAGTTACACTCATTACGGAATACACACTCTGGAGTGGGAAGGTCACAGTATATAGATGCACTCATTATGGGAGACACAATCTTGAGTGGGAAGGATGACGATACATAGATGAGGATCATTTCTAGGGCCATGGAGGATAGCACAACTCATCTAGAATTCACCTGCTAGGTAGAGGATTGTCACATGGTGGAGATGGTCACGTCGATGTCAGACTCTACCTACGATCAAGAATGGATAGAGGATCTCGATCCGGGCCTCTCAGATGGATGCCTGACTCTATCACAGAAAGTCCCGCTGAATGGATTATACTCTTGTAGAAGGAAAAGATGCCAGACCATTAGGGGAATGAGATGAAGGGGCACTAGCCCAGAGGAAATAATTCCAATATACTGTGAACAAGAGGACCATGTTGTTTTCCAAAAAGTACACAGCGTGTAGAAAAGTTACATGTCGTTTTGTCTAACCCCGAGTATTGCCCGTGTAAACAGCCCATGTAATAAGGCTGGTCGTGTAGAAAAACTGAGTACATGACATGTAGTACAATGTACACACTATGTCCGAGTGACTAGGGTTGGCTCCTTGTATACTGGCCAGGTACCCGTATACGGTCATCAACCCATGTGATCGGTACATGGGGTGACCTGCGTTACTGGCCTTGCCTAGCCATGTGATAAAGTACACGGTTGTGTACACCATCCCGTGTCCGTGTACCCCATGGATACATACCGAGTTCCGCGTAGCTTCCTCTGCCATGAAATACACGTCGTGTCTCTTGAAGCCGTGTAGTCCAACCCATGTATGTGTACTTCCCAAAATACATGTCGAGTATCAGGGAAAACCTAACATGCCATGCGACCAGGGTCACACGCTATGTGATTCCTCTCTGACCTTCGAAACCCTATCCACCACCGCCAGTACTACATGACGGGTTCTTCAAGAGTACACACCGTGTATTTTGGAAATTTCTAGAAACATGGACCTTTTCCATTGACCCCCTAGTGATTCCCCATTCGTCTATCCAGTAGTTAGATCGCCGTGAAACTCCCAGGTTTTGGTCGCCTCAACACAGGGAAGCTGATTCCGTTAATTTCATATCTCTGATCCGCTCCTAAAACATGAAATGATCCATCTGCATGAAGAATGATCAAAGAAAGGCCCTTCTTGATCTAGTCTATTTCATCATCCTATATCCTTATCGCACCTCTGCTCGGTCGTTGGGGTGTCGATTCTTCAATTCGGGATATTTGCGTCATAGAACAGATGCACAATAATCCGTTGTTCATCGCCCCACTAAGAACGCGGAGAACACGCTATAAGACAATGGGGGAAAGAAAATAAATCTATCAAAAAGAGGTATGATCCTCCTCCATCATTCATCACAGCTTTGATCCTCTCTCATCAATAGGCTTAAATGGAGAAAAAAATCAACAACAAAATCAACATGGATTAATTACCCCCTAATCATCCCAAAGAAAACCCTCCCTCAAAAACGTACGAATCCACGGTTCAACTTGTTCGTGGTTGATCTATATTTTTAATTTAAATAAAAGAGGGGAAAATAAAATAAAATAACAAACCCCTACCTCAAGAAGGGATCAATTTTTGATTAAGAGGTTAGGATATCGTCGTCGTTGAGATCCTCCAACTTTGTTGGCACCACGATTCGTAGCATCGATCCGTTGTCGTTCGTCACAAGGAGTTTTCTCCAACGTTTATGTCAATCTTTATCCAACGATCAATGTTAGATTATACTACTAAAAAGGGGAAAATATTTGAAATTCAAAAATACATTGCGGTATTAATGAGTCCAACATTCTATTCATGAGTAATTATGATGTGCCATTTAATTAAGGAAACTGATTCCTTTCTGTCGCACTGCAGCTGATGTTTCCATAAAAGAAATAAAATAAAAATGCGAATTTATTTTATTTTATTTTAATTAAACATATGAAAATTAAATTTTCCAGTAGACCCGTACCGGTTGAGGTTAGGCTCATTCATAGGTAATTTCGCCGCGCCGGACACAATAGTGCCCTTGAATTTTTAATATGGGAATATGTTTGGAATCTTCCACAACCACACACAAGTGTTGACTCACATAACATAAAAAAAATGTTCAAACCACCATTCTAGGCTCATTGGGCCTCAGAATGATGTACTGTCTTCATGCCCGATCCCAAAATAATTCCATATAATATTCAAAAATAAAAAATTACAAATCCGAGACATTACACATGCGGTTTGGGTTACATGTGTTGTGATAAAAAGGTTTATTTGGTTAACCTCAAGATACAACTTATAGCACTGATTTTGAATTAAATAATTGTGAGTCCTTGGTTACATTAGTACTCTTCATCCAAATGATATTTGATCCTTCCTTGATCTAGAAAATATATATTGTAATTCATCTATTTTATCACTGATATATTCACTATAATAAATATATATTTACCTTTGGAATCTAATTTTTTATTTCCCTTAGGAACATATTTTATCTATAATGCTATTCTACCTTTACAATGAAGTTTTTGAGAATCATACTTGGTACTTTATACTAACACTTGTAAAATATCATTTCTAAAATGTAGTGTGTTGATAAAAATGTTACATTGATTGTAATTTTTAATTGTTGACAAGGTTTTTCTTGGGATTTTGTATAGTAGAATATGGTGGTTCATTATGGGAGATAGATACATATGGAGTTTTTATTGGAGAAAAATATAGTGAAGAGGCCTCTTCCCATTCCATTAGTAATCCCTACTAGGTTAATTGATTCAGTAAAATTTTATTTCCCTTTTATTTTTTCTTATGAGGTGCTGTAATTCTAAATTAATGTATCATTAATTCAATATATAGAGTTCAATATCATATACATTCACTTTTTTATTGGATATTAGTTTTTATTTGGATGCATTATTTATAAAAGATTCTATAATATTAAGTCTCTTATAATGGTTTATTTATTCTCTTTTACAGCCACAATCAACTAGCTTATTATATGTGGTCTTATGGTGGAAAGAAAAATCCACTTCCAACACAATGGGGTTTTTAATTGTTTGGTTTGTATAAAAATATTATTGGAGTGTATCAAGTCCTAAGGATTTTTTTCAGTTTTTTTTCTTATGAATATTCATTTGGGTATTTAGTTTATTAAGGGAATGGGTTTTTTGAGTTTAGTAATCTTGCTAGGGTGACCATTATAAGCATGGTGGAAAATTTATTAGATAAACTAGACACTAAAAACATGTATGTTGTCCATCAAATCTAATGCGTCATTTTTTGTTAAATGTAATTACACATATATCATATTTTACTGGTTTTTTATTTTATATTTATTTCTTGTACCATCCAAAATAATATTTACTAGTAATTTTCTGTTTATCCTTCCTAACAGAGGACCCTATTTGTTAATTATCATCTCATGTTTAATGAATGGTTTGTGGTTTGACTTTTGACAACTAGAGATAAAATTCATTTAAATTTTAGTGAAAAGTCATTGATTCAAATAAAATTTTGATTTATTTTTTTCCCAAAGTGTTTAGATTATGATTCATGAGCCGGTGAATTGGGTCCCATTAAAAAATTTAAATAAGAAAACCCATCTTTATTTCACAGATATTTTTGTAGATTCAATATGATTATATAGTAATGAAAAATAAGAGAAAATAATCAATTGGGAACAAAAAAGTAAATAGTTTTGGGGACAAAAAATACACTAGTATACTCCTAAAACATTCACTCTATGAACATGGTAATTTTAATAATCAGGTCAAATTAAAAAATACCTCAACAATATGTTTCAAATAGTTAACATATTGGATAAAATATCTTTGTATTCTTTTGTGTTATTTTTTTGATAATATAAGGATGGAAAGTTCATTGAAGATGAATAATGTTTATTTAGAGGAAAATCCATATCCATTACAACTGTGTCACAAAATTTAATCATGTTCCAATAACATTAGACCAATAATTACCACATAAGAGAACCAACAAGGAAAACTAGAAACAATATCAACATGATTGTATAAAAATGAAAACATGGTTCTTTATTCACACGGATCAGTGGATCATAGCATATGGTAGAACCATATAGTAGGTTGATAGAATACCTTAATACACACATCAGTCAGGTCAGTATATTTGATTGTAATATATTCTATAAAAATATATAATAATGTTTAATGTGGTGTGTGGATATTCACGCCATAATGTATAAATAGTCACCATGTTATAGGGAAGGGTTCTAAATAATTATTGATCCGATGGAAAATTTTATGTGTTCATCCACAATAAATGGTTCACATCACACCACAATTGGAAAAGTTATATTCCATGCTAAAACTAGGTAATGAGATGTAGAAGGATTATTTTTTTATGAAATGTATTTCTAGATACTCTCAACCTAGAAAATACTTTCCCATAGGAGGTGTATCCATTCAACATCTAGTCTAGTGTGAGAATCCATTTTATGACTAAAATTGTGTGTGTGTCATGGAAGGATATAGTGCATATAAAAATGGATATGAACAAATGAAAATCTAAAAAAACATCATTATTGACCATTCCACACAAAAGTCAAGGAAATAAGAGGTTGTTTCAGTGTGTAGGTCGCCACTCTGTATAACATTTAAAATAAGTGACACAATAGCATAAAAACATTTTCCATACCCCACACATGGAGTTTTCAATATATTGATAGTTTATGCTGGGTTGAGTAATGAGTTGTAACCACTAATGGTTAATTCATATTTAATGGTATATGATGACACCATTAATAATATGGGGCACTTGGATAAATCCTGTATAAAAAATAATTATTCATAACAATTAGATTGACATATAATGTTGATCAAAATTTTCCATGACAAACTAAAGAGGGACATAGAAACTGTACAGTGGTAATTAGAGAGTTTCTTAGATATTTCGAAAGGAATTGTTCCACATCTTATCAAGTTGTTAAATAGATCAAAGAATTGTTTTTTCAAGGAGTCTCATACTTATATGAATTCACATTATTGTGATTTAGAGAAGAACCAATGTCAGTAAACGATCATATCATTCTTATGTGGAAGATAATTGTTAATGAGGGGGAGAAGTTAGTTCCTCATTCAATGAGATTATTTAGTTCTCAAACAATTCAGGTAACATATGATAATTTTATTCAATTTTTTCAATAAAATTTAATTTATTGGAAAACATGAATTATAGAAAACAAATTTTTTAAATGATCTAGGATGTACTATTATAATATTATTATTTAATTTTATAGTTATCACTTATCTAAAAGATTTTTGGTTATAAATAAGACTAAATAAATTGTGAAAACATTATGTTTTACATATAAATTTAATTAGTTCATTATTTACTATGAAATTAAAAAGAGAATAATAATTATTTGAATATGAGATAGATATTTTATGAAAAAAAATTATGCACATAATGTAGTTTTATCTTTACAAAACAAATTATTCATTATTATTGAAATAATTAAATGAAATATATAAATTATAGTTAATAATGTATATAAATATTAATTAGAAATACGTAAATAATAAGTGATAAATCTATAATTTATCATTATATTATTTTTTGGAGGAATTTTTGTTTACCATTCTCAACTTAGTCTTTAAATTATGTTACTCAGTGGTCAATTGTCTATGAAAATGAACTATATAATAATTAAATCAATGAATCTTTCAAAATTTAACAATATTAGTTTTAAATATCTCTTCCGTGTCCACACAAGGAAATAAATGTTCTGAATGGATCTACGTGTCTATTTTAAGAATAATAAATTATATTCCTAGGAGAAATTTGTTTCTAATTTGTTATAGATATATAATTACCTTAAATTCTTATGCAACACCGATATATTATTTCTCCAATTGATGTAAAATATGAAATTAATTTCGAAAAATTAAATGTAAACTAATATTACTGAGCTATGGAATTTGATGTATTTTATGGAATATTATGATATAAAAGTATTATTTAAAAAATATTTTAATTAGAATGTTTCCATAATTTATTTTATTTCAAATTAAATGAATAGTGTCTAAATTGTGAATAATGATATTTTATGAAAATAATCTTCAATTAAATTACAAAAAAGTCATAAAAGTATAAAATTATGGAAGTAGGTATTTAATATGATTGAGAATGTCACACCATTTAACATTTATAGGCCATTTTGAACCATTTTATATGACAGTGACTTTAATATTTTTCCAGCTTTTGTGAAATTCCAAGGGTCCTCCTCTCGTCAATTATAAAATGCTGGTTCTCAATTCTTTTATTTATAAAAAAATAATCCTTAAATATCAACCAATGTAATATAACCAAATTATAGATTTTTTTCTTCCTAAAATTCTAATCATTGTGCCCTTAGGATGATATTTTGATGAGTTATTTCAATTAATTGGTAATCACCAAAATCAATAACTTTATTTTTAATTAATATATTATTGAATCTAAATTTATTATATTATACATAAAATTATAACATAATTATTAAAAATATATTTAAATATTACAATAAATATATAATCACATTTATTAACCCCCTTACAATTAAATGTGATGTGAAAACATCACTCGTCTGTACGTACAGCTTACCATCACCACATAGTGCTATAAAGCATTTAACGTTGCATAATTTTTTTGATGGGTATTATAAAATTTTTAATGTTTATATATTATACTTTGGATATATTCATTATTTTCTAATAAATAATGTATTATTTATGATCATACATTCAAAACTATTGGAAATGATAATGTCAATCGCGAATATGTTTGGACTACCTCCTTAAGAAATGGATGTGTTTTTTTTGCATTTTTGACTTGTTTGGGATGTAATAAAGATATATATAATGAATATTTATGATATATATATTATAAAAATGATTAATAAAATCTTATTTATTATTTACCTATCTTTAATTTCTGACATCGATTAATGGAATCAACATTCATTACAACGTATGACCTATCACCTACCAAAAAGGAGAAATTATTATTGAATATCAATCATTTATTAATTAATATTAAAAATAATATAATATATATATATATATATTAAATTTACATAAATGTTTTATTTAATTATATGATGCAACCATGATACAAATACAATGAACAAAATTATTGAACAAAAACATCCATGAAATTTAAAGTATATATCGCACAGAACAATAATTTTAATTAAGAAGCTAAAAAATAGGATATATGTGGACATAAATAAATCATATACTGTATTATATATATGATAATTATTTCATAATATATGTATAATAAAAATATATTTTCTATACATTTGGTTATAATGAATCAGATTGATGTTATGGATATTATTAGGGACTTTCCTCTTGCTTTTATTTTTTTTCTAAAACACATGGCATATTAAACTCTTATTTATTTTTTGTAGTGTATATACTACCCATGAATATATTTGTTTCACTCTTATTATGAATTTTATAGGTATTTACAAATCCAAATATAGTTATTTATTTCATTTGTCTTTGGAGTAAATAATTTACAATGTTGTAAACATTTTATTTTACAATATCAATGTTTATAAGAATTATTTATGATTAAGTATCTAATGATTAAATCATATAATATATATCAAATGAAACATATTAAATTCATTATCATATATTTATTTCATAATAATACTATTTTATTTTATTTTCCTCATTTAATGTAATAAAAATGTGGAAAATCGTTTTTTATATAAAATAGAATTTAATATTATTATTGGTTGAAAAGACATTTTCCCATATAAATGTTTTCTAGAAATATTTTAGTGGATGGTTTTTTATTTTATTTTGATTTTTTAATTTAATTTTTAACCATGTTTTGATTTTTCAGAGGATAATATTAAACGAAATCTTCTTTTATTTTTCTAAATGATGTAATTTTTTGGATTCTGATAAAAATTTATCAATTGAATGTTTTTTAACTAATACATAATAAACATAATTTCCGAAAGTATTGACTACTATATTATTTGAAACTTCGGTTACAAGTTTCCATGTTTATTTTAAAATATAATTTGTTCCACCATATGTTTTCTATTTTTTGAATTTGTTGGTCAGATTTGAAAATTGATAAGATAAATTTCCCAATAATGTTTTAATAATCCTTTAATGATGTTTATATTTCTCAAAGATAGTAACACATGATTTTATGTTATGTTGTAAATGGGATATGAAACAATGAGGTCCTGCATACTCAATATCAAATAGGTTTATTTATATTTTTAAATGATATTAATAAAACCCATTAATGCTCCAATGTATTTTATATGATGCAATGATGAATGGTTTTTGAAACTAGTACCTTTTCAATGGGTTAAGATATGATAAAATGTGTATAAGACATATATCATTTCATGTGTTTTTATATGATGAATATTTTATGATATTTTGGAATACAAATTCATAATTTCCATTATATGATTGGTCGGAATCATGTCTATGTCAAATGGATTGGATAAATATTACAATATGAGGAGATAGAAATGACAGGAATGGGTAGTGACCCATGTTTAGTAAATGAATTATTCTACTATGGTTATAATTGGAGTGAACCATAATTATTATTATGGTTTGTGGAGAGATCCCAATCCAATATGAAATTATTGGAAGTGACCCTCATCTACAAATATGGTTTAAGTAGTTAACCCAATCTACTATGAGTTCCTTGGAAATAATAATGAATAATAAGGAAATATTTTGTATACTTTTTTATACAAAAATTCCATGTCTATTGCAAATTTTATGCTTCTCTTGCATACATTTATTGATTAATTTATGAACCATATCTTATGAACATCCATTATTTATGTCAAAACCCATGATTATAATTTTTGATATACAGGGTATGATCTTTAAATGTTATGCTTGTGTTCTTAAAATCTTATGTACATGTTATTCTCAAGTAATCATTGATATCTTTAGTATTTTACCATAATAATAATATATCTCTCATTTTCTTATTTTTCCTTCCCCTAGTTATGAAGTATGATACATCTATGAAGTGTTCAATTAAATATGAAATTAGTTAGATATGATATACAACATTTATGAATGATTTGTTTATGTTTCAATATTTCCAATGGCACTAGTCCTTTATTATTATGGAATGAAGTGTTATTTTATGTTAACAATACTTATCTGTTAAGAAGTTATTTATATGTATGAAAATTATGGGTTAATTTAGTTGGTATCATATTAAGTTTTATTTAACCATAGTAAACTATTTTGTTATAACTATAGTGATTTCCATGTGAATATGTATAATTATAAGATAAAATCATAATTATTTAGTAATTATAATTAATTATATAATTTTAAAGTAAGGTGTCGGAAATGAATGTGTATTGTTTTATACTTCCTATAAATTATTTTTCATGATTATTTGGTTTTCAACTACGATTATAATTCCTGATAATATTATTTTTCATTTTAGTTAATCACTAGAATCCGATGGAATCATGTTAACATTAAATGAAATGGACAATGAAATTGATGTCCTCATGAGATGTCGAATGTTCTAAGATAAATAATAAAAATGTTGTTTCTATGATCACACCAATTTCATAAGATATGAATCATCCTAAGATCCAAAATGAGATGATGATGGATGAAATTAGTTTTATTACCTTATATGGTAATGTTTGGATTATTTTAGTTGGTCTATTAGCCCACTAGTTTCTTAGTAAAGGTTCAAAACCATTGATATTAATTTTTGATTCTTTAGTTTTTAAATAATGTCAAATTTATTTTGTATGATTATCATTTGGAAGAGGAAGTGGATAAGTGGTTTAATCTTATCTGAAACAAGTTGAAACATATATAAATTTATTCCATGATGTGGGATGATCTTAGGAGCATATTATTCATTAAGTACTTTCCTAATAATCGTTATTTTCGAATAGTAAAGGAATTCATTGCTCTTAAATAAATGTATAAAATATATTTTGGTACCTATAAGGATAATTCTACCTAACTTGTGAGGTATGGTAATAAAATTATCATAAAAAATAAAATTAATTTTTATCGATTATTAGGTGTCTTAAAACCAATTTTTTAAAGGGTTTTCACCATAAAGGACACAAGTAGTTATAAAGAAACCATTCATCATTTCCTCAAGGTGATGAAAGATTTTGTAATTTTCCATCAAAATCATACATTTTGGAAGAAAATAAATATGGAATTTAAAGAAAACCATAAAAATATTTCAAGATAAGAAGAAGATATTTATTTATAATAAAAGTGAGGAAAAAAACATTAACGAAGTTTTATTAATGTAAATTGTAAATGGTTCATGTTTGTAAGAGAAGGTCATCAGGAAATCAATTAATTATGTAATGGGAAAATGTTACGTAAGGATATAAATTGAGATAAATCCCTAGAGAATTCACCATCCACACTCCATAATTTTAATTTCAGGATGTATGCTCATAGTGGAAACTAGATAACAATTATGAAGGTTAATAATGATTATTAACGTTAACAACCACCTATTCCTAGTGACATAAAGAAAATATAATGAAATCATATTGTCATATTAGGGGTGTGGTGAAGACATGGTGAATGTAATACAACTAGACACTCTATAACAAGTAATGTATTATTTTATTCTTGATCTAAACAATATTTTAAATATAGTGAATTTCTTAAGGGTACCTATAACATCCCAAAATTTTATGGTATATCTCATTTAAAATTTAATCGTTGTAAAATATTCCGTACAGAGAACAATATTATTATGAAAACTACTAAATATTATTATTTTATTATGTTAGTTATCACCTAGCTATTTGAATAACAATAATTCATTATTCTAAAAAATTTATAAAAATACATTTCAAATATTTTTATCAAATTTCATCATTGATTACCAATTAATTATAAACGAAATAATAAACAATTAAATATAAAGGATGTGTTTTTATTAAAAAACTATATTTATGCCATTAATGTAATGTTTTATTTTTTAATAAAATAATAAATATTACGGAATTATATTAATAAAAAAAATATTATATATAATCATCAAAATTTTATTTAACTCATCCAATATTTTCTATAGGCATCAAATAAGAAAAAAATCCAAATTTAAGAATAAAAAACTATATTTTTATAAAATTCAATTTTACCAACTATTAATGGAGAACATATTAAAATATAAATTTTGACACTTTTATGAATTTAATTTCAATAGTGAATGATCATACTTTAAATTAGGATATCCAAAATTATCATAGGGTTATTTCTTGGTCTTTTTCTGAGAATTATTTTTATGAATATTGCAAAATACTGAATTTTAATTGAAAACTAGATTCTTATCCAAAATAATTTATAATGGATAAATTATTAATTATTTTTTTAACTTAATATTAGATCAATTATGAATATATTAATACAATAGGATTTATTTTAGTTCTTTTTTTTAAATTATATATAAAAAAATTATTAAATATTTGAACCTTTTCCCTTTAAAAATATATTTTTTATCTTATTCACATGATAAATTTTAACAATAATTTTTCTAATAATGTGAATTTAAATTAGTAGAAATGATTATATATTTTTAGTCATATGTTGAAAACTAGTATGTATGGTAACTTATCTTTCTAATCATTAAATATTTATGAAGGAAAAAATATTATTTACTCCTCTAATGACAAAATAATAAAAGGGGATAAAGTTAAAAGGTAAGAGATTAAAATTCCTAAAAAAATACAAAATTAAATGTATTTTTGGGGTATTAATAAAAGATAAAAGGCATTAAAACATTAATATTTATCCTAAATTTGGTAATGTAATTCATCCTACATGTGGTTGGATTTAAACATAAAATAATCATTATTTAATAACAATAAACCCACCTCCCATAATATATACATATCACACCACATCACCCCATTTCAACATGGAAGACAAGAATATCATGAAATATCTACCAAAATATATCTTTCTAAATGAACCTAATCCATTTTTTTTGTATCACTAAAATATAAAATCCGAGGTTCTCAACAGATCCACCATGGTTGTGATATTAATTTGGTAATTTTCTCAAAACACATATCTTAATTTATAATATTTTCCAATATTTCATAAAATAATTCATCCATAAGGGTATTCTAAATATAATAATCATGTATATAATAGATTATTATTTTTCTAAGGGAATGTATTATATACATGATTTTGGTTTCCTCCTCTTATTCAAATAAAAGTCGCCATTTTCCAATTCATATATATTAACCATCTCCAAAAAAATGACTTTGACCATTTTCAATTAAAGTTTACATGTTTGGTTATTAAACATTTATTTAGGATAAATATTTCATTAATAATTATATTATGTATTATTTCATGTTTTATGACAAATATATACTCATAATATTAAATAAAAATTAACTAGTTCATGGTGTTAGGAAAAACAGAAAAAATAAACTAATCAATTATCATTTATATTTTATCAAATGAATAATAATTAATAAAGATTAAAAACGATATCTAATACAATTTAAACTTATGTAATTTAATTAGTAATATTTTATTCAACTTATTGTGTTTTTTTTCATTTTCCAGTAATATCCAAAATTATACCCAAATGAATCGATCGTGAAGCCATGGAACTAATGCACTTAAAAACATGAAAATAATGAAATATTATTTCTTAATATGTCATAAGTTGTCCTAAAAACTTAATATAAATTATTATAAATGATTATTTATTTCAATAATGAGTAAATAAATTTATTTATTCAATTATTCACGACAATAAATAATTATACACTGAAGGGAAGTGTGGTGTAAGGGTTTCTCGTATCCCTTTTACTTTTGTGAGATTTATTACTTTTTGAAGACCTATTTCATGTTTGTCGTGTACATACAAACATTTAATATATCTTATCACGAATATAATTATCCTTGGTATACTAAATGTTTCAATTTAGTGATTATTAATTTTATGGGGCATATGATTCAGCTGATGACATGGAGTAATGGAATTCTTAACTCTATTTTCATTCATTATGTTAAATGCATATTTGGTTGATAAAATCAGGCTAATGTTATGTGTAAAATTAAATTTAATTATATCATGTTTTACTAGATTTTTTTTTATTTATATTGACTACACAAAATCGATTCCTTTGATCATTTATACAATCTTATTAAGGGTAGTTGTCCGGATATTCTTTCATTCAGACATATTTTGATTTTATACTCCACAATTACTTTATGAGGAATATATTAAACCTATTTTACATATATTATAATGACATTAGAAATTATTATGATATGTTTTTTTAGAATGTATTTCTTTATATGGTATATGATCCAAATGTTTCAAAGTGAGAAAGGAAACTCTAATTTAAAAATCCCATATTAAATCAATTATTCTATATATTGGGAATGCCTTATAAATGAATGAAATGGGTTATAGATCTATTTATACAATCCAATTATTGAATAAATAGATTAATGAGATGAATAATTTGGCCAAAATCAGATGGGTTTTATCCCATATACAGAAACTGGAAAGAGAAATGATCTTGATAGTAACTATGTAGGGGATATATCCTGGTAATTCAGATACCTTACATTATACATTACATAATTATTCTTTTTTAATATCATGATCGATTAGTTGGAATATCTATGGTATGTTTCCATGTTTCTGTGATTATTTATAATGAATTGTATCATTATCATTTCTTCTATCAATAATATAGTGATGTTTTTGGTAAATGTCTAGTGTTATTAGTTATTTAACTTTTCATATTGATTATTCTTATTTATTCATCACAGAATTTGATGTACATAACCCTTAATGGGAATTTTTACTCGCCCTTACAATGTTTCCTTTCCCCATGATATAAATAAGAATTCAGGGAATGAATTTATTGGTTATTGAGGAGTTTATTTTTTTATGTATATTGTTTCATTCTTCTATTCCCAATATAAAATGGGTTTTATGTATGTATCCAGTTTACCAAGACAAATAGACTATTAGGACCCTTAGGATTTGATTTCATGTATCAATGAAAATTTAATTATTTAAGGCATCAACTCTAGGATCCTAGAGTTGGGGTCATTGGATTTGGGATCATAAATTGTTTAGTAGAATCATTCTAAACTATATTTAAGAAAAACATCGATTCTGGAACATAACCGTAGGATTGACATTGAGGACAAGTACTATAGAAAATCCCAATGAAATCATGTTAATGAATATAAAATTAACTATTTATAAATCATTCAACTTATGTTAATTGTTACTCTATATTTTTTATTATACAATGTTCAAAATTTTATGTGATAATATAGAATATACCACTTTTTATAAATTAAACCTTGATTGAAGAAGGGTATCAATACTCACAGCCAATGTATTGATTACAATATTAGGAAATACAGTACTTCTAGTATTGTAACTGATCCTGATATGTCTATATAAGGAAAAATTAATATGGTTATGAAAAATAGCCTTTCTTGAATGGAGGAACTTTCTCCAAATCGAGATTCTTCGATGATGGATCGCTTTATAAAACAAATACCCCCATTAGTTATTTATAATATTCATCCAAAATAATCATAATAAATGGTTAAGTCATTAGATTAAAAAAATTGCATTAGGTTGTGCGGCAAAATAAAAATGATAAACTTTTAGTGTATTTTCACAATGGAGATGCCAGTCAATGATTAGAATTGATCCCAAATATTAGAGAGGAAATGGAAATAGAAATCGTGTAACAAAATAACTTTATGTTGTAATTCATTGAAAAATATTATCCTAATGTGAAAATAAAAGATAAAAAGAGAAACAACACTAGTTTAATAAAAAAGGATGAAGAAATTATTATAGAGTATAAAGATACATTTACTTGGTTAGAAATGTATGCTTCAAATTTAATAAACAACATAGAATACATGATTGATAATTTCCCTGAAGAGATTAAGACAAGTCTCCTATGGGACTATGTATATCAAAATTTCTATTCATATAATGAATTATGTTTTTATGCTTTCATGATATAGAAATAATTCCCCATGACTTTTAGATTCAATAGGAAGCAAGAAATGTAAGGGTTGCTATATAAAATCACAGATAATGGTCAGAAAAGAAAGAAATATTCTCCCACTTGTAAAAATAATGGAATGAATCACAATGGGAGATGCTTGAAATGATCTGGATTTGGTTATAAGTGTGGAGAAATAGTTCATTAGGATAAAAAATTTTGTTTGAAGAAAGAAAAGTATAATATTTAGGGTTTCAACTATAGTAAAATGGAGAACTATTCAAATAAATTCCTCAAGCGTTAAGGGAATGTACATCGTAAAAAGTTAAGGGATCACATACAAGATTATTATATTGATACAATAGACATTAATTTACTAATATTATTATCTATTTGGATCTATGAAATATGTTGTTAAATAATTTCAAGCATGAAGGTTATATTTTTATAAAAGTTAATTTATCTCCCTTTTGTTGGTACACCTATTTTATGCCTAAATGTTGACACTTATAAAAATTAATTTTAAAAAATTAATATAATTTTTTTAATCATAATTCCAAAAATAGATTATGGAGAATTTTTGAATATTTATAAGATGTTTTATTTTTTGTTGAATATAGAAAATAGTGAATTGTAATTGAAAATTGAATTTACTTCTAAATAATTTATAAAGATAAAATATAAATTTAATTATTTTAATGATAAATTTGATCAATTATACATATATTAATTAAATTTATCTCGCTATAATCATTTTTATATATAATTTAAATAATAAAATTTATTAATCTTTTTAACATTTTCACATTAAAGCCCCATTTTCTTATCACGTATGCATGATTAATTATAAATATCATTTTTACAGTTCTATGAATTTAATTTGGTAAATTAAATTATATATTTGGAATTGAGAAGGTGAGAATTTTTTTAAGTTCATTTTTATCTGTAGACATAAAATAGTTTCCACGGTAAAAACATTATTTACCTTAGTATAGGTAAAATAATGAAAAAAGTGAATATTAAAAAAGTTGAAGCATTAAATACCTCAAAATGAGACATTAATTTGGGTTTTGACATATTTATAGAACCAAACAAGATTTTGAAACATTATTGGTTATCCAAAATCAAGAAATTAATTCCACCTCGCTTTAGGTGGCTTTAAACATTAAATAATCATTATTTATTCACTTAAAATCACCTCTCCATAAGTATAAATTCCTCCCCACAAATGCCCATATCGACTCACAAAACATGACACTGTTAAAATATATTCCAAAAACACTCCTCCCACAATCAACACATATATGTGATGCTGGAATCATCAAAATAACAAAACAAAGGTCACTAATGTGTCTTATAAGGAGGTGATATTCAATAAACAATTTTTTAAAGATACAAATCATAATTTATATTATTTTTCGAAATTTTCCAAGCCTCATTCATATATAATAGAAATATAACACAAAAATCAAGTATAAACATTATTTTTATGTTTCTAATGGAATATATAATACATATTCCTTTTATAACATCCTCTTATTCAACGAAACAATATCATTATCCAAGTAGTAGAGATTAACCTTCTCTTTGAATAATGATTTTGTTACTTTTCTATAACAGCATACATGTTTGGTCATAAAAAAATATTCTTGACAAATAATATATTAATAGATATATAATTTCTCATTTAATATTCTTTAACATATATATATATACCTATAATATTAAATAAAATTAAACTAGTTTATGGTGTTTGTAAAAACTGTTAATGGAAACAAAATATTTATCTTGAACACTTTTTCAAATGAATCATCCTTATAGAAGAATGAAAAATGTTATGTGGGACCATTAATATTTATGTAAGATAATTAGTACTATTTAATTATAATTATATATTTATAATCACATTTTACAAGAATATCCATAATTATACACATATTAATCAATCATAAGACAATAAGATAAACACACCTAAAACCATGAAAATAAAGAAATATTATTAATTAATGGGTCATAAGATATTATAAAAACATAATATAAGCTATCCTAAATATGCATGTATTTCTTTAACTTGTTAATTACTTTATTAAAACCATTACACATGAGGTCAAATTATATTACATTAAAGGGAAGCATGGGGTAAGAGGTTCTCATCTCATATTCACTTATGTGATATTTATTCACTTTCACCACTTATTTCCTATATGTGGAATATATAAATAACATAAAAACATAATATCATGAATTGTATGATCCTAATGGATTTTAGTGTTTCAATCTGAAAAATAATACTTTTCAAGGGGTATACAATTCAACTTATTGCAAGTGTTTAGTGATTTCATTACTCAATTTTCATTCGTTGGGATGAACATCTATTTAATTTATTATTTCATGACGTGATTATGTGTGAGATGAATTTTTATTATCACAATTTTAATTTTCACTTATTTTATGTGAATTTATATAGAATCTACATAATCATATCATTTGAGTAATGATATTATATTTTTAATGTACATTGTCGGGATCAACATTCATTGAGGCTTATATTGATGTTATAGACCCACCATATTTAATACGGTCCATATAAATTCCATTTTAAATATCATATAATGGATTTATATATCTCATGTAATGTTTTGTTAAATAATATATCATCATTGGGATTATGATCGAAATTATTCGATGTGGATCTTTGATTGAAAATTATCTTATTAAATTGACTATTTGATATATAAGGAATGCTTTGGACATGAAAGACATAGGTTGATGACTGATTAATGAAGGCCCTTAAATGCATTAGTAGTATCAAAAGATGAATTAGTTGGCCAAATCAAACTGGTTTATAATGATAAACATAAACTGGTAATCGGTTTTATCTTCATAGAAACTATATAGAGGATATATCCCGATTGTTCAGATATATTTCATTATTGATTTTATCATTATTTTTAGTTCATCTTATTAATAGATTAGTTTTGACAATCATAGTCAATTTGAAATTTCTAGTGATTATTTACATGAAATTTCATGACCTTATTTTATTAAATCCATATTATTCTCAATTTGTTGATTAACTTAATGTCTGTTTTTTTATTTACTTATATCTATTAATTATTCTTATTTATTCGTTAAATCAGAAATTGTATATGACCGTTACTATGGATTTGAGATCTCTGTTATTATGTTTCATTTCCAAATGATATAATGAAAAAATCATACAACATGTTTCATGTAAGTGGTGTATTTTATTTTTGTATGGTTTATTATTAATTTTTCAATTCCCAAAGTAAAATATCTTTCATGTATGAATATAGTTTATCAAGGATGTTAAAATATGAGTTACATTAGGAATGGTTTTTTGTGAATCTGTTCAAATGTAAAAATGTCTAGCACCATCTCCATTATTCTAGGGCTTAGGTCATTATAATATAACTCTACCACATTTTGAAGTTGACTTCTTGATAGAACTCGTACATAGTTCTATAAATATTTCAAATTAACCAAATATAATGTCCTCAAATGAATTATAGGAACTGAAGAAGAAAATTCCACAGAATCTTAAAAAGGGGTTCATTTGGATAAGTACTTCACCATGGCGTTCACCAATTCTTCTAGATAATAATAATTATGCAACAGTGCAAATTTACAGTGATTTTCAAGAACAAAAAAAAGCAGTATCATTAACATGTATCCTTTAACAAATACTAATGAATTGTTGAATCAAACTCATAGAGATCAATAAATTTATAACATTGATCTACATTATGGATATAATCAATGTATTTATTACAAGAAAGATATTCAAAAGAGATTATCCAATACAAGTTATGAAATTTATGAATTTATAGTGATTTTATATAACCTTACTAAATCTCCCTAAATCATTATTGATTTTCATTAATAGTGTATTTTGATATTTCCATTATAATTTTTTTCTAGTAATTATAAATGATATTTTTATATAATGAAGATAATGGAAATGCATGAAGATAACTTTTGAATTATACGGTTGACCTTTTGGATGAAGAATTTTTATAAATAAATTAATAAGTGTAAATTATAGCTTCAGAAAGTTTCGTTATTGGGTTATTAATATCATTTTAGGGCACACTAGTAGATCATTCAATGAAGTATTTTATTAACTTATGGACCATACCAACCACTATAACAGAAATATTTATTTATTTTTCTAAGTAATATATTATCAATTTGTTGTAGTGGATTTCATAGCACATTATAATCCACTCATGATGTTAACTTGGAAATGAGATACATTATTTTAGATAGATTATTTCGAATAAATTTTCAAGGAACTACAGATAAGTATATTCATTGAACCTATGAATTTTTTATATTATAGAGGAGATGGTTCTCCAATCCATAATGATTTATTAGTAAAATTTGACTATTGTTTTCTGATGTAGAATAATATGATGATAGGTTATGTCACATGAAAATTGATGGTTTAGGAGAAACATTATGTAAATTCATATTTATAATTATGTAAAGTATTTTTTTCATGAATGATATGAATAAATTATATTTTTTGGATAAAGGTGTTATATATATTGATTATAAATGTTTAAATAAGATGTTAATCAAGAATGTTTTGAATCTAACCAAGAGAAAATGGTTTTATTTGATTAAATATTATGACTGTTTAATAAATTAAAACCCTAGGGAAATGACTATGATGGAAGATATTTTGAAAAACAACATCATGATAAAATATATACGATAAGGATAACAATATTACAAGTATTTATTGTTTTGAACAGGTTCTATCATGGAATATAGATGGAATTTTAGATTTTTCATTAAAATGAGAGTTCTACCATCTAATTTTGTGACAATTAAATAGGCGCATAAAAATATAAAGTTGTGAAAAGATAGTGGAAAAATTCAGGAGTTTATCTTTTACTCTTAAGGGATTATATGGATCAAGAACCAAGTATGTGTTTTATACGGATATTATTTGAAGGAGTTGTTTGATAAACCTAAAAATTAAAATTTCTCTATTTATTCTAAAACAAATATGATGTATATGGAACTGAAAAAATATTTTTTGTAGGAATACAAAAGTACCAAATTTTATTATATATATATCATAAAATTGTATGTTATCTAGTTAAAACTGAGAGGAAATGGTATATTGAGATGTTAAAACCATTAGAAATACCAAAATTAATGTTGGAAAAGAGCACCATTGATTTTATTGTTTGACACCCCAAAACATCAATATTGTATAATATTATATGTTTTTTAGAAAATGACCATATCAATTCAGCACACTTCATTTATATTAGAGTAGTTTTTTTATCTTGATTATATCTCCATAATTTATATTAAATAATTGTTAAAGATTCATGGAATAAATGTTTCTATTATATCTAATTGGGATTCTAGGTTTAAACCTATGTTTTGTAGAAGTATCCAACAATATCAAAATATAGATTTCAGTTTTTTGTGGTGTATAATACTCAAAAATATTTTTATATTGATATAAAAAATAAATCCCTATAGGATATGTTGAGATCTTGTTCACTAGAAATCAATGGTGGTTGGCATGAACACCTTCCCCATCCTGAGTTTTCAAACAACAATAGCTTCCCCTTTAGTATTCAGATGGATTATTAAGAATTCCTCTATGTAAATAAGTTTATAAATCTTCAAGATTCAAAGAGAAGTGATAATGAATTCTATTTGGACAAGATCAAATAAATTAAATAATAGTGAAAATATAATATGTAATGACCCTAACCCTAGTGGCCATGTGTTAGGGCATTACTTTATTACATTGGAAAATATAAAATATTCATATCTCGAAAGGCCAAATCTATTAATAGTATTGGAAAAACAAATTACATACATGTTTCAAATAATACATTATCTAAATAACATAATTCATAAAATATGTAATTTCTCATCATCCTTGAAACTCATTCCAAAATTTTTCATTATATCATTGTTAATGGAATAAAAATAATGGTGAGTTTAAATTCTTATTATGGTTTAAGAACAATGGGATATATAATTAATCAATAATAATATGAAACATGGAATAATAGATAACTAAAAACACAATCCATGTATATATTTGAATATCCAATATCAAATGTTAAGGTAAAATAAATGAATCACATTTCATCTCATCAATAAATTGGGAATATAATAAAACCATATATAATATCATAGAAAAATAATCATGGATAAAAATAATAAATGAATCCTAAATGTAAGAAATTATTATATACTACTTTCCATGTTTTCCAGGAATGTGGAACCTTTACTACCCAGACCATTCATTAGATGTTTTAAAACATAATGGGTAAAACACTATATGTTTTGGCCATCTACTACATCTCATGAAACTTTTGATGCCTCAATATGATTACATTAAAAGGACCCAAAACCATTATACACATGATAAAATCATTCCTTATATATCAAATAACTGATTTAAAAAATAAATAGATTCCTTATCAAATATCAATAATGAGTGACATATATAGATTTATTAATAATTTTCCAATAAATCATATACCATTCAAACTAAAAACTATATGTAAAATTGGTTTATAGTTTAGAAAATAATTAAATCCATTACAAAAAATATATGTATACTTAAATTAAAAATAATTTCGAATAAAAAATCATTACCAGAAACTTATTGTTTCAAGATAAATCTAGTAATCACAAAAAGAATTGGGATTGTATGATAAATTTTACCACTATGTAAATTTCAAGACAAATATTGTTAAATTAAATAATTATAGTTAAAAATTAAAATAACAGGAAGTATGAATGAATAAAAAAATAATAATTAATGATAATATATATATATATAACATTAATGTGAACTGGTTCATAATGACAAAAATCCTCAATAGAATGTAAATTTAGATAAAATCCCTAACCTTACACTTCATTTGTGTTGAATTCACTTTAAAACCATGTATAATGGTGTTGAGAGTGTTCTAAAGTTATAATATATCCATATTAAAATTTATAATATCAAATATGATCCTTTATAACATCTTATATCATTTCTACTAATAATCATTCATTATTATCCTTATCTCTAATGTTAATTGTCTTATTATTCGAGTATATTTTGAATAAGTTATATTTTATTCCACTTACTTCAAAAAATATATCATTATATTGACTATTTTAAAAAATATGTATATATCAGATATATTCATTATATATTTATTTATAGTAATACATATAATTTAGTGATCGGAAATGAAACACACAGTTCATCGAGACAGTAGGTCATACGTACGCATGAATTTTGTATAAATTTTTTATCATATTTTAAAAATAATAGTAAAATATATTTACATATTATCAATAAAATATAATTATTATTACATACAAATGAAATTTTTTGTTAAAACCATCATTAATACATTCTGTGAATAGTTTTAATGAATCATATGGCTTCACGAGGCAGTTGTCCACTATACAAACAAGATACGACGTTGCATTCCAAAAAACAGGTAATCTCGAATTTATGTGTGATATGATAACGTCAGAAGAAAAATAATATCATATATATCATACATATCAAATATAAATATTTTTTAAATCATCATTGCCAACAATAAATGATGTTTATATAAAAATGAATGACATCGGTTCGAGAGGCGGAAGTCACCCATACAGACGAACATAGAATTTTTGACCTATTTGATGGAAGTGAGTGAATTTTCAGTTAATAAAAACAAAATAAATCCATATTAGTATACGGAGGATACTGATGGAGTTATTTAATCATTGTATAATAGGATATTAAGGATGCAGAGAAAGAAATATACTCAAAACACATCTATAATAATATTACTCTTCTTCAGGTTTGAACGATTGGTTATCAATAAAATGATTAACTATTTTATTTATGCTCAAGATAATAATTCTAGTATGAGGGGAGGTAATTTGTAGAGTGATTTTGGAATATCATGGTTGATCTAATTTTATTGAGATCTTTTATAATGTTAGGAGAGTGAGTTCCATTTTGTAGTTATGAAGGAGTGCAATTCTTTTAAATACTCAAATGTATTCACTAATAAGAAGTCAAGCATACCCCATGTGGATATAATATTGATAATTAATGGTGCTTATGGATTATATCTTTTATAAACTCCTTAAACACTCAATATAACACATTTTTTCAATAATTTGTTCCTTAATTTATATGCTTATATATTTTATCATATTTTATTTCATTATGTTAATTAGATTTCTAACCTAATTATTTTATCCATTAAGAATAAAATAAATTTATCCTTGATATATAATTTATATATAATTATTTTAAATATGAATTATAATTTATAAAATAAAATTACAATATTGGTTGAAATTTATTTTTAACACAAGCGCCACTATAATTAAAAAACAACTCTAAAACCATGACTACGCTAATAGATGTTTTTATTATTTAACGGCGAGTTTAGTTATTATAATAGAACAATTGGTTGATGAATTAAACTTATTTTTTAATTATTATATTTTAGAAATAAATTTATAAATAATAGGTTTTTTTTGTAATTTTAAATAAGTTAATAATCTATCATTTATTATAAAATAGCGTTAATGTCAATTTTGACATTATTAATTTAAAATTAAATTAAAAAAAATAAAATTATGGAATTAACATATATTAAATTCCTAAATATTAAAAATGATATATTAATATATAAAATATAGGATCATAATAATTAATTCAATTTAATACACTTTTAATATTTATAATATCATTTATATTATTTTTTTTAACTAAATAATTACTGTATTGGAATTTTATAATCCTTTTACGGAAATAATTCATCTATAAAAATTAATGATAAATTATTATGATGGAAAAAACATATTTATCAATTAAATTAGTTTTTAAAATAAAACCTATGTAATTTCACACATCCCCAAAGCTATATACAAATAAAAAGAAAGATAAAATTATTTTTCAGTTTTTCATTACTTACCATATTATATGGTCCACTTTTATTAATAAATTATCCAAAAAACTCATAAAAGGCTTTCATAATGTAATAAATTCCAATTTATTTTCATCAAATGGGTTGTGGACAAATATTTAGGACATTTTACTCCTTATATTCTATGATTTACTACTATGTAAATTCATTTTATCCTTAATCACATTAATTAATGTCAACTATTCTCAATTATAATTATGGAAAAAAATTAAGTTGAAATAATTGGATATTTTAAATTATGATAATTATTAATATGGAATCAATAAGGAAAAAATTAAACTCATAGATGTGGATTAATTTAATTTAAAATTAATTCCAAAGATGCAATGAGAATGTATGTTTTTAAATAGTAAATGTTCAAATGATTACAATTTTTTTATATAAGAATTCAATATGGAATTAATTCTAATGAATAAAATTAGATTAATGGGTATAAAATTGAGTTTAATTTACTTTAAAAACAATTACAAATATATTTCAACATTATGAATAATTTAAACTAAAAATTTTATTTTGAATTAAAATTTTGTATCTTTCATTATAATCATATAATGAAACTAAGCAAAAAATACCCAAAATTCACTCCAAGAAAATTGTGAAACTAAAATTTATAAAATGAAGTTTTTTTTTCAGATAAAATTTATTATTTATTCAAATACAATTTATAATAGTATTAATATTTACTTTTAAAACAAATACAACATTAAAATGCAACAAAACTACCTTTAGAAAAATATAACATTATACTAAAAATCAATTTGTTCTACCATTATTCCAATCTAATATATTGGATTAATGTCAAAAAAATTATTGAATATATAATGTATAAATATTAATATCATTATTTAATAATAAAAATTACATTAATTTATTAAGATAAAACTCATTTGGGCATATAAAAATAGTTCTATTATAAAAAACCATTCTTTTATATTAAATTGATTTTTATCTACATTTTAATTATTTTGTAACCAATTAATTAAATCATATATTTTCAAAATTATTTTAATTCTGCTGATAAACATAAGTTTAATATCATTGGGATAATATTTATTTTGAACAATACTATTAATAGTATTCAGTAAAACCATGTTTTTAATGAAATTACAGATATCAAAGATATTCATTATTGTGTGTAATTTAATCTAACTCAATGATTTATACTTAAAAAGATATAGATTGATATTATTTAAAATATTTTTTATATCTCCACATATTGAGGTTTTATATTCCCTTTCAATATGGGGTTGGGTGTCATATAAACTGTTAAATTAAATGTGATTCATTTAGAATCTTAGGGTGTCACATTCTTCCCACAAAAAATAAATGTAATCCCCATAATTTTAACATTATCTAAATAATGAAGTTTTTGATATTAAAAAATTTATTTCTTAAAGAAACCAAAATCCTAAAAGGGTTAATAAAAAACCTCTTACTCAATGTGAAAACAGACGTACAAGGGTAATATATAATAACAACATAACATGTTCCCATGTAAGAGAAAATATGTGGGATATGAAAAAATGGTCATTGAAAGGAAAAAAACACCCAAATAAGGATTATAAGAGATAATTATCATTGATCACAATAAATTGGGTGATCTGAACATGATTAATTACCGAAAAACAGAAACTAAATAGGTGTGAAATTGTTTATTGATGTTATTAGAAATTATGTTAGTTAGATTAAATTTTATTTCATGATACTTTTCCTAATGTAGAATCAAAATAATTAGAAGGTATACATACATCATTTAATTCTATTTTACAAGAATAAACTCTTCCATTTGTAGTTAATTGAACAATTTATATTTCATCCCTTACTCATTGAAATGAATGTAAAAAAATTATACCTGGAGATTTAAAATCCAATTTTAAGGGATCGTAAAAACTATAAAGGATTTAAAAGTCTTCAAAGATATCTTAGATTGTTTCCCAAACCAATATTTATCAACATAGTTTATTAGATATGCATAAATGTTCATACAAAGATGTAATATAATAATCTCTAAAACCTCATCCAAAGTTCAACTGAAACCATTTCATAAATGTATAACCATATTACCATTAAAAAATATAATTATATAACAATGTAAAACTAAGTTTATTAAATTTACTAAACGAATTTATCATTAATATTCAATCTAAAAGATTCTTCTTTTAATTTTCACATATCATACTTGTGATTACAATCATAATGCATTTTTTTAAAAACATGTTAATATCCTAAATAATCATAAAAATCATTAAAAATATACATGACTTATTATTCCTTAATCAAGCATATTATATTTTTTATATTCATTAAATCTTTGATAAATACATCCATGATAACATTAATTTATTTTCAATATTTAATCATTTAGTTCCAATGTATTCAGTATTATCCAATCTACATTATCCATATCATTCCTCTTATTATCCAACCTTCATTATCACATTAATATGTATATATTAAGGGCTATCAATCATGTGTTTTCCAGGAATTTCAACATTCCACAAAATAAATTTTCATGGTATAATTAAATATATTCTTTTATTTCCATTAAAAAATATATTTGTGGTTTATTAATTATATTTTTAGTAATTCTAATTTTGAGAATATAATCAATAAAATTAAATTAAAAAATATTATATGAATCCAAATACACCATCATATTAATCATTACAATTCTCTATTATCAGTAATATATGCATGATAGTGACCCCTCAGCTTCATTTAAGGTATATTCCATCGATTCTTCAAGAATTCATTTATGTTGATCCCCATATCCTTACAGTTGAAACACTCAAAAATAATGGATTATTTCATCCTTTTTCATTCTTTTTCTTTTTGACATTTTTCTCCACAAATTTCAAAAACTCACAATTTCTTCAATAATTTCTTTAATTGATTCATTCCATGGTAGTCTCAATTAGGAAAATCCTTCTTTCCATTATTCCCTTTGATTATTATTCTTTCTTCCAACTTCTTATTTTCTTATTCCCTAATATGGAAATATTTTTTCACTTTTATATGTCATATTTTTAACTTTCTATTCACTTTTTAATATCCAAATGATTTATATTTGTTAATAATTAATAATTCTTATATTTACCATATTAAATTTTGAAAATGGGATTTTGGGTTAATATTATGTTTTTAGTTTTCATTTTGGATATTTTTTCTTTAAATTTAATTAATTAATTCTTTATTTTTAATTTCAGTTTTTTAATATATATTTATTTAAATAATCATTTTTAATTTTTTAATATTTCATATATTTATTTATTTTATTATTTTTTTCCATTTTTGGTTTTCATTAATTTTATATTTATTTAGAAATTTAAATAATTTATCATTTTAATTGTAAATTAATAAATCTCAACTTAGATTTTGGTACATTAAAAAATTAAATTATGTTTAACAATATATTTCTTATATGTAAATTTTTGATATACTTATTAATATTTAATTATAATATAGTTATTTATTATATTTAGTAGTTATGTTAATTTATAAATTAGTTAATTGAATTAATATAAATGAATTCATATTTTTCATTCTCTAAAAAATAATTAATATGAATTTATTTTATTTTAATGATAAATTATGTTAACAGTTGGTAATAAAAAATAATCTTCTTTTTGAATAATTTTAATCGAGTTAATTTTGTATTAATAATTTATAATGTGAATTTAATAGTTTTAATATTTATTTATTCATTAATTTTAGTTACATTCGTACTTTTTAGATAAATAAATTTAATGCATTTTTTTAATTTTTAAACAATTTTTTTTATTTATTGAGGATTTATTGTGGACATTCCATTCATCATATAGTAGCATCAACATAGCAGTGACTCCTTATGTCATCGACAACCCCCTCTCTAATGGTGACTGAAGGACTTGCTACTTCCATTAACTTAGAAATGATCTTATTGAGTCAAATTCTTCTCCCAAAAATGACTCATGGGAGTCACACTTCTCTTCAAACCCACTGGCAGTTTCTCCATAGAAACCAAAATTAACTCCCTCTAACCCATTAGTTTCCCTTTACAGCCGTAGTCACCAATGACTCCCTAACGACACAATTATCGTCTTTCTACCACTATCTATGCACCCACTGTCATGGTGAACCACCACCACTTCCTCACCCATCTCTACTATGACCGAACCCTAAATGAAATACTTGAAAAAATCAAGAATCACTACAAATTAAGTGAACTCTAATAAAAAAAGTCAGTGAGCATAAGAAAATATAAGAACAACCTCAAGCCAGGGATTTTTTCCATATACAAAAAGTATAACCCATTAATCAATCAACAAAGGAAATATAAAAAACCAATAATGTCATCATCACTAGAACCAAACACACGGATGAAATCCCCCACCTCCCACAATTGAGAGAGTCCCGAGATCTTCGTTCTCATCTATAATTCTTCCATTGTGAAGCCAAACCTGAATTGATCATGTCGGTAAACAACCTAGACTAAAGGCCCAACATCTTCCACGATATGAACTCCAACCTCCAAAATATGACCCATGTCACCAGTCACCATATGTACATGTTGAGGATGACTTTACCACCAACAAATCCACCTGACACCCATCTATACTGACCCTCATACTTTATCCTCAGTGAACCAAGTCTCCCACATCTACATCAGACCTCATGAATCCCCACACACCCCATTAATCCACTAAAACCCATCTCTATTTTTTTAAATATATAATAATGTTTTTAAAGATGACAATAATAATAATTAAATATATAAATAAAATATATATTTATTATTAATACTAATATATACATTTATTTAATAATGTAATTAAATTATGTAACATATCTAATAGTAATTATTTATAATTAATAATAATAATAAATAATTTATTTATATATAGATATCAGCTTACATATATAAATATACATATATATATATATTAATAGGCTTATAAAAAAGTACATATCTATAATATGATTTATATAGTAATATTAATTATATATTTAGGTAAATATTTACTTATATAATTAAGATATATATTATATGTATGTATATATATATATTCATTTTTTGTTTCCATCTGAACATTCCCCATTTTTTAGAGGCAGAATCAGGAGGTGATCATGGGGAATCGATCTTAGAACATTATCATGGGAACATCATTTCAATTGAAAGAGGAGGCACAATTATTATAAGAGGTTTGATATTATCACAAGTATGTTCAATGAAGATCCAATGACAGCCATTTCAAAGGGGTTCCATGTGGATTATGTTTCTAACTATTAAAATTTCAATGTTTTTCTATATTAATTTTCCAAATAAGGGTATATATCCCCTTATCTTCAAAAGAACAATTGTGACACAAAAACTATCATTAATAAATTGTGATCGGTTCCTCCCCCCTTCTTCTTATACTTTTATCTTTTACAGTTTATACATTTCATACCTATATATCACAATGATGTAATTGTATGGTAATTTAAATTATGATGTCTGTGTGTTTATCCTTATTTTTATAGTGATATCATGTATTTACTAATAGGTAACTAAATTATAGGGCTAGATTATTATAGTGAATCTCGATGCTATATAGAGATATGAGATTTATCATGATCATCATATAATATTTATAACTGGGAGGAGATTATGAAGGTGAGTTGGTTTATGTGAGAGTGAATTATTGAAGTGGATTTAATTTCAATCTTTTCTACCTGATCTAATACCCTCTTATTTAGTTAACTTTCCTGATCAAGTTGGAAGGTGAGGATTCATGTTTTTTTCTTTTGATGATCACATTAGTCATGAATAAATTCATGGTTAGATTGATTTGATCTATATATTTATTTTCTTAAAGATAATGATCATGTGTTGGAAGTAATTTTGCGCATGATTGATTAATTTTTTGGGTGATTTAGATCTATGTATTGAACCATCGACCATGTGGTGTGGAAGGATGAGCTTTTTTGATTTAATTTTTTAGTATATCAATTATAGGGAGTTGGGGGGTGGATGAATTGGGGCTTGTAATTGTTCTTATTGGATTTATTACGTCAAATTCTATCTTTTACAAGTTCATCATGTTGTTTTTTAGCATCTATGATTCTTATATTTTATCAATGTTACATCCCTACATCCTTGTTGTTTTCATTAATTAATTTATTTTTTCATTTTATATTTTTAAAATATTTTTTATAAATCAGAAAAAAAAATATTTATGGAAACAAAACAAGTGATATTGGCATTACTTCCTTGTGTTTGACCTTGAGGTTATCCCTTTCACTATATCTTATGTTATATTATTGTATCTTTTGACTATCCTCACAATACGAACAAAAAAAATTGGCCTCATTTCATGGGACATAATGTTTTTCATAGTGGTCTTTTAAATTATAATTAATAAAATTAAAACAATCAAAATACAAATTAAATATGAGACCACCCCCAACACTCAAGGGATTATATCTGGTTTAATTCATACTAAATTATGGAACCATTGATAATTTTTCATCCAAATTATTTTAATCAACTAATCGAAGAATTTACGGGGGATATAACACCACCTAATATTAAAAGACTTAGCCAAGGATCTTTTAGAATTTTCTCACATTTTCCCTATGTTCTAAATTTTGGAATAAGAGTATACCATTTTTTATAGTAAAATATCCAGGGAATCAAGGTTGGAAAAAAAGATCCGAATCCTGAGAATGTTTTGAATGGATTGATTTTGATAGAACACGAATAATTTAAATAAGTTTGGCATAGTCTGGTGGATCATTTAACTTAATGAACTTAATTTGATGACATTTTTTATTCTATCACGAAAAATGATTTTTCGTTGAATGAAAACATTCATCCAAAATAATACATTCGGTCCTTTCACTAGGATGACACTATAGCCAAGATGGGGTGTTTTGAAGAGTGTATAGAGGAGGTGGAGAACCTCACTCATGAAAAAAACATTATCCCTGTAGAACTGATTACATTTGGAGAAGAGGTAGCTAACCAAATACATAGTGGATTTCATTTTAATGAATTGGGTTTTATTTTATATTATAATACTTTTTCATTTACTGATACAAATTTTGATTATACCTGTGGTGGTTTTGAATAGTTTGGTAAACTATGTGCCTTCCTTGAGAGTCATGTAGATGCATCACATCTCAAAGAAGTATGATGTTGATCTGATTTTTTTTCACAAGTTCAGTAGCGTATGATGAAAATTTCATTTCGTTCCTAGAGAAAATTTTATTTTCATATACAAGAGGATAAGATTCATCAACAAAATTATTGGTCATAACCTTTGAACCATCAAACTCATCATCCTGAAAAAGCAATAATGTTTCCCTAGAATCTTTTTTACCATCCAGTGCATCACAAGTAGTCTAATCCCATGCCGAGGGACTTGAAGGAAGATGAACAAGGGCAACTCAACAAGATATATGTCACTGAATATGGAAAAATTAATTTCATATTGTTCTTGGTCAATAATTAATATTTTCCATCATATTTGGGATGACTAACACATTGTCCATCTATGGATAGTCAATCTACAACACACCTTGGGGGTCATCCCATGATTATCCAATTTATTTAATTTTCTTAATTTCATTTTTCAAAATCTTTTAATTTTTTTTCTTAGTTGGAAAATAATTATGTAGTTAATTCCATGGGGAAGTCATTCTAGACTAAATTAAGAATCACATTGGACTTATTACACAAAATTTTAATCTTTCCAATTATGTAAAATATTTAATTTTAATATGTGGGCGGGAATTTTCCATATTAAGATGAATTATAAATATATTATCTTTCATTGGGTTCTCACCTTCTAATGCCTAGAAAATAGAAAAATAATGTTGCTTTTTATGTTAAAATCCACCTTGCACCCTTATGGTTTCTTTAATTTTACAATTTTGTTTACGGTTAATTCATTTATTATCAAGCAACTATTTGAAATTAAATTTAAAACCATATTTCAAAATTTAAATCCCCAAGCCATGATCTTTTCAAGAAAAAAATTGAACTTTCCTGTTTGGTTGTGGCCAGTGGTTTCCTTTGTATATTTTTTTGTTTTATTTTGTTTTAGTGTGGAAAACTTATTTTGTGAATCCCTAGTACATATTAAAAGAAAACATTTTTGTGATTATTTAATCATGTGAATGATCAAAAATTTAATCATGACATCCTCCTTGAGATTCAAAATTTGGGAACATATTGAGTTTTAATGGTGGGGGAAAAGGGTCTTTCTATGACTATATGTGCTTAAATTCATAACACATCAATTTCCCTAAAAAAATTCACAAGAAAGAATTTCTATAAAATACTCAAATTATTTCAAAAAAATTCATTTAATTTCACTACTTAAGGTATTCTTGGATTCTGTCATCATATAAATTATTTCATTATTAATGTATAACAACATTATAGTTGTTTGGGGTTTCGGTGATTTTGAAATCATTAGGGATATATATTTTTAGCGGAGTTCCACAATGTTTTTTTGAATTATCAATTTACAAACATTGGAATATAGTGAGATAGGATAGAGTGTTGGTGAATTTTTTCCACGAAACTAGAATATTAGATATTTTAACTCATTACAATGGGATTCATCTTTTAAAAGAAAAATATTCACCTTACGGAGCCAAATAAATAGGTAACCTGGTACGTCTTTTGAAACTGATGTAAAATATGAAAATAAGATCCCACTGTGAACAAATAAGAATCTATGCATTGGGGTTGTGGGTAAAATATCTATATACATTTCAATATGGGAATCTGTATAGATCCCTAAACACATGCATGGGTGTGTAAAATTCCATAAAAATAATTTTCATAAAAGTAAATAATTATTACACTATGGTGTGGGTAATTTTGAACACAGATAATGAAGGGGAAAATTGACTAGAATGAAAATCATGTGAGTTATGTTAATAAATTTATTAAAAAAAATAGAAATTTGATTTCCATAAACTAAAAGAATGTGAAAATTTAAAGGTGTGTTTTGTTATGATTTTATTACAACTTTTTCAAACCTATCCTTAATTATAGAATTGGAACTTGAACTAGAAATAAACTATGGAATTTTGTTATTTAATATTAGAGGCATGGAATTTCCAATGATGGACGAGTCTATGTTTCCTTTATTTCTCATGTTTTATTGAGACTAGGAAGGAAAACATTGGAGAATTATTTAAAATTCATAACCCAACTTTAGTTTATTAATTTTTAATTAATAGATAATGTTTCTTCATTTTATGATAACAGTGAAAAAAAACATTGTATATTTTTAAACTACCAAAATAATTTAATTTTTTTGAGGGAAAAATATCTAGGTGTGAAGGATTTTTATGTGGATTTTTTGTTTGCTATTTTCCACATCATTTTTTAAAAATTTATTCTAGTTTTCATACTAAAGTAATGTATTTTGTTATATAATTAATAATTATTTATTTTTTTATATTTGATTGATAAAAATTTGTCTCTGTGTTAAAACATTTTCTATTAGTTTTTATTAATATTTTTATTTTAATGTAAATTTATTCATCATGATTGTACATTAATTTTTGTTCATTTGTTAATAATTTGTTTTCATTTATCATTATAATATTTCATTAATTGAATTTTTTATTAGTTTATTCCTTTTTTCATATTTCATTAATTTTATATTAATTAATAAATTTAAAAAATTCATAATTAAATTTTTAAATAACTAAATCTCATATTAGTTTTTGGTACATTAAAAAATTAAATTAAATTTAAATAATTTATTTATTTTTAAATAATTTATTAATATATAGTAATATTTTATTATAAAATATTTCTTTAAATTATTTAATAGTTCATTTAATTTTATAATTTTATAATTTTTTATTTAATTACACCTTATTTAAGGTAGATATTTTTTTATTTTTTAGACAATTTAATTATATTTATTTTATTTTATTTTGAAGTTAAAATATGTTAACAATTTATAAGATGATATAAATTCATTGTTAAATAATTTTAATCAAGTTAATTTTGTATTTGATAATATAAAATGATAATTTTAATGTTTTAATATATCGTAATTTTATACCTTTCGTATATTGATATATTTTAAGAAAAATAAATTATTGCATTATTTTCAATTTTCAAATTGATTTTGTTTGTTTGTATAAGTGATGTCATAACCATGATATTCTCCCCCACCATCCTCGACCCAGTTATGACTCTTTGAGTCATCGCTACAACACTCTCATATAGAGATTCAAGGAGTTACCTCCTACCACTGACTCATCTCTATCATCAACTAGGTAGAGACTCTATTAAGTCACCAACCTCCTTCAACGAACGACGATTAAAGAGTGTAATTTTTCTCTCCAAACACACTGGTAGATTCTCTAAATGAAGAACCTATAATACCCACATTTTCTAGTATATAACCCATTCTTTATTTATATATATATATAATGTTTATGGATTTTTTTGGGAGATTTTTATAAACATCTAATATGTTTTTGGGGGCTAATAGAGAGCCACACATGCTATGTATGGGGTTGTCCAATCATTTCATTAATCCTTGGAGAAACCAGGCACAGTATCATGTTTGAGGTAGTATCTTTGGCATGGTTGGTGCACAGATAGTGAAACTGTGAGAGGAGGCTCGGTGAGGAACCTCTTGTGGAATTAACTAATTCACGGTTAGTGCATGGTTTTTCTAACCATGTGACTAAATTGTGTGTGGGTTAAATCCCACCTCCTTTAAAAGTGGATCTAGGTCTAAGTTGCCTTCAATACACTCATTTTTTTTAAAACGACCCTAACTCTGGATTTTTTTCTCCTTAGACCAAACAAGCTTATACCATGGATATAGAGGTAATCCATGGTCTTTCAATGGTGATTTGATTCTTTATTCTTGAGTTATGTCATCATTCTTCATTGTCTATGCCACATTTCTATATATATACTAAGATATACTTCTACTCCCTTATCAGATTACCATATTTACATCTGTTATGTTAAGATATATGATTTTGGAATCCAAATATTTTTACATTTGGTCACTTTTTTTGATAGGAGGATAAATCTTATGTGGTATTGTGGCGAAACGACCTGGTTTTGTGAGTGCTCTCCATCCATTTTCAGTTTCCTTCCAAACTGTTGAGATAGGTGGCTTCACTCACGAATCTTATTTTTAGAAATTATTGGCATGATTTTAATTTGAATACATTGTGTGGATTTTATTTTGAATTTATTTATTTATGTTTTTTGGAAATCCACTTCAATGATGGTTTGTGGAAAACTAGAAATTTTTTGTTCTTGAATGAAGTTCTATATTCATGATTAGAAAAAAAGGATTTCAATTTTTAGATATTTATAGAATTGTGCTGATTATATTTTATTAATGTGTTTTCAATAAAATTAATGATATTTTTTTAAATGTAATGGTTGATTGGAATTGATTTTTTTATTGTTTTTAATAAAATAATGGTGTTAGATAAATGATTTGAATTAGTTTATTTGAAATGATTGTTCCATAAATGGGTTGTGTGGGATCATGTTTGACATGCCCCAAAAATATTGGATGTGTACCATTGGGGTACAATGTTTGTGACCCTAGATTAGGAGTGGGATTTATTGGGACACAAAGTAATTGGATGAGATGCCACTCATGAGTATGGAACAATTAAAAAAGCATGCATGTGTGGGTGTGTTTTGAACCATGGATTGGTTATGTCATGATGATATTTAGAAGAAGTTTTAAACCTTGTTTGGTTCATTTCTAGAAATATGATTTGATGGAAAATTGGTTGAGATAACATTTGAGTACATTTGGTTATAATTTGTTTTGGAACATTTTATATTTAGAAATAAATTGTTTTTGGGAAATTGTATTATATGTAAATTTTAAAATAAATGTTTATTACTTTTCTATCCTTGTGTCATGAGTAGGGAAGTCATTTAGGAAAACCTACTGAGTTTTAAACTCACCCATGATTTGGAACATTGGTTATTTTGCATATTCTATCTTCTGGTAAATGTGAAGATGTAAATTATAACACGTATTTAGAACCACCTCATGATACATGGGATATTTGGTGATGTTAGAGCATTGAGGTGTAGATAATTGTGTCTTGTGGTCATTTTGGAGTCTTTAGTTGGTCTCCCACTGTTTACCTTGTTTTTGTTTTGTTTTTTTCTATAGCATACCTTGGTGTAGTTTTGACATAATGATGATGGTTGAGTGGTCTTGTTTTTATTATCCATCAAATAGTGTTTGATTGGTTATGGTTGTTTTGGTGGTGTTTTATTTCTTACAGGATTAATCATCCTCCAGTTGAATTTGAAACCCTTTGGCATTTATTGTAATCCTTTGGCATCTTGGGGATGTCACTTGAGTACCACTAATAATTCACTGGGTTCACAATCCAATGAGAATACGTGTGTCATTGCAAATGGAATAATTTCATTCAATCCAAAATATTTCTTGAGATAAGTTGTATCATCTTGTTCCTTTCATAATAGAACAAGTATTCATCAGTTTTCTTGACTATGGTGTTGAAAATAGTTACTGTCTATTCCAGGGGATGTGATCATATAATGGATTAGGATTATTGGGACTATAAATATAGAACATAAAAAAGACAAATCTAACCATTATAACTTAACATCATGTTACTAGGTAGTTGGGTGAATTTATGTTTGGGATACAATTATAGGATATTTGAGTCTCTTTGTCAGGAGATTCAAAGATGAGAATAGCATGACATTAATTATAGGAGAATGAATTTCTTAAAAGATTAAATATTTAATTTTGATTAAATATTTCTGAATTTGGTAAAATATGGAAATTATGGGAAAATAATGAAATTATTTTTTTAAATGATGGATTTTAAAAAGATCATGGTTGATGAATGTTGAAAATGGTTTAATTTTCAAAAGTGGTAATGAAATTTTCAATATTAGTTTAATGTTTAAAATATTGTTTTTGGAAATAAAAGTAGTTATAGTTGATGTGATAGAATTTTAAATGATAAGACTTCTGTTTCAAGAGAGTGAGATATCAGAGTTTTTTCCATTTAGAACATTAAACCCAATAGACATCATAGAAACCAATCAGAATAAGCTGTGGAGAATTTGGTTGCAACTAAAGACCATGTTAATAAAGAGTTTATTCAGAGTATCGTCCAAAATTTTCATGTTATGGACATAAGAAACTAGGGGGATGTGATAAGGAAGGTGGGTCATTACATCATGTTCCTGAAGCAGAATCCAACCATATTCTGAGGTGGTTATGTGCCCTACAATAAGAGGCATGGATGAACATGATGAATTCTATCTTTTATTTCATTGAAAAACCTGATGATTTTAAGGTTAAGATGAATACCTATATTCTTGAGGATCTTTCATGCCAGTCGTGGCAACTAGTGGTTCTTAATTAACTAGATTAAGGCCTTAGTTAGGAGATTTTTGAGAATTTCATAATAAAAATTATATCCTCATATATTAAGGATCTAGTGAATTACAATATTCTAAAGCCTAATGCATGAAAATCTTTATGTCATTGATTAAGGTGATTAATTAATGCATTTAGTGTACTTAACGCAAAATTTTTGGATAGTGAGGCCTTGGATGAATGTATCATTAATACCGGGATAAAACATGAGATTCACTAAAAGATTATGAAACTATGTATAATGGATTATATAGAGATAGTGAATAGATAGATTATGGCTGACCGTGATATCTCGGGATATATGGGAGGAGGAAGTATGATGATACCTATTTTAAGACATGGGAACTCAAACTATGTGATAAAGTAAAGAGGGAGACCTATTTCAATGGTGGGAGTGGGAATTAGAATCAGACGGCTAGATAAATGAACCTACCCCCATGACCCCTGAGAAAAGCATGTTGTTTCAAATATGGTTCACCAAACCACATGAATTGGGAATGTACTACCGAAACCTAGCGAATTCCATAACTATAAGAGTATGAGGCATCATTAGAGCTATTGTCACAGTGCTCCGGGGTCTTGTGCTCGAGAGACTTCCAAGGTGTCGAAACCTTTGTATACTTCGATAGAATGAGATCAATAGATTTAGGCTCATCAACAGAATATAGGTATCCCTGGAAATTCGTGGAATACAATGACTCCTCAATATGGGAAATCTCAGTAATGATATATGGATCAGTGTGCAGTGATGTAGTTGTTGTATAGATGTGAACATGTGATAGTATATGATCAATCATGACCAACAACGGCGAGAGGTATGATTCTTTTGAATTATATCCTTATGAAAGTGTTTCTTGATATAGTTGTATATCATTCCATCATTTTTTCTCCTTCTGTTGATTTTGTATGTTTAAAACATGGGTTGATAATTTTTTTGAGAAAACTTGAAACCCCTCTTGGTGAAATAGAATGTTGAGACATTGTGAATATATATTGTTTTAAAATCATTATTGATGAAGGGAAAGGGTGGGATATCTCAGTGATAGATATGAATATATTTGATTTAATCCTATTAATGGATGGGTTTATAATTCTTAGGTTTCAGATCATTTTTTATAGAATAATAGTCAGTTTCACAATTGAGAACGACATCGATAATCTCTTCAAATGAAAAGGCTCGTAAAATAGGTGGAACAGGTTTTTTGGCCCCAATTGTGGGAACAATATCTTACTAGATTTTTGTATTGACTTTGTAATTGATAAAAGAGATAAAGAATAACTATTTTTTTATAGTGTTGGATAGATTTCTATATTTCATTCCCAATATCTTCTTTAGGTTACTACCTCTAAGGGAAGAAAAGTTTACGATTGATATAATTTTAGGGACGATTCATGTTACCCTTAAATCATATAGGATGACACCAATGGAGTTAAGGGAGTTGAAAGGGTAGTTAGAAGAGCTAAAAGCAATGGTTTCTTTTGTCCACATGAATCTCCATGGGCAGTACAAGTCATCTTCGAGAAGAAAGTAGATTAAACTCTAAGGCTATATGTGGATTATCATATGGTTATCCAAATAATGATACAAAATAGTTATCCACATCCATGCATTAATGATTTTATTAAACAATTTAGGGGATCCCAATTGTTCTCTAAAATTGATTTGCGATCATGATATCACAAATTTCATGTTGAGAATAAGAATATTTGAAAAAAAATTAAAAGCATATTTGCTACAAAAAATATGCAGTCATGCCATTCGTTCTTACGAATTCACCAATGATATTTATTTCATTGATGGATCAGATATTTTAGAGATATCTAGATTATGATTATCGGTATTTATGGATGAAATATATGTTTATTTATAAACAATGGTTGAGCATGTGGGAGATGTAGCGATAGTGTTAGAAATCTTGACCAACCTGCATTTTTGTTCCAAACTCTCCACGTGTGATTTTTAGATACACGAGTTATTCTGTCATGGACATGAAATTCATAAAAAAGGTGTTTCAATAGATCCTGAAATGAGAGAAGTTGTTTTCCTATACAAACCACAAAATAATGTCGATTTTTTCTTTTTTACGTCAAGTTATTACTGACACGTTGTGTGTGACGTCCCATTATTATCTTTGTCTATGAAAGCACTGAAAAAGAAGAACATTACATTATGATAGACTAAGGAATTCTTGAAGACACTTCAAGATATGAATGTTTTTCTTATATCAGCCCCTATCGTGATTTTTACCAAAACTGTAAATTGTTTTATGGTGTATTGTGATGATTTGGGATCTGGGTGGGGATGTGTTATCATGCAAGTAGACCTTGTTGTTTCTTATGGATAATGGAATTTGAGAGTGCATGAGAAGAATTTCCCAACACATGATTTAGATTAAGCTGTGTATTCCCATTCCTAGAATACTTGTCTTCATTATCTCTATAGTGAAAATATACTTTTTTTATAGATTATATGATCTTGAAATTCATTTCATCATAACCTGATTTTAATATAATGAAATGTATATGGATGCAGTATCTTTATATGTTTTACATAGACATTATGTATTCAATGGAAAAATGTTATTTTGTGATAGATGCATTAAAAATAATGTCATATGTGCAGTTGGATAAATACGATTGAGATGAGTTGCAGTTGTTATCAGTCCTAGATAACATGCATGTCTAATGTGATGATTGGGGGGATTTTGTAGTTTTCTATTCACTTTTCATGATTCCATATTTGGAAATATTGGTTAAGGAATAGGTAACATCGGATGCATATTTCCTAGTTATGTGTTCAAAACACATTGGTTTGGAGACCATTATGGGATGGGAACATGAAGGGAGTTCAGTTTTGTGGTTTTATATCAGATGGTTATACCTCTGTCTTTCTAGGAACAAGATCTTCATTCATACCACAATTCTAGATGGGCTATACATCTTGGTATAATGAAAATGTATAAGGCATTAAAAGCGCAGTTTTGGAGGATTGGTATGAAATGTAAATTGGTTGACTTTAATTCAAGGTGCATAAAGTTTCAGCATATTATGGTCGAACATCAAGGACCAAACAGTAATTTGTAGCATTTACCTAGTCTAGTGTGGAAATGGGAGAATATAAACATGGATTTTTCAACAATTCTCCCAATAAATGTATGGAAACATGATTCTAAATGAGTTATAGTGGGTCAACTCACCAAGTTAGCCCATATAAATTCTATTTGTGAAACTTATATTGTGGAGAGTATATCCAAAATCGATATCCAACGAGTGATAAAGAAACATGGAGTACTAGTTTCAATTATCTCAAATAGATAACCATGGTTCACGTCTTGTTTCTAAAAATCTTTATAGAAATTCTATAGTGCTCTGTTGACTATGTAAATAGTTTATCATCCTCAAATGGATGGGAATTTTAAAGGGATGATACATACATTAGAAGACATGTTGTGGGCTTCCATGATTGATTTTGGTAGTCCATGGGAAGATCACATAACCTCAGTGGAATTCTAAAATAATAATAGATATCTGGCCTCGATTTATATGGATCCATTTAAATCATTTTATGAGTGTCTTTATCATTCTTAACATTGTTCTATGGAACCAGATGAAACTCCCCAACATGGGATAAGGATTTTCCAAGAATGAAAAAAGAAGATTGAGTTGATCATGAAAAAAATGGAGCTATCTCCGAGTCAATAGTAATCATATGAAAGTCATTATCGAAGACAATATTCATCCACTGCGAGAGATCATGGGTCCATGTAGATTTCTTAAAGGCAAAGACATCTTTATTTTGGGAAAGAGGTGTAGTTAACTCCTTGATAAAATGGCCATTTTTTGATACAGTAATGGGTTAGAGAGGTGGTGTAACAGTTGAAATTTCCACCATTGTTCAGTACAGTGCCTAATGTATTCCACATAAATTAGTTGAAAAAGTTTTGGCCTAATCATGATAATGTGATCAGATATGATCATGTTGACCAAGATCCATATGCTTTGTTGGTACATATCCTGGTGCAAATTTTAGTTATAAAAGATAACATATTTCATGGAAAAATCATAAGTCTAATGTGGGATTTATAAAAACATTATATGATTTTGGAAGAGACTTATGAATGTGACAAGGAAATGAAAGAACAGTGGCTGGAACACTTTTTGGACAATGGTTCTTTTCTACATTCTGGGGATGGAAATAAGAATGATAGGGATAATTTAATACTACTAGTTTTTATAATATAACCCATTTTGTAGGTATTTATGTATATAATGTTTATGACTGACGATTGGAGGAATTTGGTGATATTTCAATTTGTTTTTGTGGTATAAAATAGTAGATCATGGGCTATTCCTGAGTTGTCAAAACACTGCATAAATCCCAGGAGAAACCATCCATATTAGCAGTTATGAGCCATTAGCATCAATACGATTAGTGTAAGGTTAAGGATAGTATGATAGGTGTTATGTAATGTTTGAAGCCTTTGAGCATTGAAGGAAATTTGTCCATTGGATGGAGTTTGTTCTTGAGGAAGTAGCTAATGCATAGTTATCATACAGTTCTGCTAACCGTGTGACTAAACCAAGAATAGGTTAAGCACAAACTCCATAAAATATGGATATAGGTCATACTTGCCTTTAATCCACTAATGTTTTCCCCAAAACGGGTCTCACTCGAGATTTTTCTTCTCTTGAGGCAAAAGATTGTTATTCCATTGATCCAGAGGAAATCCAAAGCCTTCCCTGAGTGATTCAAATCTATATTCTTATGGTATGTCATCATTCTTCACTATTCATGTCATGTTTTTTTATTTCCACATAGATATACATCTCCTACTATCATAGTTTCTCATATCTACACCCATTATGATTAGATCTATGATTTTGTACTCCAAATATATTGAGATTTGGTCTATTGTTGATAGGATAAGAGATATAAGCTGGTTTTTTGGAGAATTGACCTTGATTCGTGACTATTCTTTATTCTTTATCAATTTTCGTAGAAATAGTTGAGGTGTGATGATTCAATCTCAACTTCACCTTGTAAGACTAATATGAATGATTTCAAATTGAATAATTTTAGGGAACTTATATTTAATTTTTTACTTAATGATTGTTAAAAACCCTCTTTGGAGATGGTTTTTGGAAATCTTGACTATTTGTGTTCTTGAATAATGTTGTTTATTTTTTATTTTAAAATGATGATTTCAAATATGGATATTTATTGAATTGTAAAATTTAGATTTTAATAATTTATTTCAATAAAATGAATGATTTTTTTGAAATGGAATGGTTGTTTGGAATTGGTTAGTTTAATAGTTTTATATAATGGAATATTTTTATTGGAAAGGATTTATGTTATTTATTAGAAATTATTTGGTCAAAAATGGGTTATGTGGGTTCATGTTCAATATTCCCCTAAATAATTAAAATACCTCATTGAGGTAAAAGGTTTGTGACCCTGGATTGGGTGTGTGTGTCAATGGGGCACAATGTGATTGGATGAGATACCACCCATGAGAATGCAACGATTAAAAAATCATGCATGTGTGTGTGTGGTTAACCATGGAATGGTTTTGGAAAGTTGATAACGAGAAATAGTTTTAAGCATCATATTGATTTTTTTTGATATATGAGTTGCAGAAAAATTAGTTAAAATGGAACATGTGTACATTTGGTTATAATTTTTTTTTATCTTGTTAATATTTAGTTATGAACTATTTTAAAAAATTGTTTTAATAAATTGTTTTATATAAAAATATAACTTTTCTGTTATAGTGGGATGAGTAGGGATGTCATTGGGGAAAACCTACTGATTCATATAGTCACCCCTGCTTTGGAACATTGGTTCATTCTCAAATGCTATCTTTCATGAAATGGGAAAGGAAATGTATCATGTGTATTTAAAACCACCCCATAATACATGGGATGTTTGGTGATATTAGAGCATGGAGATGTATAGCATGGAGTCTTATGGTCATCTTGGAGTCATTAGTTGACATTCCTCCAGTTACCATGTTTTTTATTTAGCTTATCCTATTGCGTTAATTGGATTGGTTTTATTATAAAGATGATTGATGAGTTGTCTTTTTTATCATGCATCATATGGTGTATGTTTGGTTATGGTAGTTAAGATATTAGTTTATTTCATAAAGTGTAAATCATCCCCCACTTTCAATTGAACACCTTCAACATTTATTTCCAATCATTATTATCTTATTGATGTTTCTTAAGGCATAATAGTGACTCATTGTGATATCATGAAAATGAGAAAAAGTTTGTAATCAAACCATCATCGCAGATCCCATCTCACTGACACTCATTCTCAACGAATGTTTCCAATTGATCACTATTAGCATGATCCTCATCCTTTTTCCACAGTCTTCGCACCCACCTCTAGGGTGAACCACCACTACTTCCTTACCCACCACCCCTTCAATCGAACCCTCAATGATGTCATGGAACAAATATTGGATTCAATTAGATTAAAGTAACTCTAATAAACAAGTCCCCAAGTGTACCAAAACAGAATAAGAACACCGAATTAAGGATTCTTTCCAGATCCGAAAATTAAAGCCCACTAACAAATCATTAAACCACATATCATGAACCTTCAATTCATCTTCCAATAGAACAAGACCCATGGATGAAATCCACTTCCTAGAACTATCAATGGAGACTCGATCTCCCCATCCTCATTGTGGATGAATCCATCCTGGAGTTGATCAATATATTCTAGAGATGATAATCGAACTTGACTGAAGAGCCAATATCGGCCATCAAAAGAAAGAGAGCCTCCTAAATCCAAGCCATGCCACAAGTCTCTGTCTACACCCACTGTGGAAGAACTATCTACCGATTGAGCCTCCACTCACTACTATCTATAGACCCTCCTTCACACACCTTGCTAAACTGTGTCTCCAACACCTACCTTAGACCCAAGAAATAACGTCCCCCCTTGTTCCGCTCAACCGCCTCTCTCTTTAGTTCATTATTTAAATTATAAATATGTTATATAGTATTTTATAATTATAATAGTTATAATTATAATAATAAATGAAAATAAAATGAAAACATATTATTTATAATAATTAATACATTTATTTTATAATATAATGAAATTATGTAATATATATAATAGTAAATATATATAATCATTAATAATAATAAATATTATATTAATATTGAAATAGTTACATAAAATTAATATTATATTTATTATTGATTTCAAATAAAATTTAATTAAATAATTTTTCTATAAGATATATAATAATATAAGGTATATAATTATTTAAATATTTACTAATATAATTATGAAATATAACTTATATATATTTTCATTTTTTGATTATCGAAGCTCATTTCGGTATTTTTTGGCTGTGGAATCAGATTCTAGTGAAGGGGAAGTGATCTTAGAATATTATTATATTTAATAAATTATAAATCCAAGAGGAAGTTTATTTATTGTAGTTGAAAACATATTATCATAACAAAGTTCACTGATTAAATGATGATGAGTGTGTCAAAGGAATTATATATGGATCATGTTGTTTCCTATTAGAATTTCAATATTTTTAGGTATTCATCTTCCATACAATAGTAACACTCATCTTCTCATATAAATAACCCGTAATACATGGGAACCAACATTGATATATGGTGAAGATCACCTCTCTCCTTATTCTTCATCTACTTTTGTTTATTTTCATTTTTTTCTAATATTTGGAAATATATCATTCTAATGTAACAATAATGTAACAGAAATTTAGATGTATACTTGTTTTCCTAATTTTTTTAGTGATATTTAATTTCTTGTAATGGAGAATTAATTTAGGGGATTTACTTTGAATTTGAAGCTCAAACTACCAAGATATCTGAGCTTCAACAAGATCAATGTCTTCTCATTATCACTACGAGGTGATCGTGAAGGAGAATTGAGGTGTGTAAGAGTTAATTATTGAAACTATATCTTGTTTCTTCTCTTTCCACATGATCCATTTACCCATTCTTCACATAACATTGTTGATCTAGTGGGTTTTCAATTATTCATGTGTTTTCATCATTTAATGATCACTTTAGTTGTGATGAAATTCATGGATAGAGTGATTTAGTCTGGATAATTATTCACTATGGGAGAGTGATCATGGGTTGGATATAATTATGTGATTTCATGATCAATGTTCAATGTGAGATAGGTGTATTTATTGAGCCATATACCATGTACTAAATTAGGATGGGAGTAATTTATTTAATTTTTTGGAAGATCTATGAATGGTTGTTTAGGGTGGATCAACCTATATTTGGATTGATCTTGGTGAACTTTTTCCTAGTCATTATTAAATTTTATGCACTTCATGTTATTATTAACAAAATTGATTATTTTGTCTTGTCACTATTCCATCACTCTAATGTTGTTATTTTCATAATTTTATAATATTTTGTTTATCTATTTTCAATACATTTAAAAGGAAAAAAAATATTTGAAACGCCACTTGGGAACACAACACTGCTTCATATATTGAGACAATGCTGACAGAAACTGTGATCTATATTATGTTATATAAATGTATCATTCACTATCCTCACAAAAAGTACATCTTCACTTCTCATTTAAATAAAATCACTTCAAAAATTCTTCAACTAACTTGATAGAACCTAGAACTATTTAATTGTATGAATAATGTTTTTAGAGACCAGAAACCTAAAATGATTTTCTTTAATACCTTCATTGAAATGGTCCATCATTAAATACGTGTTGTGGATGAAATCATTTTCATAACTTGATAACATTACAAAGGATTCTTCATACACTACAAAACCTTAATCATATTTATTATTTAAACAAATAAAAATTCAGTTTATCTACGTTTTTTTCTCATGAGAGAAAAATTTGACAATGAATTACTTTTTGAAAATACTCCATGAAATTATGTTATTATAGGAAAATGCGTTCATAAAATATTATAAATTCTACCATAAATGATTCATGATCGTATCTTGTTTTGCAATCTTCAATTTGATAGGTTGTAGAGCCCGAATGAAGTTACTATTTAGGACTTATGGACTTTCAAATATGGGATGGAAAACAAGTTCATGGATCCCATTCGTGGAGCATCATCGCGTAGCCAATCACTAATGTATGTCCTTCATGACTCCCTTTGTCTTCGTGAACCCTTGTGAATTTAGGTCTTCCATGGAGTCCATATTCATTCATGAACCCGCAAGAACATTTTACACTATGGAACACCTTTTCTTCATGGTGACCTCCGTGAATCCTGCTGACCTATGCGCCATATAAAAAACATTGTCCCCCACATAATAAGTGGAGGATATGCCACCCATTTGGTGACTAATTCCCCATTTCATGGTGCCCCCAAGCACTACGAAGGGATTCCCTTCGTGAAGAGTCCTCTACCCTTCACAAAGGAGGGAACCCCTTTGGGTTGCTCGAGGTAATGCGATGCATTATGCAATCACAAAGCACTCCCCAAATAACTCAAGTTATTATAAGGTAAAGCATTTCTCTGATCATTTCTAGCCTTCGCATAGCACCCTTTCGTCATGAAGCCCGATCCTTCGTGACGAACCTTCCTTCTTTAAGCTCGATCCTCTGCGAATCACCCTTCCCCTGAAAACAACCAAGCTACGTGATCAACCATCTTCCATGATCTTTTTGGGTTGGGATGTTGGCATTTCCCATTACACCATTATGCACACCAACTATCATCCTATGAAATACCATTATTTGAGATACTATTCCACACAACATGAAACACCTTCTGTCCCCATATTACTCTTGGATTGTTTCCCATGTTTTGAGTTGAGATTCTCATAATCAATTATCCATGTACCTTGAGTTGAACCATTCCTCAAGTAACTCATCCAAACCCTATCACCTATCTCCTATTCCAGGTTGAACAAGAAAGTTACACTCTTTCGTATGTCTAAAAACTAAACATTTTGTGGTTCCATATGCCTAATAGTCCTCTCTACATGACTTTAAACTGCATTTTACCCTATCTGAAAAACACAGGATGCCTCTTTCTTCAAATAAGAGTTTCCTTTTGAACCAAGAATAATATGCTAATAATCCATTCTATATGAATTTAAACTGTAGTACACCCTATATAAAAAATATAGGATGCATCTTTCTCCAAAAAAGATATGCCTTATACATTAAGGATAATATGCCAATAGTCTTACCTACATGACTCTAATCTGTATTACACCATTTGTGACAAATATAGAATTACTTTTTTTCTAAACAAGATATTACTTATAGTCTAAGCATTATAAGACAAAAATCCTCTTTACATGACTATAAAATATAGCATGCCCTATCTTTCAATAATATAAGGCTTCTTGTTCCATATAAAAAATGGATTATATATCATTCAAAAGATACCTCATGCTATAATTATAGTGGAATAATTTCGAGAGCATTACAATCCTTTCAATCAATCCATCACTCCACCTCATTCTTCGTGTGTCATACATTTAGATCATCATCCAATTTCATTTTAGAAGCCCCCCCCCCCAACGGCCTAGTCCCATGCCACCTCATCTAACATACTATTCTGGGCTAACAAACAGAAGAATTTGGATGAAACTCCATATCAAATCCTCTGTTTCTATCATGGTCAACAGTCAACCCTCGGTTGTATTTCACCATTTTAGGCTAATGCGATATAGATGTTGTGTTTCGAACACAGTCAATAGTTTTCCTCCATTATGATGCCAACCTCATAATGTTTAGAATGTTGGCCATATTATTTACACATTTCATCACCCATTGTACATATTGATTCCAACTCCCTTGGTTTTTTCCAACTTGTGAACTTGCACATAGGTGTTAGTCTTAATTATATGCCTTATCCCACCAGTGAGTTGGGATGCCCTCATGGATAGACATGAGAAAGACATCCCAGGAAGCTTCCATGAATAAATCCATCCACTATTGATGCTTATTAGGCGCACCAAGGAATCTTCCATAGGTAAGACCCATCTACCATTGTTGCTCCATTGAGAAACCTCATGAATCCTCCATGTATAAGCCCCATTATCTTTTGTTTATTCGTAGTGGAACATGGGAAACTTCCATGTGTATTCCCCATTCACCATCCATTGTGGCCGCACCTCAGCACCATGATTTTCAGGTCTATTTTTGCCTCTTGATTCCAATACCATGTATGAATGACATGGGATTAGTGTAAGCATTAACCATTGCATCCACTCTGGGCCTCCTTAGAGTGTAAGCCGCAAACCATCCCGAACTACGTGGAAATGGATCTATGCAAAGGCTAGGCACATAGGAAGCCTCCTGGAGGTTCAATACCCACACCTATTGGTCCTGAACCCCTTCACATATTTTCCCCAAACACCTTCCCAAACTACATGGACATTGATCCTTGCCATGGAAAGGTACATAAGAAGCCTCCCTAAGGATCATGACCAAAACTTATTGGTCCTGACTCCTTTCAAATTAGTTCACCAAAATCTATCCCAAACTATGGGGACATTGATACTTTCCAAGGAAAGGTTCTTTGGAAGCCTCCTTGAGGATCAAGCCCAACACATAATGGTCAAGAACCCCTTCACATCGGTTCACCAGCACCTCTTCTGAACTATGTGTACTTTGATCCTATCCAAGGAATGGTATTTTGGAAGCCTCCCCAAGGTTCATGTTCAACAACTATAGGTCCCGATCCCCTTAACATTGGATCACAAAACACCATCACAAACTATGAGTACATGGATACTTGCCAAGTCATGGTCCTTAGGAAGCCTCTCTGAGGTCCAATCCCAACACCTATTTGTCATGCACCCTTCATTTCAGTTCACCAACACATATCCTAGACTACATGGACTTTGACCCTTACCATAGAACGGTACATAGGAACCCTTCTTGAGGTTTAGGCCCAACACCCATCTGTCCCAACTACTTCACGTCGGTCCATCCTCATCCTGTATGACAGTAAATTATATGACCCTTTTCATCATGCATGATGTTAAACTGTACCCATTCAACTATGTGGGTTTGGATCCATGTCTCTCAGAAAAGATACACAGGAAGCCTCCCTTACGTCAAACCCTAATAGATGATAAGATGTTGTGATCCTGAATTGGTGGTAATTAGTTGTGAACCCCATGAGATAGAATTCCATTGTGATCCCAAATTGATGGTAAGCCTTTGTGATCTCCAATTGATGGTTAGCTGTTGGGATTCCAAATCGATGGAATGTCATTGTACCCCATCCAGAGGTAAGATCTTTTCATACCAACACGATGGAAATCCGTTGAAAAATAAACTACACAGAAATTTATTCCCTTCCACAAGGATATATGTAGGAATCCAATCTAAGGATCAAAACCATCAATCATGTTCCATCATGGAGTATCCCTCAATCCTATGTGTTTCGGGAAGGTCACTCCCCAACCAGGAGGTTCTAATTTTTCCTGATATCATTCATGCATCCATTCTCTTTGGTGGACTCCTTAGGTGTCCCATCACCACACCGAACTATGTGGACATTGATTCCCTAGAATTTCATACATATTAATATTTTTGGAGGTTCAATCCCATCACTACTTTCACCATCATGACAGTTCCTTCTCATTCCCCATTCACATCATTCAACTCTCCATCATTCATCTTGATTTTAACCCAGGCCGCCACATCCAGGTGGAATAACACCCTTCCATCGGGAAGCTAACCATGCATAAGCCCCACACAATCAATAATCATTCAACCAAGGGTGTCCCTCTTGAGAATTGATGCTATCCATGCATAAGCCCTTGCATGTATTTGGGTTTTTTCATTTGTGTACACCCCGATTCATCACACCTTTAAACTAAGTGTGTTATGAACCATGTTCTACATATAGGGTACGAAGGAAATCTCTAGGTGGTTCAATCCCATCCTATGGTAAACCTTTATTCCCCCCTTTCTAGGGTATACTCTCCCTGGTCCACCCATTGTGGTGTTCATATCTGCTTTCACTGTGTGAAATCATACCTTTATAGGACACACCATCCTTGGTCTGCTTTTATTGATCATTTTGATCCTCCCATCTGTTAAACTTTCTAAGTGTTCCCTCCAAGGTATGTACCAATCTAATCTGCCTCTATGGGGAATTATGATTAGTCTTATTCTGTCTCTACAAGACGTTAAACTCATGGCCTAACTCGTGTCAAACTTGAGACGCCTTAAAAAAATTTAAGAAGACACACATTTGGTGTAACCATCTCCAAAAGATATTAAACTCATGACATACCTCATGCTTAACATGGAAATCTGATGAAAATCTATGATACATTCCTCCACCATAAGATAAATCACGACTAATGTGGGATTCCACAGGTTCTACACCCTTGAGAATACATCTTATGAATAATAATTCAAGTTCCCCAATGTCCACGAATTGAGATATGTCCTGATATCCATGATGTAGTCATCTTCTCTGACTGAAGGTTGCTAACAGTTCAATACCCATGCAATGTCCAAACATCAGTAGTGTAATTAACCATCATCCACAAAGATATGGCATCAGGAATGTGATTCATGAACCACGAGTCCATTTTATAAGGGAGACCCAGACTAGGTAACAATCTCTAAGGATGAATCCATAGAAGGAGGGACCGACATACCATCATCCCATTTCAATCATGGTGAAAATGTCCCAGAAGAAGAGATGAATGATTCCTGCCTTTGGAAAGTGGGAATGCAGGGTAATAGTCAGTGCCCTCAAAATACTGATACACACATCATAGCCAAAGTTTCGTAAACATGTGAGTCCTATTTACTCTTCCTCGTAGCATTATAGTTCACCAACATCCATTCATCTTCATCTCTATTTATACAATACATTTCATGTGTAACCTTTTCCTTTCCACCACATCATAATTCTGTAAATCATTTCCCTAGTGACATAACCTATTGATAATCATCCATTAGATTAGTAGTCCCACTATATTATGGGGTTATATGTCTCATAAAGTGATCCATTATTTGAGAATATAAATGTTGAACAGGTTACTTCATCTAGACAAGGTTATGTCTCATGATCAGATTAATCGTCCCTAATATATTAATAAAATTATCACATCTAGTACTAACTATATTGGGTTAGTCAGTAAAAAAATTCCAACACAATCCATTGATTTCATTCCCCATTCCATGAAAAATTTATAAAAAATCTTTCTATATTGAATTATATCATATCATGATGTAGCATAATATTTGATGCAAAAACTAGTTAAATTATTATTATAAATTGGAATATTTATCGAAATCTAAACTCATAATCATAAATAATTTTTTGAAGGGATATTTTTTCATTCAAATCTGTAATAATGGGACGTAAAATGAAAATATGAATTTCCTTGAAATTTCCCCCTGGAGTTTCCAACAATGTCATTTGTAAGCCCCATTTTCATGTACCAGGTTATGCTCGATTCATGTCTGGTGTTCCCTTTTCAGTTTTATTAACCCAAGGAGCATTTGCTCCCGATCTACTTCTAACTATAGTTTATTGAAATAGATATATTTCAAGCAATACCCACATAATATCAATCGTCAAAAAACCATAAAATGATATTTTATACTTATCCTCAATTTATATAATAGGATTATATTCCCTAATATTGGTTTTATGAATTCTATTTTCGAGGGTTTCTACTAAACTTTCTCTGATGTCAAATATAATAACCCTGACCCGAATACCAAGAGCTGGTATCTTACTTAGTTATATTGGAAAATAAACAGTGTGTAAATAATAACGTACATAATAGTTTATTAGTTTTGGAAATATTGATTATAAACATGATACCCTTTTTAAATTGGGAAAATAACATAATGAAAAAACAGTAGTAAAATCTTTGGATCCTTGAATCTTCATCTAGAAATTTATATTCATATCCTGGAAAAAAATAAGGGTGAAAACCCCTATAGAAACTCATGGATAATTATAATAACTAAATTTCAAATGAAGTAAATTGTTAAATAGTGGACACTATGTGTCCCTAACACATGAAACAATTACCATTTTGACATTACACAAGAAAATTTAAAATGTTATGGGTAAAAACCCAACTTATTTGGAAAACTACATCATCTCATGTGACTACTGATGCATCAAGGGGTGTAATTTAAATGGTTCCCAAAAAAATTTCATACTTTTTCAAAGAATTATAAATATATTGAATAATTGATTTAACTCTCAAATAAATTTCCTCATCAAATATCTTTATTGTTTAAAGGATACCAATTTACATGTATTTCCAAAATAAACAACATATCATTCAAAGTATACACTGTATGAAAATATGGTATAAATTTAATAAAAGAATTCAATATATAATAAAATAATACAGATATTTGAAATAAATACAATTCAAAATGAATTTTTTTTACAATAATGTTTCTATTTTAATTGAATGTTAGAAATCACAAAAGGAATTGATATTGAACGTCATCTTTTAACACATGAGAAAATTTATAGTCAAATACCCATGGATGATATAATTCATATTGGAACATAAAATATCATGAAATTTTAAATAATAATTATATTTACTATAAAAGGGTGTTATATACACCATATAAAATTGGAATGGTGAATAATGACAAAAATGATTCAAAGGAAGTTAAATTGAGACGAAATACCTTACCATCACTTCTTTAGTGTTAAAAATTCATTATACTCCTATATCATAGTTTTAATATAGTTATTCACATATAATAGAACTATATTAATATTTATAGTGTCATATATTATCCTTTTATTATATCTTATCACCCATTGTTATAATAATCTTTCATTGTTTTCATTGTTTCTATGGTTAATAATCTTACTCATAAAGTATGTTTAGACATTGTTATTATTTTTTTTCCACTTACATTGATCAAGATGTTATCATTTCCCTAATATAATACATTATGTAGTTAATATATATATATATATATATATATATATTCATTTTATTTGTATTTATATTAATCCATTAAATTTAGTGATAAGAAACAAAATGCACCGTTTATGGAGATTATAGGCCATATATACCCATGAACACTATTTCCATATTACTATCATTTTGAATGAAAATAATCATATGATATATATTTTTATCGTTAAATTATCTTTTATATGGACTATATATCACATAAATTTATTAAACCTACCCTTACTAAATTCCATGGAAATATTTAAAGAATCAAATCAATTCATGATGCGGTAGTCCACCATACACTTGAGCGATGTTATCGTATTTCCAAAAAGAAAAGCATGATGGTATGTGTGATATGTTAATTAAATAATAATAATAATATCATATATATCATATATATATATAATATTTATATGAATTACATAATTATTCCCTACCATGAATGTTGGAAATGGAAAACTGAACTATATAGGTTCACGAGGGGGGTAGTCTACTGTATACATAAACGGTCATTTTGTAACACATTTGATGGAAGTGTGTGATTTATTAAATATTACCCTTAAAATAAATACTAATAAATATACATAGTAAAATTATTATTATAACACCCCAAACTTCCACGGTACGCTTCTCATTAAATAATACAATAGCGTGTGTTGTACGCAACTTCGAGTTATAACACACCACAACCAACCAAACTAGCCGTTATTACTAGTAATACCCACTTTTTGAAATATTTTACAATTTATCATTAAAAATGGACTTAATTTTTGGATTCATAATATCGAAATTAGCTTAGGGTGAATTTTTGGTATTTTTCTGAAAACGTTCAATTTTTGATGAATAGTGAAAATCACTAAATTTTAATTAAAAAAGCATTTTTAATCGACATAATTATTAGTGATAAATTATGGATTTTAGTGGATTTAATGTATATATAGAATATATTTTTACCATTTAATACAATTTTGGTCATTGGACATAATTTCACATTTAAAACGGACATAAACAAGTGTCAATCTTTTGATAATTATTATTTCTTAAAAACATGTTTTTCGGTTTTACCGAGGGAATATATTTTAAATTAATTTCTTCCACTTCTATGTTATGAATTTAGAAAAACTAATTCCATATTTAGAATCAGAAGGTCCAAATTATGTAAATAGATAACATTTTTAGACATTTTGAAAAATTACATCAGTAAATATTTTATTTACCATGGTTAAAGTGTAAATATGGTAAATAAGGGTAAAAGAATAATATTATAATAATAATAAATTACCTTTAAACGTGTCTTAAGCCTATTGGTTGATACATTTCCGACCATGGGCATATTTGGGTCGATTTAGGGACCCCATGGATCCACATGTAAGTGATAATGACACTTTATATTAATGAAGTTAATGTAAATAAAAAAATAACATAAGAATATATCTTTTAAAAAAAATTACATAGGGTTATATAAGTAATATTTTCAACTATAAATATAAATTAAAAAGATAAAGATATTCCATACATAATGGTATTTTTTTATAAATTTTTATACATTGAATTATTATATTTATTTATGAAACAATAATGATGTAGTATTTTCTTTATTAATGAAAGAATGAAATAATTAGTATTATAAATGTTAATGTAAATATAATTTGAATGTTTTGATGACATCCACGAATTTTATTGGTTAATATTACTTTTTAGGATTTCTTACATTAATATTATTTGAATTAATAATGTTTTTAAGACTTTAACAATTATAAATTATTGAATAGTGTAAAAATTGGCTAAAATGAATTTTTAAAACAAATATTATATTAATAATTGATATTCTATTCCTAAAATTCTACAGTTTGGTCAATGGACTTATATAATGGTATGTTTATTATTAATGGACCACTTGGGGGTCGATTGAATGTATATATAAAGTTTATTATCTATATAATATAAAAATACAGAGTAATATGGTAAATGTAGAACTAATTAACTAAGAGTTAAAACTAAAAGATAATGTTAATATAGTGACCCAAACCTGTCAAAAATCTATTGGTTTAAATGAGTTCAACCCATCCCCACCTTATACTTTTAATATTTTACTTTTGAGCCATTATAACCTGAATATGAATTTATTATAAATTAATACTTTATGTTTTATCTAAAGAGCCCACCTCCCCCTTATAATAGGACACCACTTTGAACAAATTATTCATACCCACAAAGCCTTTTAGTTTGGCCAAAATATACTCAAATACCCTGTCAAATATCCTCCCTTAGTCATATATGCCTTCCTTTTGTCATAAATCCATCCTATGGATGACATATTATCAAATCAAAATGAAGAACCCGAAGAAGAGATAATGTTTTCACCACCCTTTTTCACGTTCTTTTCTTCTTCAACTTCTTCTTTCATTGTTGTTTCCATTATAAAATAATAACTCCAGTATCTTATATATACTGTGATGTTATTATAAATATGTTACAACCAGATTCAGTATTCTATCCATCCTTTGATTGACATGTCACCATACGTGCTTACATACGGCCTACCGCATACACGTCGTGGTGTAATTGTTATTAAATACATTATTATTTGGATGGGTATAATAATGATTTGTAATTCATATAAATAATAAATATAAAAATATAATTATTCTATATATAGGATATAACATCCAATTATATAATACTTTAATATCAAAATTACGATATTGTCGCTCGTGCGAACGTACGGACTACCGTCTCCACGAAAGTGATGAGATTCCTTCCCCATCATATATATTCAAGACTAATTTCTATTTCATGACTAAAAATAATGTTTAATGACATGATATCATTCTGGATATGAATAAGATACAAACTATCCATAATAAACAAGGCTTATGTAACAAAACATATAAAAGAAAACGAGTAAGTTAACTCCGGAAACGACTATAATAATAAGATATTATTAACAAAGAAATGTTAAAAGATCATATATGATATCATATTAATGTATATGATTGTTGTATAATTTAATAAAAATTAGTTCACCAATATACATGAGATTAACCAACCCTCAACCATGTAAAAGTATAAGGTAAGGGTTTATTTCACAATATCTTCATTATCCGAGGTTGTTTGTACATAAATATCTACTGTGACCTCTTTATCATCCACAACCATGTTTCGTAAAAATGTATTTAAAAACATTCTTACTATTTTACAGAATATGGGTTATATTTATTTATACCCTTGTTTGACTTTTTTTAAGAATTTTATAACGGAATCTTTCCATCATTTTATAAACAAGGTCCTTTTTAACCTTTTCGACAAAATTAAGGTAAGAATGTATTTTTTTTAACTTATACGGTGTGTGCGGGTATTTTCTATAATTATTAACTTTTTGAAGCTTCCCTTAAATTCTTATAAGAATATTTTCAAAGTAAATTTTTTATTTTATAATTATGTGACTTTTAAATGATTCAAAAATAGGAAGATATATTTTTCTAAAAAGAGTTTTCATTTCATCTATGTCAACATCCTTTGATGGAATTTAAGATTATTTGGAGTTGATTTTTTATGATACAAAACCTCCATATTTTATTGAATGTTTTGTGATATGTTTGACCTTTAATGTGCTATTTTTATACCATTCATGATTTATAGTTAATGTATTTACATTTCGTATGCTAGTGTTAATACGAATGTTTACGATATGTTTAAACCTTTTCATATGAGGAATGTATTGGACCTAGTAATTGATGAGTGGAGCCCGTTATAGCTAATCGATGCATCAGTAGGTCTCATGAGACAAATAGACGTTGAATTGGCCGAGGCCCTTTCCTAATTTTATTTATGGTTTTGGCCAAGGACTTAATCATTTTTAGATTTCTTGGATGAGGCCCTGACAAAATGTTTTAGAATGTCCGGCATTACACATTCCCTCATTATGGAAATAATATTGATGGTTCATGTGGTCATTGGTCTAGTAGAATACCCATGATTATGTTTTATTATGTAATTTTTTACTCATATCATATTCTTTCCATAAAATTATTCTTGTTTGTTATTGGTAAAGGAATGAGGTTTCAATTATTTACCATGCTTAATATTTTTGTCATTTTATACTGTATTACTTACCCTTACTGAGAATTTGAGATCACCCATTTCTTATGTTTCATTTTCCCAGGATTTGAAGAATTTAGTTATGAGTAACCTATAGGAAAAATCTAGGAGGATTGGATGTTTCTAATGAAATATATGTGTTTTGTATTTCTCATCAAGTTGTGAAGTTGAACTTATGTATGAATCTTGTTTTCAATTATACTAAAAAGTTCCGTCATTCGAGACATGATTTCCTTATGATCATGCCAATCATATGTAATAATGCACTGACTCTGGGTAACTAGGGTCGGAGCATTATAGTTGGTGTCAGAAACGTTTAGTACAATCATTGGAAACTAGATTTAGATATACTCTCTTTAGAGAACATAGACCTATGATGGACTTGGAGGATTAGTATAGAATAACTTCCAAGAATTTTGGTATTGTAGAAGTTTTGAGAGTTTTCTGAGAAATACAACCCTGTCTCGATACGAGCAGGTAGAGGTGGATCTGGAACAGATGTACTTAGGGGTAAAACCTGAAAACACCACTTTGAGATAGACTCGAATGGGAATTAGTGCACGACAACGGGCCTTGGTGCACTCTTGGATACAAAAATCCCAGGGGATATGCTTAGGATAATTCTCATTTTCATTACAATCCATTATGAATAGTTTATGAGTATATACATCCTCAAAGAAAACATTTTTATGATTATGGATTATATCCATTAACTGTTCAATTTATGTTATGTGTTTTGCAAGTTTGGATTTATGTGTTTTGATTAATAAACTAATCTAGTGTATGCCACCGATTAGAAATGAATCCTAGTAGAAGAAATAGAAACTGTATTAATGAATGCACTCCATGTAGTGATTTACCTCCTGCTCAAGATAATTATAGTGGAGCTGTTGATGTATCTGGTGCTAATCAGCTAATCACCATACTAGGAAAACTCACTTAGGTTATGAATAATATCCTTTCCCGTATGGAGGACCCATATCTTCAGCCAGGAGGATCAAAGTTAAATCCCTTAATGAGGAAAAAAACTAATATTCAATGGGAGTACAAATCCATTGGTAGCTGAGCAATGGATAAATTCCTTAGAGAAAATATTTCATTCCTTAGAGAGTAGTGAAAATGAAAAAGTTATCCTGGCAGTTTACCGCCTCACTGGAGATGCTGACCAATAGTGGTCATTGATTGAAAACACAAAGGAAGATGAAGAAGTATCAAATATGGAATGGAGGTAGTTCAATGATATTTTCTTTGAAAAATACATTCCCCATGACCATCGAGCAGATATGGAAAGGAAATTTCTGAGTGTTAGGCAAAAGGAGGATGAGAATGATACAAATTATGAGGCTAACTTTACCAGGTTAGTGAAGCATGCTGCAGATTATATAATTAACCCAAGAATTATAATTGATCATTTCTTTGATGGGTTAAAACCATTTATCCATCGAGCATTAGTATCACAATCCTTCTCATCATATGAAGATACTGTCTCATGTACTATCAAGACAGAAAAGGAATTCTCTAAGTCATATGACATTAAATCAAAGAAAGAGAAGAACAGATTTTCTGAACACTCTAGTAATGTAAATAAGGAAACAGGGTAGAATGGAAAAATTGAATTTCCACCATGTGGTAATTGCGGAAGAAACCACCCTGGTTCATGTCTAAAAGGAAAAGGTATGTGGTAAAAATATGGACATAAAGGTCATCTAGCTGGTGATTGTAATGTAAGGAAAGACTCTACCAATGTTCAGTTATATAATTGTAGAGAGATGGGACATTATGGAAATGAATTTCCTAAGCATCATGGAAACATACCTCAGAAAAGGACAAGAGATCAAGGCCAATCTTATGAAATCTCTACTACTGAGGATGAAGCCACAAAAGGCGTGGTGGTAGGTAATTTAATGGTTTCCTCATGTTTAGAAAATGATTTATTTGATTCTGGATCATCACATTATTTCATATCTTCCCAGTTTTCTAAAAAAATTAGATATTTCCAAATTGATTTAACATGGGAGTTGTTAGTTAAAACACCTAAGGGAAGTATCATTTCTATACTGTTCTGTGGATCCATTCCCATTAGTGCATATAAATGTTCTTTATCTGCTGATCTCATTGTCATACTAATGAATGAATTTGATATAATCCTCAGTATGGATTGGCTTTCGAACCATGATGAAAAAATTTATTTTAGGAAGATGGAGGTTGCAATTTTTGATGATCATGATAAAGAACACCTTATCATTAGAGTAGAATCATCACCACCTGATTCTTATCTAGATCCACTCCCAGTAGCTCAACCAAATTCAATTATTGAGGAGGAAGAGAATGAAATAACTGTGGGTGAGTAAAGGAATGTTCAAATATAGGATGTACCTATTGTGAGTGAATATGTTGATGCGTTTCCGGAATACTTACCTGGACATCCGCCAGAATTAGAAATTGAGTTTTATATTGATTTAATTCCTGGTTCAAGGCCTATATCTAAGACCCCTTATAGAATGACCAATGTGGAATTAGTTGAACTAAATAAACTACTAGATAAATTGAGTAATAAGTTATTTATTCGACCTAGTGTTTCTCTATGGGGAGCCCCTGTCCTTTTTGTTAAGAATAATGATGGATCTATGAGGTTAGGTATTGACTACAGGGAAATAATTGCTATAAAAATAAAGAACAAGTATCTCCTACCTCGCATTGATGATTTATTTGACCAACTACATGGAGCTCATTACTTTTAAATGATTAACCTTCGATCTGGATACCATCAGTTTTGTGTAAAGAAGGAAGACATTCTGAAGAAAGCATTTCGAACCAAGTACGAGCATTATGAGTTTACAGTAATGACTTTTGGATTGACTAATGCACCCTATGTTTCCATAGATCTAATTAATGGAGTTTTAAGGAAAATCTCAATGATTTTGTATAGTTATTTATTGATGATATCTTGGTATATTCAAAACCAATGAATACCAATATAATCACTTGCGCATTATCCTAAAGACTCTTAGAAGACATCAATAATATGGGATGTTTAGCAAGTGTGAATTCTGGCGTCATGAGATTTAATTCCTCAGACATATTATCTCTAAGGATGGAATTTTTTTGATCCTTCTATGACTAAGGCAATCCAAGAATGGCCAGCACCGACGAGTATAACTGAGGTACGTAACATTTTTGGTTTAGCCAGTTATTATCATCATTTCACCCAAAATTTCACCCAATTAGATAACCCATTAAAAAAGCTCACACATAAAGGAGTTAAATTTGTTTGGAAAAAAGAGTGTGAAGAATGTTATGAAGATCTGAAGAGAAGATTAGTCAATGCTCCTATATTGACTCTACCATTAGGGAATGATGTGTTTGTTATTTATAGTGATGCATCTAAGAAATGACATGGTTGTGTCCTTATGAAGAATGATAGAGTTACTGCCTATGCATCAAGACAGCTGAAAATTCATGAGAAAAACTATCCTACCCATGATCTTGAAATAGCTACTGTAATCTTTTCTTTGAAGATATGGAGACATTATCTCTATGGTGAAAAATTTGATATTTATATTGATCACAAGTGTTTGAAGTATATTTTCTCAAAGAAATACCTCTACATAAGGCAAAGGATATGACATTAACTACTCAAGGATTATGAATACACGATACACTACCACCCGAGGACGGAAAATAAGGTGGCAGATGCTTTGAGTAGAAAGGATCATTGAGTTCTGAACAAGATGAGAGTTGAAAAGGATCCTATATACATGGATCTAGTAAAGATGAATATACGAATCACCATGGAAGTTGAAACACCAATGATTTTTGAAATGGTTTCCAAACCAACTTTACTAGAAAAGATAAAGAGTTAACAGACCGATGATGAAGAGTTTCAAATGAAGATTAAAGCTATGAATGATGGGATATTGAGTGACTCCATGTATGAAGATGGAATTTTGAAATTGGGGAAGAGACTTTGTGTTCCAGATATACCTGATCTAAAAACAGAATTGTTGGATAATGATTATAGTTCCAATTTCTCTATACATACTGGGAGCACTAAAATGTATAGATATTTGAAGGAACATTTTTTGTGGGACAACATGAAGTGGGAGATTGCATATTTTGTGTCAAGATGCATGGTTTTTCATCTTGTGAAAGCTAGAAGGCAACAACCTTGTGGTTTATTACAACCTCTTCCCATACTTTAGTGGAAATGAGATAATATCATGACGGTCTTTTTCATGGGACTACCAAAGACTCCTAGAAGGAACGATGCAATATGGGCCATTTTTATCCTCTTTCCATGTCAGTGAATTTTCTTATTATAAGGCAAGATTTACCACTTGAACATCTAGCAATACTATATATTGATGAAGTCATGAGGCTTCATGGAGTACCCCTATCAATTGTTTCAGATCATGATCCCCATTTAACATCATGATTCTAGAAAAGTCTTTAGAAAGTCCTGGATACTGAACTCCGTTTGAGCACTGCCTACCACCATCAAACTGATGGACAATAATAATGGACTATTCAATCCTTAGAATACATTTTGATATCTTTCTCACTTGATTTTCAGGGTATGTAGGATCAATATTTACCTCTGGTGAAATTTTACTATAACAACAGATTCCATTCAAGTATTTAGATAGAACCAAATAATGCGTTATATGGAAAGTGATGTCATACACCAACTTGTAAGGATGAAATTTGTGATAGAACACTCGTAGACCCAGAACTGGTGGAGGAAATGATGGGAAATTTGAATGTAATCTGAAACCACATTAAAGCAGCTCAATGTAGGCAGAAGAGCTATGCCGATAACCGAAAGAAGGATTTGGAATTTCATGTAGGAGATCATGTTTTCTTAAAGGTATATCCATGGAAAGGTGTTTTACATTTTGGTAAGAAATGTATATTGAGTCTCAGGTACCTCGGACCATTCGAAATTCTAGAACAAATTTGGGTTGTAGCTTACCATTTGACAATGCCGCCAAGTCTCTCCAAAGTTCATGATATGTTTCACGTATCACTGTTGAGGAAATACAAGCCTGACCCAATGCATGTACTCACCTATAAAAAATTAGAACTGGAACCTGTTCTGTCTTATTTTGAAGATCCCATCAGGATTCTTGATACGAGAGAACAAGTACTGAGAAACCGAATGACTCGTCTAGTAAAAATATTATTGATAATCCATAAGATGGAAGAGACAACGTGGGAACCTGAGGAACTTTGGATGTAGAGAAACCCGAGTCTTTTCATCCGGTAGTATTCTATAAATTTTGAGGACAAAATTATTTGAAGGTGGGGAGAATGTAACATCCCAATATTCCACGGTACACTTCTCTTTGAATAATATAATAGCGCGTGTTGTACGCATCTTTGAGTTTTAACACACCACAACTAACCAAACTAGCTGTTATGAATAGTAATACCCATTTTTTTAAATTTTATACATTTTATCATTAAAAATGGATGTCATTTTTGGATTCAGAATATCGAAATTAGATTAGGGTGAATTTTTTGTATTTTTATAAATAGTTTCAATTTTTGATGAATAGTGAAAATCACTAAATTTTAATTAAAAACAACTTTTTTAATCGAAATAATTAGTAGTGATAAATTATGAATTTGAGTGGTTTTAATGAATATTTAGAATATATTTTTACCATTTTATAAAATTTTGGTAATTCGATGTAATTTCACATTTAAACCAGACATAAAAAAGTGTCAATTTTTTGATAGTCGGTTTTAGGTTATTGGTTTATGATTTCATGGGGAGGGTTTATGTTTTATGGTTTATGATTTATAATTTTGACATTAGGGTATATATAATATATTTTTGGGTTCATGGTTTCGCTTTTTTGTTTTAGATTTTAGATATTAGTGTTTCAGATATAGGGTTTTTGGTATATGTTTTATGATTTTTTGAAAGGTTTTCGGGTTTAGGTTTATGCTTTCATGGTTAGGGTTTAGTTATTATTTCTTAAAAGCACACTTTTTATCTTGACTGCGGGAATGAATTTTAAATTAATTTTTGCCACTTCTATGTTTTGAATTTAGAAAAATGGTTTCGATATTTAGAATCAGGAGGTCCAAATTGTGTAAATAGGTAACTTTTATTTTTACAAATTTTGAATAATTAATTTGGTAAATATTTTATTTACCATGATTAAAGGGTAAATCCCTTAAATAAGGGTAAAAAAAATATTATAATAATAATAAATTTCGATAAAACACATCCTAAACCTTTTAATTGATACATGTCCGACCATGGAAATCTTTAAGTTGATTTTGGGACCCCTTGGATGCACTTGTAAGTGCTAATGACACTTTATATTAATTAAGTTAATGTACATACAAAAATGACATAAGCATATCTCTTTTTGAAAAAAAAAATTAACATAGGATTATATATGTTATATTTTCGACTATAAATATTCATTAGAAATATAAAAATATTTCCTATATAATGGTATTTTATTAATAATTTTAAGACATTTTAAAATTTAATTTATTTATGACACAATAATGATGTAGTATTTTCCTTATTAATGAAGAAATTAAATAATTAGAATTATAAGTGTTAAAATATATATAATTTGATAGTTTGGATAACATCCACAAATTTTATTGGTTAATATTACCTGTTATTATTTCTTAAATGAATTTTATTCTAATTAATAATTTTGTTAAGACATTAACCAAAATCAATTATTAAATAGTGTCAAAATTGACATAAATGAGTTTTTATAACAAATAATATATTAATAATTGATATTATATTCCTAAAATTCTAAGGATTGGCCAAATGACTTATATTATAGTAGGTGTATTATTAATGGACAACTTGGGGGTCTATTGGATGTATATAGTATGTTTATTAACTATATAATATAAAAACACAAAGTGACATGGTACATGTCCAACTAATTAACAAAGACTTAAAACTAAAAGATAAGGATAATATAGTTACCCAAAACTATCCAAAATCTATTGGTTGAAAATATTTTGACCCAACCCCACATTATAAATTGAATAATCTACTTTTTTTCCATTAGAAACTAAATATTAATTTTTTATAAATTAATACTTTCTTACAGAGTCCCTCCTCCCCCTTATAAAAGGACATCACTTCTAACCAATTCATCATCCATTCAAATCAATTTGGTTCGGCCACCCTCTTCCCAAATACCCTCTAAACTATCCTCCCCTTATCCTAGAGGTATTCATTTAGTCATAAATACAACCTAAGGATCCCTTTTAATCAAATCAAAAGCAAGAACCTGAAGAAGAGATAATGTTTTCACCACCCTTTTTCAAGTTCCTTTCTTCTTCAACATCTTCTTTCATTGTTGTTTCCATTCTAAAATAATAAATCTAGTATCATCTATATAATTTGATGTTATTATAAATATGGTACAACCATATTCAGTATTCCATCAATCCTTTGATTGACATGTCACCATATGTGCGTACGTACGGCCTACCATCTCTACGTCGTGGTGTAATTGTTATTCAATACATTATTATTTGTATGGGTATAATAATGATGTTTAATTCATTAAATAAGAAATATAACATGATAATTATTCTGTATATATTCTATACCATCCAATTATATTTTATTTTAATATCAAAATAATGATATTGTCGCTCGTGCGTACGTACGGACAACCGTCTCCCCGAACGCGAGGAGATACATACCCCATCGTATCTATTCAAGACTAATTTTCATTTGATGATTGAAAATAATGTTTAAGGAATTTATATAATTTTGGATATGAATAATATACAACCTATCCTTAATAAATAGGACATATTTAACAAAACATATAAAAGAAAATGGGTAAGTTAATACCCGAAACGACGATAATACTAAGATATTATTAACAAAGCAATATTAAAAGATCATATATGATATCAAATTAATTTATATGATTATCGTGTATTTTAATAACAATAATTTCACCATTATACAAGAGTTAACCTACCCTCAACCAAAGAAAAGTACATGGTAATGGTTTATTTCACAATCTCTTCATTATCTTAGGTTGTTTATACATAATTATCTACTGGGATATCTTTATAATCCATGTCCTTGTTTCTTTAAAATGTATTTCAAAATATTATTAATATTTTACATAATATGGGTTAAAGTCATTTATACCCTTTTTTGACTTTTTATAATATTTTTATGAAGGAATCTTTTTGTCGTTTACCAAACAAGGTCACTTTTTACCTTTTTGACAAAATTGAGGTAAGAATTTATTTTTTAACTTATATGGAGGGTGAATCTGTTTTCTAATGTTATAAACTCATCAAAGCATCCCTTACAAGATTATAATAATATATTCAAAGTAAATGTTTTATTTTATTATTATGTGACTCTTAAATGATTTCAAAATAGAAAGAGATATTTCTCTAAAAAGATTGTTGATTTCATCTATGTCAACATCCTTTGACAGATTTTAAGATTGGTTGAAGTTGATTTATTATGATACAGAACATCAATAATGTGTTGAAGGTTTTGTTGAATTACTGTGGATGTGCTATTTTTATACCATTCATGATTTATGGTTAATGTATTGACATTTCATATGCTAGTTTTAATATTAATGTTTATGATATTTTTAAACCTTTTCATATGATGTATGTATTGGAATTAGTAAGTGAAGGGTGGAGCCCGCTATATCTCCTCGATGCATCAGTAGGTCTCATGAGACAACTAGATGTGGAATTGGCTGAGGCCCTTTCCAAATTTGATCTATGGTTTTGGCCGATGCCTTAATCATTTTTAGACATCTTGGTCGAGGCATTGACAAAATGTTTTGGAATGTACAACATTATACATTCCCTAATTATGGAAATAATATTGATGGTTCATGTAGTCATTCAACTAGTAGAATACCCATGATTATGTTTTATTATGGAATTATTTACTCAGCTCATATTCATTCCATAAAATTATTCTTGTTTATTATTGGTAAAGGCATGTGGTTTCAATTATTTACCATGCTTAATATTTTTGTCATTTTCTAATGTTTTACTTACCCTTACTGAGCGTTTGAGATCACCCCTTTCTTATGTTTCATTTTCCCAGGATATGAAGAAGTTAGTTATGAGTGACCTTCAGGAATAATCTAGGTGTCTTGGATGTTTTTAATGAAATATATTTGGGTTTTATTTCTATTCATGCTTTATGGAAGAACATATGTATGAATCTTGTTTCAAATTAAACTAAACTGATCGGTCATTCGAGAAATGATTTCCTTGTGATCATGCCACTGTTATGCTGTAATGCACCAACTATGGGTAACTAGGGTCAGGGAATTACAATTATTTTATATAATAATTTTATAATATGAATTTTAATAGGTGTATATGAAAATGAAATAAACATTTTTAGGGGATCATTAAATATTATTCAGTTAAGTAATTTTTATTGATCTTGGTGGTATTAAAATGGCATGATAAGTGTGAATAATTGTGGGAATTTTAACCTTTTTATAGTTCATGAAGAGGGACATTCTTTTAAATACTCAGATGTATTCACTATTAAAAGACCAATATTTCCTGAAGATTCTCCTAGAATTGAAATTAATGGTGTTTCTATTTCATTTATTCAATAAAAACAAAAAAAATTCAATAAAAATCATTTTCTAAACATTTTTTTCCTTAACTCTAATGATTATTTTTTTTATCAATTTTTTTCCATTATGGCAACTAGTTTTCTAACCTATGTATTTTATCCATTAAGATTGAACTAAAATGATCATTCCTATATAATTTAGACCCACTACTTTTTAATTTAATAAAATATTAAGAAAATAAAAATTCTATATGTGTGGAATATTAATTTTAAACTAAGAACATTTAATGTGCAAAAATACATCTAAAATTGTAACTAGACAAACATATTTTTTTACAATTTAACGGTCAATATAATGATTAAAATATAAAAAATGGCCAGTTAATGGGTCATATTATATATTTATCCACATTCAAAAATAAATATAGAGAATATATTATATTAATAGATTTCAAATCAAATAATAAAGTATCATTTATTTTTAAATCACATTAATTTAAATTTTAAAAATATTAATTTAATTTGTATTTAAATATATCATGACAATGATGAAATTATAATATATTAAGTTCAAAGATATATTACTAGTAAATTTATCCTAAATGTAATGGAGAATAAAAATTCATTTAGTTTTCTTCACTTTTAATATTACTTGTATCATTAATTTTATTTTATTGTTAATTATATAATTAATATGTTTACATTTAATAATATTTTTAAGCAAATAATTCATTTATAAAAATTAATGATAAATGATAATGATGGAAACAATTATTTATTCACAAAATTATGTTTATAAACCAACCAATTTTTTCTTTCTCCCATTCTCAATGCTTTATACATATTAAAAATTAGAAAATAATACTTTTTAACTTTTTTATTTAATAACTTATTATATGTGCTACATTCTGCAACAAGTCTCCAAAAAACATAGAAAATTTCATCCTAAAGTCATAAAATTTTATATATTTCCAAAAAAATATGTGTTGGAAAAAATTATAGGTCATTCCACACATTATATTCTATGTTTGTCCATGAAGTGAACTTGTTTTTTCCCTAATCACTAAAATTAATTTAAACTATTTTCTCTAATTGTTATGTTAAAAAATTTACTTGAACATTTTATAGAATATAAATTATGATTAATCCACATATGGTATTCTTTTGGGCTATTTTAACTCACATAATTTGAAGAATTTAATGTAAAATTAATCTCGCAGATGCGATGTGAAAGAAAGTGTTTTCAATTAATATGTTTGAATGTTTAAAATATTATTATAGCAAAATTCAATATAAAATTAATTAAAATCAATAAATTATATTAATGGGTATAAAATGGATCAAATTTAATTTAAAATACATTCAAAAATATAATTTATTCTTTTATGTAATTTAATTAAAAATTCACTTTTGAAGGTAATTTCATAATTTTATAGAATTAATCAAAAAATGAAAATTCTCAGAGAAATAAAAAACTACCCTAAGATATTTTAGAAATTATGAATTTTAAAAAATATTAATCATTTTGAATAAAATATTTAATTTTTACAAAATTTATTTTTATAACATTTAGGCCATTAAAAGGTGGAAAAAGTCCATTAGAAAAATACAACATTCTATGTGTAAGAGAATATTTGTTTATATATTATGCCTATAAAATCTATTAGAGTAGTGAAATATCATTTTATATAATTAATAGAATAAAAATTTCTTTATTATCATTCAATAATACTAATTAGCTTAATTTATTATGAAAAATTATTGTTTTTTATAAAAATTAATTATTTTATATTCGATTGGTTTTCATTCTCAATAAAAATAGTTTGTAAATAATGAATTCAATCATATATTTTAATAAGTTAGTTTATCTTATTCCTAAACACAAATTTAATTTCTATGAAGTAAATCAATTTTAATTGATAATATTAATAGTATTTGTTAAAACCAGATTTTTCTTTTAACACAAGATATCAAAGAAATTCATTATTTCTTATGAAACGTTAATGTACTATAATATATAGTAGAATATATATAATGATTTTATTTAATATATTACATATATCCTATATCTTTGGGATGTTATATTCCATTCTATGATTTTTTATTCATGTCACATATTCAATTAAATAAAATTATATTCAATTACAAGTTCAGGGTGTTACAAAATATATCCCATAGTACATCATGATATATTAGAGTTAGAAAAAAATATACTATGAATCATCAATGTGACATGTCATTCCAGGTTAGTGATATGTTTTTCTAATAATTACTCTATTGAATAAGGTTATGTAATTCACAAATAATTTAATGTTATTCCCTATGTATATTTCTCTATTTGAGTATCTTGATTGGGTAGTGACGTTAGATTTTTCTTTTTGACTTCAATCACGCCTCTATGATGTTCATGATGTATTTTTTATATCAATAATAAGTAATTACATACCAAATCACTATCATTTACTACAGTCATAGGCCATACCACTTGAACATGATATTTATTATAAGAAGAAACAAATAAAATATCGGATTTTAGAGATATATTACTAAATAACAAGACAAACCACCTGATTAAATTTATCTCAAGAAATCGCAAATTTGAATAAGCTACAAGATAACATGATAATGTGATAAAAAAAATATATCATTATTTTATTGTGTTATTGTAAAGAATTTGAAGGGAAAATAATTTTAATGGGATACAATGTAACACCATTAGATTATATGGAAAACAATATGTTAAATTTATTTTCATCGATAGCTTCTGTTACACACTACAATGAGTATAACAGAATTGTGATATTCAGTAAAAATATTAATTTTTAATATGATATTTAATAAATAGTTTTTGAAATGGAAGGAATTATTATGACTAACTAAATTTTTTAAAACAAATGGATTACATATGATTAAATTAATTCATCTGTTATTGATTAATTTGAAATGAAAATAAAAAACATTTGAATGTTACATAATTATTTAATGAAAAAAAATATTTTTATGCAAATATTGTACTCTTTTATTCATAAATTAAATTATTCACCATTATTGAATTATTCCATTTATATATATATTATAGTTAAAAATATTTTTTTACATTCATTTAATGTTTTCTATGGATTGAATAAGAATATCCCAAGTTATATACTTAAATGTTTATTTTTCAAAAAAAAAGTAGATTACGTCACGTATTGTAGGATTATATTATGACTAATTTTTACCACTTATAGGAATTGAGTTTTTGAAAATTTATTTCAAATTTAGAATTATGATTATTAAATTTTGTATATAGTATCCTTTTATATTCAGTCTATATAAATAGTAACTCTCATAAAATTTCCTAACATAGAAATAGGTAAACGGTGTTAATATAGTATAAAAATAAGATTCGGGGCCATAATTTTTCATATTAATAATTAATTTATGATTTTAATTTTACATTTATCTCCTTGTTCTTGAAATTGTGTTATTTCATTGATATTTTTCCCTGAAAATAAATTATATAATATTTAAATTGATAAATGTTTCAAAATGTCACTTGCCTTGATTTAAATATCTCTTATGTGTCTACATAGGAAGAAATTAAATTTATGAATAAATATAAGTGTTTATATTGTGTTTTATTTAATAATATTTATTTTATAAATTTGATTAAAATTTTTAATAATGATATAATGAGTGTAAATTCTTCTATAACACTAATGATGTGTTTCTTAATTTAATAAGAAATATAATATATGAATTTAAAAATATTAAAAGTAATATTATATTAGGTAATTAAGGTTTGAAATGAACCATTATATAATTTAGGTATATAATAGTTATCTTTCAGATTAATATTTCTATTAAAATATTTTCTTTATGCCTTTCAATTAAAATTAAACGAATAAAACCAAAAATGTAAATATTTTTATTTTTAAAAAATAATATTTCATTAACATATTATAAAATAAAAAAATATGAAAATGGCATAATATATGGTCTTCAATTTCATCACCTTCCAATTTATAGTTCATAAGGATCCATTTTTTGTTGAGAATGACTTAGTTATATTTTGATGTTTTAAAAAATTTCAAGGGTGCCCCTCTCCTCAATTATAAAAGGAAACCTATAATTTCGCTTATTCAAAAAATATTGAGAAATATATATAGACTAATATATTTCATTTTCCATTATAAAATCTCATATTCACATTATTACGTTCTTCTATTTTTAGAAGGACATCCCTGTGGCCCTTCAGAGGAGATCAAATGGAGTTATTTCAAAGAAGAGGTAATCACCTTAATCGATCAATTTATTTTAATTATTGGATTCCCTCAAATAAATATATTATATTATTCACAAAATAATAAATTAATGATCATAAATATATTTAAATATTATTATTATTATGAAACTACCATTATTAATCCTCTATCAATCAAATGGGAATTGAAAATATTTCTCTTGCGTAGGTAAAAGTTACCATCACCATATAGAAATACTATTTATTTACAATGAACACCTTTTATATATGGTTATTATGTAGGTTTTAAGGATTATAAATGATTAATATATATAAATTACACTTATATAATAGTGAAATAAAATGTATTTTTTTTACCTTGAAAATCATTTTAAAATGATAATGTCGATTGCGTGAATATGTGGACTACCACTTCCAACGAGTCATGTGATTAATTTTTAATTTCTGTTAAATTTGGATGATAATTAAAGGATGTTTTTTGAATATATTATATATATATAATGAAATAATTATTATTTAAATATTAAATTTTATTTTCATTTCTTTCCTTCCATCTATGGAGAAATGATATCAATGCTCATGCATATATATACATACGGGCACCCAGAATGGTGTAATAAATTTTTTTATCCCTCTAATTTATTAGTGAATATATAAATGTATATAATGAATATATATTATATTTCTATCATTATAAAAATTATTAAATTTAAAAAATATTGATCAACAATTGGAGGAACAATATTACTGAATGAAAACATATATAAAAAACTATGCTTATATCACCAAGAAATGTATTTCTAATAAAGAAGTGCTAAAAAAGTGATAAAATTTTATACGTATTCCAAATATAGTATGATATATATTATAATTTTTATTTAATATATTTATAATAATTCTATAATTCTTATAAATTCGGGTCCAACGACTATGAAAAAATCCATACCAAACATAAAGGGGTTTCTTCTAACTTTTATTTTTGTGAGACACGTTCCATTTACACCACTTCATTCAAATTTTTATATACTACTAATGAAATTATCTTATGAATTATATTATAAAATAAATGAGTATTTGAATATATATATATATATATATGTATGTTTCTATCTTCTATTTGGATTATTATTAAAATGTTACCCAAGTGTTATGGGTTTTATGTTACAATCTCATTTTTTAAGAGTATTTATTTTACATATCTAACGATAAAATTTTATAACCTATAGCTCAGTAAAATAATAATAATTTTATCCTATTATTATTTCATTGGATCACATGTTTTACATTCATTTTCATTACCATTAATACTCATAATTTCTAAAATATGTTTAAAAGAAAATGATCTTTATTTCTATATTTTGACGAAAAAATTATTTATTCAATATTCATGTTTTGTAAAAATATTTTAAAAAGGATTTCATTTTGTTCATATGATTTTACAATCCCATTTCAAATATGATTTTTTTTACCAAATCACTTTCAATGTGATCTTCTTGTTGTTTTTCAAATGCAGTAATTTTTTTATTTTTCAAGAAATTATGAATGAAATGTTTTCAAACAAATATAATATGAACAATATTTACCACTATCATAACTTCTTAATGTATTGTAACATCCCTTATAATATTCCATGGTTATATTCAGATGAAATATTTTACATAATTTTTTTATATTATTTCATTTTAAATGAGTGATTTTAAAATTGAAATTAAATTTTTTCCAGTGAGTTATTTTTGATATTTTAATGGTTCTTCAATTCATAAAATACAATAACCCTTGTTTTCACTTATTCTATACTGGGGATATGAAACAATGATCCCATCCTTATTATTTACCTAGATTGTTTATTTTGTTATTGTGAAATACTGTTTAAAAAACCAATTACTTTTTCAATGATTATACTATGATTAAATAATGATTTTTTATGAAACTCATTTCTTTTCCTTGGGTTATAATATGATAAATGATTTACTAAGGCGACTGATTTCCATGGGTTATGATATGATGCATGTTTTATGACCTTTTGGTATATATATATGAATGATTTTCATTATATGATGGGTGGGACCTAAGTGTACCTCCATGTAATTGGGAAAATATTGATTTTCATGATACAATGATGACCGGAATAGAGAGTAAACCCAGTTCAGTTTGAGACATTGTCCAATATGATAGTGCTGTGAGTTTTTAATGATCACTTTTATGGTTTAGTGAGGGCACCCAAAAACTATTATAGTTTAGGGAATGAACTATTACTACGACAATGGTTAGGGTAGTTAATTCAATCCCCTATAAGAGTCTTGGTAGTGAAATTGGACAAATAAAGAAATTTTATTCCATATATATATTTATTTTATTTATCAATGGACTATTCCACTTTTATACATCCAAGTTTTATGTTCTTTGAATCATTTAGAATTCATGAATTAATAACATCCATTATTTATGTAATAACATAATATTATGATTTATTCTGCATAGGGTATGACATTCAAAAGTAATTTTATGTTCTCATACACTTATTTTTATTCTATTCTTGAGTGATCATTAATATATCACTAATTTAAACATACTGATAATCTAATATCACACTTTTTTATGTTTCCTTTGCCCAAGATTTCAAGTATGATATATCTAATAATGATATTAATTATGTTGAACTAGTTGTGGAATTGTTCATATATTGAATGAATGGATTTTGATGATTCTAGGATTCCAATGTAACAAGACCTATATGATTTGGGAGTGGAAAATTATTTTATATAATAAAAATTTATCTAATAAAATGTCATATATGACATGAAACATATGGTTCTCAACGGTTTATAGTTGTGAACCAAGAGGCTCGGTGACACCTCCAAATATATAACTATAATATAGTTTGGTTTTACTAAATTTGGTCTACAGTTTCATTATTATTCATACTCTTTGGTTGTAGCCCAGTGTGGGTGAAGCATATAATATATGTTTTTTGTTCATTAATATTAATGGGAAATCTGAATAGTTTCCACCATTAACTGCATTACCATATTTGAGGAAATTATTTTCAATTTATGGGAAAACAAGAATAAATATTATTTCAAATCCTTGTATATGTATTTTTACTCTATACAGATCTATAGAATATCAAAATATAGGGAATATGGATCGCCAACAGAAATGCTTCCTTGGGAATTCGATACAGATGAAAAATTTATTAACACATTATGATGTGTTATTTCTAATATTAACTTAATTAATGTAATTTTTTTTTTGAAAAATTATCGTCTTATAATAGAAAAGCTTCTGAATATTTATGAACATGATTCAAAGGTTTAGTATTCCAAGCTATAAGTTCTCTGGAATAAGAATGAATATTTGAGAATTATTTCAAATAAAATGGATGATTCATTTTTTCAATCATAAAAATGTCTTTACAAAAGATAATTGTTGTATTTTTTTATATTAATGATGAAAATATCTTGAATATAAACATGTGTTGTCATTATCCTCATTTAAATATAGAATTATTGGTTAATGAAGGAAGCAATTAAAATAGGATCTTTCTAGATTGCATAAATAGTACACTGGAGGCATATGAAATTATTAACGATGTCAATGTGTAAAGACATAAGAAATTACTCAAGAGGAGTAATTTAATTCGATAATTAATATCAAAATCAAATAAAACTCATAATTTTATGATGTTGATGGGTTAAAGTAATTCATATAAAAAATATTAAGGAATGAGAGTATGCATCACCCTTCTTTCAACATGTGTGGTAGGACTCAACATCTTATGACCAACTTCACAAAAAAATTCCACAATATGACAGTGAAGTCAAATATCTCAAGAAGATAACTAAAGAAATATCAATTAATTCTCAATGGAGGTCCTTCAAAACTGTAAATTTCATATATAATGAAGAAGATAGTTTGGGATAATGTTTCGGTAGAATAATTTGAAAATTTTTAATATAACGATGTTTTAATGGTTGTTTAAAATTATCAATGAAATGATGAGAGCGATTAAGAGAATTAATGAGTTGTTTAAAATTATTATCAGCATGAAGTAATATAGGTATCACCCTTAGAACATTATATATTGGTAGAAAAGTATACAATGGAAAATAAAATTGGGAACTATTCTATGATATAACGGTAATAAAAAGAAGAGGAAAAATAATTACATAATTCTGAAATTGATGAAATTTGAATGTTATGTTCATGAAATTAAAGATAAAAAATGAATTGATGCTCAAAATTATGGGAAATTTTATTAATTAATCGTTTTAATAAAAAATTCAATTATATTGTGAATATAATGGAGGATCTAGAAAAATAATATATGAATACTCATTATAAGTGAAAATATCGACAAAATTTATTGAAAAAAGTTATAATGATAGGAAATATAAATGCTTCATCATATAGAAAAGGAAAAGAAATTAATTTTCCAGAATTCTTATCTTCTACTCATGTTCGTTGACTCCAAAATTGTTTTAAATAAATATTTTCACCAGAAATCAAGAATCAACTACTCTGATGAAGGTTTATTATTACAATATTTTAATATACACTTATCATGTGGTCATCAAAAATCTAATATATCATGTGTTTGATGTTTTTTTCTATAGAAATTTTGAAAACACATAACTTGTGTGCTCTACTAGTATGAGGTATTTATGGTGAATAAGAGTTTATGGAGAATAAAGAAGTGGTTTAAATATTCATCAAGAAGAATACAGAAACCTAATATATTTTCAATCATTCATGTTGAATAAGAGTTTATGGAGAAAGATACTGTGTAGGATCCCTCACCACCCACAAGGGTTAAAAAGGGATGTTTGGTGTATGATAATGTTACTGATATATCCTTAATGGAATAAGAAATGGTAAGCTCTTGGATTTTTTAGAGATGATGAAAATCACACTTGAATTTGAAAATATAGATTATTCTGAACATTTTTTTTATTTATATATAATAAATCACTTTCAGGTTACCTATGATCCAACAAGCAGTCCACCCCACCAAATAGAGTGATATGAGGGCAGGGTAAGTAACCAATCCCAAGACCAGACCCACCCAAAAGGAACTCTAACAATAGCAAAAAAGTGTTCTGTCAAAGGAACCCTATATTGGACAAGACATGTATAAAAAACACAAAAGAACACATCATGGCACATGGCATCGCCCATATTCTCCCTGCATTTCTCCCACATCACATCCATCACATGCATCACCTAACCTTTGGACACACTGACATCAAGCATATGACATCGTGCTAGAATATAAGACATATAATTGGAGACAGACATGAAGCCACCAAGACTGAAAACCATGATTGATTCCAAGCATCGGGAGACACCACCTCCAAGCCAATGGAAGAGAAGATGGATATTGGCATGACACGAATGCACTGCGATACACAACATTTTGGGCCAATCACACCCAGAAAATCCAAAACTACATAATCATGGGATCAATAAGAAACACTGAAATTGGGGGAAAACAAGCCCTGAATATGGATCCCCAAATATAGGAACCATTTCAGATTTCACCAACACCACCCAAATCATTAGGTATCCCATTTAACTTTTCTATATTGGAGTCTTGCATAATTTTTCTATAAAAAATGGTAGATGGATCCAGAGAACAGTGGACCCATGTAGGGGAAACAATGAATTCATCCAAAAATGTGTCCAAAATTAAAAAATTGTACCTATAATGAACCATCCATGGAGATTGAATAATGAGAGAAGCTTCTTTTCCTGTGCTCTGAAATGTAGAACTACAAGACCGAGAATGATGGGCATCCTATACTGATCGACGACAATTAGAATATCTTATGGCACAATAAGAGATGAAACTGAAGAAGATGATCCCATTTTGTGAGTAAATACAAGTAAAATAGTTTCTTTGTAACACCCCAAGCTTCCACAATACGCATCTCATTCAATAATGCAATAGCTGGCATTGTACGCAACTTCGAGTTCTAAAACACTACGACTAATAAAAGTAGCCGTTATGAATAGTAATAACCACTTTTTAAAATTATAGAAATTTTATATTTCAAAATGGACTTCATTTTTGGATTCGGAATATCGAAATTAGCATATGTTGAATTTTTGATATTTTTCTGAGAACATCTAATTTTTTATGAATAGTGAAAAATACTTAAAAACAACATTTTTAATCAAAATAATTTATAGTGATAAATAATACTATTTAGTGGTTTTAAAGTATAATTATAATATATTTTTACCAATTTATGCAATGGTGGTCATTAGAATTAATTTAACATTGAAATTGGACATAAATAATTGCCAATCTTTTGATATAAATTGTTTCTTAAAAACACGCTATTTGTTGTGAAAGTGGGGATTAATTATAAAATTAATTAATTCAACTTATATGTTTTTAATTTTGTAAAATAGATATCATTTTTGAATTTGGAATATCAATTATAGCTTATGGTGAAATATTGGCATTGTTCTGAAAACTTCAATTTTTGATGAATAGTGAAACCACTAAGTGGTAGTTAAATAACTAATTTTTCATTTAAATGAATTATTACCACTTTTGTGATTTTATTTTCAAACATCCAACATACATGGTTGTCATTATGAATTAAAATTTGGTTCAATGAGATTAAAATAATTTTTTGGTGAATAGTAACTTTTTAGTTTTTAATTGCGTTTAGAGGTAATTATTGTAGTTTAAGGTAAAAATTTTTTTTTAATAATATGAGATGAGCTTGAAACATGTCCTACCCTCATTGTATGTGCCATGGCCGATCAGTAAAATCCATGGGTCAACTTGGGGACCCCATGGAGCCACTTTAGTTGGAAAATAACATAAATACCTTTTATTTAATGTTAAAGTAAAAAAATGACACAAACATGAAATGTTTTACTAAAACAATTTTTACATTGGGTTATACAAATAATATTTTTGACTATAAATAGTAATTGGAAATCTAAAAAGATTTCCTACATCATAGTAGTTTTTTTATAATTTTTAGACCTTAAATAAATTAAATTATTTATGACATCATTATGATGCAGCGATGACCTCATTATTTAATGATTTTAATAAAATGAAAAGATAATATAAAATCCAAGGAGTACACTTGTCCAATGACTATTTTATGGGTAGATTTCGAACCCTTATCACCCTATCCTCGAATTATATAGGTTTGGGACCTTTAGAATCTGAAAAGCATTGTATAATAAAGTAACATTTCATTACTTTCCAAGAGTGCCCCTCCTCTCCACTTATAAAAGGCCCCCACCTCTACCCTCTCATTCACACGTTCAATCATTTGGCTCGTCCAACCTCTACCCAAACACTCTCCCAACTTTCCCCTATTACTCCTAGAAGCCTCACTTTGGGCATAACTCTTCCCAAGGAAGCCTTTGGCTCAAATCAAAAAGAGTTACCCCATTTTGAGGTAATGTCTTCTCTAATGTTGTTTTGTTTTATTTTTCTTCTCCAACCCCGTAAACTATTTTTATTCATATCTTTTGTAACAACACCAGTATCCTAAATATACTAGGATGTTTTTATAATATGGATTCGAGCTACACTTACAGACACCTACTTCTAATGGTTAGAGAACATACGGTTTCTGTGGATGGTGAATTTCTGCCACACGAAACGATGATTGTTCAACACTCATATAACACCTTCAAAGGTGGCCATTAAGATGTCACTATATTTATATATGATATAAAATATGTTTATGTTTCACTTATGCTTCTGTATTTCTCATTTATGGCATAAGTTATGATCTCCATTATGGGTAAACGCGATAATTTCATTTTACGAAGTGCGGACTACCGCCCCCTCAAAGTGATGTGAATCGTTAATGCCATATGTGGTATGTATAAAGGATGGAGTAAATGATATTATATATTATATTATACTAGAAATATATTATACCTTTATATAATTATGATTTCATTCCATTAAATATGAAATATAAATGAAAGTAGCGTTCATGCGTACGTACGGCTTACCGTCTCCATGAACGGTGCATTCCATTTTTACCTCTAAATGTTATGTAATAATATAAATGCATGTATATACTTGATATATATGAGATATATGATATCTATATCATGAATATAATTCTGGATATAATGTATATATCACCACACAAACAACTTGTAATTATAAGAATGTTATTTTTGAATCAAGTACCTAAGATCGACAAAATGACCATTATAAACTTAAATAATTACATAATGTTCATAACATGGTAATAAGGGATATAAAAGGAATAATGAACATGAAAAAGGTTCTTAAGTAAATAGTAATTAACTCTAGTTTATTATTCAGGAGGTTAAAGAACGGTCGAGTCTGGACAGGACGCATGGTAAGGGAACTTCTTAACCCAATTTCCATTCATTGAGTTAATCTCTTACTTTCAAATTATGTCATGATATTATTATGTCCTATATTGTATTTGTACTTTATTTATGTTTAATTATAGTGAATACACATAATAGATCTATTTTATTTAAAAAAATGATCTTTTTAAGGACTTCGTCTCAATCCCCTTTCTTTGAGGCATATTTGGTTTTATACACAACTATATTTTATACGGTGTATAAACCCCTTTGACTTTTATTTTATTCAAAAGGAATCCTTTTTATACGAAGTGTTTTAATAAACAACAAAAAGGTAATATTTTTCTTTCCATACATATGCAGAGACAACGACTTCTCCACCGCTGTGACCATTATTTGAGTTTCGGCTTCCTCTACAAGCCATCACATTTTTTTAATGAAAGGTAAATACAAAGTTTTAACTTTCTTTTATTCTGGTATTGAAAATGGTTTTGAAAGAATTTTTATTATATCAATGTGTTGTATTGATATCTTGTGATTGAAATGTGGAAATGTTATGTTTCCATTATCCATTTTTTTATGTGATACGATTATGTTATGTTTATGATATGTTTAAACCTATTCCTATGAGGAATGCATTGGACTTAATAAGTTACGGGTGGAGCCCGTTATAGCTCCTCGATGCATCGGTAGGTCTCATGAGACAACTATAAGTGGAATTGGCTGAGGCCCTTTCCCAATTTGATTTATGGTTTTGGCCGAGGCCTTAATCATTTTAGACGTCTTGGACGAGGCCTTGACAAAATGTTTCAGAATGTCTGTCATTATGCATTCCATCATTATGAAAGTGGTTAATGATATTTCATGTGATTATTCGACCAGTAGAATATCCATGTGAAGAAGTAAATGGCATTATCTCATTTTACTTTTTCCATATTATGTTGAAGTTCAAGTTTAAAAGGCTTTTGTTTTAGTTATACATTGCCTTAAATGTTTATGTTTATTTAGTAAAGCTTCCGCAATATTGTTATCCTTACTGGGCATCTGAGCTCACCCCTTTCAATGTTTTAATATTTTCCAGGATGTGAAGAAATATTTTATGAATGACCCGCATGGATAGTCAGAAGAGGATATGAGTGTGGACTATGGAGACTTTGTTATTTTAGTTTTTCACCTTATGTTGTAATGTAACATTTATGAATGTATCTAGTGTTTCCAAGGCTACAAAACTAATCGTTCTTTTGAGACTTGATCTTTTCTGATCATTCCAATGTTACGAAGTAATGCACCGACTCTGGGTAGCTGGGTTCGGGGCGTTATAGTTGGTATCAGAGGAAGTTTAGTACTAACCTTGGAAGCTAGATTTAGATAAACTCTGGTTAGAGAACATAGCCCGAAGATAGACTTTAAGGATTAGTATAGAAGAACATCCTAGAATTTTGGTATTATAGAGATTTTGTGAGTTTTCCGAGCGATACATCCTTGTCTGGATACGAGCAGGTAGAGGCGGCTCTGGAACAGATGTACCTAGGGGTAAAACAAGAAAACACCACTTTGAGCTAGACTCGAATAGGAACTGGTGCATGAAAACGGTCCTTACTGTACTCTTGGTTACGACACTCCCGGGGGATATGCTTAGGATAATTCTCATTTTCTTTACAAAAAACTATGAAGGGTTATGAGTATATACTTTATCAAAGAAAACATTTCTTTTTATGATTATGGATTATATCCATAAATAGTTCAATTTAGGTAAAGAGTTTTACAAATATGGAATTATGTATTTTAATTCATAAACTAATCTAGTTTATGAAATTTTTTAGAAATGGCGCCTAGTGGAAGGAATGGAAACCGTATCAATGCACGCACTCCGTGTAGGGATTGCCCTCCTAGTCAAGATAATTATTGCGGATCTGGAGATACAACTAGTGTTGATCAAATTATTACCTTACTGGGACAACTCACTCAGGTTATGAATAATAACCTTACTCGTATGGAGCACCCTGATCCGCAACGTGGAGGATCAATGTTATACCGCTTCCTGAGGCAACAACCACCAACATTTAATGGGGTAAAAATCCATTAGTAGCTGAGCAATGGATAAACTCCTTAGAGAAAATATTCCACGCCTTGGGGAGTAGCGAACAGGAAAAGGTTATCATGGCAGTTTACCGCCTCACTGGAGATGCTGATCAATGGTGGTCATTGATTCAAAACACAAAGGAAGATGATGACATATCGAATATAGAATGGAGAGAGTTTAAAGATTTTTTCATAGAAAAATACTTTCCTCATGACCATAGAGTAGATATGGAAAGGCAATTTCTGAGTCTGAAACAAAAAGAGGATGAAAATGTCGCAAAGTATGAGGCCAACATTACAAGGTCAGGGAGACATGCTGCAGATTATATACGTAACCCAAGAAGTAAGATTGATCGTTTCGTTGATGGGTTAAAACCATTTCTCCTTCGAGCTTTAGTATCACAATCTTTCTCAACATACGAAGATATTGTATCGTGTGCAATCAAGACAGAAAAGGAATTCTCTAAGTCTCATGACTTTAAAGAAAAGGAAGAAAATAAGAGAACGGTGGAACAAGAGACGGATAAAGGGAAAAAGGGAAAGAAGGATTTTCCATTATGCGATAATTGTGGGAAGAATCACCCTGTTACTTGCCTAAAGGGAATGAGAGTTTGTTACAAATGTGGAGAAAAAGGTCACCAGGCTCGTGATTTCAAGGGAAAGAAAAAGGATATCAATGTTGAATGTTTCAATTGTAGGGAAATGGGGTATTATTCAAATGGATGTCCTAAGCGTCAGGGAAACTAACCTCAGAAAAGTCCAAGGGATCAAGGCCAATCTTTTGTTGTGACTACAGTTGAAGTGGAATAATTAATGTATTGGTGCTTTTGGACTCATGGATTATATTCTGGTTATTAGAATAATGTGATATATATATAAGGATTGTACTGCAGTACTTGTTGATTTCAGTAAGGTTTTAATATGATGAAGGTAATTATATTTTTAGTATATGACAATAAGAGAAACATTACTTTGTTTGGGGAATCTGATAAATTGATTTTGGAATTAAGAGACCTTTTAGAGAAAGTCTGGACAGAGGTATTTTGGATAACTATAAAGGTTGGAGTGGATTAAGTTGAACTTTGGATAGTATTGTTTAAGGTTAAAAAATTTATGAAGATTATTTTTGGAATATTATAATACTATAGTTTTAGGAAAAGGACAACCTGCATGGTGGGGCATAACCCGTCGCGTCGGACAAAGCTGCAGGAATCGAACCCACAACCATAGTGCGACAGGCCTTTATTTCCTACCACTAGCCTACAGGAAGTCCCTGGTTGTTACAAAATAATTTTACTAATCTAAATGGTATGTGTTAACATTTTGAACCTTATAAAATTCGGATAAGTATAATATTTTTGAGTTCTATTATCTTTTTGAGTGAAAGATAGGTTGAAGGTTGAAACACTAATTGTCAAGAATAAATATATATATACCTATCTCTTAATCAGTGAATAAATTAATTCTTAAACTTTAGTAAAGGGATATTGAAACAAAAAAAACGTGTTATCCTAATACCTTATGTCTTGTTGAACTGATGATATTTTAAATCAACATATATTGAAGGCTTTGAGGCCCTCCATTTGACAGTTGATTGTGATTGATGACCTCAATCACTATCTACAAATATTTACATTTTTCCTCCAATTATATGTCTCTAATTGCCACCAATGTTCTCCTAATCGAGATCATAATTGGGTGGTGTCTTTTTCATTTCCTTTTCCCTCTTATTATGACTAAATTTTATTAACCTTATTTCCGATGTGGGTTTTCCATAAAGGTATTTTCTATTTTCAACCTTTTATTTTCCAAGAAAAATTTCAAATTGTGAGGACGCAATTTATTTAAGGAGGGGAGAATGTAACACCCCGAGCTTCCACAATACGCTTCTCATTCAATAATGCAGTAGCTTGCATTGTATGCAACTTCAAGTTCTAAAACATTACGACTAATCAAAGTAGCCGTTATGAATAGTAATAACCACTTTTTAAAATTATAGAAATTTTATATTTCAAAATGGACTTCATTTTTGGATTCGGAATACCGAAATTAGCCTATGTTGAATTTTTTGTATTTTTCTGAGAACATCTAATTTTTTCTGAATAGTGAAAAATACTTAAAAACAACCTTTTTAATCAAAATAATTTATAGTGATAAATTATACTATTTAGTGGTTTTAAAGTATAATTAGAATATATTTTTACCATTTTATCCAATGTTGGTCATTAGAATTAATTTAACATTGAAATTGGACATAAACAATTGCCAATCTTTTGATATAAATTGTTTCTTAAAAACATGCTATTTATTGTGACAGCAAGGATTAATTATAAAATTAATTAATGCAACTTATATGTTTGTAATTTTTTAAAATATACATAATTTTTGAATTCGGAATATCAATTATAGCTTAGGGTGAAATTTTGGCATTGTTCTGAAAAACTTCATTTTTTTATGAATAGTGAAACCACTAAGTGGTAGTTAAATAACTGATTTTTCATTTAAATAAAATAATACCACTTCTGTGATTTGATTTTCAAAAATCCAACATACATGGTTGTCATTAAGATGTAAAATGTGGTTCAATGAGATTAAAATAATTTTTTTGGTGAATAGTAACTTTTAAGTTCTTAATCGCGATTAGAGGTAATTAGTGTAGTTTAAGGTAAAAATAATGTTTTAATAATATGAGATGAGCTTGACACATGTCCTACCCCCATTGTATGTGACATGGCCAACCAATAAAATCCATGGGTCAACTTGGGGACCCCATGGAGCCACATTAGTTGGAAAATGACATAAATACCTTTTATTTAATGTTAAAGTAAAAAAATGACACAAACATGAAATGTTTTACTAAAACAATTTTTACATGGGGTTATTCCAGTCATATTATTGACTATAAATAGTCATTGAAAAGATAAAAAGATTTCCTACATCATATTATTTTTTTTATTTTTTAGACATTAAATAAGTTAAATTATTTATGACATCATTATGATGCAGCGATGACCTCATTATTTAATGATTTTAATAAAATGAAAATATAATGTAACATCCAAAAAGTACACTTGTCCAAAGACAATTGGATGGGTATATTTATAACCCTTATCACCTTATCCTCGAATTATATAGGTGTGGGACCTTTAGAATCCTAAAAGCATTGTATAATAAAGTAACATTTCATTACTTTCCAAGAGTGCCCCTCCTCTCCACTTATAAAAGGCCCCCACCTCTACCATCTCATTCACACTTTCAAGCAATTTGGCTCGGCCAACCTCTACCCAAATACTCTCCCAACTTACCCCTCTTACTCCTAGAAGCCTCACTTTGGGCAGAACGCTTCCCATGGAAGCCTTTGGCTCAAATCAAAAAGAGTTACCCGATTTTGAGGTAATGTCTTCTCTAATGTTGTTTTGTTTTATTTTTCTTCTCCAACCCCCTAAACTCTTTTTATTCATTTCCTTTGTAACAACACCAGTATCCTAAATATACTAGGATGTTGTTATAAGAAGTATTCTAGCTACACTTACACACACCTACATATAATGGTTAAATAACTTACGGTTTCTGTGGATGGCGAATTTCTGCCACACGAAATGATGATTGTTCAACACTCATATAATACCTTCAAAAATGACCATTAAGATGTCACTATATATATATATGATATATAATATGTTTATGTTTTACTTATTCTTATTTATTTCACATTTATGGCATAATTTATGATCTCCATTATGGGTAAACGCGATAATTTCATTTTAGGAAGTGCGGACTACCGCCCCCTCAAAGTGATGTGAATCGTTAATGCCATATGTGGGATGTATAAAGGATGGAGTAAATGATATTATATATGATATTATACTGGAACTATATTATACCTTTATATAATTATGATTTCATTCCATTAAATATAAAATAGAAATGAAAGTAGTGTTCATGGGTACGTACGGCTTACTGTCTCCATGAACGGTGCATTTCATTTTTACCTCTAAATGTTATGTAATAATATAAATGCATGTCTATAATGGATATATATGTGATATATGATATCTATATCATGAATATAATTCTGGATATAATGGATATATCACCACATGGACAACTTGTATTTATAAGAATGTTATTTTTGAATCAAGTACCTAAGATCGACAAAATGGCCATTATAAACTTAAATAATTACATAATGTTCATAACATGGTAATAAGGGATATAAAAGGAATAATGAACATGAAAAAGGTTCTCAACTAAATAGGAATTAACTCTAGTTTATTATTCAGGTGGTTAAAGAACGGTCGAGTCAGGACAGGACGCAATGTAAGGGAACTTCTTAACCCAATTTCCATTATTTGGGTTAATCTCTTACTTTCAAATTATGTCATGATATTATTATGTCCTATATTGTATATGTACTTTATTTATGTGTACTTATAGTGAATACACATAATAGAACTATTTTATTTAAAAAATTATCTTTTTAAGGACTTCGTCTCAATCCCCTTTCATTGAGGCATATTTGGTTTTATACACAACATTATTTTATACAGTGTACACACCCCTTTGACTTTTACGTTATTCAAAAGGAATCTTTTTTATACGAAGTGTTTTACTAAACGACAAAAAGGGAATGTTTTTCTTTCTGTACTTATGCGGCGACAATTACTTCTCCGCCGCCGTGACCATTATTTGAGTTTCGGTTTCCTCTACAAGTCATCACGTTTTTTTAATGAAAAGTAAATACAAAGTTTTAACTTTCTTTTATTCTAGTATTGAATATGGTTTTGAAAGCATTTTTATTATATCAATGTGTTGTATTGATTTATTGTGATTGAAATGTGGAAATGTTATGTTTCCTTTATCCATTTTTTTATGTGATACAATTATGTTATGGTTTATGATATGTTTAAACCTATTCATATGAGGAATACATTGGACTTAATAAGTGACTGGTGGAGCCCGCTATAGCTCCTCGATGCATCGGTAGGTCTCATGAGACAACTAGACGTGGAATTGGCCGAGGCCCTTTCCCAATTTGATTTATGGTTTTGGCTGAGGCCTTAATCATTTTAGACGTCTTGGCTGAGGCCTTGACAAAATGTTTCAGAATGTCTGGCATTATGCATTCCATCATTATGAAAGTGGTTAATGATATTTCATGTGATTATTCGACCAGTATAATATCCATGTGAAGAAGTAAATGGCATTATATCATTTTACTTTTGCCTTATTATGTTTCAGTTCAAGTTTAAAAGGCTTTTGTTTTAGTTATACATTGCCTTAAATGTTTATGTTTATTTATGAAAGCTTCCGCAATATTGTTATCCTTACTGAGCATCTGAGCTCACCCCTTTCAATGTTTTAAGATTTTCCAGGATGTGAAGAAGTATTTTATGAATGACCTGCATGGATAGTCAGAAGAGGATATGAGTGTGGACTATGGAGACTTTGTTATTTTATTTTTTCACCTTATGTTGTAATGTAACATTTATGAATGTATCTATTGTTTCCAAGGCTACTAAACTAATCGGTCTTTCGAGACATGATCTTTTGTGATCATGCCAATGTTACGAAGTAATGCACTGACTCTGGGTATCTGGGGTCGGGGCGTTACATTCTTTGGGGGAGGTGAATGAAAATGGTTCGTCCATAGTGTTTTAGAGGCATTTCTAGATCAGGAAACCAACAGACGGTCAATACCACACCACACCATCACCACAAAGCCCAACACACAAGCACTCCAATCCCATAATAAATTATAGGATGAGTAAGGTAGGATATTATTAAATATAGTGTCTTTATATTCAAGAATGGCCTAGTTTCTAATATAATTGGTTTTTTGAATGATAATATTGAAGGAAAAGATCATAGGAGAAAAAAATCTCTTTTAGGTGATAGCCAAAGCCATAGTTCTATCAGGGTTGGTCAATTGTGTGACTACATACATTTAGGGGAACCCAAAGGCTTATACCATCAATGCTAAATATGGATAACTTATTCTAAAAGGAAGAAAAATAAATTGGAATCCAATTTTTATCTAGAAGATAACGTTTTCATAATGATCAAAAAATATGATAACAGATTATAGAATAAATGGATTGGAAATTTGGGTCAATATTATTTACAAAAGTAGGTAAAAAGTAATGGGTCTTATGGTATTCATAATTTCACATATAATCACACTATCATTAGTGATTCATTGGTATACCACATTATCCCTTTAAAAAAAGAATGAGGTATGAAAATGTATAACTAAATATTTCAAATGAACTAAAACATTCTTATTTCTATGATCTGGATGCTTTGAACTAACAGTGTGGTCGATTTAAAAAATCATGACATTGGAGATTATCTATAAAAGTATGGAATTTTACATTAGTTATCTTCTATCAGAACACACAAAAAACAACATGGGATAACAATGATTTTTGGAAAATATTTTAATAACCCAAAGATCTAATGTAAAACATTGTATTCAATTGTGTGTATAAAATGCAATATCTTGTGTAAAAAAAATTTATCAACATTATATATTATAATATATTTATAATCTTATAGGCATATAAAATATACTATATCTCATAATGAACACAATAAAGACTTATTTAGTGTTACATAAAAGAGAATACATACTCAATAGCATGAGTTTCCAGCAATAGTGAACTTATACGATAGCATGAGTTACACAGAAGATATACATTCTACGATAACTTTTGTTACACTCAAGACCAAGTTTCACCAAATAACTATTTATTATTAAATTTTTATTACATAATATAAGATGATATTACTGAGATATTATTTTAGTATTTCTTATTAGTATTAACTACATTATGAATATGTTTTGTTTACATAATTATATAATGATTTCATTTGTTACTGATTAATGAGAAAATAATAATAACTAGTTGTATGTCAAAAATATTATTATTTTTATGCATAATAAGACGTTTTGTGATAATAAACATTTATAATAATAATTAATGAATGATTTTAATGAAATATATTTTCTATATATTCAATAAAATTAATTTCATATTCATCTATTAGGTTTGACTAGAATAAGATAAAAACATATTCTATTTTACACATAAAAACTTATATTTTTATAAAATAAATCGTACCATATTTAAACGTTAATCCCATTTAAAAATTTATTTCTGATAAATTAATTTATTTAATAGGTAAAAATTAACTTATGACTATAAATTTATACATTTTAATAATTTTAGGGTGAATTGTTTATATTTTTACGAAACATTTCATTTTTAATGAATAGTTTTAAATTCTTAATTTTATATCAAAATTGTTTTTTCATATAATTAATTTATAAGGATAAAATATATTTTTAATTACTATTAAAGGATTATTATTTAACATTTCAATGAATTAATAATGATTATTTTGATTATAATCAATTTCACATTAAAATTGATTATAAAAACAAAGAAAACTTTCAAGCGTTTTAACATTAAAAATTTCCTTGCCAACCATTATGTAGGATTAAATTTAAATTAATTTATTCCAATTATTTGTTTTTATTTTGGAAAAAATGATTAAATATTTGAAATCATAAAAATTTATAATTTCTAATATTTAGAACGTTATTTTATATAATAAATATTATTTAATGTAATTAATATTAATCCTAATGATTAAGGTAAAATTATTCTTCATAAAGGACTAAACCTTAATTTTATGGGCCCAAATGGCCTTGAAACATATACCAAAGAAATTAATTAAACTTATTTTTATACTATATTTCCATGGATCGAATAGGTTCAATTATTGGATCCACATTAATGATGAAAAAGTTTTAAAAAAATTCCTTTGTCAAAATTTTTGAAGGGTGCCACTCCATCACTATAAAAGGCCACCAATTCCCCTTATTCGTCACACCTCTAAAACCATGTATGTTCAGCCAAGTTCTTAAAAAATATATTCCAACCATAACGCCCGTATGTCTTGAATCATCATTTTTTATAAATCCTTATGGGGAATCCAATTCATTTACACATGAAGGTGTTACCCAATTTTTAAGGCAATGCTTTCCAACAGTCACATTTCATTAATTTAATTATACACTACCTAAAATATTCTTCTTACATGTTATTATAACAAAACAATTGTCCAAAATATACTATTCTCTTTTTTATTAAGGTTTCTACCAATAATTACACCAACATACAACTACTAGGTAACAAACATATTGTTTTAGTGTAAAGAAAACTACCGCCTCATGAAACGATGATTGTCAATTTTTCCTTTAACAACATTCATTGTTGGCCATTATGAGGGAATATATATACATATATTTTATATATGATAACTATTATGTATTTATTCTTCTATAATTATATTAAAACACATACACTTGTAAAATCTATTTTTTCAGAATATGATAACATTGTTTGAGGAAGTGCGGACGACAATCCCTCAAAATATTATGACTCATTCACACTATAAATGGAATATATAAATAATGGATTTAATAAAAAATATTTTATATAAAATTATATATATCCTATTAATGACTAATTAAATTTCTACATATATAATATATTTATATGTCATTTTATTTGTTACCTTTTCACACACACATGTAAAAGGTGACAATGTCACTCGTGGACATGTGCACTACCATATCCCCAACACGATGTGATTTTATTTATATAAATGGAATTATATATATATATATATTTATATATGATTAAATAATATATTTTTTATTATATAATGATAACTATTGAAATATATAGGGTTAAATAAATTCTTTGTTTAAAAATCATCGAAAAATGAAAATGTTGCTCATGCGTACGTATGACCTATCGTCTCCATGATTGTAAAGTTGGTTTATATTTCATAACCATTTTAAATTATTTATTTTAAAACAATAATTAATATATTATATTATTATTTTTTCATTATTATTATTATAGATATGTTATATTATTACCTTTTGACATAGTTGACCTACCGATTTTCTTTTTGACACATTAATCAATTTTTTTCAAAACAACGATGTAAACATAATTTTTTTTGTATTTGTACACAATATAGTAGTATGTGAAAAAAATGTAATGATAAAAATGAATGTTTTTTTAATAAATTAAAAGGTTAGAATTATTTTATTATACATGAAGCTAAAGGAGATTCACCCAAAAGGATACTGAAGGTAAGGGATTCTCACTTCAATTTTTAACTTCAAGAGATAAATGTCATGGTCAACACTTACATATATTGTTTGTTCTATATACATCCCATTTAGTTATATTATATCATTAATACATGTATATTCATGGAATTTTAGACATTTATATAATGTTATTATAACATTAGGATTATGATTTAGAATGATTCAATGTGGAATGAGACACATATCAATGTTTAAAGATTATTTTCCTCAATACTAAATTTAATGATATTTAATTGGTATTTCCATTCAATAAAATTTCATTATAAATTTTCAATAAAAACATTTATTTTATCACATGTGGTTAAATTTTTATCATTTGGAATTATTAGTACCATTTTTCTACACATTTTAAATCAAAATGCAATAGAAAAGTTTTCTTTAAAACACCAAAAAAAAATTAACTCTCTTTGGTCGGAGAACCAAATTTTTTTCTAAAAACAATTTTTTATAAAAAAAATTCAATTTTTTTAATGATTTACGAAAGTAATGTTTACCCATTTTTCTTCTACAAATTTATTCAAAGGAATATACTTATCGGTTTCTTAACAAGTAATATTTTTTAACATTTATCATGAAAAAGGATTGTTCTTTTTAGCTCATTTGGATTATATTGATTTACCATTTTCTATTTCATTGAAAATTACTTTTCATGCATAAATGGTTGCGTTTATAGAAAAAAATATTAAAATTTATTTTAGAAGATAATGATTTTCAAATGGTTTTCAAAAATAAAAAAAATATTTCCTCAATAATGTTTTTAAAAGATATTTTTATAATATTTCCATTTATTAATGAAAACAACCAGCTATTTTACTCTATATTGGGTAAATTATATTGACAAAATCATTAATATATATTTGGATTGATTATAATTTTTTGGTCCAAGAATAGTATTCACATTCATATCTATTTTTCCTTTCATTCCCCTTGAAATATTCCATTTACTATGATCATTTGACATTGAATTTCCCAAAAATATCTACTTCCTTTAACATGGATATTATTATTTCATAAATAGTATACCATATTTTATATAGTGTTTACATTGAAATATATTTTATTATTTACTATAATATTGACAAATATTTATACATTATTAATTAAGAATTTTTGAAAATACATATTGTTTATTCGATTTGGGGAAGGTTTTGGACATAAAATAAAGGGGTTGGGGAACTCTTATGGAAATTCCAATGTGGTAGGGTCTAGTTAATGAATGACACTCGATACATCAGTAGTATTCTTAGATTATTGATTTTCAAAAATTGGAATTGGTAAACCATCTATTTAAGGTAATGCTTCCACGTTCTTAGGAAACATGGTGTCCAATAATTATGATTTTTTTCATTTAGTTTTAGTTTTTATTCATCCATGAGAACATTTTTAACATATGTGTGGAATCATTTCATTTTTAGTTCATTGATTAAAGGTCATGTGTTCAACTTCTTTTCCTTTCCGTATTTATTTTTCCTTATAAAGTTATCTGAATTGTTTGGGTTCCAATTTATTACTATTCCATATTGTTTATGATGTTTCATATTAGTATATTGATTATATTGTATGTGTGTTAAGTTATTTAGCATACTATAATTATTTAAATCTTTGATTCGTTATAACTTATTCTATACTTTACCCTTTCTAATAATTTGAGCTCATCGTTGTTATGTTTCATTCCACCAAATGCAAAGAAGCGTACTATGAAAGTTATAAAGGTATTTATGAGATTGAATTAATTTATCATTGGTGTTATTGGTTTATTTACTTTGAGGAAAACTAATTATATTTTAATTACTGTATGAATTTTCAATACAATACACATTTATTTTTCTGGTTTACCAATACTACTGAACTCTTTGTTCCTTTTGTATTAGATTCCATATAATCCTGATAATATAATTGATTGTAGACACTAGAGCAGGGTCTTTAAAGGATGTGTTTCTACATAATATATTGGAATTATATTTTAAATTTTAAATTCTTATAAAAATGTACATCTCTATACTGTTCCAAAAATTGAAAATGTAAGAGATAACCACATATAATGTATGATTTATTTATAATACACGAATCAAATACTTTTGAAAGTATGAAAGTATGTGTGTTATTTTTAATAAGTAAAATACAAGAAAATTTGAAGATGGAGGAAATGATGGAATATTTATTTCACACACATAAAATATTAAATCTTATAGAATTTGAAAAATTAATAATGACAACATGAAAAAAATTATTATGTTGTTGTTCTTGAGAATGGGAAAATAAATGTTTCACATTGTGAGATATTGAATCATAAACAAAATGTATTCAATTCCGAGAGTGATGAATAATTTTTTGGTTCAAGTTGAATTACAAGACCTGATGAGAACTATAATGAAGTCTTGGATTATAAAGATAACTATGAAATTTCAGAAGTTTCATAAAGAAAAACATGCTAAAATGAAATCATTGCAAGAAACTTTGTTGGAGATAGGAAAACCCCCATCCATAACCAAAAAATAAAGTCTCTCTTCAAAATTCAATGTAATATTTTCAAGTATAAAATAAATTTAACCTAATTAAAATTATGATTTTTATATCTAGAAAATTATTTATGATATGAAACAAATTGATAAAAATATTACATGGGATGTTTATATAAGTCTATTTAAAATAATTATCATTTGAACTAATTTTGTATACCTTAAAAAATTAATTTAGATAGCATCATGATACTGAACAAATCAAGGCATGTGTGCAATGTGTAAAAAAATATTGAAGGAAATGATATCAATAATACATATGAAATGGTTTCATGAATTAAAATCATTTGATTATATCTATTAATGAAAATTCAAAGGATGTTTAAAATATATCAAATACTTTTAAAATATTCCATCTGGAATGGAATCCTCAATGGTGACGTGTACACTAAAAAAATGGATCTTGAATTGATAATTATATAGGAAAGCTGTTATGAAAAAATAATTTTTTTTGTATTCCATCATGAAAACACCAACAACATTGTTTTCCAAAAGTGAGCAGTTCTTAATGAAGATTGGTTTTCATAGATTTAGTATTGATTATAATTTATACATAAAGAAGTAATATATAAAACATATTATTATTATTATTATTATTATTATCTAGGTTAATGAAAAAATCAATGGATTCTTGGATTTAAAATATCTTTATAACATTTCAGTAATTAGGAGTGGTGAATCTGAGATGACAGTAATTGGTGAAATTCAGTGTTTCATTTGTTAACAGATAACTCAATAATTAAATGGGATTTTTATCACAAAAATAAAAATATCCCAATGATGTTGTAAAAATATTTTAGATAAAGGAATCATGGACTATTTATTCTTTGAGGACACATTATAAAATATATCAAAATATGTTTTTGGAAGCCAGGTCAATGTTACCATATATTGGTAGATTAGTCGAATTTTAGACTATTTAAAAACCACTATATAAGATATACTAAATTTTTACATTTTAAGATACATGTTTTTAGAGTCATCCCAAAGAAATCAAAATAAATATTTTGAAAATAATTATCCAATATATGTAATATATGGTAGACCATGGTATGTTTTATCATAGTGATTCATATATATTTTTATTAGATTAACTGTTGCAGAATTTTCTCTTTAATAAATGTCATAAAATCAATGTCTTGTGGTACTTTTTATCTGATATAGTCATGTATTTCCTCATAGAGAAAAATAAAATGTTTATATTCATTAAGAATTAGTACGAAATAAAAAATTTCCTCCACTCAAAAAAACGTAATATTTCTAGTTATGAAACAAATTAACTGGTAATGTTTTTGTTGAAGTATGTTCTCCCATTCTATTTATATGGGACAATTCGAGTCTAAAAAATCTTAGAAAAAATTAAAACCAAAATTCATAGACAATGAACATTGAGGTCAAATATAATTTTTTATGTGGTTATGTAGAGGAGGTGTTTTGATTTTGAAGTATATGTAAAAACATTTTGAATTATTAGATATATTGACATAAAAACTAAAAACGTTGTGTTTTAGAAGTATTAGTTGGTCTTGAATCCCTACAGTATCCATCAACATATTTACCATCGATATGGATACATAATCCTTATATTTAATATTTTGAGAAGCATATGTTTTCTAAGCCATTTTATTGGAAATATAATCCATCCCTTTTAACTTTTTAGAGGTTTTAACCATTAGAGATCATTGAGAACTGGGATAAATAAGAGGGAAATTTGATAGAATGTGAATACCAATTTAATGGGGTTTGATTGAATTTTATGTGGTTATAATTATTCATATATGCTAATGAAAAAATATTTCCATCAATTATTTTTTCTCAGACTGATCATTTCTCATATGAAATTAGATTTGATCATATACTGGTATTTGATACACTATAAAAGTGGTTATCATTAATGTTTTTTGAATAATTTTCAACAAAAAAAAAGTGGAAATAGATTTCAAAAATACCTTAGGCTATTTTTGTGGGTTAAACTTTTTTTAACATGGTAAGTATGGAATTTTTATTTAAGAATATGAAATTGTATTTAAGGTCCACATAATAGCCATTAATACTGCACTATGTCTTTATAGGGTGCTAATAGCATACCTTGATAATCCCAGTTGGAAGGTTAGTAGGATGAATTATATTATAGGATTTGATAGATCTAGATCTATTTCCAATGTGGGGTTAAGATATTCACACTATGCCATATAAAATGAATCTGTCGAGCCAAATGGTGTTTTAGAGGATTTATGAGCCCTTGGAAAATATTAGGTGTCCTTGTCTCTAATCTTGGTATACACTATAGCCCCCATTTGTTAAAGACTCCATCCTACAAAAAAGGATTGCGATGTGGTGGGTCTGTTTTGGGTAGAATTGAGTTTTTGGGAACTTCATTCAAATAAAAGACCACTCCATAGTAGGTGTCTCAACATAGAATCAATCCTAGTGAGAGATGTATTTTCATATATGGAATTTTGTGGGTGTTATTGAAGTAGTCTGTGTATTAGAAATTTAGATCTATTAAAATTCGATTCGCTATACCACTACTTTATTAACCATTCCCTATAACGAACAAACAATGAAATTGTAGAACTTTATTATAGGTTATAACACTATAATATATGTAAAATAAGTAATACTATGGAATAAAATATATATACATTCCATAAAAATGCCAATTCCTCTATGGTGGTTTTTTAATTAGGGAGAGTTACGAGTTATAACCCCCAATGGTTAATTCAGATTTTATGGTGCATGATTACCCCATAATTCACTATGTGTGCATTGTATAACTATAAATATTGAATACTATTTTACAACCATTTTATTTTCATAAATATATAAAACAATTTAAATACATGGAGATATATATAAAAATCACACATTGAAATGTCGATTTTTTCTTCAAATTTTATTATTTATTATTCAAGATTTTATTTAGATGGTTTGATGTTCGAATAAATGTTTTTTTCATTGAGTGTCATACTAACTAGAAGTAATTTTTTTCTAAATAGAAACCTGACTATGGGTTCATAATAATATAATACTTAGGTAAATCATTAAGATTAAATAAAAAACGTAATGAATTAATTGTTAAATGAGAGTATTGAGATCTCTACCTGTATATGGAAGTTATCTAGAAGGGTCAATGATACCACTAATATTTTTTAAATTTAATGTAGTGTGGTTTTATGGAATTTGGTTCATATATGAATTTACCTTCACTACCCTTGTGTATATCATAGGGTGGTGAAACAAGTATAATCTCTTGTCTAGTTCACATGTTTCATTCCTCATTGTGTTTAATGGTTGAGAAAAATAAGTTTTTTCCACTAGGTGAGAGATCAATATACTTTTCTTTGTATAGAATTAGTTCTATGATAATTCACGCCACCAAATCTCAGGGATTAATCAAATATTGGATTGGAATATAATAAAATATAAGAATGATTTTATATATCAATTAAGTTATTTTTTGATGATCATCCAAACCATAAAATATTAAATTGAATCTTTAAACACCATGATTAAGTTTTAACAATAAATAATTTTAGAAATAGATAAGTGTAAAAGTATTGATTCAATTTCATCAAAAAATATTATGTATGTGTTAGATATATAGATATTCAATAAAACACTAGTAAAAAATGATCTTCACGAAAAATGTAGGTATCATTTTTCTAACAAAAAATAATAGTATATACAATGGTGTATACAACATCTTTTTAAAAATTGTATATGAATAATAGTATTTTTCTCAAAATTGTTTTATTATTCTTATTCACATATTAGATAATAAAAAATAAAGGTATTTTTTATTTTATCATCACAGATTCAAGAATCTATCGAAAAATACAATACTAAACATACAGCTCATTGTATTACCCTAGATTTGGATTTTTTGTCAAATTAATTTTTTATTTTTGATATTTTTAATTTCATGAAACACTAAATATAGGATTTCATATATATTAAAACACTATTTTGGTATTTTTTATAGTACTTTCAATAAATTTATTAGCTTTCACAGCACACAACACAACACTAACGTGACTTTTTTAAACCTAACACAAAGATTCTAGGAAATATCATTTCAATCATATAACTATTTAAACAATGATAGATATAACATTTCCATTAAACATAGTATTATGAATAGTAATAAATATTTTTTAATTACTATTTATAATAATTTTATATAGATAAATTATATTGATAATAAGAACTAAAATTATTTTTGTTGAGTCATTATATGTTTGAAAATATTATTTTCTAAAATGAACTATTTTTTGTGCCTCCTATAAACAATAATAAAATAAATTTTGTACAATTTTGAAAACATTATATTATAAAGTAATATTATTTTTTAAAAATAAATGTACAAATATTTTCATAGGGTTAATTTTTTGGATTTTTATGGGAAACATCATTTATAGGAGAATAATGAAATCATACAGAATTATAATTCAAAAATACTTTTCAATAACTTATTTATATTAATAAATTATATTTTATGGTTTTTTATTGTAAGAATAAATCAATTATACATATCTTAAACCAATTTAGGTCATTCGAAATATTTTATGTAGAATTTAGATATTAAATCATAATGATCTTTTGAATATTTTCACATTAAATCCCCACTTTCTCACCATGTATGTGACATTAGAATTAAACATACTTTTGTGGATTTTGTGAATTGAAATTGAAAAATGGTAATAAATGTTTGTAAACATTATAATATTTATATTAGAATAATATCAATTGTCTCTTTTACCAAAAATATTGTTCAACGTGATTAAGAGTAGTTAAAATTATTAAGGGAAATTTTATAATAACCAGAGAAGTAACCTTAACAATAATGGCCAAAATGACCTATCTAATTGTCCAAAACCCCTTGGATGAAAGCATTTCTTCCCAAAAGCATACCTTATTGAGTATGGTAGATTTGATTTTATTTTTTTTTATATTCAATTACATGAGAACATCTAAATTGTTTTCAAAAATGATATATGTATCCTCTCTCTCCCCTCTAAAAATCTACAACCTATCCCCATTCATTAAATCTCTAAATCCAAATAGGTTAATCCAATGTATTCTCAATTAACATCCCTAAACACCTATATTTCTATTTTAAGTCTTACTTTTGTAATAAATCTCAATAAGTAGACCCTTTCATTCAAACCAAATAATGTTTCCCAAAGAAGTGGAAACATCATTCCTCAAGCTCATTTCCTTTATTTTCATTTTCAACCACCTAAATTACTTCTATTCAATTAATAAATAATAGCCTTAGTATATTAATTATAGAGATATGTAGTTATAATAAATTTTCTACCTTAACTCACAAACACATCAATCAAATAGTTAAGGAACATACCATTCTTGGGTATGATGAATTACCGCCTCGCGAAATGAAGATGTTTATTTTCCTTTACTACCTATCATTATTTGTATTTATGGTGAAAAATATAATTTTATATGATAAATATTTATGTATGATTAATTTATTCTTATTTAATCATTAATGAAACATACCTCTATTCATTCCAATTTGTGTAAATACAATAATTTTGTCCGTGGAAGTGTATATTATTGCCTCATAAAAGTGATGTGATTTGTTAAAACACTACCTAGAATGTATTAAAAATTATATTGTAAAATTATATAAAATATATTACATAATAATTATACAATTATTATTATTATTATTATATATATATATGTCCTTTAATTTATTTCAATATTAAAAATAAAAAACAAAAACATCGTTCGTGCATATGTACGGCCTGTCGTATCCATGAATATTGTATTCAATTTAATATTTAAATGTATTGTATTTTATTTAAAATTAAGAAATTATTAATATAAATTATATTTATGTTTTTTTCAATATGGAAATCATGATATATGTGTGAGAACCAAAAATATAACAAATTAGTATACAATCAAAAAATATGTTCATGTTTCTCGAAGTAGAACATTTTCTTGAAATCATTAATAAGAGGCAAATATAAAGTAATAATAATACCATATATGGTATTATATATAATAATATGGTTATTTAATGAATTTATAGTTATGTTATATTTTTATACATGATTTTTATATTATTACAAAAATATTCAATACATACAGAATTAGAATTTCATCTCACTTTTTATTCCTATGGGATACATGCCATATTAACTTATCAATTATATTTTATGGAGTACAAACTACCCTAGGAAATAATATATAAATAACTAACTTAAATTAGTTATATCAAATATATTTTAATTATTTATTATCAAATAGAGATCACGATTTTATGTTTTCTCAAGTAGTACGTGTTTCATCGCCTCAATTTTATTTTCCCTGACATAAAAGTTTTGTTCCCCTCATCTTTATTATATGTGGTTTGATTACATTAAATAGAGGTATTATATTATTTTTATGCTGATATTTATGATTATTAACTTATATATTTTATGATATTTATTTCATGGAATTTATTTTTCAAAAAATAACAAATCGGTGAATTAAATTTGTCACAATTTTAAATATTTGAGAGACATACCATGTTATGCACAAATATTTTTCTATGAGATGTATATACTACATTTAAAATTTTATATCAAAAATCTACTTATTTTAATTATTTTTGAAGATTAATTTAATTTTACTATTTCAATTTTCTATGACTCAATGATACCAAATTAGTAATTATTTGTAGCTATAATATCAATATTTATCATGATTTTTTTATTATTCTCCAATTGATGTATTATTATCACACATCTCTCAAGAAAGCTCATGTGTTTTATTAACTCTTCATTATTAATGTTATAACAAAGTAGTGGTACCGTTGTTCCACTAATGGGTATATATAATGATCAAGAATTTTATTTAGTAATTTCTTTCTTTAGCAATATCTTCGTTCCTAAATTTATGTTTATTAAAAGCCATGTTGTTCAAAAAATGTTTTCAAAAGTTTTTCATGAGGTATTTTTATTTTTTCAATGTATTTTCAAACTATAGGTTTTCTAAACAAATTCAATATTAGTTTATATGTTTTAAAATTTTATCAAAATATAAAGTTTTTTAAAATAATTTGAATCTTATTTTATAAGTTTTTAATGTAAATGGATAAAAAAATATTGTCATGCTACTTTTATATGTTTTCAAGAAAACAAATTTCAAATTTTATTGAATCATATTTTATATTTTTTTCATAGAAATTTTTGTAAAAAAATTTTCAAACATATTTAATAGGTTTTCATGCTAAAATTTTCTCAAAATGATTCCCCGACTTCTATATAATTTTTCCAAATATTTTCCATAAAAATGGATTTCAAAAGGTTTTTTTTTTTTAAATCATTTTTCAATGAAAAAAATATTTTATTCTAGTGATGTGTTGTAAATATATTTAAAAATTATTTACCATCTAGAATATATTCCATTGATATTAGGAATGCCTTTATAGGAAATTTTAAAAATATTTCATTCATATCCCTTATATGAATGGTTTATATTTTGATGTTATGATGATTATGAACCTTGTTTCTCTTTCACATGTTCTAAACTCACAAAACCAGATTCATTTCACATATTATATTCATATTAAACATGGTACTTTTATTTGGTTAAGATTTGATGAAGTTATTAGGAGTCATGTCCTTTTCTATATGTTATGAAATGATTTCCTGTTCCGGACACCCATTTTATTTCATGGGATATCATATCATTTTTATGAAACACCTATATTTATATAGGTCATTAAATAATGAAGGTTTTTTCATCTTATGAAGCACGTATGGAATATTTTATTACGATATCTATGAGACATATATGCACATAAAATTCATTAGATAGATATTTATATCTCATGAGATAATGTTGAGAATAATGTTGATAGACTTGATCCACTATGAAAATATTGGGAAACCCAATATATTACAAGAATATGACTGCTACTGGGGATAGTGGGGTTTCCCGCCTAGTATGTGTAGTCACCATGAAGATTAAATACAGGAAAACTATATCTAATATGACAATATGGAGAATCATGATCCACAATGTGTATATTGGGAAACCTGAACCCTTATAAGAAAATGAATACGGTTAAGGAATGTGGTGTGTGCCTCCCAGTAGGTGTAGTCCACATGAAGTGCCTTGATAAGTTTTAGTTACAAGTATTGAATTATTGGGAATAATATAAAATTTTTAAGTGTATATTATAATATCAGGTCTTATTCCTATTATATTCTTATTCTCTTTTTTCCCTCATGATTCTGGAATTACAAACTGTTAATATTTATTAAATGACTCATGTTTATAATTGTTTATATACAGGTTATGATCCTATAATTTTATGATAACATTCGCATTCCCTCATTCTCCTATTTATTCATAAATATATCCATTGTTTACCCTTACTGAGCACATGTACTCAACCCTTTTTATGTTTCCTTCCATAATTTATGATGAAATTTTTTATGTATAATATTTCTAAAAAAATGGTAGACTTATAGAACCTAGAAAGAGATCATATTTCTCACTCATGTACCATTATATATGATTCCTTGTATCCAAAGGCACTAAAATAATGTTGTATTTGAGAATCTATTTTGGTATTGTTTCAAGAATTCAAGAAAATCGATGTAATGTATAAGTTTCAAAAGTTAGGGTTTCTATAAAAAATATATTACTTTTTCATATAATCACATTAATTCATGTATTGTATTTATTATTCATTGATAAACGCAATATATATATATATATATATTATTTTAGATACAAATTACACTTTTATCGATAATATATATTTAAAATTTCCAATTTCATAACATAAAATTCACAATGAAAATTAAAAAAAAAATTATCATTAACCAATATTTGGGAAAAAATCTCTTCAAAAAATGGTATACATTATTGAAATATAACTAAGTAATAAATTGATTAAATATTTTTTTTAAAATATAAATATATGATATAGTAATATTATCTCCAAAAATTCATCTTAAAAAATATCTTTAGTTACATAATTACAAAAACATACTCTCCTACATAAAACTATCATCCCGTTTTACATTCCAATAATAATATAAATAATAATATCCTTTTAAAATATATGAATTTCAAATATATTATGAAAGATGACTACAATATGGTTGTTTTGGTAATGCTGGCCAAATAATATAGTAATTTTATGACATTGAGAACATATTTTGTTATAATATAATCACAATTCATTTTAGGATTAATCTTTTTGAGAATTAAGGGGAAAAAATTAACTAGAATAATAGTAGTATTTATCTCATCGTATAATAAATTAATTAATCCATGTGATGTAAAAATTATCATTGACAAATTATTCTCATAATATAAACTTCTAGATACATCATACATATTACATTTCCTCCAAATTTGGGGATGTTGAATCATAAGAAATATGTGATCTCAAATGTTCAATAAATATTCACATAAGTTATAATAAAAAATATTATAAGTAATAATTATATGATCATATGTGTATAATCAAGATACATATGAAAAATATTCCCAATAATGAATATATTATAATCATCACCTAATAATTTAAATAACATGATTTAGGAATCAATTACCATGGAAAGGTGAGTCAATAAACATGATCCATGTATACATTATCATAATATGAATACATGTATACATTATCATTGAAAAAACATGTTCATTTTTTATAACCATAAGTATTAGAGCATATTTGTGAGAAAAATGATTATTCCCATGCCTATGTGGATGAAAATAATTATTTTAGTTCTAAAAAGTGAGAGAAAGCCCATTTTTTCCTCCCCTATGTGAAAAAACTCAATATGTCCGCACAAAACTATAACATAAGATATAAACCAAAAAATTATTTCATGGAATCATAGGACCCCAAAATTTATTATCCATACCTATGTGTTCCACTTAAAATCAATTACTATTGTATAGTAATACACAAAAGTAAATAAGGAAAAGTTTTCTAAAAATATCACCAAAATTGAACTCAATATGTCATAATATACAAAAATAAATAACATTTTATAGAAGTAATGTTATCATTGATAGAAAATAAATTTACATAATCTTTATATTGAAAAATTATGATGGATATAATTTAATAATATCATTGAATTGATCATATTATGAATCAATGTATAATGAAATAATTAAAAATTTATTTCAGATGTTTCAGAAAAATGACCTTGAATTAAAGAAATGACTTTGATGTTTTGAATTATTTTTTAAAGAATTTATTTACTAATCCAAGATAAAAGTATTTCCATTTTAAAATAATGATTCCATTTATGAAAATTTTCATATAAGACCACATTTTCATTGAAATGATGTGTTCACATTGATATAAACTTAAAAATAAACACCATAAAACGTTTTTAAGATTACCATAAAAGAAGAAGCAACAGGTGACATGAAAATGTTATTTTCTAAAACATTAACTGAATACATTGAAAACATTTACTTTTGAAAAAGAAACTCCAATAAATGATCCTTGTAAAATGATAATATTTTTCAAAAAAAATGTGTTGTGGAAGATAAGACATTTGATCTTTTAATGGTTACAAAACATTTAAAATAAAATATTATCAAATGCCTTAGTTTTAAAACCCACATAAAAAAATTGGATTATAATTTTGAAAATAGTGTAGATGTAATTGTGAAAATAATTGTTTCATGGCACATCCCTCAATGGACCACTACAATATCAAAATCTAGTGTTTGAGGTGTTCTGGGAGGCAGTGATAACTCATTTCAACAGCTTTATAAAATTATTGTTTTTTCTTCAGTATAAAGGGTTTTGTTAGGATAATATGTCTGTACGTCAGAGAAGAGGTAGGTTTGGTCTTCGATAGGTCACAAAATCTATAGGTTAGGGTGTAAGAAGGTTTGGACGACATTAGGTTAGGGTGTCTATAGGTCAGGGTGTCGGTAGGTCGGGCATCAATGGATGCCCTTGGGGGGGGTCACAGATATGACTACCGTAGTAATAAATGAAGGTCTGGGAAGATGATGAAGATTCTTATATTGTATTATTTATTATCTTTGATCCATATTATTTGATGTATGCCTTCAAAAAAACATAGTCATCTGAGGACTTTTATCCATATGGTAGATGAATTACAATTCTTATACATCCCATGTTGAACACTAGAATTATGAAATTAATTAATAGCTTATACCCAGTTATATAAATGGATTCCCCAAGATCAAAATTGTTTTGTGATAACATCTATTTTATTAAACTAGAAATAATGAAAGTATGTGTTAAATATAAATACCCTATTCCTTGTATGGTGTGGATGTGTTCAATGTGTGGATCTTTTCTATCCTAATGATAGCATGTGGGTTAGTTTTTAGGTTCATTGAGGGTGAAAGGTTTTCTCATGATGAGATAATTGATTAATTGTATAATGGATGAACATTTTTAACAGTGTGTCTACATTACAGTTTTATTATGGTAGTTGGGAATTCTCTATTTGTTTAGTGGGATTATATCCTAGTTGAGTTTTGTTGTTGGTATGGGATGTGGATCGTATTGTGATGTTGGGATACTGAGGATGGTTTGAGAGCCATTGTTGTTCCATATAATTTAGTGAACTATTTATGCAATATGAAGTCACTTGTGGTGTGCTATGAATCGTAGTTTCCAGTGTAGGTATAGAATAAATAAATTAATTAATTAATTTTTTAATATAGAAGGATAATTGGTAAAATTAATTGGTTGGGGTTACAAATTAAGTTTGTGGATACATGTGGTTATTAATTAGAGTTGAAAGAAAGGGTAGTTGTTTGTGTGCTGGGTGTTTGTTTTGAAAGCCCATTGTTTGGGAGTAGTGTTTGGTACGTATACATATAAATTTTGTTCCATCTGTTTTGGATATTCACCCAACCTATTTTGAGTACTACATGCCAAAACCACCATTTTTATGTGGGATATTATCCAATCCCACCATCCCTTTGGGAGGATGGATGTCGTTTTATTGGATCATCTCTGCTCTCTCTTCTAGGAATTGTTATCGCAATTCTCCTTGGGAATTGTGTGGTGAAGTTTTGAGGCCCAGGTGTCTATGGGTGAGGTGTGTTTTCCCTAGTATTATTTGGATGAGATGTGTTGTGTTTTACTAATTGTCATTAGGATGTGGTTATAGATTGAGTCCCAAGTTTCCATGGGCAAGATGTGATGTGGTGTGTTTCCCTTGTGTCTTTTGGTTGGATGTGGTACGCAGCCAAGGTGTGTGCGGGTAGGTTGTGTTTGTGGGACTTTTAGAATAGCAGGGTATTGTTAGGACGTTTTATATTATGGATGATCGGATAACTAGTGTGAAGTGGTGCAGGGTACCCAAAATATTGATATGCTTACTACCATACTTTACATGACATGAATTACAAGGGGATCATTCCTTATCGATATTGGGGTGGATAGTATACCATGTAAGGTGATTTTAAGTTTCTATTAATTTTCTCCAAGTGGAATTTGTATTATCCTATTACTTGTATACATGTGACATTTTATTTTCATACTGAGTATACTTATATTATCACCCTATATATATTAAAACTATTTGCATGTTTCGGGGAAGATTATACAGACCGTGCTTGACCAACTTATCTCAAGAATTAGGATAGTTGATATGTATTTTCCTCGATTTGGTCGTTTAGTATTTACTATGTATTTTTTCATTGTATTTCTAGATTTTTTACTTTAATCATTCTTGTGTGATAGATTTTTGGATTCTTTTGTATATATGTATTGGAGTTGTTTTTAGGATGATGTGACATATCTCCCGATCATAGTTACTATATAATGGGTAATGCCTCCCATTTTTTGATATTTATATAACCTTGGTGTTGATCTCAATTTCGGGACCTACCAGATGGGTGACTTGGGGGTCATTATCTATTTTTCATCTTGAAGAATGATAGTCACAAAACTATTCCATCCCTTTCCTCATCTTGGTGAGGAAGGCTCGTCAAATAATGTTACAAGAGGTTATGATTGAGAGATTTGATAGAGTTTGGAGTTAGGAACAATAAAGATTGTATTGGATGATAAGGAAGCAGTGTTAGTTGATCATGGTGCAGGTTATAGGCTAGGGAAGACTGGCTAGGGAATGAGATTTTAGGGGCCCTAATGATCCGATGTAATGATTCTGAGATTCCGAAATGACCTTGTGAATCTACTCCAATTGTTAGGTAGATACCGTAGTAATGGTATATTCATCATGATGACTTGTTTTTTGTTGTTTTTTGGAAATTATACTAATCAATGATTTAAAATTAATACTAGATGAATTTCATACTACTCAGGATCAGGGGTTACCTATTTACATATTAGCTATAGAACCCAGTCATCATCTATGTGTCATATGAGGAGTGGAGGCAAAACAAGGTGGACCGATCGACTAAAGGGGGGTTCACTCAGTAGGTGGGGGTGATGATCTATGAAAATATATGCTTCATTCATTCTATTCATAGGATTTGGGAATTTTCGATGTAATCATTTTAGATACAGAGGCAGAGAGTTGGCTTCAAGATCTTACGATAACATTTTTTATGATCGAGCATTTGATAGAGTACCCGATTAATAGGGTATTGATCTAGATGTGGGTTGCTTCATGTCAGTGATTGATACTCTACATGGTGGATAGGAAGGAGACAAATTTTTTTGGGTCAATTTTGAGATGGAGTTCCAGCCGTAATTCCTTCTCATCGACCATAATGGATGAGAGGAAGCATGAGTTAATCTCTATATAGTATGAGAGTATCCCATTATAGGAGATGGGGATCATGTTCAATGATCTCATTATTTTTTACCCATTTTTGTTTTCTAGATATGGATTCATAGGCAAGACACTAAGAGAAGGAAAATTGGTCATCCCACCTGTACGCATTTACTCCATTCACCAACTGATATCTCTAGATTTCCAAAAGAATGTGGAAGTGGTTTAGAGGATTCACTCACGAGGAGGTATACTATGACTGGGGATCTAGTAGGCCTCTATTAAGGGAAATGTATCTTGTATCAGGTCTCAAGCACCTGGGCATTCATGTTTTCAGCCAGCTGGGAGTTGACCTTAGCAGTTTTTGTTTCAAACATCTAGTCATTGTTCTTTTAGCATAGTCATGGGAGTGATGAGTTTTTCAATGGGAGACCACAAGAACCATCAGTGTCAATGGCTAGCTCATGTTCAAATTGGAAGAGGATGGAAGGTTTAGCGCCCACCTGAATAGTAGTTGTCAGCCATTCCATTTTAACAGCATAGACATTAGCCTCCTGCTCCACTATAGGGAGATGGAGCAGGTGGAGGTCAAACTCATGGTGTTACTCATGGACCTCTACTTGTACATGGTCATGGAGGTTGTCTAAAATATTGGGGAAGAGGATCTGGGCATGGTATGTTTTACACTACGGAGCCAGTAGTTCCAGCTTGGCCAGATATCATTCAAGGTACAATAAGGGTTTTCAATACTCTTGCTTGTTATTTATTTGAATTAATATCCTCACAAACCATTGTTTTACCCACTATAGATTATGATTGGTTACTTGACATGGAGATACATTCTATTCCAATGGTGTTGAGTGCACCAGTTGAGGTCAGAACATTTTTGTTTTTGTTTTTTAGGATCTAGCCCGATATTTGGGCAGAATCGGTCCATTGGGGAGATATTTCCTATATATATTGATAAATATGACGTCTTTCGTGGAATCAACTGGATATTTTCCATGAATGTTCTCATTAATTGCGTCAGCATAATAGTCAAGTTTTTAGAAACAAATGGTCAGTGTGTAGCTTTCATTGGCGAGAAGATTGGTCAGGTCAACAATCATCACTTGGAGCACCTTTATTCCTTGTTGGCCGATGAGTTAGTGGAATCAGTGGATATTTAGATGGTGTGGGTTCCCAAAGATGTTGGGGAGGTCTTGGATGCTTTCTCTAATGTCGTTTTGACTCTACCCCTCGATGTGGTGTAGATTTGGAGACATACATTCAACATAGTTCATCTATGATATTGATAAATCCTTATTAGATAGAATGTTTTGAGCTAAAATATCTAAGGAAAAATATTGAAAATATAATGATGAATGGCTTTATCTGGCCCAGTGTGTCACCATGGAATGCTTTTGTCTTAGGATATATATAGTCTACTAGAAGTTGAATTAGGAAATGTTCAAGAATCGCTACCCCCTACCAAGGATAGATGTTGTTTTCAACTAGCTAAGAAGAAAATGTTGGTTTTTTATGATCGATCTATATTCTTGATATCAAAAGTTGAGGAGAAATATTATAATATCATGATGTCAGCTTTCAGACATTGGTATGGGAACTTTGAGTTTGTGATTATTTGGTTCAGTGTTAAGAAAAAAACAATAATGATCATTGGAATTGTTAACTCCAAAATTTTGTGTGTTCCTAGATTGGTTCATCATCACGTTCATCGATGACATTTTGATCTACTTAAGGTAAGAGGAGGAGAACATCGAGCATCATAGGATTTTCCTTGAAGTCCCTTGATGCCACCACCTCAATAAGAAGTTTTCCAAGTACAATTTTGTACATGGGAGTTCCACTTCCTTGTAAATTTGGTGTCTCAATAGGCTGTACCCATGGATATGTCGATGATCTAGGTAGTTTCTTTTTAGGAATCACCTAACAATGTGGCTTAAGATTCCAGTTTTCTTGGTCTGGGAAGCTATTACTGGATACTTTTACCCGATTTCTCTTGAGTAGCAGCTCCATTGATGGATCCTAGTAGAAAGGACCCAACCATTGTGTGGAGTGAGTAGTGTCATGAAGAGTCTAGCTCCCTGAATGGGAAGTCAGTCAGTGCTCCAACGCTCAGATTTCCAGAGGACTGGTTGAGGTTTGAATTGTTTTTCCATGAATCCCATCTAAGATTGAGGTGTGTACTGATGTAAAAAAATGGGGTGATCTATTATGGGTCTAGTAAGTTATATCCCAATTAATGTAATTGTTCCACCCATGATCTAGAGATAGCAGTGTTCTTGGTTTCTCTAAAGATGTTTTGAAATTACATTACTGGTGAGCTCTATATAGTTTTCCTAGATATCAAGATCTTGAGTAATATTTTTTCCCAGTATGATCTGAATATTCAGTAGCAGATATGGAAGATGTTTCATCTATAATAAAATTTTGAGATATCTTACACCACAGTAAAGGAGAATATTTTGACGAATACCATGAAAGGATGTTTTAGAAGGATGTAGTTTGAGAAACTGTGGATTCTTCACGGGAGGTGGATGAGATGGCTGCATTCAACCAATATTTAGGAATGGATGGGGTAGAGGCTATCAATTTTGGATGGAAGTTCAGTCATCTTTGAGGAAGTTCATGGAAAAATATATGCGGGATGACTCATAGGAAGAGGTGATTTTGGATCATGTTGACCACGGTGATGATCTGGGTGGGTGGTTGAAGGATGGACATAATCATATTTTGTTCCATGGAATGTTGTTTTCCCTATAGCAATGTATGAGGGTTTTTTCAATGAGTTTCACAACTCACCCTAATCGACACACCCAGGAATTTATAAGATGTACTATTATTTGAGATAGCAGGTTTGGTGGCATAGGATAATGTAGGTTGCGGTAGTGTTTGTGAAAATGTTCTGGGTGTGCCAACTAGTGAAGATTGAGGACCATGTTCCTGGTTGTTTGTTGTAGCCTTATATTTCCCTGAGTTGGTGTGGGATTACTTGTAAATGGATTTTTTAATTGGAAAACCCAGGTCTCAGGAAGGATGCGATGAAATACGGGTAATGGTAGATCAAATGTTGAAATCAACTCAAATAGAAGTTAAGGAGGTGAGTGCAGAGGATGTCGTAGTGACAATGTGTGTGGATGAGTTGGTGTAACTTCATGGGGTTTTGAGATCTATTTTTATGAATCGGGGTACACGTTTTACTTTTCAGATCTTTATGGGATTGCACCATGCTTTTGGAACTCAGTTATGCCTCACCACTACTGTCCACCCTCAAATAGATGGGCAGACAGAACAGACAATCCAAACAATGGAGGACATGCAGTGAGTATAGGTCTAAGAATTTTGTGGGTATTTGGTGTGGCAAATTCCCTTGATAAATTTTTCTTACAATAACATGAAGCACTCTTAAATTTTTGTGGATCCATTAGAAGCCTTGTATGAGAGACAATGTAATTCAACTTTTTTCTAGATAGATTTTTGGAAGGTATTTGTTATTTTTCTAGATGTTGTGTAGAGTATGAATGAGATGGTTCATTTTCTACATGAGATGATAAAGGTAGAACCAGAATATCAGAATTACTTTGTTAGTCATTGGTGAAGAAATTTGGTGGTCAGGGTTGGGGAACACATGTACATGATGACTTCCCTGCGATGTGTGAATTAGAGGTTTGGTAGAGAGAGAAAACAATACCTTGGATCATCAGACCTTTAACGGTGTTTGGTCGAGTCGGCAAGGTTGTAACACCCGAGACTTTTATGTTATATAAATCATCAAAGGAATATTTTTCTACACAACACTTGCTTGGCTTGCTTTACACGCAATCGCGACCTTCCTCGATAGCTTGCGTCGTACGCAATACCGAGTTTCACTAAACAACAATATGCTATTAAAACTAGCCGTTATGAATAGTAATAACCACTTTTTGAAAATTTATAAATTTTATTTTTCAAAATGGACTTCATTTTTGGATTCAGAATATCGAAATTAGCCTAGGGTGAAATTTTGGTATTTTTCTGAAAACTTTCAATTTTTGATGAATAGTGAAACCACTAAGTGGTATGTTAAAAACTGAATTTTGCATAAAACTTAATTTTACCGCTTATGTGAATGGAATTTCAAAAATCCAACAGACACGATTGATATCAGTAAGTAAAATGTGGTTCAATGAGATAAAAATAATTTTTTGGTGGATAGTAACTTTTTACTATTTTTACCGCAGTTAATAGTAAATAGGGTAACTAAGGGTAAATATGATATTAATATTACCCTAACACATGTCCTAATTCTATTGGACAACTGTAATTCGACCAAAAACAAACTTAGGAATAAAATATGACCATTTAGGCCCACTTGGATTAGATTATGACATTTATTATTAATTTATTTAAAGAAGGGTTAAAATAGTTAAAATCAAAGTTTAATAAGTAAATCATTTTTAATAAGGGGTTATACATAAGATAAATTCGATTGTAAATATTAATTAGAAAGATAAAAAGATTTCCTACATGATGGTATTTTATTTGTAATTTTTAAACATCAAATAATTTAATTTATTTATGACACAAAGATGATGCAGTAATTATCTTATTAATGAAATATTGACATAATTGATAATATAAATTCCAAAATAAACGTAATTTAAGACTTTTTATGAATTCCACTAATTTTATAGGTTACTATGATATATTAGTGTTGATTTAATACACTTGGTTCGAACATATAATTCTGTTATGACTTTCACAAAATTCATATATCAAATAGTGTCAAAATTGACACAAAATAGTTTTTAAATCAAATATTATTAATTGTTATTTTATTCATAAAAATATAAGGTTCGGCCAAATGACTTAGATAAGGATATATATATTAATAATAAACAATTTGGGTTCGTTTGGCATGTTATAGTAAGTGTATTAACCATATAGTGAAAGAAAACAAAAAGACATGGTAAAAGTTAAATTATTTAACTTAGAGTTAAATCTAATTAATAATATTAAAATAATACCCTAAACTTGTCTAAATCCTATTGGTTGATAGGATTTCGACACATCTCCACTTTAGCTTCGAAATAAGACCCTTTGGAACCATTATAAACCGATTTTGACTTTAATATAAAATAATATTTTGAGATATTCCTAAGGTGCCCCTCTCCTCCCTTATAAAAGGGCACCTCCTCCCCCTTCTCCTCACACCAATTTGAGCACTCAACATCGGCCAACCCCTGCCATTTTCTCCTCTACACTTCCCTAGAATAATCCTAGTGGTCCTGGTCTTCTTCAAAGACCAATCTTAGTTCCCTAAGTGGAGGATTCAAAGAGGCGTTCCAAAGAAGAGGTAATATCCATTACCGATCTTTCCAATTTCTTTCTTCTTCAACTTCTTCTTTAGTTGTTCCATGATAAAGTAATAACATCAGTATTACTTACATACTGATATGTTATTATAAATATAAAACAACCCTAATTCACCTTCTATCCATTCTACGGAAAAATGAAATCACCGTGCGTGCGTACGTACGGAATACCGTCTCCACGTCGTGGTGTAATCTATTTTTCCACCATCACTTTACATGGATGGGTATAATGGTGTAATGAGTAAATATTTATGATTATTATAAATTAATATTGATACTGAAATAATATATATATACTCCAATACAGTTCCACGATCATATGAACGATATCATCACTCGTGCGTACGTATGGAATACCGTCCCCACGATGTGATGCGACTCGTTCTACATGATCATCATTACATAGTAATTATATAAATGAATTGAATGAATAAATATGATATATGTTACACTAATACCATTCTTTATATAAGGTATCTATAACCTTAAAATAAGAATAAGAATGTATTCGGCAAAACACGCATAAGAACAAAAGGCAATAAAGACCCGAATAACAAGTAGCAATGAAATATTACTAACAAGAAATCTAAGAATATGACCATATATGATATCATATCAATATGTATGATTCTGGAATAAGTAAATAACATTATTTAAACCATTATACAGGAGCTTCGGACATGTACAAAGCAAATCGGACCTAAGGTAAGGGAAATATCACAATCTCATTTTTATCCAAGATTGGTTATTCGTAAGTATTTACAGGGGTGTATTTTATCATCCACATCCATGTTCCCTCAATATGTAATATTTTTTCCATCCACTTACAATATTTTAAGTCCAATTTTACCCTTCGGTGAGTTTTTAGTAAAGAATATGAAAGGAATATTTTGTCGTTTTTTTGTACGAGGTACTTTTTGACTTTTCCGACAAAAGTACGAAGAATGATTTTTTAACTTATACGGCATGAATGGATTTTTAAAACATTATTTCCAAGAAGCTTCCTTTACAAGTTTTCATGTTTATTTTTAATCAACTTCTTTTATTTTAAAGTCGTATGACATGTTATGAAAGGAAAAATGTTTTTGAAGAAGAAAGGATATTTTCCTCAAGAATGGAGTTCAAGTGTTTTATCATAATTATTTTCCATATAAGATAATAAAGGGTTCTGTTTTAATCCCTATTATTAAATTGGTTTGATTATGTTGTGATGGAAATATTTTTATGAATTCCATTATCTTATATGAATTGTTTTATGATGTCATGTTGTTTAAGAATCCCATTTTTATTACATGGGTTATGCTATGATGTATGGTTTATGATTATGTGGCACACATAAGAAAGGATTCATTATAAGATCGGTGGGACATATATCTTCATCCAATGCATTGGGTAAAGATTTTATATCTCATGAGATAGACATGGCTGGAAAAGAAGGTTATTTCGGTTCAGTGATACAGGACTGAAACGAGGAGTGAACTCGGTTCAGAAAGGAACTTTGTCCACTAAGATAGTCTTGGAAATGAGTCATGACTAACAAGAAATGAGTTTCCATGATTATGTGTGCATGCAAAAAAGTTTCAAGTTTTATTTTATGATTATGGGGATCTCATTTTCACTTCTATGATTTATTCCATGTTATGATATTATGATCTCTTTTGCGGGTTTTGATTTTCAAAAAGATATGATATGATTTTTATTTCCTTTATTTGCCCTTGCTGAGCATTTGAGCTCACCCTTTTATGTTTTCTTTTCCCCAGGTCAGGAAGATGGATATTAAGTAGAATATGCTAAAAGGGACCCTAGATATGATGAAATAAATGGGAGACACTATAGAAGATTTATGAACCAGTTGTTTATGTTTCCCAGTTTCTAAAGACACTATACCTATACGGTCCTTCGTGGTTTTGTCATATGTTGTAATAAGTGTGCTTCAATTTTGAAGTATTAACAATGTATGTAAAGTATGGGTCGTTATAGTTGGTATCAGAGGAAAGGTTTAGCCAACCTTTGGAAACTAGGATGTGAAAGCCTTAAAAAGAACCCTAAGGATAAGCCTAAGCATAAAAAACAATCTTAGTGTTTTAGAAATGGCCTTGAATAACCTAGGATAAGACCTTAAGCATGAAAATTTTATTCTTGAATTATGTGGTTTTCCTATTATAATTAGTGTTGCTCACACTATTCTTCTTGGTTTTAGTCAATGGCTGGAACTTGAAGGAACCGTGTTAACGCGGAATGCGATGGGAAATGCAATGATTGTCCCCCTGAGCAACCAAACGATATGGGAGCTGGAATACAAAATCTTGTATCCATGCTCACACAACTTTCTCAAGCTATGAATCATGCAGGACTTCCAAACGAGCAAAGGAAGGAGCAACATTCTGTTGAATCCTTCATGAGGCAGCGTCCACCTTCTTTCAGTGGGTCTACTGATCCATTAGTTGCTGAACAATGGATTAGTACTACTGAAAAGATATTTTCAGTTCTTCAATGTTCTGAACATGATAAAGTCATCCTAACACTGTATCGTTTGGAAGGAGATGCTGATCAATGGTGGAATCTTATTAAGAATACGAGGCAAAGGGATGAAATTGAGTCTATGGAATGGGATGAGTTCAAGAACTTATTTTTCAATAAGTACTTCCCTCGTATTCTCCGAACAAAGATGGAGAAAGAGTTTCTTGAACTGAAGCAAAGGGATGATGAATCTGTTGGTACCTATGAAGCAAATTTTACAAGACTCTCACGGTACGATTCTGGTATTATTATCCAACCTGAGAGTAAGATCGATCGATTCTTTAGTGGCTTAAAACCAAGTCTTCGAAGGGCGTTAGCCATAAGGGACTTCAATAGCTATGAGGAAATCGTTCGATGTGCTCTCAAAGTCGAGATGGAGATTGGAATAACCCATCAGTCACATGGGTTTGATAAGAAGTGGAAGATGGAATTCAAAGAAAAATCTAAAGAGCACACGGAAAAGAAGATGAGCTTTTCCTTATGCTCAAAGTGTGGAAAGAAACATGGAGGGAGTTGTCTTAAAGGGACAAGTAAATGTTTTAAATGTGGAAAGGAAGGTCATCGGGAATTTGAATGCCGTGATAATGGGAAGAAGTTGTCTAATGACGCAAAAAAAGGAAGGGATACACAGAATGAACCTGCTACACTTCAATGTTTCAAGTGCAAGGAGATGGGGCATTATGCCAATCAATGCCCAAATCCAAGGGTTGATGATGATGGTCGACGTCAACAAAATCTTAAGGCTAAAGACAAAGGAAAGTCACATGCAATTTCTATCAGTGATGTGGAGTACGATAACAAAGTGGTGAAAGGTACACTTACCATCCACTCTAAAGTAGCAAATGTTTTATTTGATTCTGGATCCACCCACTCTTTTATTTCTGAAGAATTTTCTAAGGGTATCACCGTATTACCTCAACAATTAGATGTTGAGTTAGCTGTGACAACACCTTATGGCACAACAGTCGCATCAAATGTTTATAATTCTTCTCCGATCGAAGTTTGTGGGAAAGTGCTTCCTGTAAATCTTGTGATCCTTCCTTTAGTGGAATTTGATGTGATTCTTGGCATGGATTGGCTTTCTCTACATGGAGCTCATATCAATTGACAAAGAAGGGAAGTCACATTTCATATTCCAGATCAATCTACGATCGTATATCAATGCAAGGACGAACATAATCTTCCAGTGGAAATTTCTTCCATCTTATGGGTATTGATTCCACTAAATGAAGGTTATTTATCTCAAATGGTTGGTGAGAAACTCACGATTAAGAATATTCCCATTGTACGGGAGTTTGATGATGTCTTTCCGGAGGAATTACCGGGTCTTCCACCAAATCGTGAAGTTGAGTTTTCAATAGAACTCGTACCGGGTGCTTTGCCTATTTCAAAGACACCTTATAGAATGGCCCGAATTGAGTTGCAGGAATTGAAGAAGCAACTCCAACAGAATCTTGATAAGGGATTCATATGCCCTAGTGCGTCACCTTGGGGAGCACCTGTTCTATTTGTTAAGAAGAAAGATGGATCAATGAGACTCTGCATTGATTATCGAGAACTTAACAAGATCATTATCAAGAACAAATATCCTCTCCCACGCATTGATGACTTATTTGACCAACTATGCAGAGCTCAATACTTTTCCAAGATTGATCTTCGTTCAGGGTATCGTTAATTAAGGGTCAAATGGGAGGATATACCAAAGACGGCTTTCCGTACAAGGTATGGACACTATGAATTTATAGTGATCCCATTTGGTCTTACTAATTCCCCTGCTATCTTCATGGATCTAATGAATAGAGTCTTTAGAGACTATCTTGATCAATTTGTGGTAGTCTTTATAGACGATATTCTTGTCTATTCAAAGATAAAGGAAGAGCATGAAGAACACTTGAGAATTATATTGAAGACCCTGAGAAAGGAGAAGCATTATGCCAAATTTACCAAGTGTGAATTTTGCTTCAAAAAGTTGCATTTTTGGGTCACATAATCTCAAAAGAGGGGATATCTGTGGATCCAGCAAAAACAGAGGTTATCGAAAGATGGTCGAGACCAACAACAGTAACTAAGATCCGAAGTTTTCTTGGTTTTGCTGGATATTATCGACGTTTTGTAAAAGATTTTTCACGATTATCTAATCCACTCACCAAGTTGACTCGGAAAGGAGTTAAGTTTGTCTGGACAGAGGTATGTGAAGAGAATTTCACGGAGTTGAAAAGAAGGTTATCCAGTGCACCTATGCTCACACTGCCTTGTAGTGGAGAAATGTTTGTGATCTACAGTGATGCATCCAAGAAGGGATTGGGGTGTGTTCTTATGAAAAATGATATGGTGATAGCTTATGCCTCACGACAGTTGAAAATCCATGAGCAAAATTACCCAACACATGATTTGGAGTTGGCTGCGGTAATCTTTTCATTAAAGATTTGGAGGCATTACCTTTATGGTGAAATGTGTGATATTTATACTGATCATAAAAGTTTAAAGTATATTTTCACACAAAAGGAGTTGAATATGCATCAAAGAATATGGTTGGAGCTGATTAAGGATTTTGACTTCTCAATCCATTACCACCCTGGGAAAGCAAACAAGGTGGCAGATGCATTAAGTCGACAAGACCATGCTAGTTTATCCATGATGAGGATCACAAAAGATCCAATATTTATGGATTTACAAAGGATGGATCTTGTAATTATAATGGAAGGGGAAAAATCTTATCTTTCTCAAATGAATGTTCAACCATCTATACATGTGAAGATTAAAGAGGCACAGAAAGAAGATGTCAAGTTACAAAAGAAGGTGAGAAATGTTCCTGAATTCAACCTTGATTGTGATGGGATAATAAAGTTCAGGAATCGGGTTTCTGTTCCTTCCATCCCCGAATTAAAGAAGGAGATGCTGGATGAGGCTCATAGTTCTTCATTCTCTATTCATCCTGGAAGCACGAAGATGTATAGGGACCTGAAAGAGTACTTCTGGTGGGATGGCATGAAAAGAGATGTTGCTGAATATGTCTCTCGATGCTTGGTTTGTCAACAAGTTAAAGCTGAGAGACAAAAGTCTAAGGGGATGTTACAACCATTACCCATACCCGAATGGAAATGGGAAAACATCACTATGGACTTTGTCACAGGACTTCCTAAAACATTCAAAGGCAATAATGCTATCTGGGTCATAGTTGATCGTCTTACAAAGTCTGCACACTTCATTCCAATTAGAGAGGATTTCTCTCTAGATCAGCTTTCCAGGATATATGTAAAGGAAGTGGTAAGATTGCATGGAGTACCACTTTCTATTATATCTGATCGGGATCCGAGATTTACCTTGAAGTTCTGGCGAAGTCTTCAGCATACTCTAGATACAGAGTTGAGTTTCAGCACTGCTTATCATCCCCAGACAGACGGTCAGTCTGAGAGAACAATTCAAACCCTAGAAGATATGTTGAGAGCTTTCTCTATAGATTTCAAAGGAGGTTGGGATCAACACCTACCTTTGGTGGAATTTTCTTATAATAAAAGCTTTCACTCCAGTATTCAGATGGCTCCTTATGAAGCTCTCTATGGAATGAAATGCAGGACTCCAACTTGCTGGGATGAAGTTGGGGAAAGAAAGCTATTAGGACCTGATCTCGTTGATGAAATGGCAGAAAAGGTCAGATCTATTCAACAACACATAAGCGCACCTCAGAGTCGATAGAAAAGTTATGCCGACGACCGAAGAAAAGACCTAGAGTTTGAAGTGGGTGATAAAGTGTTTTTACGAATATCTCCCTGGAAGAGGGTTATGAGATTTGGAAAGAAGGGGAAGTTGAGCCCTAGATATATCGGTCCTTTCGAAATACTGGATCGTGTTGGGAAGGTAGCTTACCGATTGGCGCTTCCACCGAATCTCTCTCAAGTTCACGATGTGTTCCATGTATCTCCCCTGAGAAAGTACATACCAGATCCTTCACATGTACTCAGCTCAGAAGTTGTACCGCTGGAGCAAGATCTTTCTTATGAAGAACAGCCGATAGAGATTCTGGATCGTAGCGAAAAAGTCCTATGAAACAAGACCACTCGATTGTTGAACGTTTTATGGAGGAACCACCAACTTGAAGAAGCTACATGGGAGCTTGACGATATGATGAGGGAGAAGTATCCTCATCTGTTTGTTACAAAGTGACGAATTTCGAGGGCGAAATTCTTTTTAAGGGGGGTAGAATGTAACACCTGAGACTTTTATGTTATATAAATCATCAAAGGAATCTTTTTCTACACAACACTTGCTTGGCTTGCTTTACACGCAATCACGACCTTCCTCGATAGCTTGCGTCGTACGCAATACCGAGTTTCACTAAACAACAATATGCTATTAAAACTAGCTGTTATGAATAGTAATAACCACTTTTTGAAATTTTATAAATTTTATTTTTCAAAATGGACTTCATTTTTGGATTCAGAATATCGAAATTAGCCTAGGGTAAAATTTTGGTATTTTTCTGAAAACATTCAATTTTTGATGAATAGTGAAACCACTAAGTGGTAGGTTAAAAACTGAATTTTGCATAAAACTTAATTTTACCGCTTCTGTGAATGGAATTTCAAAAATCCGACAGACACGGTTGATATCAGTAAGTAAAATGTGGTTCAATAAGATAAAAATAATTTTTTGGTGAATAGTAACTTTTTACTATTTTTACCGCAGTTAATAGTAAATAGGGTAACTAAGGGTAAATATGATATTAATATTACCCTAACACATGTCCTAATTCTATTGGACAAGTGTAATTCGACCAAAAACAAACTTAGGAATAAAATATGACCATTTAGGCCCACTTGGATTAGATTAGGACATTTATTATTAATTTATTTAAAGAAGGGTTAAAATAGTTAAAATCAAAGTTTAATAAGTAAATAATTTTTAATATGGGGTTATACATAAGATAAATTCTATTGTAAATATTCATTAGAAAGCTAAAAAGATTTCCTACATGATGGTATTTTATTTGTAATTTTTAAACATCAAATAATTTAATTTATTTATGACACAAAGATGATGCAGTAATTATCTTATTAATGAAATATTGACATAATTGATAATATAAATACCAAAATAAATGTATTTTAAGACTTTTTATGAATTCCAATAATTTTCTAGGTTACTATGATATATTAGTGTTGATTTAATCAACATGGTTTGAACATATAATTCTGTTATGACTTTCACAAAAATCATATACAAATAGTGTCAAAATTGACACAAAATAGTTTTTAAATCAAATATTATTAATTGTTATTTTATTCCTAAAAATCTAAGGTTCGGCCAAATGACTTAGATAAGGATATATATATTAATAATAAACAATTTGGGGTTCGTTTGGCATGTTATAGTAAGTGTATTAACCATATAGTTAAAGAAAACAAAAAGACATGGTAAAAGTTAAATTATTTAACATAGAGTTAAATCTAATTGATAAGATTAAAATAATACCCTAAACTTGTCTAAATCCTATTGGTTGATAGGATTTAGACCCATCCCCACTTTAGCTTCGAAATAAGACCCTTTGGAACCATTATAAACCGATGTTGACTTTAATATAAAATAATATTTTGAGATATTCCTAAGGTGCCCCTCTCCTCGCTTATAAAAGGGCACCTCCTCCCCCTCCTCCTCACACCAATTTGAGCACTCAAGCTCGGCCAACCCCTGCCATTTTCTCCTCTCCACTTCCCTAGAATAATCCTATAGGTCCTGGTCTTCTTCAAAGACCAATCATAGTTCCCTAAGTGGAGGATTCAAAGAGGCGTTCCAAAGAAGAGGTAATATCCATTACCGATCTTTTCAATTTCTTTCTTCTTCAACTTCTTATTCTTTAGTTGTTTCATGATAAAGTAATAACATCAGTATTACTTACATACTGATATATTATTATAAATATGAAACAACCCTAATTCACCTTCTATCCATCCTACGGAAAAATGAAATCACCGCGCGTGCATACGTACGGAATACCATCTCCACGCCGTGGTGTAATCTATTTTTCCACCATCACTTTACAAGGATGGGTATAATGGTGTAATGAGTAACTATTTATGATTATTATAAAGTAATATTGATACTTAAATAATATATATATACTCAAATACAGTTCCACGATCATAGGAATGATATCATCACTCGTGCATACGTACGGAATACCGTCTCCACGATGTGATGTGACTCGTTCTACATGATCATCATTACATAGTAATTATATAAATGAATTGAATGAATAAAGATGATATATGTTACACTAATACCATTCTGTATATAAGGTATCTATACCCTTAAAAGAAGAATAAGAATGTATTCGGCAAAACACGCATAAGAACAAAAGGCAATAAAGACCCGAATAACAAGTAGCAATGAAATATTACTAACAAGAATCCAAGAATATGACCATATATGATATCATATCAATATGTATGATTCTGGAATAAGTCAATAACATTATTTAAACCGTTATACAGGATCTTCGAACACGTAAAAAGCAAATCGTACCTAAGGTAAGGGAAATATCACAATCTCATTTTTATCCGAGATTTTTTATTCGTAAGTATTTACTGGGGTGTATTTTATCATCCACATCCATGTTCCCTCAATATGTAATATTGTTTCCATCCACTTACAATATTTTAAGTCCAATTTTACCCTTCGGTGAGTTTTTAGTAAATAATATGAAAGGAATCTTTTGTCGTTTTTTCGTACGAGGTACTTTTTGACTTTTCCGACAAAAGTACGAAGAATGTTTTTTTTAACTTATACGGCATGAATGGATTTTTAAAACATTATTTCCAAGAAGCTTCCTTTAAAAGTTTTCAAGTTTATTTTTAATCAACTTATTTTATTTTAAAGTCGTATGACATTTTATGAAAGGAAAAATGTTTTTGAAGAAGAAAGGATATTTTCCTCAAGAATGGAGTTCAAGTGTTTTATCAAAATTATTTTCCATCTAAGATAATAAAGGGTTCTGTTTTAATCCCTATTATTACATTGGTTTTATTATATTGTGATGGAAATATTTTTATGAATTCATTTATCTTATATGAATTGTTTTATGATGTCATGTTGTTTAAGAATCCCATTTTTATTACATGGGTTATGCTATGATGTATGGTTTATGATTATGTGGCACACATAAGAAAGGATTCATTATAAGATGGGTGGGACCTATATCTCCCTCCAATGAATTGGGTAAAGATTTTATATCTCATGAGATAGACATGGCTGGAACGGAAGGTTATTTCGGTTCAGTGATACAGGACTGAAACGAGGAGTGAACTCGGTTCAGAAAGGGACTTTGTCCACTAAGATAGTCTTGGCAATGAGTCATGACTAAAAAGAAATGATTTTCCATGATTATGTGTGCATGCCACAAAGTTTCATGCTTTATGTTATGATTATGGGGATCTCATTTTCACTTCTATGATTTATTCCATGTTAAGATATTATGATCTCTTTTGCAGGTTTTGATTTTCAAAAAGATATGATATTATTTTTATTTCCTTTATTTTCCCTTGCTGAGCATTTGAGCTCACCCTTTTATGTTTTCTTTTCCCCAGGTCAGGAAGATGGATATTAAGTAGAATATGCTAAAAGGGACCCTAGATATGATGAAATAAATGGGAGACACTGTAGAAGATTTATGAACCAGTTGTTTATGTTTCCCAGTTTCTAAAGACACTATACCTATACGAACCTTTGTGGTTTTGTCATATGTTGTAATAAGTGTGCTTCAATTTTGAAGTATTAACAATTTATGTAAAGTATGGGTCATTATAAAGGTGGAATACCAGTACAAATTTCCACTACTGATGAGCAGTATCCATGAAATTTTTCATCTCTCCCAGCTTATTCAATATCTAAATGATGACTGCCACATCATTGGATTGTGAGAGTTTTATATTGAGTTAAATAAAACTTTTGTGTTATCGCATGTAGAGATCCATGATCATCAGGAGAAGGTGCATCATAGATGAAATATTTCTTTAGTATATATTTGGTAAAGGAAATTGTGTCTTGGAGGAGTGTATTTGGGAATACCCTATGTTGATTTGATTTTCTTGCAAGTTTTTCATTGTGATGGTATGCATGAACCTTTTTTCTAAAATATGTGTTTCTTCCTAGTTCTATAATACTTGATGAATTCATAACATGTGAAAAGGTGGATACTAGATTCCTAATCATGAAGACCTAATTAAGATGCAATTAAACTCATATGAGAAAGTCAATGCCACCCACAATGGATAATATCTTGACATAGTGGAAGGATTTACAAAATTCATATGTTTGGATAGTTAGCGCTTGTGTTGTGTTTATTGTGGATTTTTGTATTAGCAAATTTTAAAGGATATGTTCTTCAATGTTAAGGTTTCACTAAAACTATCAGACAATAATGATGGTTCATCATTGATTGGTACCTTTGGGGTGGGTTTTCGGGCCCCACATTCTTCTAGGTTTGGTTTTACATTCATATGAGTGAAAATAGTTTCAAAGGTATCTGATGTAATGGCATAGACCTCCCAAGTCCATTAATTTTTTAATATATATTATTTGGGGTGTTTTGGGAGGCAATAATATCTCATTTCAAGAGTTTCCCAAAATTATAGTTTTTTAGTCGAAAGGATACGGAGTTGGTAGGCCAAGGAATTGGTATTTCAGGGAGTCGGTAGGTCAGTGCATCGATATTTCAGGACACTGGTAGGTCAGGGCATCGATTGGTCATGAATTTGGTAGGTTGGGCATCTGTTGGTGGCATTAGAGTGTTAGGTCGGTGACTCACTTTATGTGAGTCAGGTCGGTGAACGTTTTCAGTGAGTTACGTAGGTGTCCCTCATCGGCGAGTCAGGCATCGGTGACTGAAAATCATTGACTTGTGTTAGTTACTAACCAATCAGTGAGTCATTTATAGCTTTTTCCAAGATTTCTAGTGTCTCCCCTGTTACGTTTTATTTGATATAAATCATGTTCAAAAAATATTTTCAGTTTTTTTGAACGTGTTTCAATGGATATTAATTATATATTCAATATCTTAAAACTCATGGTAATATTAAATACTCAAACCATGTTGTATTTTCAATGATACAAATTAAATGTCCCTTGAAATGGTTATCCTTCCATAGATATAGGATCTGGAGATTCTAAGCAGAGGTTTCCCTTCCACGTGTGATTTCTTCTTCACTTCTTGATCCTTGAGAAATTATTCCTTGATATGTCTTGTGTTGTGCATTAGAATTCAGATTTATCTTTCTTTAGAGTCTCCTACTGTTTTTGTGACCGACTATTTTTTTCAATAAGGATTTACTGATCATCAGATCTGTGATTAACAGATACATTATCTCTCTTATAATTACGTATCATGCAGTGTGGGTAAACTCAGTTCTCTTTGAGAATACGATCAAATCTAAATATTATTAAAGATTTTATGAAAATGAACAATCCTGTTATGATAATGGGTTTTACTACCTTAGTAATAAAAGAATGGATGGGAAGATGATGTTGATTCATGTGTTGTTTTATCTGTTATCTTTGATCTTTATTTTGAGTTGTATGGATTCATAAAATCATGGTCATTGGTGCTGTTTTTTGCACTTGGTGATTCTTTACACTTGTTATGTGTCCCCTATTGAACTCCATAATTATGATACTAATTAACCACATATAGGTAGTTAAATAAATGGATTTCCTATGATCAAACATATTTTGTGATCCCCCCTATTTTTTCAAAGTGGAATTAGGGAACAATTGTGTAAAATCCAAATACCCTTTGCCTTGTTTGGCATGGTTGTGTGATGTGTTTTGATCTTTTCTTTCTTGATCTTAGTAGAAGGGTGTCTATACAGGTGGTTTGATGGTTAAATGGTATCATAGGTTTAATGATTTGATTGAATATCGAATGGATAAACTTGTCGAATAATGGGTATGCATAAGGGTTGTGTTTTGTTTGTGGGGCATGGATTGATTGAGCAATAGGGCTGTAACATGGTTGGTTTTACTGTTTTCATAGTATGTGGTTATTTTCCTGATTTAGGGCTACCAATGATGGTTTGAGAGGGATGATCTGGAAGAAGGACAATCATACCTTGGAAGGTTGTTTCTCCTGGAGTTCCATATACTTTTTTGGAAGAGTGTGTGGGTTATGATGTCACTTGTGGTGTGCTGCAAATGGTAGTTTCCAGGGTATGTATAGAATAAATATAAAATTAGATTGTTTAATTTTGAATGATTATTTGTCAAATGAAATGCATAGGGTTATGAATTAATTATACGATTGGATGTGGTTATGCATTAGAGGTATATACAAGGGATGTTTTCTGTGGTCTGGTTTTTTTTCAAAACCCAAAGGTTGGGATTAGTGTTTTGTACCTATATATACCCATGTAGTTCCTTGTTTTATATATATGCACCGCACTCGTTTTGAGAACAATATATCAAAAACACTCATTTTTTGGGGGGAGTTTATCCTTTCTCAATAACTCAGTAGGAGTATAGATGGATGGTTATTGAGTCTTATCGGCTCATTCATCTAGAAATTTGTAGCTCAATACTCCTCAGGTAGGTTATGGTGCAATTTTAATCCATAGTTGTTTGGGGGGAGAGGTGTGTTTTCCCATTCTTATTCAGAATGAGATGTGTTGTTCTTTTCTAGGTGTCTTCAGGATGAGCTTGTGGTTTCAATTCAAGGTTTCTATGGGTGGTATGTGATATGGTTTTTGGACCAAGTGTTTGTGGGTGGGATGTGGTATTTGACCCAGTTCTGTGTAAGTAGGTAGTGGTAGTAGGACTTTGAAAGAGCATTGTAGCATTAGGACATTTTCTTTTATGGATGAATATTCAACATGTGGGATGTATTGTGGGGTACCAAATATCAATTTTATTAATACCCTACTTTAGTTGACTTTCTTTATTTGTTGGGCATGCCTTGTTGAGATTAGGGTGGATAGTATACCATGTTATGTGCTTTTGAGTTTCTTTTGTTTTTCTCATTAGGGAATTAGTATTTCCTCACACTTGTGGATAGGGGTCATTGAAATTTCCTACATAGTATTCTTGTATTCTCAACATACAAAAATAATACTACTTTCAGGTTTCTAGGGATAATACGCATACCGTACTAGACATTTCTAGCCCAGGAATCTGGGTAGTTGTTGTGTCTATACATATCTATGTTTTTTTGGTATTTACTTTGGAGATTTTTGTTGTATTTCTAGACGTTTCACTTTAGTCATACATGTGGGATAGATTTTTTTGTTATATATATATTTCTTAGTGTTGATCTGAGGATGATATATCATATCTCTTTATCATGGTTACAATAAAAGGGGTAAATCCACACATTTTGAGATATTTGTATACACTTAGTGCTAGTAACCATATTGGGGCCTATTTGAGGCAGGACTCGGGGATCATTACCTACTTTTTATATTAATGAAGGAGTGTAAAAGAACATATCAATAAATACTTTAATTTGAAAAAAGTAGGGTAGTGACACTTAAAGAATTACCGAAATTATATTTAGAATAAATATTAGAAGAAACTGGAGATATATAATGACATGGACTTGTAAAAAAAATCCATTAAAAGATACAATAATTTCCCTACAAAACGAATTATTATGAAATAATTGAATTACATGGGAAGAATAATTATGGGTGAACATCAATTACTTCATCATATAAGGAGGTAATATAACAAAATATTATCATAGATTTAATTATATTAATCTTGATTGATAATTTTGAATGAAATTTTATTATGAGATATGAAAAAAATTATACATAAATCCCCTTAGAGCCTTTATATCATTTGAATAAAAAATATATGGGTGGTATATATTTAAATACAACATTTTATAAAATTAAAAATAAGTGCACCATGAAAAGAAATAAAAATAAGGAATTCTTTATGAGATTAAAAATGAATCAATTTTTTCGATTAGAGTTGTATTATGGGACTCAAATTTGATCCAAAAAATACTTACATTATTTCCATTCTTATTTATATGATCTCTTGGATATATTATAATAAGAAAAAGGTATTCATAAAAATTTTCATAACCATATTCATTACTAGAACTATATAGAATTTCTTTTTAAAATCATTATCTATAAGTACATTAGTTATTTTTCATTTATTTCCAAACAAATAGTTTTTTTATAATTTTGAATGTTTATAGTAGTTCGATAGTAGTCATTCTAGTAATCATTCCATATTCAAATATCATCATCTGATATTAATTAAATTTACTATAATTTTTGAATAAAAATTATTTAGTAACATTAAATTTCATTTCATGATTACATTAGTCTTTCATCTAGAAGATGAAAATAAAAGCATATATTTTTTAATGATTTTCAACCTACTAATGACGTATTATTTTTTTATGAATTAAATATTTATATATATTATCTAGAGAAAAAATAAATCACTATTTACAAATTTTTATTTCATTATAAATGTAATTATGTTTTCAAACTATGTAATGATATAATGGTGTATCATTGTTCTGGTGGGTGGTCAAAATGACAAAAATATGAACATAACATGATTATCATTGATAATATAGTAATTTAATTGTAATATAAATACACCATTTATTATTGATATAATTTATTCATTTATTTTGTGATATATCATAATTATATATTAATTATACGATATGTTAGTTGATATGAATATATCATGTCACTTTAATTAAAGATATTCCTTTTATAAGTCTTGTTCTGAATTATTGAGTTTATGATTATTGTTTTTTGAAAATATCACTAATATAATCTATAATTTTCATAAAATAAACTAATGATAACATAAAAATAATATATATCCTTCAAAACCACTCTGAATACCAAAAAAGCATGTTGATGAAGAAATTAAAACTGAAATCAATTATCTTGTGGAGGTGGTATTCTACACATTTTCATAGATGATGATTCTATTTTATATAGAATAGTATCAATTGGAACAGTGTTTTATAATTTTAAAATGTTAAAAATATCATTATTATTATAAATATATTTAAAATTCTCTATTTTATCCATCCGTTATATTTTTTTTATGGAAAACAATAAATGTTATATCATTGAGGGGTAGTCAAAAAACACAGAAATCAAATTTCAATTTTTATTAATGGAATAGGGGTTGTATGTTTCTACTCATGAAATCATTATAATATCAATGCAGTATAATAATTATTTGTATGTTATTTATAATAAAATAAAATTTGATTAAGATGAAAAAAATAAATAGAATAGGAATGTTAGAATTTGGAAATTATTCCTCATTTCATTAATTATATTCATTGTGAAGGGGATTAAACAATTTAGTGGCAATATCTTCATATGAGAAGAACATAAATAATGTGTATATGAGTGTTTAAGAGTGGTTTTGGTATAATTTTTGAATAATAAATCTAAATTTTGTTTTAGGTGAGGCAAAGAGATGAATCAACATTTTATAAGTGAAAAAAGTGACATTTTTGTAAATACCCAAAACTTTTCAAAGATGGGAAGTCACAATCAAGTAAATTGCCTCTATAATACATTAATAATTTAATTTAATGTATACAGTTTTTATCCAAACCTCAAAAATTCAATAAGAAACATGTTTTAAACTTGTTAAACCCTTTTAGTCTAAGGTTATAAACTTTTATCATTTTTGCTTTCACCATAATTACAAGCTTTCAACAGTGTTACTAATTTTTGTCACATAAATAAAATGATTCTAATTATATAATTTTTCACTAATAAATCTAAATTTTAAAATAATTTAATAATATTATATATCAATATGTTTTTAGAAATATTAAATAATAATAGTATAATGATATAAAAATAATTTTTTTGAAATATATATCTTATATTCTAAAATGGCATATGTGGGTATATATTTTGAAACTATATTATTAAAATTTTTAATGTCACATTGAAAATAATTTTTTTTTCATCTAGATTGGATTATTTTATTTTAAATTCACACTTATATACTAAAAATTTCCTAAAATTTATATTTTTCATAAAATTTTTATTTCATACTATTCACCCAAAAAACTATATTTTAAAAAAATAGACTAAATTCATTTTAAGACTTATTTTGATGAGTAAATAAAAATTGTTTATTTTTGAGATACCAAAACATTAATATTAATAAATTCTCATTTAAATGAAAATATAATCTATCATGAAAACCAAATTTCATTAATAAAATTTTCTTTTAAAAGTTTAAGTGTTTTTGCCTTATTAAAAGATTGTGTATAAGTAATTGTAAACTGATATATTAGTTTAAAAATTAACATTATGTTAAAATTTTTACAATGATTAATTTAACATATTATGTTAAAATATAATACCTTTTTTAAAATTGTTCTTCTAAAGGAATTATTCTAAAAATAATACTCAATGAGAATATATATATATTATTACTGATTTTCATCAGTCTATTTACTATTGGTTATATTGTTCTTGTATTTTGAATATTTTTTGGATAATATTAAAAAAATAATTACATTAGGGTTACGTGTGACAAAAGGTATGGAATATAGTATTAATATAATGTATCCAAAATCTTAAGTCGTTACATTTTACAGCCCATAAAAAAATTGGGTCCAACCATTGTTATTTATTACCCACTAATGATTCTAGGATAGGGTATTTTTAAAAAATATATTTTTTAAAATATAAAATCAAAAATAAAATCTAAAATTTCTTATTAATTTATATCAACACATATACGTTACTATATATATATATCATACCTAAAATAATATTTATTATTTAAAATTTAATAATATACTCTCTTAATTATATGTTTCTAAAACCATTTAGATTACTGAGAAATTTAACCTTTGAGAAACCATATGGTCCTCCAAAAGTTACTCTTATATTCAACCATTATTACCAAAAATTACTCAATAGTCAATATAATCCAAAAAATGATACATATTTCCCTAAAAATATGATGTAAGAATTATTAATGCCAATGAGAATAATAAATTTTCACCTATTTTAAAATATAAATTAAATACTTATGACATCAAAATAAACATATATTAAACCTATAATTTTGTCATACCTAAATAATGTTTTCTTCAAAGGTTATCCCAAAAAATATAAATATTCCCTAAACATTATATTACAGGGTGTGGATATTCTTTAATATATATTTATCTACTTCTAATGAAACAATATAAAAGGAATTGATGACAACTCTCAAAGGGTTGAGCGGAAAAAATCATAACCCCGGGCAGGCCGATTCTAAAGGAAATCTTTTGGAGAAAGATGTCATCGAGGTGAATGATGGAGATTAGATGGTGCATAGTTACCTCATTAGCCTCTATGCGATGTGGAAAATGCAGAAACTGGTTAGCAAATATCAGGGGAAAAGCTTCAATAATGTAGCCAAGAAAGTAGGTTATTTCTCCTTCATGGAGTGTGATTCTGGGAACTCAGGGAGGATCATAAGAAAAGGGTGAATTGTTCATGTCTCTGCGAATCATGCTGCGGTCGAGGAGAGAGTCAGGTTATGTAAGTTATCTATCATTTCATGGGTGGTTATTTCAAAATTGGTTAGACCATTGAAATCTTGTGATCATACCAATATGATTGTGGAGATATGGGGATTCAGTGACTCGAAGATGACGGCTATGGGAAATGGGTTCTACAATGTTGTATTCCCCTATGATGAATGCAAAAGGTATGCATGGAGCCTGGGTTCTGTCCATCTAAACCTTGGATTCCTTTAGATTCATGATTGGGATCGAAATTTTGATACTAGCTCTGTCAAGAACACCTTTGTACAGGTATGGATATGTATTCATAAACTGAGTTAGCTATATTGGCATCCTTAAATTCAATGAGATATTGTTTCCTCTATAGGTAATCCTATTATACTATATAGGTAGACAAATAACCCTAGATTTAGACATTATTCTAGAATCTTGGTAAGGGTATACATGGCCAATACTATTGTATAAATATTGTCTTCACTACCAGAGATGATAGAATCACGCTTGAGGTTGGGTATGAGAGGAAGCCTAAATTTTGCTTCATCTGCCATATCATTGGGAACACCCTCTCTGAATGCAACCGGAATAGAGTTAGTTCATTTTGTATCATTAGTGGTCATCATGATACATATTGTCGAAGGAAAGAAAAAGTTCAGGGAATCATTAATTCTGATGCACCTGTGCAAAATGATCAAGCAAGGAGTGATAAGATGGATGTTCAGGGAGATACCATGAAATATAATAATGATGCTGTCATTGTTGACCATGATACTCCCCGTGGTTTGGGTTCCCTTACAATGGATCCCTCTACAGATGTGTTCTCTAATTATTTGGGTGGGAAGAATGAAGCTGGACATGACATGGGTGCCACTAGGACTACTCAAAAATGATGATAGTGAACTGATCAATAAGGATGACTCTGGTAATCAGGACCCAACAACTCATGATTGTGAAGTGCAGGAAGTCCCACAAGAGATTCCAGATAATCAGGTTGGCACTGAGCTGCCTAGTGTGACTGAGGGCCTTCATGCCCCTATCACATAGGATCCAGATAATGCTACAAAGGATACCTCCATAGGGAATGAACTGCACCAGGACAAGTCATTACAGGAAAGTGGTGAGCTGGCTGAGGATTTCTATCAAGTTCAACCATCGAATGCTGAAAGGAGGAAGCTACCTTCAACCTTGACAATGCCCATTACCTCGGCAATAGGTTCACATTTCTATCTGATGATGAATATGAATTTTAAAAGGCTGGAATATTTACCAATGATAAAGGAGGGGGCAATCTGGAAGATCCAAAGAAATGCATAGAAACTGGCTATGTTGGCCCCTGTACTAGACAGTGGTCCTCCAATCAATGAAAGTACTCTTTAGGAACTTCTAGGGTCTTGGAAATTCTCCCATGGTCAATGCCCTAAAGCATATCATTTTGAATAGAAAAACAATGTTACTTGGCATTTCCGAACCTAGAATGAAGTTTTCAAGGAGGATGGCCTTTAATTTGAATGCTTTGGGGTATTCCTTTATGGAAACCAATCAATTTGACAATGAGTTGGAATCCTTATGGGTGATAAGTCACAATAGTTTTATAGTTGAATCTCATCCATGTGATCAACAATCAGTATCCCTATCCTGCTGCTTTCAATCCAACCATTTGTGTGTCACTTTTGTGTATGCTTTTAATCAGTATATAAGAAGAAGGACCTTATGGAGGAACCTATTAGACATGTCTGAGCACATAGATATGAGATGAATTCTACTCGGTGACTTCAACACTATTATGAGGACAGAGGAAAAAATGGGAGTATCTTTTGCGGAGCATCAGCTAATGACTTCTCCTCATGTATTGATCAATTTAGACCGATTGAAGTGACTATTTTAGGTTTTGATTTTACCTAGAACAGATACCCCCTAAATGGGAGGCAAACTAGTAAACTAGACAGGTGTCTAGTGTAGATGGATGAACAAAGCGAGATAATGGAAGTGTTTGGAATGACTCTACCCAGACATCATTCTGATCATCATCATACATTATATTTCCTAGTTTTTAAAAGTTTGAGGTTTTCTCCATTTCCATTTAAGTTTAATAATGCATGGTGGGTTGTGTTAGGGTGTAGAGAGGTTGTAATGGATGCTCGGAAAGTACCTGTCCAAGGTAGTGCTTGGCACATTCTAACTAGAAAACTGAAAATTGAGAAATCCATAATTAGGGAATGGGGAAAAATTCCCTTTTCCATCCTTGAACATCACATCAAAGAGGTTGAATATCATCTGTCTGGTTTTCAGAAAAACAACGTGTATCAATATCTTCCATCTCAAAAAGAGATACAGGCTGCTTCAAGGATTGACAATATCTTATCTCTTAAGGAAAATCTTGATCAAAATCAGTTTAATGTCAGGTGGCTGAAGGAGGGGGGTATGAACTTAATGATTTTTCACTTCATGCATTGGGAGAAAAAGTAAGGATGAGTCTCAAGGCTCTATGAATTGATGACACCATGTTCACATCTGAGAATGACTGTAGAGACCCCGATCCCCGGGTGCCTCATGAGACATGATATACCAGCATTTCATTACAACATTTACAAATAATATATCATCTCCCATTACTACAGTAGATCATGAGGCTCAGGATTCTGGGAAACCAGCTGCTTCTGATAAACGTCATCAATAAAAACCGTGCCTGAAAAATTTTAAACAAAAAACATAGGGTGAGAAAATATTCCCAGTAAGGGGTTTTTTTAAAAAAAAATTCAGAAAACTCTTCCTCAAGCAGTCATTTTGAATAAAAAAACACTTTACTAAAACAAAGAATTATCTTTTCTTAAAAAATTTAATTCTTACATTTTTCAAACCGCATGCACATAAAAGAAGTACGATCTTGCAATAAACTTTAAGGTAAACATAATCAGAGAGAGAAAACCCGTGAAGAATAGAAGATGCATAATTTATAACCAAGATTATTTCAGTTCTAAAAATCTATTAGTAAGCAGGGAAAAATATTCATAACATGATTAATGGGCATGTAAAGTTCTTATAACGACATACCACATGAATTACAATTCTTATCTCATGATTTCATTATCATAGTCAATTGAATTTTTAACTAGGGGATGTCTTGTTAGTTGGACTATCCCCTGGTTGACCATTTATCATTACATGTAGAGGGAATGTATAATTCCTAGACATGTCACAACCTTGTGTCATGCTCTTAAAACATAACTTAGTACGGGTCAAGGAACCCCGCTAATCCCGGTTCCCATAGTAGCACAAGCCAAGGCCAACTGCCATGACCGTCGCACATGAAATCACAAGCCAAGGCTGACCGCCAAGACCGTCACACATTAAATCACAAGCCAAGGCTAACTTCCAAGACCGTCGCACATGAAAGCACAAGCCAAGGCTAACCGCCCAGACCGTCACACATAACATCTCATGAGACTCATACTTTACCCAATGAATTGGAGCGTTGTAATTCCGGGCGCACCTTTCCATAAACATTTATGTTCAAAACATCCCTCACAGATCTTGAAATGGTCTTTCATTCAAAGGGATTCATTCATACATTCTTAATAGAAACCCCCTTTTTTCATACATACTCATAACATGAGATGGATCATATCGTAAATGTAAAAAGAACTAGGATTTTGGCTTCCGATTAAGAAGTGATGTAAATAAACTAAATCAAATTACTCTTGTACATGCAAAAATTACTAGAACACTAAACATAATGGATTATCATGTAAAATTACATCATGTTCATTGAATTCATAGTTCATCTCTTTAAAACATGCAAAAACTCGTTCTTTACAAGTATAAATTTCATCAAGGGTACAAAACATTGCAGGTTAAGCTGGTCCACCGGTGCAACATACATGTTGGCTTAGAATCCAATTAAATTATTAGAAACTTACATGTGTCAAAGTCATAAACCAAGTCCTGAATAATAATTAATTGAAAAAGGGTTTTGGAACTGAACTTATGCAAAAGAATTTAGTTGGACATATATAAATTCTTAAGGGGGTTCACGCCACACTTTTTTTACAAAAAGTGCATGAATTGTCAAAACACCAATAAATAAAAATTTTCAATTAGAAAAGTCATTTTAATATTAAACCAATCCTTAAACTTCATCATATATATAACCATGTATATAAATAGTTTTGTGTACTTTTCTTGAAATAATAATCTTAAAGGGTACATATAATTTGTAATAAATCTTTTTGTGATAATGTGGTAAATTTTAAAATAAATAAATAATCTTGTCCTAAGATTCACACATAGATGTACATGTAAATCTTATATAATCACATGTACATATATATCTATATGCTCTATATATTTGCATCATCTTACATATTGAAAAAATTACCCACAAACTCCATTTTTCATAGGCTAGAATAAAACCTGGGTTATATACATGTGGAAAAAAAATGTACACAAGCATGTATCATTGTATATATATATATATGTATGAATACAAATATATGTTCACAAATGCATGAAGTGTATATACCTATATATAACTATGTATATTTACTGAAGCAGATGAAAAAAAATTAAAACAAGGAGAACTCCCCTACTCAGGTTCGGTCCTAGGAAGAGGTAAAATAGATTCATATGGTCTTTTATATATATCTATACATATTTATATAAAAGGGTATATAAATATGTATAGCTTATTGAAACTAGAGGAAACGAAGCAGAGGAGTTTCCTCTAGCCCTATTTGGATCTCCAGGCTAAAAGGGGATCCTCACGGTCTGGGTTTACACCGGGTTTATGCACACAGAGAAAATATATATATAACACGTATATTTATATATATATATAGAAACTTAACCAAAACCAAATGAAACTTGTCCCTTACCGTTTCGAAGAGGAGGAGATGGAAGAAGAAGTGTTGGACTGGTGGGGTCGTCACGAGTAGAAATTTTGGGGAGGAAAACACCACAGAGTCACCGCACTTCCGGTGAAACACAAGACTTATAAGGAAGGGAAGAAAAAAAACAGCTGACCTAGAGTTAAGAGGTTTCAAGAGGAAGGCTGAGCATTAAAGGGGCGGCTTCGAAATTGTGGAAAGAGGGAGGAGAGATGTGCACACAGCTGGCCGAGGTGGAGAAAATGAGAGTTAGGCCTAGTGCGGCATACGTGAGGAAGAAGATACCACATAGTGGAGGGAGAGACACGAAATAGACTGACGGCCTAGATTGAATGGTTCTAGATCGGATGGACTGTCTTCGATGTGAGGTTTTTAAAAAAAAGAAACACGTGACCCCCAGGTTTTTTTAAAGTTTTTGTAATATAAAAGATAAAAAAATTTATTTTATTCTTTTATTAAACATATTATAAAAGCATTATTATTAATATAACCTTATTATTAAACTAGTATTATTATCTTTAATTCAATAGTTATTAATACATCTATATATTAAACTATTAATCGCCTATTTAAGTCATAAAATATATTATTATTTTCCTTAAAAAACAATTATCTTAATTTATAATTACATGTAATGATTTTGAATAAATTTTTTATTAAAAATTTGGCTGCTTAATCCCATAATTAACATAATTTAAAAAACACAAATTCATATAACTTTACCAATTATTTCAAATTTTTACAAACATTATATTATCTTCATTATTTTTAATGTAATGAGAGTATTTGTGTAAGCATTAACATAAAGATGCAAAATTTTTAATGTAAATAAAACCATAATTTGACATAGTTTCAAAACTATTAATAAAAAGGTCAAATTATAAATATTTGCATTATTATTATTACTTATATTTAATTTAGAGATATGTATAATACATTTAATTTAAAGTTTGATGCAACATATATAACTCAAGAGTTTGGGTGCATATTTTCTTAAAAAAAATAAAAACCCATCAGATTTAATATAATTACAACATAAAAGTTTAATTGCTCAAATTAAGAAAATAAGTATAGTGAATAGTGGGAAAATAATAATATTAATTTTCATCGTTTTGAAACTTAAAATATAATTCCCATTTTGGGGAAACAAGAAATAAATTACTTATATTATTATTGATGTCATTCATTAAATATTAAAGAAAATTACATAATTAACATTTTGATCCATCCGTGGGTAAACAACTCAATATAAAACATTAGTGGATATGAGAATCCAAGGGTCATATTTATAGCCGTTAGGGTTCAATGGTCTAAATATTGTTCATATAAAGAGTCTGGTCTCGGGGTATCCCACATTCAAGGGGACTGAAGGAGAAAGGAGGAGATGGTTCGTGTGATTGCCTTGGTGCTCAGCACGGTTGTAGTGGCTTCGGCCATCCTCATGTTTATTCTGAAGGATTCCAGAAACCCTTACAGCCTTCTTGGGGTCCTGGTGGTTTTAAACGGTCTCCCAATTATTGTAATTGGATTTTTAATTGGTATTTTTGGTTAGCTTATCTTCTTGTTCGATCAGTCTCAGTTGTAGCCACTGAGATGTTACTTATTTGAATAAAAGGGCCTTTCATTAATTTGGTTCGTTTTTTATATTTTATTATTATTATTATATTATAAGATGATTGTTTGTTCACTTAGTAGGTTTTATTGTAAAAAAAATTGTCATAACTCAAAACATGGTTTCTCGGGTCGTTACATTATTTAACCCTTCAAAGAATTGCATCCTCGCAATTCTATTCATAAACAAAAAACAGAGACCCCAATTATATAACATTACCGAAACTGGGGATCTGGCTCGGTTAACAGAATACCAAAGTTGGCATATAGTTCTTCTGTTTCCCTAGCCTAGATGCACTTCGAACAGTACGTCTTGAACTCCTGCTCATGCGTACTGCTCACCGGCTTCCAAAGGGAGGCTCCTGCGGTGAAAAGATCAGAAACGTATGAGTAGATAAACTTTATGATAACTCTCCGGGCCACATCACACTCGAGGTAGTAAAGGGGAATGATGCGATTGAGGAGACTGAAATTCAAGACCTGGAACATATAGGCTATACTAAGCTGGCCATCCTAGGCATATACGATGAAGCACGCTCTGGCAGAAGAATGTTTTGTGCCAGAGTAAAACACTGAAAGAGACCTTCAAAGTATCTTCCTCTTCTCCTATAGCAGGGGAGTTGAGCAGTTGTGATAATGTAAAAAACAGGGTCATCCTCTTGACACAAACGAAGAATCTCAGGACTGTTTTCTAGATCGAGCAGACGCTGGCAGGACCCTTGCAGGTGGAGAAAGGATGGATAATCCACAGTGCATGCCCTGATCAAGATAACTTCTACTAACTCATCAGGTAGTGATGAGAAGTAGGTTTGACCAGCCATCTGAAAAAAAAACATTCGAAAGGAAATTAATAACAACATTGATAAGGTAGAGACATAAAAGGAAACATGAAACTTTCATTTATGCACAAGTTTACATAACAAATCCTGAGTTTACTAAACGTACACCACAAAGAGTGGAAAAACTCCCTAACTCTTCAAACCACACATAGGATGAACAGACAAGACAAAAATCATGGGAACATCTATGACGCCTCCTGAGTTTAGCATGAGGGGTATGGAGTTGGGAAACATCAGTATACACCTCTTGCCTAAGAGATAATCAGGTGGAATCATCTTCAAATACCCCAAAGTCCATTAACTGGCCCCAGAATCTCGAGTGAAAAATTTTGGATAGGTAAGCCGCTCGGAGGTCTCCGGCAGTAGCCGCTTATTGAAAGGGGTTATCAAGCATCGTGCCAAATTCCTCGCCAGTCGTGGACACACGGAAGAGTCCCTCGTGATACATTACCTGACGTGCGTAAGAGGGAAATTGGGTCATCATCATTAGGAGATAATCCATCCCCAATCCCCGGTGAAGACTAAACACCCTAGGCGAGTTTGACATGTCATACATGTGCTTACATGTCATGCGAATTCGGGCTTAATTTAGAAAATTCTCACAGCTAGCTAGAGATACAATGTTTTCTAGAGCCTCAGTGGGAAGTGACAGTAGGTTGGTAGGTACATTTTCATCAGACATCTGAAAGTTATAAAATTTTTACTTAGTCAAACATAGTTGTATATTCATACTACCTGGTTTTCCAGAGTTTCCTGAACCTATCCTCTGATACCAACTGTAGAGACCCCGATCCCCGGGTACCTCAGGAGACATGGTATACCAGCATTTTCATACAAAATTTACAAATAATATATCATGTCCCATTACTATAGAAGATCGTGAGCCTCAGGATTCTGGGAAATCAGCTGCTTCTGATAAACTTCATCAATATAAACTGTGCCTGAAAAATTATAAAAAAAAATGTAGGGTGAGAAAATATGCCCAGTAAGGGGTTTTTTTATAACATTTTATGAAAAATCTTTCTCAAGAAGTAATTTTGAATAAAACAATACACTTTACTAAAACAAAGCATTATCTTTTCTTAAAAAATATAAATCTTACATTTTTGAAACTGCTTCCACAGAAAAGAAGTACGAACTTGCAATAAACTTTAAAGTAAACATAATCAGAGAGCACAAACACATGAAGAATAGAAGATTCATAATTGACAACAAAGATTAATTCAGTTCTAAAAATCTGTGAGTAAGCGGGGAAAAATATTTATAACATGATTCATGGGCACATAAAGGTCTTATAACAACTTACCACATGAATTACAATTCTTATCTCATGATTTCATTCTCATAGTCAAAGGGATTTTCAACTAGGGGATGTCTTGTTAGTTGGACTATCCCCTGGTTGACCATTTATCATTACATGTAGAGGGAATGTATAATTCCTAGACTTTTCAGGACATTGTGTCATGATCTTAAAACATAACTTAGTACGGGTCAAGGCACACCGCCAATCCCGTTTCCCATAGTAGCACAAGGCAAGGCCAACTGCCAAGAACGTTGCACATGAAAGCACAAGACAAGGCTAACTGCCAAGACCGTTGCACATGAAATCACAAACCAGGGCTAACCGCCAAGACCGTTGCACATAACGTCTCAAGAGACTCTTACTTTACTCAATGCATCGGAGCGCTGTAATTCCGGGCGCACTCATCCATAAACATTTAAGTTCAAAACATCCCTCACAGATCATGACATGGTCTTTCATTCAAAGGGATTCATTCATACATTATTAATCAAACCCCCTTTTTTCATACATACTCATAACATGATATGGATCATATCGTAAATGTAACGAGAACTTGGATTTTGGCTTCAGATTAAGCAGTGATGTAAATAAACTAAATCAACTTACTCTTATACATGAAAAAATAACTGGAACACTGAACATAATGGATTGTCATGTAAAATTACTTAATGTTCATTGAATTCATAGTTCATCTCTTTAAAACATGCATAAAATCGTTCTTTACAAGTATAAATTTCATCGAGGGCACAAAAATTTGCAGGTTAATCCGGTCCACTAGTGCAACATACATGTTGTCTTAGCATCCAATGAAATTATTAGAAACCTACATGTGTCAAAGTTGTAAACCAATTCCTGAATAAGAATTAATTGAAAAGGGGTTTTGTAAACTGGACTTATGAAAACACATTCACCTGGACACATATAAATGCTTAAGGGGGTTCATGCAACACATTTTTTTTACAAAAAGTGCATGAATTGTCAAAATGCGGATAAATGAAAATTTTCAATTAGAAAAGTGATTTTGATATTAAACCAATCCTTCAACTTCATCATATATATAACCATGTATATAAATTGTTTTGGGAGTTTTCTTGAAATAATAATCTTAAAGGGTACATATAATTTGTAATAAATCATTATGTGATAATGTGGTAAATTTTAAAAGAAATAAATAATCTTGTCCTCAGATTCCCACATATATGTACATGTACATATTATATAATCACATGTACATATATATCTATATGATCTATATATTTTCATCATCTTACATATTGATAAAATTACCCGAAAACTCCATTTTTTATAGGGTATAATAAAACCACGGTTATAAACACGTGAAAAAATTGTACACATGCATGTATCGTTGTATATATATATGTATGAATACAAATATATGTGCACAAATGCGTGAAGTGTATATACATATATATAACTGTGTATATTTACTGAAGCAGATAAAAAAAATTAAAACAAGGATACGTCCCTTACTCAGGTTTGGTCCTTGGAATATGTAAAATAACTTAATATGGTCTTGTATATATATCTATACAGATTTATATAAAAGTTTATATAAATATGTATAGCTTTCTGAAACTAAAGGAAACGAAGCAGAGGAGTTTCCTCTAGCCCTATTTGGATCTCCAGGCTGAAAGGGGATCCTCACGATCTGGGTTTTCACTGGGTTTATACACACAGAGAAAATATATATATATAACACGTAAATATATATATATATATATTGAAACTTAACCAAAACCAAATGAAACTTCTCCCTTACCGGTTCGAAGAGGAGGAGATGGAAGAAGAAGCGTCGGACTGGTGGGGTTATCGTGACTAGAAATTCTGGGGAGGAAAACACCATGGAGCCGCCGCACTTCTGGTGCAAAACGAGACTTATAAGTAGGAGAAGAAAAAAAACCGCTGACCGAGATTTAAGAGGTGTCGAGAGGAAGGCCGGGCATTAAAGGGGCGGCGCCGACTTTGTGGAAAGAGGGAGGCGAGATGTGTGCGCAGCTGGGCTAGGTGGAGAAAATGATAGGTAAGCCTGGTGCGGCATACGCGAGGAAGAAGAAGCCACGGAGGGGAGGGAGAGACGCGAAATCGACGGACTGCCCAGATTGAATGGATCTAGATCGGACGGCCCATCATCGACGCAAGGTTTTAAAAAAAGAAACATGCGGCCCCCTAATTTTTTTAACTTTTTTATCATATTAAAGATAAAAAAATTTATTTTATTCTTTTATTAATCATATTATAAAATCATTATTATTAATATAACCTTATTATTAAACAAGTATTGTTATCATTAAGTCAAAGGTTATTAATACACCTATATATTAAACTATTAATCCCCTATTTATGTCATAAAATATATTATTATTTTCCTTAAAAAAACAATTATCTTAATTTATAATTACATGTAAAGATTTTGAATAAATTTGTTATTAAAAATTTGGCTTCTTAATCCCATAATTAACATAATTTCAAAAACACAAATTCCTATAACATTACCAATTATTTTAAAGTTTTACAATCATTCTATTAACTTAATTGTTTTTAAGTAATTAGTGTATTTGTGTAATCATTAACATAAAGACGCAAAATTTGTAATGTAAATAAAACCATAATTTGACAAAGTTTCAAAATTGTTAATAAAAAGGTCAAATTATAAATATTTGTATTATTATTTTTACTTATATTTAATTTAGAGATAAGTATAATACATTTAATATAAATTTTGACGAAACATATATAACTCAAGAGTTTGGGTGCATATTTTCTTAAACAAAATAACAACCCATCAGATTTAATATAATTACAACATAAAATTTTAATTTCTCAAATAAAGAAAATATGTATAGTGAATAGTGGAAAAATAATAATATTAATTTTTATCATTTTGAAACATAAAATATAATTCGAATTTTGGGGAAACAAGAAATAAATTACTTATATTATTAGTGATGTCATTCTTTAAATATTAAAGAAAATTACATAATTAACTTTTCTGAACCTTCCGGTGGTACACAACTCAAAATAAAACATTAGTGGATAGGAGAATCCAACGGTCATATTTATAGCCATTAGGGTTCAACAGTCGAATTAGTGTTCATATAAAGAGTCTGGTCTTGGGGTATCCCTCATTCATGGTGAATGAAGGAGAAAGGAGGAGATGGTTTGTGTGATTCCCTTGGTGCTTAGCACGGTTGCAGTGGCTTCGGCCATCCTCATGTTTATTCTGATGGATGCCAGAAGCCCTTACCAACTTCTTAGGGTCCTGGTGGTTTTAAGCGGTCTCCCAATTAATGTGATCGGGTTTTTAATTGGGATTTTTGGTTATCTAATATTCTTGTTCGATCAGTGTGAGTTATAACCGCTGAGATATTACTTATTTGAATAAAAGGGCCTTTCATTCATTTGGTGCATTTTTTCTATTTATTATTATTATTATCTTATAAGATGATTGTTTGTTCACTTAATGGGTGGCATTGTAAAACAAACTTCTCATAACTCAAAACAAGGTTTCTCGAGACATTACAATGACATTTTCAATGATGTGACATGTTATATTGAAAATCTATACTCTGAATCTGGGGAGGACAACTCAGGTAAAATTATCAGATGCGTTGGGCCAATTCTAGATGATGCACAGAACCAAAAAAACTCATTGATATCCACACATCAAAGGAAATACATTATTCTCTCTTCTCACTAAACATGGATAGTGTTGCTGGTCCTGATGGTTTCTAAAATAAGTTCTTTATGTTTTATTGGGATATTATCAAAAAATATGTGATTGAGGATTTAAGGGAATTCTTTTATAACTCATACATGCCATTTAGGATGAACTCAAACATCATTGTCCTGATTCCAATGAAATATAATGCATTGGATATTAAAGATTTCCGGACTATTGCTCACAGGAACTCCATCCAAAAAGTTATCAGCAAAATGATGGCAGTTCGGCAAGGTGAGATTGCAAGGAATATTATTTCCTATAATCATTTTGGTTTTTTACCTGGCAGGAACATTCAGAATTGTTTATTCACTACTTCAAAGTGTTTCAATATAATGACAAGAAATGTCAAGTATGAAAATATAACATTAAAGGATGATATATCAAAGGTCTTTTCCATCATAAGGTGTGATTTTATTTTCAACGTTCTAAATATCCATGGCTTCTGAGAGAAATTTATTGGTTTGGTGTATTCCTTTTGAAAAGTGCTAGCCTATCTATTTTGGTTAATGGATCACTGTTTCCCTCGGAATTCGGGGATGACCTCCTGTATAGCATCCCGTCTTTTATAACATAACTTTTCATTCCATTACATGGAACTGAGGATCTTTAAGGTTTAGTGTCTTGGAAACAAGGAACATAAAACATGAAACAAAAAAAAACATTCTTCTTAAACACTTGAAAGGCTTCTCCTCATGTTCACCCTAGGCTCATTACTGCATCTCATAACCTGGGGACATACATCAAAAAGAAGGGTGAGCAGAAGGCCCAGTAAGGGAAACAAGTGAAACATTTTACATATGAACTTGAGATACATCAATAAAGTCATGAAAAGAACTTTAATGCATGAAAATGAAATCATGAGGAATATCATAATAAAAATAATACTTTTTCATAACTTGAAGATGTGGCTAAATCATTTAACATAGACAATCATGAACATATCACCAAGGTCCATCCCCAAGGTGTCATTTTAAAATTACCAAGGTTATTCACCAAGGTATCATGAAAATTGTAATCTCTAGTGGTTACATCATTACCCAATGCATTGGAGCGCTATCAGGGCGCACCCTTAAATTTGCCTTTATTATCATGTGAGCCACATATATCATCATCAAACATTTCATAAATAACCCATATGGCATAAAATAAATGGGTTTCATTTGATAATCATAACGTTTTAAAAACTGCTTTAAAGACATGATCTTTACGTCACTTTAAACCCACGGAAAGGGAAAGAGGGTTTCATGTATGTAATTCCCAGAATTTAAAATAAAACATTTTGATATATATGTGAATACCCCTGTAGAAATAAGAGCTTTGAGTATTCACTTTATAACATAAAATAATTTTTAGAAAAGAGAGAGAGGCATTTTGGGATGAAAATTCTGCAGCATAACGGCTATGTTACAAGGTTTTAGAAAACATTGAGAAGAGAGGGGACATGGGTCAAACATTCATAAATGACCCATAAAATAGTAGAGGGACAAAATATAAGGGATTTAATAACATGGTAATGAAATTTGAAAATATACCATATGAAATGAAGAACATGAAAGGAAGAAAAAAATATTTCTCCTGTGAGAATTCGGCAGCCTAACGACGTCACTTAAACATCAACAAAATTGAATTGACAAGGTCAAATAGGGTCTCTCATCATATGAACATAAGAGTCCAGTATGATAGATATAGATATCATACCCCAACATAATGGAAAGGAACTTTAAATAATTGACATGAAAGTAGAACTTCAAAACGAGAATGGTGAAGAACCACTTAAAAATTCGGCAGCCTAACGGCGCCACTTAAACATCAAAAAAATACTGAATTGAAGAGATAAAATGGGGTCTCTCATAATATGAACATAAGAGTCCATTATGATAGATATAGAGATCATACCCCAACATAAAAAAAGGAACTTGAAAGAATTGACATGAAAGTAGAACTTCAAAATGAGAAGGGTGAAGAACCACTTAAAAATTCGGCAGCCTAACGGCGCCACTTAAAACATCAAAATACTGAATTGAAGAGATAAAATGGGGTCTCTCATCATATGAACATAAGAGTCCAGTATGATATATATAGATATCATACCCCAATATAACAAAAAGGAACTTGAAATAATTGACATGAAAGTAGAACTTCAAAACGAGAAGGGTGAAGAACCACTTAAAAATTCGGCAGCCTAACGGCGCCACTTAAAACATCAAAATACTGAATTGAAGAGATCAAATGGGGTATCTCATCATATGAACATAAGAGTCCAGTATGATATATATAGAGATCATACCCCAATATAACAAAAAGGAACTTGAAATAATTGAATGAAAATAGAACTTGAAAACGAGGAAGGTGAAAGAATCCCTTAAAAATTCGGCAGCCTAACGGCGCCACTTAAACATTCTTAAAACGAATTGATGAGAGCAAGGGGGGTCTCTAATCATATGAACATGAAATAGTCAGTAGGATGAATATAAAAGAAAATCCTCCAACATAAGAACATGGATTATAAAAGAAAAGACATAAAAGAGATTACTTGAAAAGAAAGAGAGAGGTCGGATCCCTTACCTTAAAATGTAACTCTTAAACCTCAAAGGTTGGGACCTTGAGGGCTTGGGGGAACCTTGGGAGGACTCCTTGGGAGGTAATGAGACTAGAAATTCGTTGGGAATGAGTGGGGAGTCGAATGGATGAGAGGAGGGCTTGGTATTTATAGGGAAAGTGAGGGGACAAGGCATTAATGGCCAAGGGACACCTCACATGTGCTTTTCTCAAACCCATGTGCTCTTCCTTGTCATTTATCATGGAGTTAGGCCACATGGGGCCCCCAAAACAATAATTCATCACCCTTGGCCGGACAACCCTCAAAAGATCTCATGACATCATCATGACACCGTTATGATGTCATTAAACATACCGAAACCCTAAAACTGTATTTTTACTATTCACGGAAAATTCAACTTTCTCAGAAAAATCCCAAAATTTCACATTAACCAAATATAAATGCTCTGATTTCAAAAATGAAATCCATTTTATAAAAATAATTTTCTAAATATTTTTAATTTAATTTTTAAATAAAAACACTATTCATCGAAAATTCATTTTTTTCAGAAAAAACCCCAAAAATTACCATAACATAATATCGATGCTCTGAGTTGAAAAATAAAGTCATTTTTATAAAAATAATTTTCTATTTATTTTTAATTAAATTTTTAATTAAAAACACTATTCACCCGAAAAAACTAATACTTGAATAATAATTAATGAAACCGTTATTTAACTATTTTATTGAATCACATTACTTAATCAAGGTGCCTAGATTATTTTAAAACTTTCTTTAAGTGAGATTACTAATCCATTTGGTCATATTACTAATCCTAATCATAAAATTACTATTCATAATTTACTATTCATCAAAAATCAAGTTGATCTTATTAGACTCTAAATTTAGTACTGAACATAATTGCAGAAGACCATTTTTTGAAAATCATTACACATTTTTAATTATTTAGGGTTTACATAAACATATTTAAAATATCCTTTTTCTAAAATTCATCAAAAATATGCATACTATATTTATCCGGTCATTTCAAAATTCATAAACTTCATCATAAGAAGAAATCCCAATTTTTATTTAAAACAAGGATTACACAAGGTAGTTACGGTCTTGTTACATAACCCCTTATAATACCAGTATAGGACCTAAGAGTAAGGTGTGCTAGGGTGATAGAAGTTTTGGGGCGGCTCAGTCAACATTGCCAGAGTAGTAATTTCTATCAGTTTGAACTTCTCACGAAGGCGATTTCGTTCCAACTTCACATGATGAAGTTCGGCTTGGATTTGATCCAGAGCAAAGCCCAGTGGTGCTACCTCCTTCCCAAGCTCTTTTAGATGGGCTTCGATCGGTCCAAGACTACTAGGTGAGGCCATCGAATCTTCTTTCTATAATAATTAACCAAGATTACTTATATTTAGAGACAATAATCAAAACATTTTGTTCATAGCGGTCATGTTGACCGATGGTTATATAATAGTCAAAACCCACTGATCTCATTTTAATTATAATCATGTTTATCAAATAAAACATTTTTGTTGTGTATAACAATAACACATAAAATTAGGAAACAAAATTTATTTAAAAATTTCGGGTCGTTACAATCTTCCCCCCTTAAGAAATTGCGTCCTCGCAATTTTAAAATTGGGTTTTGAAATTTCATTGAAAGTCCCACATCGGAAAAGGAGTCAGTAAAACTATTACTTTAAAATAAAGAAAGGGAAGTACAATGGTCACCCGAGTTAACCCACACTAGGGTTCCATGTAGGAAAACATGGACATGGAGGAAAAAACAAAGGGTCAAGTTCTGAGGGAGAGTGATAGAGAACATGATTAGGAGAAAGTTAACCATGAGAAAATCCCAAACTTATGATGTGTGTAAACGGTCTTTGATTACCTAGTAGGAAACGTAAACCAACAACATTTTTGTTTTACGTTTCTTTTCATAATTTTGAGGATTTCATTTACTACATAGAACAAAAACATAAGAAAATATACCTACCTTCAAGTAGAGTTTCATCCTTTAACAAGTCCCTAACAACACTAATATTTTCTCCAAATGATGAGAATTCAAAGACACTTGGTCTCATAAAAGCACAAGAATCATCTTCTATAGAATCACATAATCTATAAAATATTAACTATCTATTTCTTCTATCTTTAAACATTATCCCAAAAACAGAAAGGTTAAGGTAAAACAACTCTTCAAAAAGAAAGAATCACATAGGAATGGAAACTACTTTTAAATCATCAAAGTTCCATGGTACTACCCAAAGTTCATCATAGACCATTCCATAAATAACGGTCCTTAAAATTTCTCAAAACAAACCAAACTAAGATTGAAACCCAAATACAATAAGGATTTGATAACATAGTCTTCCAAAACAACTTCATTGTTCATCTCCAGACAACATCAACCACTCCTAACATCTTATAAAAAAGTAGCTAACCTAAACATATTTTACCCAAGATAGGTTAGTCATTCCCATAAGTAACCTAAATTACTATAAGTTCACCTTAAATTCATCGATTCTTCAAAATATAAGTCAACCTTACTCCTCAATGAAAATACCATAGTAATCTATTTACCTCGATCAAATATGGTTCCCAAAATAATGAACGTCTTCCAAAATAATAATCATATTTTAATCCCCTAATCATCCCTGTCATATTAATATGAAAATCGTCGCATTTCCTATCACATTGGTTGTCGGAACATGTTCTTCCATTTCCCACCATTAACTAAGAAGAGAAAGCATAATTAGGGGCTTAAGTACTTTGCTAATAATCATGAAAAGGAACTGAAAGCATATAAGGATAACTTGTATATGAAAGGTATACCCTAACTTGTGATCTCCTAGGTTCCCATCTAGGTTATGAATGATCATATATTCTTATGTGAAACTTTATTTTATTTTATCTTTGTTCCTTTAACAATGGTTCATACCAAGCTTATGAATTTACCAAAGCATATCCCCCGGGAGTGTCGTAACCAAGAGTGCAGCAAGGCCCGTTGTCGTGTACTAGTTCCCATTAGAGTCTAGCTCAAAGCGGTGTTTTCGGGTTTTTCCCCTATGTACATCTGTGCCAGAGCCACCTCTACCTGCTCGTATCCAGACAGGGATGTATTTGCTTGGAAACCCCTTACTCAATACTCACCAAAATACCAGGAAGATTTCCTATATTAAACTTTTCTATAGGGTTCCTCCTAGAGTTTTCATATCCTAATTTCCACAAATAACTAAACCATCCTTTGATACCAACTATAGCATCCCGTCTTTTATAACATAACTTTTCATTCCATTACATGGAACTGAGGATCTTTAAGGTTTAGTGTCTTGGAAACAAGGAACATAAAACATGAAACAAAAAAACATTCTTCTTAAACACCTGAAAGGCTTCTCCTCATGTTCACCCTAGGCTCATTACTGCATCTCATAACCTGGGGACATACATCAAAAAGAAGGGTGAGCAGAAGGCCCAGTAAGGGAAACAAGTGAAACATTTTACATATGAACTTGAGATACATCAATAAAGTCATGAAAAGAACTTTAATGCATGAAAATGAAATCATGAGGAATATCATAATAAAAATAAAACTTTTTCATAACTTGAAGATGTGGCTAAATCAATTAACATAGACAATCATGAACATATCACCAAGGTCCATCCCCAAGGTGTCATTTTAAAATTACCAAGGTTATTCACCAAGGTCTCATGAAAATTGTAATCTCTAGTGGTTACATCATTACCCAATGCATTGGAGCGCTATCAGGGCGCACCCTTAAATTTGCCTTTATTATCATGTGAGCCACATATATCATCATCAAACATTTCATAAATAACCCATATGGCATAAAATAAATGGGTTTCATTTCAAAATCATAACGTTTTAAAAACTGCTTTAAAGACATGATCTTTACGTCACTTTAAACCCACGGAAAGGGAAAGAGGGTTTCATGTATGTAATTCCAAGAATTTAAAATAAAACATTTTGATATATATGTGAATACCCCTGTAGAAATAAGAGCTTTGAGTATTCACTTTATAACATAAAATAATTTTTAGAAAAGAGAGAGAGGCATTTTGAGACGAAAATTCTGCAGCATAACGGCTATGTTACAAGGTTTTAGAAAACATTGAGAAGAGAGGGGACATGGGTCAAACATTCATAAATGACCCATAAAATAGTAGAGGGACAAACTATAAGAGATTTAATAACATGGTAATGAAATTTGAAAATATACCATATGAAATGAAGAACATGAAAGGAAGAAAAAAAGATTTCTCCTGTGAGAATTCGGCAGCCTAACGACGTCACTTAAACATCAACAAAATTGAATTGACAAGGTCAAATAGGGTCTCTCATCATATGAACATAAGAGTCCAGTATGATAGATATAGATATCATACCCCAACATAATGGAAAGGAACTTTAAAGAATTGACATGAAAGTAGAACTTCAAAACGAGAATGGTGAAGAACCACTTAAAAATTCGGCAGCCTAACGGCGCCTCTTAAACTTCAAAAAAATACTGAATTGAAGAGATAAAATGGGGTCTCTCATAATATGAACATAAGAGTCCATTATGATAGATATAGAGATCATACCCCAACATAACAAAAAGGAACTTTAAAGAATTGACATGAAAGTAGAACTTCAAAATGAGAAGGGTGAAGAACCACTTAAAAATTCGGCAGCCTAACGACGCCACTTAAAACATCAAAATACTGAATTGAAGAGATCAAATGGGGTCTCTCATCATATGAACATAAGAGTCCAGTATGATATATATAGAGATCATACCCCAATATAACAAAAAGGAACTTGAAATAATTGACATGAAAGTAGAACTTCAAAACGAGAAGGGTGAAGAACCACTTAAAAATTCGGCAGCCTAACGGCGCCACTTAAAACATCAAAATACTGAATTGAAGAGATCAAATGGGGTCTCTCATCATATGAACATAAGAGTCCAGTATGATATATATATAGATCATACCCCAATATAACAAAAAGGAACTTGAAATAATTGAATGAAAATAGAACTTGAAAACGAGGAAGGTGAAAGAATCCCTTAAAAATTCGGCAGCCTAACGGCGCCACTTAAACATTCTTAAAACGAATTGATGAGAGCAAGGGGGGGTCTCTAATCATATGAACATGAAATAGTCTGTAGGATGAATATAAAATAACATCCTCCAACATAAGAACATGGATTATAAAAGAAAATACATAAAAGAGATTACTTGAAAAGAAAGAGAGAGGTCGGATCCCTTACCTTAAAATGTAACTCTTAAACCTCAAAGGTTGGGACCTTGAGGGCTTAGGGAACCTTGGGAGGACTCCTTGGGAGGTAATGAGACTAGAAATTCGTTGGGAATGAGTGGGGAGTCGAATGGATGAGAGGAGGGCTTGGTATTTATAGGGAAAGTGAGGGGACAAGGCATTAATGGCCAAGGGACACCTCACATGTGCTTTTCTCAAACCCATGTGCTCTTCCTTGTCATTTATCATGGAGTTAGGCCACATGGGGCCCCCAAAACAATAATTCATCACCCTTGGCCGGCCAACCCTCAAAAGATCTCATGACATCATCATGACACCGTTATGATGTCATTAAACATATTGAAACCCTAAAACTGTATTTTTACTATTCACGGAAAATTCAACTTTCTCAGAAAAATCCCAAAATTTCACATTAACCAAATATCAATGATCTGATTTCAAAAATGAAATCCATTTTATAAAAATAATTTTCTAAATATTTTTAATTTAATTTTTAAATAAAAACACTATTCATCGAAAATTCATTTTTTTCAGAAAAAACCCCAAAAATTACCATAACATAATATCGATGCTCTGAGTTCAAAAATAAATTCATTTTTATAAAAATAATTTTCTAATTATTTTTAATTAAATTTTTAATTAAAAACACTATTCACCTGAAAAAACTAATACTTGAATAATAATTAATGAAACCGTTATTTAACTATTTTATTGAATCACATTACTTAATCAAGGTGCCTAGATTATTTTAAAACTTTCTTTAAGTGAGATTACTAATCCATTTGGTCATATTACTAATCCTAATCATAAAATTACTATTCATAATTTACTATTCATCAAAAATCAAGTTGATCTTATTAGACTCTAAATTTAGTACTGAACATAATTGCAGAAGACCATTTTTTGAAAATCATTACACATTTTTAATTATTTAGGGTTTACATAAACATATTTAAAATATCCTTTTTCTAAAATTCATCAAAAATATGCATACTATATTTATCCGGTCATTTCAAAATTCATAAACTTCATCATAAGAAGAAATCCCAAATTTTATTTAAAACAAGGATTACACAAGGTAGTTACGGTCTTGTTACATAACCCCTTATAATACCAGTATAGGACCTAAGAGTAAGGTGTGCTAGGGTGATAGAAGTTTTGGGGCGGCTCAGTCAACATTGCCAGAGTAGTAATTTCTATCAGTTTGAACTTCTCACGAAGGCGATTTCGTTCCAGCTTCACATGATGAAGTTCGGCTTGGATTTGATCCAGAGCAAAGCCCAGTGGTGCTACCTCCTTCCCAAGCTCTGTTAGATGGGCTTCGATCGGTCCAAGACTACTAGGTGAGGCCATCGAATCTTCTTTCTATAATAATTAACCAATATTACTTATATTTAGAGACAATAATCAAAACATTTTGTTCATAGCGGTCATGTTGACCGATGGTTATATAATAGTCAAAACCCACTGATCTCATTTTAATTATAATCATGTTTATCAAATAAAACATTTTTGTTGTGTATAACAATAACACATAAAATTAGGAAACAAAATTTATTTAAAAATTTCGGGTCGTTACATCCTGGATGGGATATTCAACCGTTCTGACCGGTTTCTAACGGGTTTTTTCGTAGAACTGGAAACATCCAATGATTCCACATCCACTTGGACCTACTTTCCAAAGGTAGGCGCTTCATTAGTTTGTGAACTGATGAGGCTTAGGAATTTGCATTGGTCGAGAGGATGGGAGGTCAGACTCATCACACCTTTTTGAGGGGAATTATTGTCTATTCCGGGACTTTCTTTATAGATTTAAGTTATGTTCCTGAATCCTTATTACATTACCAAGTATAAAATGAACTTTCCTTCAGTTTAACAATCATTGATTAAATATGTAAGAAATTTAGAGAATATTTTATATGTATTCGAGGTTCTTCATCAATAGAGAATCATCTATATTTATTTAGAGATTCTTGGTCAATGATATCCTTCAAAATATTTATATAAAAGCCTCTTGGTCATTATGATGACCAGGCTTGTTTTAAAGCCACTCAGTGGGGCACGTGAAATTTATTATCATTCAGAAGGACATAAATTATTTTAGAGTTGGGATCGAACCCATAGATGGGCTACCTACGTATCCTTTGTTTTTAAAATGCAATCAGAACCCATGTAGTTCGAGTAAGGGAGTATGATTTTTATGATTGATGTCTCAAAGAAGGATGTCACAATTACTTTTACACTCTAAGCTCACGTGAGTCATGCTCGGTGTGAGAAATAAGAGGTATTGGTAAAAATTAGACAATTGTTCCCTGAAAGATGCAATCAAAAGAAATGGTTTGGGGCTTATGTTTGTATGAATGCCTAGATAAATGAAGATTAGGATTTACTTTAGGGAGAAAATCCAGGAACAGGGTCCACAAAGGTATATGTGCTTCATGGAGATTTGAATACTCTAATTTGGGACTTATTCTTGAAAGGGAATCCCAGATTAGGAGAGGATTGATAACTAGGTTTTACTCCTAAGAGGGAATCCCAGATCAAAAGTAAATTAGGAATGGTTAAGAGAAATTAAGGAACATGGGGCTTACTCCTGAAAAGGAATCCCAAAATTTATGAATGTGACTTATTCCTGAAAAGGAGGCCCAGGTTAGAGGACTTGGGGCTTACTCCTGAAAAGGAAGCCCAAAATTATGACTGGGACTTATTCCTGAAAAAGAGACCCAAGTTAAGGGATTAAGGTTTGGGGCTTACTCCTGAGGAGGATGCCCAGATTTGGGATCTTTATGAATTTTGGGCTTACTCCTAAGGAGGATGCCTAGATTTGGAGGACTCAGGACTAGGGATTATTCCTGAAAAGGAGACCCGGGTTAAGTAATTAAGGATGAGGTTTAATGAATGAACTCTCAATCTTAAGTGACATAAATATATGTAAATCACTACGTTTTGAGAGATATTCCACCAAATTCCTTTCAGATAAGGAAGTCAAATCAATAAATCATGCCATAAATGGCTTTGAAGAGTGTCTTGAAGACTGAATCTTGAATAGGAAAGGGGTAATTGATTAAGAGGGGTAAAATGAGCAAGATGGGCACCCAAAAAGGAAGGGGCGTGTAAGTCTTGTAAGGCGCGCAAGTACTGTATGGGAACGCAAGTATTGGTCGTGCAGGTATGCCTACGTGACACATGGTGTACTTGCACGATGGTCAACCAGCATTGAAATACTTGAGCGACTCTTTATTAAACCTTTTAGAATCCTCTTGAGATTCTTCCAAAAAAGGGACGCGCAAGTTCTATTGAAGGAATACTTCCCTTAAGGGCTGGCCAATCAGGCGCGCAGGTGTTGATGAGTTTCAACACTTAGGTCTTCCTCCCTCTCTTTAGATCTTCTATTCTAGGTAAGAAATTAACTTAGAAGTGCTCCGGAAGCTTTGAAAAGAGACTTGGGTGTCGGGAGCTTCAATCTGAGTTTCTAAAAAAAGATCCTCTTGAATGGGGGCCACATGGTCTATTTATAGGCAGGAGAAGACCCTGGGCGGTTACCGGGTGGTTTATCACTTAGTTCGAGCAAGTCACTTGCGCGACCATAAGGGCGCTGCGCAAGTGGACTTGTGTGACAGGGATAGAACTTGCACGGTATAGTTTCTTTTGATCCTTTGTTCATGCCTTTGTCAATTTTTGATATTTTTTTCAAAGGATTAATCACTTTGAGCTCAGATATTCCCCTTTTCCGATCTTTAGATTCTGTGATGAAAGGAGCGTCAATAAAATTTCCCCCTCAGAGTTGGATCCGGAGAGAGATAGAGGATTTGAATCTGAGGAAATCGAATACATCCAAAGGAAAAGGGGGCGCGCAAGTCTTGATGGCGCATAGGCGACACGTAAGTTTGCGTCATGCAGTCTTTGAGCGCACTCTGTACGGTGCGTAGATAGGCTTCCTGGCCTATAAATACACAGCTTTTGGCCGCGTATAGCATATGATCTCGTATTTCTAGAGCTCTCGCCGCGCAAGCTATCTTCGCCGTGCAAGTCTCTTTTTTCCACTGTTTCCTCGCTGTCGCGCTACTCTCAAGGTAAGAGGACTTGTGCGGTGATACATGCACGACACATGTAACACTTGCGCGACATCTCCATACTTGCTCACCTTAATGCCTTACCCATTTTTTGGATTTCTTTCACAATGTTTGTGAAAAATCAATCCATTTATGAATTAATTTATTCATCTCTTGTGCAGAATTAATGGCTCTTAGACCCGGATTAATTGATGAACTGGCTAGCAAGCGGATAGATGATATGATGAGAATCATTGGCCATGATTATTATACTGTCAAAGATAGAACTCTTCCAAATTTGGCTAAGTATCTGAAGAAATATCCTCTCAACATTCCTCAAAGCACTTATCTACCTTTGTATGGCTATGGTCATCTACAAGAAGTCACTATTCCAGAAGTAAAGAATTATCTTCCATTTTCATGGTTTCATAATTATATAAACTTTGCTTCAGCAAATATCTCAGGTGGAAGAGTATTTATAAATGCTGGAACAGTGGAGAAGGCCTATGTGATGCATCATAGCCCTTGCACAGCAGATCTGAAAAAACATACACCTGAGCTTCAACCACATTTTCATCCTTCGATCTTCCGAAATACTCAGATGCATCAATCCAAAGGCTGGAAGAAAAGTTGGGACTTCCGTCCTAGGGGAGGTGTGAAGCCAACTTAGATGTGGGCATACTGGGTGCAATAGACCTGCATAGTGTTTATTGAGGATCTGAAGAGAGCTGCAATATACGAGGCTATTTGGGTTGGGAAATCATATATTTACAGACATGATAACTTCATTCCAGAGATTCTTAGCCACTGGAGCCCAACAACTAATTCATTCCATCTGACTCATGGATAAGTAGGTATCAGTTTGTGGGATGTCCACAAGATCTCAGGGGCTCCAATTTTGGGCGATATGTATGATTAATTCATTCCTCCCAAGGTGACTTGGAATGATTTGGAGAAGACTCCTGCTTTAGCTCGATAATTATTTAAGATCTTCCACAGGCTCTAGAGTTCAGAGACCTCATTAACTCATGTTAGAAAAGATATTCATCCAGAAGAATGGATGAATGTATTTCTTATTGAGTAGAAAGAGATGGAACTAAATGTAAAAGTATCCAAGAAAAAGAAATCCAAGGATACCAGGCCCAAACGTCCTACCACCTGTCCAAAACCTGAGAAGAGAGGAGCTCCTGGCACATTCTGGCCAACTCTAGAAGGAGGAGAGTTTGAAATGTGGGGATATGATGTGAATCAAATAATTCCAAAGAAGACTTGTCTGGCGGGTTTCTTGGCAATGTGGCTCAGTGTTTATCTCTTGCCGGTCAGAGATTCGAAGGGAGGCATTAGGCCAGGGACCTTTGTCATTGCGGCAAAGTTGGCTGAGGGAAAAATGGTTGGGTTAGCTACCCCCATTTTAGCAAAGATTCACAGGAGTTTACTTCATGTCTTCATCGGTAAATCTCCTTTATGAATAGTGGGACCATTCCAGTTTTTGTGGGGATGTATCGCCACTCACTTCAGGACTAAAAATGTACAGAATGGATTACAAATTCCTGGAAGCTCTTTTAGACCGTCAGTGTAAGCATTCTCTGGAATTGCTCTGTTAGATGTTAATGGTTATGACATGAAAGTGAGGCTGAGCATGTTTAGGGAATTCAACTTCTTTCCCTATGGAAGTCCACCATCCAGACGGTTTGTTGGTAATCGGACAACCCATTTGGATTTGAGGGCATACATGATAGCTTGCAGGGATGGTGTATTAGTAGCCAGTATTGATGGAGAGATCATATGTGAGGCCTATGCTCCATATAGATTTGCACGCCAATTCAAATGTCTGTAACAGATTGTTGTATCCCCTCTGGTACATGTCAGGTTAGAGCAACATCTGATGGTTTCTCGACAACTATGACTACTGAAATCATGAGAGAAGACTGGGGAAGTATTTGATCTACTAGTTGAAAAAGCAGCACATAATTTGACCACATATTATGCCGAACACTGGATAGCATCATACCCCAAACGGATATTGAATCACCCAGTATATCAAGTGGGAAAGAGGAAGAGGACTGTAGAGAAAGAAACCCTTCCTCATGAAGGTGATGATTCCTAACCTGAAACTGGTTTAATAGACTCCTCTTCTAGAACTGATTCACCGGATTATCATGATGGGGATGATGAGGCACATCCGGTAGCAAAGCGGTTTCATGCCCGAAATAATCCTTCGGCCAGAATTAAAAGACCCACTCCAACAACTCCTGGTCAGTTATTTCATTGTAGTAATTTTAATCACTGCCACTTTATAAATCAATATGTCTTACTTTCATATTCTCTATCTGTAGCTGTAGGAGATGGGAAGAAATTAAAGTCAAAAATTGTAGGACCTTCCTCACAGCCTTCATATCTAAGTCCAGAGGCTGTTCAGCTATGGCAGGGCTTATACTGTGGTACTGAGACTGCCTGGATGGATTTGTGTGAGGGCCTACAACTTCCTGGAATAGGAAATCTTATGGCTTCTAAAAATCTTCAATACGAAGATAACCCCAATGAAGTGCGAGCTTACATCAGAGAGCTGGAAATGCTCATATATGACACTGATAACTTTGTTCCTATCACTAGGTGGGTGAAGGAAATGATTGATCGCGGCACCACTGAGGGGGCTAGTGGTTCTGGCGATGAGGAATGGCAAGAGTATGTGGCTCCTAAAGATGTAAGTTTTCTTTCCTTATTTTCTTTGTAACTTGATTTCAGTTGAAGCTTTGTTACTTAAGAAAGTTATTTTCTTCATCTCGCAGCTTGCAAAGAAAGGAACTGGGGTTACTTCGCCACAGTATAGCCCTGGTGGTACTGCTATCGGGGCGGCTGCTGATTCTCCTCACGAACCAGGTGAGATATCTCCATGCTAGTAGGCCATGAATGAGGCGCTGCACATAACCTTCCATTCGCCAATCCAAGTGCTTATAAGGGAGACTATTGATACTCCAAAAAAAGAAAAGAAGAAGAGGCAAAGAAGGAGGAAATCCATAGCTAAACGCTTCATTAGCAGCGATAAGTCGTTCGAACAATCATGAGTTTATACCCATAATCACATGGTTACTCATATTTCTAAGGATTGCAGGGGCTTCTTCAATTTTCCCCTTGAGGGAAGTGAATGATCCTCTTTGAAAGGCCGTGGAGGGTGCTGTAGAACAATCACAGACCCAAGCTGACTTGGCTGCTCCTGGGGAAGAGCTAGCATCCATTCCCAGTATCCCTCCTGCTACTGAAGACGCTGTCCAGGGTCAGGGGTTGTAGGACGCAAGTCAGCAAGAAGATGTAGCAAATGCTCCCACTGGTGAGACTAACCAGGATTCTGAAATACCATTGGATGAAATGATGAATCAAGGAATGACTTTAGAAAAATTTTATTATCTTGCTAAGTTGTCATGTGATTTAGAAGACCTTGGGCGTGAGTGCTACCCTTCGCCCAATTTTTTTTTTTTAATATTTACACTTCAAACCATGACTGAAAACAATATGCAGTTTCTTCAGCAGAATCTGCCGAACTGCCAATGCCTGAAGAGAGTGTGGACATTGATGTCAATCCTACCATTGCAGAAACATTAGCTCAAGTAGAGCTAAACCCAATAAACCCTCTTGAGAACCATCTTGAAAATCCTGTTGAGACCGGGAAAGATGGGGAGAAGTCTTCTGAGTTTGCTGAACCATCCATGGGTAAGGGATAACAATATTTGTGATTGTACTTTATTCGCAAGGCAATCTATTTTTTTTGTTATCCTTTGAAGCTAACTAAATCATTCAATTAATCATGCAGGGACATCAACTGCAATGACTAGATCCGGAGGTGGGGCCTCAGCCCTTGCCCCAACAAGAATTGAATGTGAATAAGCACAAATCAGGGGGGGAAAGAAGGACATGGCACTTTTTTAAGTCCATTAATTCCAGATTACATGCCCCCCTCTAACGATGATGTTCAATCAGATCCAGAGATGCTTAAAGCGTTCAGCTTTTCAGGACGTAAGGCCTGGAACAACATATGGAACATCATATCTGGGGTTCCATTAGAAGAGATACCATCGAAAATTCCTCGATTGTCATCCCAATTTGTTATACTAGGACTTAGTGGTTTTGGATATGAAAATATCCACGCCACGGTGAAACAGATCATTTTCAGGAGGTATCAGGCGCAAAAAAGACACGAAGATTTGATCAGAGTGAAACTGTCAGTCAACATAGGCAAATTTGAGGTTGTAGTATCCCAAACAGAAGCTGATTATGATGCCAAGATGAAGGAGCTGAAGCATAAAATCAAAGAAAAAGTCGTCCAGCAGGTGCAACTCCAGCAAAAGTTAGATGCTGTTATTGGGGAACTTGATCAGCTTAATAAATCATTGGATGAAACTCATATGAATGGCATGAAAGCCATCGCAGATGCTAAGAAGGCACTTCATCAAGCTGAAAAGAGTGAACTTGGTCAAGTGCACGAGCTTCAAGTAACTGCTGATAAATCTCAGGATGCCGTAAATCAAATGAAGAGTTATGTTGAAAGCCTCTTGTAATTCTTGAAAAAGAGAAGAGACTCCAGTCTGTGGATGTCCTTCTAACTCTTGTGTATCAATGAAAAACACTTTCATCTTCAATGATCTGTACCTGCATTCTTTCACTACCTGCTTCAAATTTACTTAAGCCAATGGGATTAGTAAGCATAGATTGACTTTTACTATGATTATTACAAATAATCCTAAAAACATTGAACCATTTAATTTCTCAATATTACCTAAATCATACAAAAATGTATATTTAGTGAGCTGGAACTTGACTTTTATTCAGAGTTCCTTTTTTTTGTGGGCAGTTTAAAGTCATGCATGTCGGACATAGAGGGACTAATGTTTAAGGTCGAAATAGCTTTGACCAAAATTGATTAAAATTGATTCAATTCCTTGACAATTTATCTGAAAACATATTACCATACTCAAGTATGAGGGAAAATATGTAATCTATGACTTAAAAATATTTTAATCTGAGGAATGATATGAAAGAGAGCTTAAAGGGATTAGAAGAAGTAGTTTCCAAGAATGAAGTTACCATTATTTAACAAACCCGTTAGGGGGTTGAATAATGCAGGGCCACCTAAGGTCATTTGCTGCATAGTTAAATAAAATAGTATCTTTTGGCTAACAAGTCTGTTATGTAGACTGTTTATGCATGGCCACCTATGGGCATGTGCTACATAGTCAGGCAAAAAGAACTCTTAGAAATTTACTTTCCTAGTGCTAAAAGCTAGTGAAAGTTTATAGAGATTCAAATCTTCCAAAGTATAGAGTTTTATTTATGGAAAGAGGTACTTGAATATGGAAAAGTTATTTCCAAACAATATTATCAAAGAACTGGATGAATATTACTCCTACGAAGGTCTGACCCAAATGTAGGGAATGAGAATATAAGCCATAGACTTGAATACTTTCAGATATTGAAAAAGGATATGGGACAAATATGTTAAGGATGGATATTTTTTCGGATCCATATATACTGTCGTTTAAGACAAATAAGGACAAAAGAGGCATTCTTCCCAAGAATGAAGTTACCACTATCTAACAAACCCGTTAGGGGTTGAATTATACAGGGCCACCTAAGGGCATTGGCTGCATAGTCCAATAAATAGTATCTTTTGTCTAACAAGTTTTTTATGTGGACTGTTTATGTAAGGCCACCTATGGACACATACTGTATAGTCAAGCAAAATAATTCTCAGAAGTTTGACAATTTTGTGACTAAAAGTCATGAAAAGGGTTATGAAGATCTGAAAATATTTAAGGTTAGGATTATAACACATAAAGATGGGTATTGTCCAATGTATATAAAGATACATAGGTCAATGATAACCATAATAATGTTGTGGCTGGGTCCTGAATTGAAACTTTGGACTTCACTATGTTTCTCATAAGAATAAGAATCAAGCCATACGTAGTTCTTGAAATGTAGTTTAACGTCATGCTGGACGAAATACAGTTTAAATTCATGTGGGACGGAATACAATTTAATGTCATGCGGGATGAAATACAGTTTAACATCATGCAGGACAAAAGTATGAGAGATCTTAGTTTAGGGTCATAGAGTTTGGACCATAATAATGAATACACAGTATGTGTTTCATGAGGACTTTTCAGCCAAGGGACTGAAAGTGAAATTTGGGGTTAGGCGCAAAAGACTTGGGGCTAGATTGGAGGGATACTCAAACATTCCTATGTATCCCATAAGGATGGGAATCAAGGCCACGTAGTTCTAGAACTACCCTTTGTACAAATTCGGTTCGTACATGTGAAGGGTGAAAGGGGACTTTTGTGCAATGATGGTTCAACCCGAGATAAAAAGATTAGGCATTACTATGTATGCAAGTAGTCTTCTGAAATGAAACATGATTGAAAAATCAATGTCAATAATAGTTCCCTCTCAAATGAGGAAATCAAAGAGTATTGTAGTTTATTGTCATACTGGACAAAAGTGTTGTATATTTGAACGTCGTATAACAAGGACGAATAGTGAATCAAATGTAAAGATATTGATTCTAAAGGCAGTTTCACAAATAAACATCGTATGAGATGAAGGTGAACTAAAGTTAAGAGAGTGATTTTGGGCTTGAACCTTGGGATGTTGCCTACATACCCAGCCTGGAAGGCAAGGATCGAAGTCCGTGTAGTTCAATTAAATAATTAATTAATGATCAAGTTGTTCCTGGGGACAATGACCTGAAAAAATGTTGTTGGGACTTATACATGGTTAGCGGCCCAAAGAGAGTGTTACAGTTGAGGTTTTCTCTAAGCTCACGTGAGTCATACTCGGTGTGAGAAACAAGAGGTAACAACAACCTTAATGATGCATAGTTTAATGTCATGTAAGACATATAAAGGGACTATGCATTTTAAATTCTTGTAGTTAGGACTATTGGTGCTGCACAGTTTAATGTCATGTAGCAGAGAAAAAATAATGTTTAATGTCATGTAAGACATATCATGGAATTTCTGTACAGTTTAGCGTCATGTAGTTAGGATGATGCGGACAATACAGTTTAACATAATGTTGGACAAAAAAGTGGGACTGCACACTTTAATGTCATGCAGTAAGGACAAAATAACACACCATTTACGTCAAGTTGGACGCATTGGGGATTTTTTCTACAGTTTAAAGTTATGTTAGACGAAAGTGTGAATAGTTTAAGTTCATATGCATGGACCATGGATGGTGCAGTTTAATGTCATGCTGGACGGTGGTGTAGTTTAAGGTCATACAGGACCTTTGAAGATTATGTAGTTTAACGTCTTTCTGGACATAAGGGACTTTTATTCTGTTTAGCGTCATGTAGTTAGGACATCACAGTTTAACGTCTTGCTGGACGTAAGGGACTTTTAAATAGTTTAGGGTCACATGCATGGACCATGGATGGTGTAGTTTAATGTCATACAGGACCATGGTGTAGTTTAAAGTCATACATGACTTTTTAGGGAAGTTTTTCATAGTTTAACATTGTGTGGGACGGAGTTGCAGTTTATGGTCATACTAGACCATTGCTGTATAGTATAACGTCATATAGCAAGGACGAACTAGTGCCGCACAATTTAGTGTCATGTTGCAGGGACATTGAAGGTGACACAGTTTAACGTCATTTTGGACGTATGTGCAAATAGTTTAGGGTCATATGCTTAGACCGTTTCTGTATAGTTTAACGTCATATAGCAAGGACGAACTGGTGCCACACAGTTTAGTGTCATGTTGTGGGGACATTGAAGGTGACACAGTTTAACGTCATGTTGGACGTATGTGAAAATAGTTTAGGGTCATAGGCTTAAACCATTTTTGTATAGTTTAACGTCATATAGCAAGGACGAACTGGTGCCGCACAGTTTAGCGTCATGTTGCAGGGACATTGAAGGTGACCCAGTTTAACGTCATGTTGGAAGTATGTGGAAATAATTTAGGGTCGTATTCTTAGACCGTTGTTGTATAGTTTAACGTCATATAGCATGGAAGAACTGGTGCCGCACAGTTTAGTGTCATGTTGCGGGGACATTGAAGGTGACACAGTTTAACGTCATGTTGGACGTATGTGCAAATAGTTTAGGGTCATATGCTTAGACCGTTTCTGTATAGTTTAACGTCATATAGAAAGGAAGAAATGGTGCCGCACAGTTTAGTGTCATGTTTCGGGGACATCTTGTGAATACTTTGTAGTTTATACAAAATATTTCTTCAAAAATCTGGAATTAGTTGGAGTAGTAATGAGTTCCCATTAATCGAGATTAATGAATAAGCTCCATTGGAGTAGACCCTATGTATTGAATAAGGTCCTTCCCATTTTGGCTCAAGCTTGGGAGGTTTCTTTCCTGGTATCATTGGAGTTCTGAGAACTAATACCAATTCTCCCTGAATGAATGAACGAAGATGAACTTTTTTATTAAAAGCTCGTTCTATTCGATTCTGATAGATTTCCAAGTGGTGCAATGTGCACAATCATTTCTCATCTAACCTTTCCAATTCATTCAATCGCTTTTGGGATTTCTCATCTGTAGATAACTGATCAAAAATGGCTACTCTGAGTGAGGGCAATTGAACTTCAATTGGAAAGACTTCTTTTGTTCCATATACCAACGAATATGGAGTTGACCGTGTTTCATTGCGGGTGGTAGTTATATAAGCCCATAAAGCATGAAAGAGTTTATCCGGCCAAGACCTCTTATCTTTATCCACCATCTTTTGTAGTATATTTGAAAGATTCTTGTTAAAGGCTTCTATTTGGCCATTGGCCGCCGCATGATACCGAGATGAATGGTTGGATTTAATGTTGTATTCTTGATACAATTTCTTCACCTCAGAAGAACAGAAGTTGGTGCCATTGTCCATCAATATGGTATGAGGGACACAAAATCTAGTAATGATGTTAGACTTGATGAAGCTAACAATGCATTTAGAACTGACTTCTTTGAGAGGTAATGCCTCTGCCCATTTGGAAAAGAAATTAGTAGTAGTAAGAATGTACTTAAACTGCATGGTCATAGCTGAAGGGTAAGGTCCCACCACATCCATTCCCCATGTGGCAAATGGCCACAAGTATTTAGCTTTATGAAGCAACTCTGGAGGTTGATGAATGAAGTTGACATGTACATGGCATGAATGACACTTCTTTGTGAAATTAACACAATCTTGTTTCATTGAAGGCCAAAATTATCCAAGCCATCGAATTTGATCAGACAATCTATGTCCAGACTGGTGGGCACCACAGACTCCTGCATGCACTTCATTCATGACAGCCATTGTCTCTTCACCATCAATGCATCTGAAGAGAACTCCATCAAAACCATGTTTGTAGAGAATTTTCACTAGGTGGTTTGGGTTATCATAAAGAGTAAAATTGACCACACGTCGCCAGATTTGTTTTTTCTCGGCTCTATCAGGTGGAAGTGTTCCATTTTGAAGGTATTCCCTGATAGGTGACATCCATCCTGTAGTATGACCATACGGTTCAGTAATGGGACTAATTTCATTAATTTCCTCTGTTCTGGTTTGAACATAAGGTGAAATTGCACGACGGTGGGCAATAATGATGGTTGTCTCATCCCGATTTGGATCTGCTATAGTTGTGGCTATATTAGCCAGTGCATCAGCTTGAGCATTTTGTGATCTTGGGACATAAGAAAATGTCAGTTCTGAAGGGAATTCCGCCATTAACTTTCTGACATAATCATACAAAGGGATTAATTCTTCTTTTCTGATGGCATAATCCCCATTGACTAGTTTGATTACCAAGTCTGAATCACCTTTCACCTTTAAGTGATTAACTTGTGCTTGAAGCACTAACTCCAATCCTGTGATAAGAGCTTCGTATTCAGCTTCATTATTGGTACCACCTTCCCACAATAAAATGGAATAAGGTAACAATGCCTTATCTGGAGAAATGAGTACAATTCCTAAACCAACTTTGTAGAATTTAGGATTTTCCATTTTCTTCCCTATTGGACTTCTGGATGCACCATAAAAATACATTTCCCATGTTTGAGGACTCTCTTGAATAGAGAAAACTTCCTCATCAGGGAGTTCAATATCTGAAGACGTGTCTTCCACTGAAGGATGTTCAGCCAGGAAATCAGCCAGAGCTTGGCCCTTTATTGCCTTTTGAGATACATGCTGAATGTCAAACTGCTGCAAAATAACTGCCCACCTTGATAGACGTCCTATAAGCATTGGACAACTAAGGATGAATTTGAGCGGATTATTGCGAGATACCAATTGGACCTCGTGATGTTGCAGGTAGTGTCTCAGTTTCTGGACTACAAAGATTAATGCCAGGAAGCACTTCTCAATACTTTAATACCGGGTTTCTACTTCAAGCATAGTTCTACTGAGATAGTAGAGGCTATTTTCGTTCCCATTATTATTCTTCTGAGCAAGAAAGGCACCCAATGATCACTCTAGAGCTGTCACATAGAGGATAAGTGGTCTACCTTCAACAGGTGGCATGAGTACTGGTGGACTCAAGGGGTATTTCTTGAGAACATTAAATGCTTCTTGACATTCTTCAGTCCGCTGGTAAGTGACTCCTTTTTTCAATAATTTGGTAAAGGGTAAACTTTTTCCTGCCAAATTGGTGATGAAACACCGAATATAGGATATGTGTCCTTGAAGTCCTCTTAATTCATTCAAGTTCTAAGGAGGTGACATACCAAGGATTGACTTGGTCTTCTCAGGATCGACTTCAATACCACGATGGCATACAACAAAGCTAAGGAATTTTCCTGAGGTTACCCCAAAAGCACATTTTAAGGGATTTGTCATCAAATTATGTTGTCGAAGCTTGTGCAATATGACTTCCAAATCAGCCAAGTGATTAGAACGTTGTTTGGATTGAACCACCAAATCGTCTACATAGCATTCAACAAACTTCCCTAAGAAAAGTTTGAAGATACGATGCATGGCGTGTTGTTATTTTGCACCTGTATTCTTTAAACCAAAGGGCATCACCCGGTAACAAAACACAACTTGAGGGGCTCTAAAGGCTGTCGATTCCTCATCTTCTGGGGCCATTCGGATCTGATTATATCCAGAATATCCATCCATGAAGGAAATTACTTCATAGCCAGCCATCACTTCAATTAAGAGTTCTGTAATCGGAACTGGGAAATCATCTTTAGGACAATACCGATTAAGATCTCTGAAATCGATGCAAACCCTAATTTTTCCGTTCTTCTTCTTTATAGGGACAATATTAGCCAAACACTTGGGATACTTAACTTCTTTGATGAAGTTAGCTTTTATCAACTTATCCACTTCAGCTTCAATTTTGGAAGCATAAGTTGGGTGTGTTCTTCTCGCGGCTTGCTTAAATCCTCGATGCTCTTTTGGTAAACCCAAATGATGAGTAGAAATATTTGGATCAAGCCCAGGAATTTCTGTATAGTTCCAAGAAAAAATATATTTATTTTTCTTTAGAAAATAAATATACATCTCATGCTCTTCAAGGGTCATGGCCGCACTAATTAAAGTGGGGGGGGATCTTTCTATGTACCCAGATTTATTTCTCTGAGTTCATCCACAGTGGTAGAGATACCCTCTTCAAATGCTAGAGGAGCATCTTAAATATCATCCTCTTCCTCTTCATCATGTGCTATTTCTTCCGTTTCTACTTGCATAGTAGATGAAAAAACGAAATTTTCATGATCAGAAGAGATGTCAAAATTTGCACATTTTGAAGAAGAAGCTTCCATTTCTGACCCTATTGATGATAAAGGGCTTTCTTTAGGAAATAAAGAGGAGATGATAGATTGCGAATTGACATCATTATTCACCTCCGATGTTGCTATAACTTCTTTTGGCCTAATTGGCGAAGTATAGAACTGTTGGATTTTAGAAGATGAAATGTAGACGTCACCACTTGTGCTTTCATCACTGTTTGGTAGGTGTCCAATTTCTCCCATGTTGTCTGGCTCGATTGCCGTAATTGACATTATGGATCTTTCCACAAGAGTATTTTGATTTGGGCCTATTTTGTCAATTTGACTGATAGGTATCACATAATATGTACTCACATGTGTAAATGGATTTATTAGAGTCTTCTCCAAACCATATGGAGCATTAACTTTGGTAATTTCCTTCATTGTAGATTTCTCTCTTCCCTTCATGTGATAAAATTCCGCCTCAATGTACTGAGACTCACATGTCTTGAACGGGGTCTTATCACCATATAATGTTCCAACATGACCATTGAAATAGTATTTGAGACATTGATGGTATGATGAAGGGATAGCCGCATGATGATGTAGCCAGGGTCTTCCAAGCAAGATTTGGAAAACTGAGTCTTGATCAACAATCATGAAATCCGAATTGAATACAAGATCTCCAAAATGAGTTCTGAGTGTAACTTCGCATAGTTGTTCTTGTTCATTTTTATCATATCCTTGTAACATCATAGTAGAAGGAGATAAATCAGATTCCGTGAGGCCCAATCGACGAAGTGTATGAATGGGAATGAGGTTGACTCCTGAACCATTGTCAATGAAAGCTCTTCGGATATCTACACTATTGACTTTTCCAGATAAGTAAAAAGGTTTTATGTGCCCATGAACAACATCATCTTCATCTTTATCAGTAAAAGATACCACTGCATGGAATTCTGCAGGATTATTCTCTATGTGATAGACTTAAGCTGTAGCAATTTCAGCTTCAAACTCCTGAGGACTTGACAAAGCTTCTATGAGTGCTTCCCGAAGATCTTTTGATAGATTCAAAGCATCCAAAATTGATAACTTGGCTGGTAATTGGGCCAAGTGTTTCAATATATCATAATTTTGATCTAAAGGTCTTTGTTTCCCAACAAGAATATGCGGTTTAGCAGGTACCTTGGAAGCAGATGCTTTGGAATCTGATGCATCTTGTATTGGGATAGAAGTTGGAAATATCCTTGGTTTTGGAAGATTAGACCGATTAGATCCATTTACTTGCTGAGATAAAGAAGATGGAATCTTCAATCGGTCTTCCAAAATAACTGTGCCAAGACTGAGGTGACTATTTGAAGAAGAACTTGCTTGTTCTTTTTGAGCTCGCTGAAGGGCTCTACCACGAGTTTCTGCTGCATACACAGTGATAGCAGGGGTAGAATTGGAGTAGTGGCTTCGGAAAGATCCACAACGTCCCATGTATCCTGAACATCTGGAATTTCCTCGGATTCCCTTATTTGATACAGGGAATTAAGGCTCATCGAAATTGAAATTAAAACTGGAATACGGATCTGTTAATTGAATCATATTAACAGAACTGAAGATTAACTCATCGTCTAATAAAGACTCTGCCTGACTAGCCTGTTTGGGCTCTACCGTTTGATGGGGTGGTGCCCGTGGCTTTGAAGTAGATGGCATAAAGTCTGCCAGAGTAAAAGACAATTTAGGCTGTGACACATACTCATCTTCTTCTGATTCTTTTTCCTTCTTTGAATCAAACCATTTCTTTGAGGACTTTCCCTCTGACGAAGAGGGTTTTACCTCAATATTCATGGCAGAAGACACAATTGGTTTCTTTAATTGTGTTCGCAAAATGGCATGTGTCCGATTGATTGTCTTTATGACCATCTAATCATCATAATTATGTGCATTTCCGCTTTTGACTTCTTGCCATTCACCTTCCTCCTCTGGAACTATAGTAGTAACACATGCTGCCTGAGTCGAAGAACCTTTCAACTTGACTTTTCCCAAGATGACCATCTTTTGCAGGAGGTCTTTGAAGACAAAACACTCCTGGATGGGATGCCCTAACATTTGATGAAAGGGAAAATAATTGGGACGGTCTTCATCTCCTTCCTTGTATGGCCTCTTGGGCACTGGTAATTGAACCAAATTATTTTCTAGAGATGAAATGAAGTAACCAAGAACTTGCTCACTTCGGAAAGAGTATGTTTTACTCTTCAAATCCTCAAATTAATTTTGTCATTGATCTCTTTGATCAATTAGATGAAACGGCCTTTGTTTTTGGCGTTCAGGAGGTGGAGCCCTTCGAGAAGATGACGATTTTGTAGTAGAAATAGGTACAGGTTCTTGTTTAAGCATAACTATAGCAGTTTCTGCATTACCCATTCTCCTTCCTGGAGCTGATGGAATTACACAAGATTTAACCTTAGCCTGTATAAGGGAATCTTCAATCTTCTGAGCGATTGAAGTAAGGTTTCGAAACCCTCCTGTTTATTTCACAGGGATCAATGGTGTGCATAATTCGTCATGCAAATTTTCCACATAGATTTGCAACAGCTCCTCCTGAGGGAGTGCTAAACTCAGGGAATATGTTAATCCCTTCCAGCGAGCAATGAAATCAGAGACTCTTTCATTCTCCATTTTCATGCAGTTTGTAAGATCGAAAACTGCCGTTTTTGGAAAAGATGAGCTAAACTGAAGATGGAATTTTTGGCGAAGATCCTCCCATCCGATGATTGACCGAGATTGCAAGCTTGTGTACCAGACAAAAGCTGGTCCTTTCAAGGTTCGCATGAATCATATGAGTTTCACTTCTTCTTGCTGCACTGGAGTTCCCATCATAGGATCACAGCAAGACATGTAATGTGTCAAATGTTGTTCAGGGTCGCCTGATCCATTAAAAGTAGGAAAAATAGGGTTTCCAAAACTGGATGGAGGAGAAATTGAATCTACCCATTCAGGGTAAACTTTCTTTTCTGGTTGAACTTGCGCCCACTTCCCTTCCGTAGTTTCTAACCGAGTTGTTAATGACTCAATAGTAGTTATTAACTTTTGAGAAACATCCGGTTGAATTTGGTCTTGAGTAGGTGCAATGAATGGAGCTTGGAAAGATGTGGTGGTTAGTGCTGCAACAGATGGTAGCACTGCCAACCGTTGATGCGCTTGACACACAGGATTAGACCTATGAGGGTGTACTGATAAAGGAGGATATTCTTGATCCATCTCAGTAACTGCAACAAATTCCTTTGGCTATCGGACTTCAGCATTCTTAAGAAGAAGTCTACTCTGAAGTAGTTCTGCATTCAACCTTCTTAATTCTATCATTTCTTCCTCCTGTTGTGCAAACCTTTTCTCTAATGAGAGCGATTGACCTTCTCCAGAGGAGGGATATATAACCTGATTTTTTCCCCTCCCTTTGTTGGATACTTTTTGGAGAGAGCGAAGTGGATTACCTAGGATCTGAGTAATCCTTTGACTTCGTGTACGCACACCTTCATCATTTGTATCGGTCGTACATTTTCTTGAGCAGGATGCTCTTCATCTGAGTCCCCTTAGTGAGCCTGCTCTGGTGGATTAGCAACAACGACATTAATGACATTGATTGATGCATAATGCATCACATCCCTTCTATCAACTTTTCTGTGATATTGTCTTCTTTCATGTATTTGATGAGACATTACCTTTTGCTGATTCAATCCTTTAGGAACATCTTGACGAGCTATAATTTGGAGGGAATCTCCTGATAATTCAGCTCTTCGTTCCTCTTTGGGCTTCTTCCCCAATGGAGAAAAGACCGACATTCTCTGAGAAGGGGAATGATGATTTGAATGTCTCCCCAGTCTCGTGAACTGGGGATGTTCCTGCTACTTCCGCTCAACTCCTCGAATCCCATTTGTTGACTCTGAGGGTTGGGATAAAGGAGTCCCCAGTCTGACAAGCTGGGGTGGCTCTTGACATGCTATGTCTAAGACCTTCTTAAAATCCCTCTTGATCTTGTGAATATTAGTTTTGAAATTAGCTGGATGCATTAGCCTGTATCCACTTTTATCACCTGGTTCAATAGACCGTTGGATGATTTCCGAAACTTCTGTCATTTGATGATGTGTTTTCTCCATACGAGAGGCTTGTGCAATATTCTCGCATGCTTGATGTAGGAGAAATTCAACCACTTGTTCTCTATATGCTTGATTTTGAGAGGAACTAGTTGAATCATGTTCTTGCGCTAGCTTTTGATTATGAACAAAGCACATTGACTGTGGCTGGCCATCAGCAATAACATTGCATGAGACCATTTTTGGTGGGATTTGTTGACTGGAAGGAACTGTGAAATGTAGTGCTCCGTGAACACCCCATCCTCTGATATGAACACCATATGGAGCATTGGTAATTAACTGACGCAATTTTCTTAGTGCGCCAAGGCATGAATGTTGAAGGGTTCTCTATTTCTTTTCAGCCTTCCGATACCGAGAGACTGATAGAGATGCCAAATCAATCTGACGTTGTATCCCTTCTATTATCTTAAGATGATTTTCATATTCATCATAAGATAATAGCTTCTTCTTCAATTGACAAATAGTTTTCCATATTTTGAGACGAATATCATGGACTCCATCTTCCGTCAACATCTTTGGAATGTCATACTGGGAGTCAGCCAAAGGCCAAAACATGACTGGTACCTCACTATTCTCCAGTTTTTACCTCATGTTCAGCATTTCCTCTTCATCATTAAATGAAGATTCTTCTACCTGTTTTGACCAGAGTTGGTTTTTCCTTGTTGGTTCATCGGATTCAACAAGATTGGTAGAGAGATCACTGATCAAACTAGAAGATGAATGACTTAGGGGTGGTTTAGAGAATTACCTACACCCTGGGCTATCTTCTGATTGAGAAAGTATTTCACTTGCTAGCAATAAAGAATCACACATGACTGGTTTCGCATTTGCAAGTGCCTCAAGATAAGAGGGCTTTCTCGGCACTAAATTGTCCACTGGATTATTTTCCAGGCAATGTGAATCACTACCGCGGAGAAGACTTTCTCAGTGAAATTCATCATCATGGGGAGGACCACCATAATGGGTTACAGCAAAAGATGAGATCTCTTGCTCCTTGGTATTCTGACCACACAGAGGGTTTCTGTGGCTCTCTTCTGAAGACGAAATTTCAAGATTGACTGAATTGTCACGAAGCAAGACTTCATGAGGAAGTGTCTATTGAAGACCATCAAAATTAATGTTCCTGTTATTGGGAACTGAGGGATTAGAATCATGAATTCCAATAGAAAATGCATGAGGGCTTCAAGAACTCCAGCATCGAGCAAGGCCTTGTTACAGATTTGCCTTTGATCTCCTGACTGTGCTAGGCGGATCTTTTTCTTAGACGCCTTAATACTCACTTTGGAAACCACTTGTTGACGAAAGTGGTTGCTCTGAGCAGGTGTATGTGCCTGATCAGTAATGATGGTCAGGTTAGGCTAACGATCTCCACTCAAATTGGGTGTATGTTCCTGACTTGGTTGTCCGTATGATATGGGGGAGTATTCCCCATAACCCTCTTGGACTGGAACAGATGTGTGTGTATATTCCGGAGTTAATCATTGATTTGTCACTCCACTTATAGGGATAGATTTATGTGTCTTTACCTGAGATAATGCTGAATCTGTTATGATATCCTGTCAAGCATCCAGAATATGAGCAGGAATTTGCTTCTGCTCTTTCACCATTGATAAAATATACTTTGTGACTTCAGCTGCCGGAATGGGGATATATGACCATTTCGGGCTTGGAGTAGGTGTATGTGCCTGCTCCTGTCCTCCTTTTCCTGTCAGTGAATCCTGACAGTACTCAAGTGTGGAGGCAGAGACTTTAGTCTACCTCCTGTTTGTCGTCAGAGCATTCCGACTGACTTCTCCGTGCGCTACCAAGCGAGACTGTTGGTAGGCCTGATTAGTACTAGATGGTGTATGTGCCTGCTGATTACAACTCTCCAAACGCGGTTGACGAGATCCATCATATGTAGTCTGGCGAGCCTATTTACTAACTGATGATGTATAAGTAGTTGTATGTTCTTGCCTATAGTACTCCGCCGGAATTGCCAGGTGGGATTGGCGTGATGCTACAAGATGAGTCTGTTGGATAGCAGAATTAAAACGGACAGGTGTGTGTGCCTGCTCGTTGTTTGCCACCAAGTTAGGTTGGTGGACTTCTCTGGAGATGTCTGGGATGAAAACCTACCCATTGTTAATCGGATTCCGCCTCTAGCGGTTCATGTTGCCTACTCGGGTTCGAGGAACCAGAGCCGAATACCTGGAGTCGGTACCCTCATCATGTTGAGGGCGCACTGCCGCACGATTCTGGCGGCGATTGTTGATGGGAGCCCTCGGGAAGGACTCCTATCTTTTTGAATTAAGGCCCTAAGGGACCTGCTCATTCACTTCCTCAGGGTAAGGGAGTGAATGGAAATTGTGTTCCAGGGATAACGACCCAAAACGGTTGGAGACGGTAGTCAGCACCGCCTCCCTTTTGATCACTGGTCGTCATTGTCCAGATGACCTGTGTGTGTTTTTCACTTGGAGGGCATGTCTGGAAGCCTCCAGAATTGTGATGGTACCGTGTTGAAGGTACTCCTTAACCAGCGCATTTGATACCCAGCATTGAAGATGTTGAGTAGGTGATGTCATCCTCAGAGCGGATGACGATCCAGTATGAATAGCTACAGTGGTATTTGCAGCAGCAGTATTCACAGATGTGAATTTTAGAGCAGCCATTATGGAAATACAGAAGATCTTGGAAAAGAGTGTCTGTTTGATATAACATACGTAATAAATATAAAATTCACCCACTTCATCCTTTGGATGATCACACATGTCAATTATTGTTTCTGTTAGACCTCTTATTGAGTTTTAAATAGAGGCTTAACAAATAGGTAAAACATCATTTTAACTTGGTTAAGGATTCACGTTGGGTTCAACATTTTTTGTTTCCCTCGGAATTCGGGGATGACCTCATGGATGGGAGATTCAAACGTTCCAATCGGTTTCTAATGGGTTTGTTTGTAGAACCGAAAACTTCCAATGATTCCACATCCACATGGACCTACTTTCCAAAGGTAGGAACATTATTAGTTTGTGAACTGATGAGGCTTAGGAATTTTCATTGGTCGAGAGGATGGGAGGTCGGACTCATCACACCTTTTCAAGGGGAATTATTGTCTATTCCGGGACTCTCTTTATATATTTTAGTTATGTTCGTGAATCCTTATTACATTACCAAGTATAAAATGAGCTTTCCTTCAGTTTAACAATCAATTATTAAATATGTATGAAATTTAGAGAATCTTTTATATGTATTCAAGGATCTTCATCAATAGAGAATCATCTATATTTATTTAGATATTCTTGGTCAATGGTATCTTTCAAAATATTTATATAAAAGTCTCTTGGTCATTATGATGACCAGGCTGGTTTTAAAGCCACTCAGTGGGGCACTTGAAGTTTGTTGTCATTCAGAAGGACATAAATTATTTCAGAGTTGAGATGAAACCCATAGATGGGCTACCTACGTATCCTTTTTTTGGAAAAAGGAATCAGAACCCATGTAGTTCAAGTAAGGGAGTATGATGTTTATGATTGATGGCTCAAAGAAGGATGTCACAATTACTTTTACACTCTAAGCTCACGTGAGTCATGCTCGGTGTGAGAAACAAGAGGTATTGGTAAAAATTAGTCAACTGTGCCATGAAATATGCAATCATAAGAAATTGTTTGGGGCTTATGTATGTATGACTACCCAGATAAATGAAGATTAGGATTTACATTAGGGAGAAAATCTAGGAACAGGGTCCACAAAGGTATATGTTCTTTATGGAGATTTGAATACACTAATTTGGGACTAATTCTTGAAAAGGAAGCCCAGATTAGGAGAGGATTGATAACTTGGTTTTACTCCTGAGAAGGAATCCCAGATCAAAAGTAAATTAGGACTGTTTAAGAGAAATTAAGGGACTTGGGGCTTACTCCTGAAAAGGAAGCCCAAAATTTATGACTGGGACTTATTCCAGAAAAGGAGGCCCAGGTTAAGGGACATGGGGCATACTCCTGAAAAGGAAGCCCAAAATTATGACTGGGACTTATTCCTAAAAAGGAGACCTAGATTAAGGGATTAAGGTTTGGGGCTTACTCCTGAAGAGGATGCCCAAATTTGGGAACATTAAGAATTTGGGGCTTAATCCTAAGGAAGATGCTTAGATTTGGAGGCCTCAAGACTGGGGATTATTTTTGAAAAGGAGACCCAGGTTAAGGGATTAAGGATGAGGTTGAATGAATGAACTCTCCATCTTTAGTGACATAAGTGAATGTAAATCACTAGGTTTTGAGAGATATTCCACCAAATTCCTTTCAGATAAGGAAGTCAAATCAAGAAATCATGCCATAAATGGATTTGAAGAGTGTCTTGAAGACTGAATCTTGAACAGGAAAGAGGTAATTGCTTAAGAGGGGTAAAATGAGCAAGATGGGCACCCAAAAAGGAAGGAGCGCGCAAGTCTTGTAAGGCGCGCAAGTACTGCATGAGCGCGCATGTATTGGTCGCGCAGGTATGCCTGCGCGACACATGTTGTACTTGCGCAATGGAAAACCAGCATTGAAATACTTGAGTGACTCTTTATTAAATCCTTTAGAATCCTCTTGAGATTCTTCCAAAAATGGGATGCGCATGTTCTATTGAAGGAATAAGGCGGCGCGCAAGTGTGGTCACTTCCCTTAAGGGCTGGCCAATCAGACGCACAGGTGTTGATGAGTTTCAACACTTAGGACTTCCTCCCTCTCTTTAGATCTTTCGTTCTAGGTAAGAAATTACATTAGAAGTGTTCCGAAAGCTTTGAAAAGAGACTTGGGCATCAGGGGATTCAATCCGAGTTTTTGAAAAAAGATCTTCTTGAATGGGGGGCCCACAGGGTCTATGTATAGGCAGGAGAAGACCCTGGGCAGTTACCGGGCGGTTTATCACTTAGGTCGCGCAAGTCACTTGCGCGACCATAAGGGCGCCACACAAGTGGACTAGCGCGACAGTGATAGAACTTGCGCGGTACAGTTTCTTTTGATCCTTTGTTCATGCCTTTGTCGATTTTTGATATTTTCTTCAAAGGTTGAATCACTTTGAGCTCAACTATTCCCCTTTTCCGATCTTTAGATTCTATGATGAAAGGAGCGTCAACAATCACCCAGGGGCTTCATTCAATGCACTATAGCAGTTAGGAAGGGTGACCCTTTACCTGGGTTGTTGTTCTCTATGGCTGAAGATTATTTGAGTATATTCCCTAATGATCTTGAAAATACTAGTTTATATTAGATGATAACATATTGTAGGAACTGTTCTACTCCTTCTCACTTCTCATTGCTAATGATATACTTTATTCATCAAAGATGACATGAAGACCATCTCTTGCATCTAGAATATCTTTTCTCACTATGAAGAAGTTGCAGGCTAGTTCATATGGTGGATGAAATCATTTTTTTCTTTGGAGAAGGAATTTGAGTCTCGAAGAAAAACAGAATTGCTAACAAGATTAGTGTAATGAAAGGTACACTAACATTTAATTAACTTGGGCTACATTTGTTTTGGGGAAGGGTGAGACAAGTCTACCTAGAAGGTATTTCTCTTAAAATTACTAATCAGTTGACCAGTTGGAAAGGGAAGACCATGTATTAGGATAGCAGGATATGTCTTGTTAACTCTGTCATAACTTCAATGATTGTTAAAACTTTTTCATTATATAAATGGCCAAGTTCTCTTCTTAAGGAATTCAGTGGAATGATTTACAACATCATTTGGACTGGTTTGATTCACCACAGGAAACTGGTCACTATGGCATGCAAAGACTACATAAAGACTATGGCTATGGGAGGAATTGGGGTTAAGGATGTCAGAATTTTTAATGATGCAATGCTTTAGAATTTTACTTGGAGGCTATTATCTCATTCAGACTTTTCATTGGAATTTCATATTAATAGATTTTTTGACAGGTTACACAATAATCAGAACGTGTACATGAGATCCTATATTTGGACATCAGTTAGGAACATGTATTCTCGTATTATGACACAGTCCAAATGGATGGTATGTTCTAGCTCCCTACTAAATTACTGGAATATCCCATGGCTTTCCTCTCCAATTAAATATCATATCAATATTCCTATGACTTGGAAGAACATATCTATCTCTGACATGTAGGGTAACTCTGAGGCTTATTCAATCATACGTAGTAATCTTCGTATGGAGATGTCTAGATATGCCTATGATTAATATGATGTAATTGTATGGAAGCCGGTGACAAATGGATCCTTCTCCAGCCGAGAGTCTTACAATCTATAGTGCGGCAACACATCTAGAGTATCTTCATGGGTGGAGGGTGTATGAAGGCCATTCATTCTTCCCCCCGATGCATTGCTCATATGGAGAGTTTGGAAGCAGCGGCTGCCAATCCAATCTACCCTTTAAAGAGCTGGACTGCACGTTGCCTCGGTATGTTATCTATTCTTGGCTGATGATTAATCTGTCACACATCTGTCCATTCACTGCTCTTTTGTTTCTCAATTATGGAGCTATCTACAAGACACCATTCACTTCCACTTGAGTTTTAGTTCTGTTGGAAGACTACTCACTTCGGTTCTTCAGGTAGAATGCAGTGAGAAAATTAAATCCATTCTCACTACTACGACTATGTTTCTGATTTCATACATTTGGAGAGCTCGAAACAATATATCTTTTAACAATGAAAGGCCCTCGTTTAAGGAGTGTGTATTGACAATTCATTAAATCATTAAGCTTGCTTCGGTGAATCAAACATGATCAATGAATAATGATATATCCGACTTTATTATCTTGATAACTATTCGTGTTAGTGGCTGGGAGAGGAAGCCCAGAATGATGAAGCATATCTGGTAGATTCCACCGATATATGACTGGAAGAAGGTGATTGTGGATGGGGAGGCCTCTGGTACACATGGTCATGTTATATGTGGTGGGGTATTTATGACTTATCGGGGCTTTGTTAAAGGCTTCTTTTTTCACTATATAGGGAGGGAATGGACATGCAATTGTAGCTGGTCTATGCAAAATGATAAAGGAAATAAGGTATGCAGCTCATTAAGGTTGGCGAAAGTTATGGATCGAATCGAATACCTCTGTTCCTGTGCAAATTCTGAAGGACCGCTCTAGGATTGTTACATGGAAGATGCTACCAGTGTGGATAAATTCATGGAGACTGGCTGAATTGATATGTCAGGATGTTTCCCATGTGTACAGAGAGGCAAATCAGGTGGCAGATGTTCTCTCTAAAATAGCAATTATGGGGGTCAGTTCTAGATGGTCCTTTGTTCTACCTGATTACTGCAATTCTTTTGTTCACGATGATAGATTTGGTGTTGCACACACAAGGGTATGTAAGGCTCCCCGTTCATGAGTTGTTTTGTAATGTTTAATCTTATTTATATATAGTATTTTTTCGGTGCAGGTCCTCACATGTCTCTCAGACTTTTCGGCTATAAAAGAAACATACTTATATATTTCTGATAACCCACATCATATGTTGAATATCCTAGAAGAACAAATGAAAATAGTTATGATTAATTTCAATTATCATATCAAATTCAATGAATTAGGAAGGAATATCTGAGAAATATTTTATATCATAATAATAATATATTAAAATTCGAAAAAATTTATTTATGCTCTGTTATTCAGATGTAAGGAATAGAGTATTATTGAGACATAACATTCAAAAAATAATCACATTCATAAAGTTTTATCCAACCATCAAATCCAAATTGGTTGTAATAATATCCAAAGTAATCGTAGTATATGAAATCTCATCTATATGATTCCCTATCCAATGGATCCTTCATTTAAAAATTTTTCTTCCATTATTTAAAAAATGATTATTCTTATATCTCTCTTAGTTCTACATTGTTAACATTATATTGTTTTCTCTCATAGTTCTTAATGCAAACACTAAATGTAATTTGGAAATAAAACCTTCAAAAATGGTTTTTAAAGTGAATGTGATTGAAAATATATATCCCTTAACAAGATCAAACTACTTGTTTATTTAAGAATATTCATAATATACAAGATTAAAATGAAATAGAAACCATTAAACACTTTTCATCATTAATAACCATAGGTAAATATATTATTGATCATGAAACCACTATTAGTATCGAAATATGGATTTTATTCCAGGTTAAACAACAAAATCATTAATCGTCTAAAAATTAATTATATTATCCTATATATAAACATAATAATTTTACATGTACCTATGGTTCTCACTAATGTTAAATTTTTAAAATCCCATAAATAATACCTCAAATCACCTAAAGGGTTATCTATACCTTCGAAATTTTAACCATGTTTATCTTTTCAACATTTCATGACATTTCTAACACAATATTTTACCACAATAAATAACATCCTAGCATTAATAGTTTTTTAAACCCTTCTCTAATACAGAATATAAAAAACGGATCCCAATCATCTATTAATTACATGTCATAAATAATATATTTCATTATAAAACAATATTAATAAATTTTTGGCTTACAGATTAAGATAATTATGAATTAATATAAATTAGCAAAACTCATGGATATTCCCCAACAATATAAAAAACCACTTAAATCATGATAAAAGGTTAGTATATTCTACATGTTTTTATCATATGACACACATTTAAAAACATTGTGTTTTACATTTCATTATAACTTGGGGAAATGAAAACAAATAAAGGTATGAGCTCTAATGCTTATAAATGGAAAGATAAATGATAAAAATAAAATGACATAAGTGTGCATATGATAATAATGTAGGTATAATAACCATAAATTATAAAATCATAGCAAAAAACCCATTTATCATAAATCCAGAGATATGTTGTGGAAAAACATAATTTATGAATCAAAAAATTAAAATCAATGGTCTATAAACATTAGATATGATTTTATAACCTTTTCATTAGTATTAGAATACATGTATAATATAACCTTGAAAAAACATGGAAATCTAGAATAACCAAAATCAAAGGAAAACTGTTGTGAGAATACTCATGTAAAGACTCGAAAATTTCTAGGAAATTTTTTTCTTAATTTTTTTTGAATTTTACGAGTCTATGGATTTTGACGGCACCTGATTTCGAGGCCCGGTATGCCCGAAATAAGTTTCCACAGTTTAGATTGGGTATGTTAAGTGAACGAACGAGTGAGTTTTTCTATCATTTGAACCGATGATCGGAATTGAATTCCAAGGGCACTGATGAACTCGCAACACCGGTAATTACATAGGGGGACCTTTACCGCATTTGCGTTTAAAGCGGGTTGTGAGATTAAAATTTGGAGTTTAGTTAAGAAGTTTTATAAATTTGTTAATAAAAATTTATGTCTAAGGAATTTAAATCCTCCCATGTGTGGATATATTATATGTGGGTCCTACATGAGCCCCAACCTCTCATCTTCTCATAACTCTCTCCAACCCCCCTTTAACACCCCTTCAATTTAATGTGACAACCCCCTTAATAAAGAGACCACCTCTCTCTATCTTTAATGGTGCCAACACTTTATTTAATTAAGTGTTTTGAATTTGAAATGGAATGGCATGTTTATTAATATGGGAATCCACTTTTAATAAGGGTTGGCAAATATTTTGGAGAACCTTGAGGAACGTCTTGAAAAATGGAAAGGAATGTGTTTTTCTCCGGATAAAGAACACCTTCGACAAAGAATGCTCTACGATTCAAAGAAAGTGAAGTCACCGATGACGTTACTTTTATTTTTCTTCCTCTGCGTCAAGGAAGGAGACACTACCGTGGGGGGTGGGGAGTCGCAAATTACAACAATCTTTCTTCTTCCGATGTTGACAGGATCGACACCGTTCTTTTGCAACGTCATTCTATCGCAACGCTTGCCTCTATCTGCGGCTCAACGACGTTCGACATCATAATTGAGGTAGGGGTTGTTAAGTTGGTGTTTTAATACCGTTCATTATCGTTCTTCAATTTTTGAGTATCTTTTGGCCGCATGATACCATCATGACGAGGAAGGGCTGGACCACACGAACATGGTCTGACCATTCCCCTCTCGTTTGTGGTTTTTGGACGATGGACGTGGACTGCGAAGAACTGTCCGGTGATGGGCCAACCATAAGATGATCATCAGTGCATGATTTCCAGGTCACCGCAAAGGCGCGACACCGACATGCCACGTGGAGTATAGACAATTTACGACCGCGGCGGGCCATGGGGGAGGGGCGCGAGACCGTCACGCCACGCCAAAGCATCAAGGGGATGTGGCCGCTGCACTGGATGAACAAAGACGTGGACTAAGGCCGCAGCGGATCTGGAAGGGTGGCTAGTTGTGCTGCTCGTGGGTTCCATCAAGTGGCGGGACGTGAGGGGGGTCCCGCGGTTACCCAAGTGTTGGCCATCATGGACGACCGTTTCATAAAACCGGGCGGGGGGGGGGGGGTAACCCCCCGCTCTGTGCAATGCTCGGTCGTGCTGGCCGAGCCACAACCGGCCGCCGGGTCAAGCTGCCAGTGCCAGTCCGGGCTGCCAGTACCGGGCCGGGCCAGACCCAGACCCTGGATGGGTCGACCCGGTTCGGGCCGACCGAGGGGGTGTTGGGCTAGGTCAGACCGGGCCCAGACCCCCTATATTCAATCCTTCTTCAGTTTAACGCCTATAATATGAGTTGTGGACCTCTGATCAATGCGTCGTTAGTTTTGTTGAAATCCTCAGATCGAGACGGTCGTTTTGGTATATTACACTCATGGTTTCGACGATGTTTGGGTATGGACGAGTTGGTTCGAAACTGAAACTAACCGAACCCTAGAAGCAGAAACGCTTTTAACTTAAGGACCAAACGTCCGATTGACAGGACGTCAACTATGTTGGATTACTCTTTGTGAGACGGTTATTTTTCCATACTCCATTTGATGTTTGGATGTAGTTGGAGTATGGTCAGGTTGGTTTAGCTTATAAACCAACCATGCCCTTAGAACGGAAAAGTCGATAACATTCAGACCAGATGTCCGTTTGACAAACCTTCAGCAGCATTAGTAATCTCATTGACAAATGGTTCCTTTGAGTATAACCTATGGGAGTTCGGGCAAAATTTGAGGTACGATCAGGTTGGTTCGTACACAAAACTAACCGGGCCCCCAGGATGAAAAGGCTAATAACACATAGACCATGCTTCTGATTGACTTGCTGTCTGTGGTGTTGATATCCCTATGACATGGAAGAATCTTGGGATACTTCTTCGTGGGAATTTGTGATACTTTTAGTATCGACTGGTAGCACGTGGAGCGGATCCTCCCGGAGACGAGCGTACGAAGTGTGAAGACCGAGTAGCTATAGACCCAACAACTGCTTGACTGATTCGACTCGTAGTTATTCGGTTATCCCAGTGGACGTAGCGCCCGGTATTTGGCGGTTGACCCATGGCAGATGGAGCGCCTGGTTGTTGGCAGCAGACCTGTGTTACCCAACAGGAGGAGTACCTCTTTAGGCTATTAGACAGAGCACCCAGTATTTGGCGGTAGACCCTCAGCGGATGTAGCGACCGATATTTGGCAGCAGACCTGTGGAACTTGACAGGAGGAGTACCTCAGTAGTCTATGGTTAGTGAGTAGCACCTCAGAGTTGTAACAGGACTACTATGCTCGACAGAGGAGGAGTTCTCCAGCATCCATGGCATCGTCATCATGAATACAAATCCTAGTTTGAGCTAAGTCAATGACCTTTGTGTTTTTCGTCATGATTAAGATGGGTTACTTAATAACATAGGTATATATATTGGTGTATACCTATGTAGTGGTTATTTGTTGATTTTTACCTTTTGATTTTTCCTAATGATTGAGATGGGATACTCGATAACTTAGGTATATGTATGGAAATATATCTAAGTAAGGGTCATCTGTTGAGATTATTCTTTGTGGTTATCCTTGTTGGATTTAGTGATACCTTGAGGGTCTCTAGGTTCCTACTGAGAATCGTTATACTCACCCCTACATGGGCTATGCCCGAACCTCGTTGTGTTTCATGCAGATGACGGACAGTGCTGACGGAGGCCGAGTGTTTGAGGACTGTATGGCACCAAGAGGTGGACCTCACGATGGGTCGGTACCCAGAGGTGGACTTCATGACGTGATGGTACTCCGAGGAAGATGACGGACGAGAGCGTTGAGGAGCCTATCTGTACCCAACCTTGAGGTAGGATTCGTGGTAGATGACCCAGGAGCTGCTATAATTTTCTAGCTATTTGTATTTTCTGTTTTACTTTTGTTCAATTGTAATTTTACTTTTTAGTTGGGTTTGTATTCTAGACCATTTAATTTTCAGCACTTTCATTTGTACTTAGTGTTTTATTCGGCTTGTAATATGTGATGTTTGTTTACTTTTATAAAGGAAATGCCTTCCGTTTTTTATACCGGGATTTACGCCTTGTCGCTAGTCGCCATCCCCTAGCCTATGGATGGTGGGCTTGGTGTAGTCACAGCATGGGCCCAGTGGATGGGTGGTGAAAAATTGGTATCAGAGGAGTCGGTTATACCGTAGAAATTAGAACTATGATATTCCCTTTTTGTGAAGCAATAGTCTTAAGGGTACCGAGTGTGGCTTTTGGTTTAGGGAGTCCAGTGTTGGTGCGGCGGCCAACGTATCCATACAGTAGAACCCTGACTTCTGATTTCTGAATCAGTGCAAAAAAACACAGATTGCGTGTGTGTTTTCATAATTTTCCTTTATGTCAGCTCAAATGAGGTCAGCTCACCAGGTAAAATCATTTGACCGTGTCACATCTGTTCAGGATGTCTCCATGCTGAAAGATAGTGGGAGTTCTGAGATAATACCCGATGATGACCCACCGAGTGACGAGGCTCTGGTGTAGGTCCCTCTTGCTATGTTGACACCTTCGAGTGGTATACCAGCAGCACCACCACCCGTTAGGCAACAGATCACACCAGCCGTAATAGCAGACGATGCATGATAACATAGCGTATTCCACTAGTTCCAACAGCATAGGCCTCCGAGGTTACGAGGCGAGACAGATTCCCAAATAGTAGAGGACTAGATGGAGGTCATTCCTAGAGTTCTACACCTAGTTTAGAAACTAGTATAGCAGATGGTGACCTTAGCTACTAGAGTTTTCCAATGAGTGACCATGATGTTGGTCCACTTAGAGATGAGGCTTCAGTACGTGGATCGATTCTTGAGATAGTACCTTTGGGTAGTGTGCAAGATATATCAGTACCTGATGGTCATCAGTTTCAACCGGCAGTACCAGTAGATGACACATGTAGACATAGTTCCTTACACATGTTTCAGTATTAGATACCCCTCAGGTTCTGAGGTGAGGCCGACACATAGGCAGCTGAGGACTGGCATGAGGAGGTGGTTGAGAGCATTCTAGAGTTTATACAGTAGCATCCGGATGGCATGTTGGTAGCTATGTATTCATCAAGGTGTACCGATCGTTACTGGTACTTGATGACTATGATTTGATCAGTTCTATAGATCTCTGACCTCGAAGCGAGGTGCGATTAATGGACATCTGAGCCAACACATTTCCTCTATGAATATCTACTTATGTTAGGGTGCTATAGAGAACATTTGTGGTTGAGAATTCTTTGGTTGAGTGGATACAACCAGTGAAGGTTTTCAGTGGGAAAGCAGGAAACTGGTACCAGTCTCAGAGACTTGGGAAAGTAAAATGTTTTAAGAAGAGAAAGTGTTAAGGACAGATGAATCTGCAAAGCAGATGATGTGGAAGTAGGGCTAGGAGAGCAGCATGAGGTGGTTTACTTTTCAAAATGTTACAACCACCTACCTTTGTAGTCCCCGCTAGGCTCTGGGAGCAGGATGACATGGGAAGAGAGTAGGTACATGCGGTCAAGGAGTGTGAACCAAGGGATCTAGGAATTATTCAAATTACAGTCTGTGTCTACCACTAGCTACCGTAACAACATAAATTGATATGAATCATCCCTTCCGTCCACGAATCTTGTCCCAAACGGAGAGTTTTCGGTTAATCTGTTGACTTGACCCTCATGTATAGAGGTACCTTTGGGAGGAGACTCGATAATCACACTTACGCTGATGGTGTGATATGACCCTTGTGTCTATTGTTTCGGTTGGAACCTCTTAGTGGCAGCGTCGAGACCTTATGACGTTAGTTTGGGTATAAACTGGGCAACCATAGTTCATACACAAATTGACTGTATTAGGAAAAATGGTTGTGGTTTATCTACAATGTTGGGATAGGGTTTTCCATTGGTCAGAGAATAGGGAAACCCATGAAGCACAGGATAAACTCATGCATATGAGGGTGCGGCCGATCAATCTTGAGTCGGATAACCTTACCCTCATGGCAGCAGGAGTTTTGAGTTTTCAATTCCAAACAGGGAACAGAGGCATCTAGAGTTTGAAGATGGCGACCAAGTCATTATACGGGGCTCACCTTGAAGAGATCTATGAAGATGTGGCTGAAGCGGAAAGTTATCTCTAAGGTTCATCGGACCCTTCTAGGACCTCAGCATGGTAGGTGAGGTGGTTTACCGTATGGCATTTCCACCTCAGATGTACCGGGTGCATGACATCATCCACACATCTCAGATGAGGAGATATGTGCACAACCTAACCATCATCATCGACCTTGGAGAGCTAGACATAGATGACAGGGCGTCTTTCACGACCTTCCAGTAGAGGTTGAGCACTGACAAGAGTGGGTCCTATGAAGATGGTCGATTCCCCTTGTGTGTTACGGTGGCAGCACGTGATTCTCCGGGAAAACACATGGGAGAGGGATGCTCAAATGCGTGCTTTGTATCTCTTTTGATTCCCTACTATTTTTGTAGCTTTATGGGGATGTAAATCCCTAAGGTGGGGGTAATTTAATGACCCGGAAATTTCAAAGAAATTTTTTTATTAATTTATTTGGAATTTTATGAGTTTGTGGCTTCTGACGGAAACTGATTCCATGGCTCTGTGTGCCCAGAATCAGTTTCTGATGTTTAGCTTAGGTACATTTAGTGAACGAACGAGCGGGTTTTTGTATCTTTTGAACTGGTGCTCGGAATTGAAATTTGAGGGCACCAATGAACTCACAACGCCAGTAATTTCTTAAGGGGACCTTTACCGCAGTTGCGTTTAAATCGGGTTGTGAGATTAAAATTTGGAGTTTGGTTTTGAAGTTATATAAATTTGTTAAAACAAATTTATATCTAAGGATGTTAAATCCTCCCATGTGTGGATATATAAGAATTGGGGCCCACACGAGCCCCAACCTCTCATCTTCCCATAACCCTCTCCAACCCCCACTTAACACCCCTTCAATTTAATGTGACAACCGCCTTAATAAAGAGGCCACCTCTCTCCCTCTTTAATGGTGCACATACTTTATTTAATTAAGTGTTTTGATTTTTAAATGGCATGGCATGTTTATTAATTGGGTAATACTCTTTTAATATGGGTTGGAAATTTTTTTGGAGAACCTTGAGGAACCTCTAGAAGATTGGATAGGAATGTGTTTTATAGCATCCTGTCTTTTTATCACATAAACTTTCATTACATTTTACAAAACCGAGGATCTTTAAAGTTTAGTGTCTTGGAAACCAGGAACATAATACATGAAAAGAACAAAAAAACACTCTTCTTAAAAACTTGAAAGGATTCTCCTTAAGTTCATACTAGGTTCATTACGGCATCTCATAACCTGGGGACATACATCAAATGAAAGGGTGAGCAGAAAGCCCAGTAAGGGAAACAAGAGAAACATTTTACATGTGAACTTGAGATACTACAATAAGGACATTAAAAGAACTTTAAGGAATGAGAAAGAAATCATGAGATACACCATAATAAAAATAACATTTTTCATAACTTGAAGATGTGGCTACAACATTTAATATTGACAATTGTTTCATTTCACCAAGGTCCATCCCCAAGGTGTCGTTAAAAATTACCAAGGTTATTCACCATGGCGTCGTTAAAAATGGTCATCTCAAGAGATTAAGTCTTTACCCAATGCATTGGAGCGCTATCAGGGCGCACCATTAAATTTTCCTTTATTATCATGTGAGCCACATATATCATCATCAATCATTTCATAAACAACCCATATAGCATAAAATAAATGGGTTTCATTTCATAATCATAACGTTTTAAAAACTGCATTAAAGACATTATCTTTATGTAACTTTAAACCCACAGAAAGGGGAAGAGGGTTTCATGTATGTAAATCCCAGAATTTAAAATAGAACAATTTGATATATATATGAATACCCCTATAGAAATAAGAGCTTTGAGTATTCACTTTATAACATAAAATAATTTTTAGAAAAGAGAGAGAGGCACTTTGAGACGAAAATTCTGCAGCATAAAGGCTATGTTACAAGGTTTTAGAAAACATTGAGAAGAGAGGGGACATGGGTCAAACATTCATAAATGACCCATCAAACAGTAGAGGGAAAAAATATAAGGGATTTAAGAACATGGTAATGAAATTTGAAAATATACCATATGAAATGAAGAATATTAATGGAAGACAAAAATAAGATTTCTCTTGTGAGAATTCGGCAGCCTAACGGCGTCACTTAAACTACAACAAAATTGAATTGACAAGGTCAAATAGGGTCTCTCATAATATGAAAATAAGAGTCCAGTATGATATATATAGAGATCATACCCCAACATAATATAAAGGAACTTGAAAGAATTGACATGAAAGTAGAACTTCAAAACGAGAAGGGTGAAGAACCACTTAAAAATTCGGCAGCCTAATGGCGCCACTTAAAACATCAAAATACTGAGTTGAAGAGATCAAATGGGGTCTCTCATCATATGATCATAAAAGATGAGTATGATAAATTTAGAGATCATACCCCAACATAATAAAAAGGAACTTGAAAGACTTGATGAGAAAATAGAACTTGAAAATGAGAAGGGTGAAAGAATCTGTTACAAAAATTTCGGTAGCCTAACGGCGCCACTTAAACTTTCATAAAATGAAATGATGAGAGTAAGAGAGGGTCTCTCATCATATGAACATAAAAAGGAAAGTATAATGAATATAAAAGAACATCCTCCAACATAAGAACATGGAGCATAAAAGAAATGACATAAAAGAGATCACTTCAAAAGAAAGAGAGAGGACAGATCCCTTACCTTAAAATGTAACTCTTAAAACTCAAAGGTTGGGACCTTGAGGGCTTGAGGGCACCTTGGGAGGACTCCTTGGGAGGTAATGAGACCAGAACTTCGTTGGGGGAGAGTGAGGAGTAGAAATATATGAGAGGATGGCTTGGTATTTATAGGGAAAATGAGGGGACAAGGCATTAATGGCCAAGGGACACCTCACATGTGCTTTTCTCAAACCCATGTGCTCTCCCTTGGCATTTATCATGGAGTTAGGCCACATGGGGCCCCCAAAATAATAATTCATCACCCTTGGCCGGCAAACCCTTAAAAAAACTCATGACATCATCATGACACAGTTGTGATGTCATTAAACATACTGAAACCCTAAAACTGTATTTTCACTATTCACTGAAAATTCAACTTTCTTAGAAAGATCCCAAAATTTCACCTTAATCAAATATCAATGCTCTAAATACATTTATGAACTCAATTTTATAAAAATAATTTTCTAAATAATTATAATTAAATTTTTAAATAAAAACACTATTCATCAAAAATTCGTTTCATTTTTCCAAAAAAATCCCCAAAAATTACCATAACATAATATCGATGCTCTGAGTTCAAAAATAAAGTCATTTTTATAAAAAAAAAATTTTGAAATATTTTTAATTAAATTTTTAATTAAAAAACACTATTCACCCGAAAAAACTAATACTTGAATAATAATTTATGAAACCGTTATTTAACCATTTTATTGAATCACATTACTTAATCAAGGTGCCTAGATTATTTTAAAACTATCTTTAAGTGAGATTACTAATCCATTTGGCCACATTACTAATCCTAAGCATAAAATCACTATTCACAATTTACTATTCATCAAAAATCAAGTTGATCTTATTAGACTCTAAATTTCATACTGGACATAATTGTAGAAGATCATTTTTTAAAAATCATTACACATTTTAAATTATTTAAGGTTTACATAAACATTTTTTTTTAAAATATCCTTTTGAAAATTCATCAAATTTTGCATACTATTTTTATCTGGTCATTTGAAAATTCATAAACTTCATCATAAGAAGAAATCCCAATTTTATATTTGAAACAAGGATTACACAAGGCAATTACGGTCTCGTTACATAGCCTCTTATAATACCAGCATAAGACCTAAGAGTAAGGTGTGCTAGGGTGATAGAATCATGGGGCGGCTCAGTCAACATTGCCCGAGTAGTAATTTCTATCAGTTTGAACTTCTCACGAAGGCGATTCCATTCTAGCTTCACATGATGAAGTTCGGCATGGATTTGGTCCAGAGCAAAGCCCAATCGTGCTACCTCCTTCCCAAGCTCTGTTAGATGGGCTTCGATCGGTCCAAGACTACTAGGTGACACCATCAAATCTTCTTTCTATAATAATTAACCAAGATTACTTATATTTAGAGACAATAATCAAAACATTTTGTTCAAAGCGGTCATATTGACCATGGTCATATAACAGTCAGAACCCAATGATCTCATTTTAATTATAATCATGTTTATCAAATAAAACATTTTTGTTGAGTATAAAAAATAAAATAAAATAACACATGAAATTAGGAAACAAGATTTATTCAAAATTTCGGGCCGTTCCAATCTTCCCCCCTTAAGAAATTGCATCCCCGCAATTTTAAAAAAAATTGGGTTTTTAAATTTCATTGAAAGTCCCACATCGGAAAAAGAGTCTGTGACACTATTACTTTAAATGAAAGGAAAGGAAGTACAAAGGCCACCCGAGTTTACTCATACTAGGATTCCATGTAGGAAACATGGACATGGAGGAGAAAACAAAGGGTCACGTCCTAAAGGAGAGTGATCGAAAACATGATTAGGGGGAAGTTAACCACCAGAAAATCCCAAAATTATGATGTGTGTATGTGGTCTTTGGTTACCCAGTAGGAAACGAAAACCAACAACATTTTTGTTTTACGTTCCTTTTCATAACATTGAGGAATTCATTTACAACATAGAACCAAAAACATAAGGAAATATATCTATCTTCATGTAGAGTTTCATACTTTAAAAAGTTTCTACCAAAACTAATCTTTTCTCCAAACGATGAGCATTCAAAACTACTTGGTCTCATCAAAACACAAGAATCATCTTATAGAGAATCACATAATCTACAAAAGATCAACTATCTATTTCTTCTATCTTTAAACATTATCCCAAAAATAGAAAGGGTAAGGTAAAACAACTCTTCAAAAAGAATCCGATAAGAATGGAAGCTACTTTTAAATCTTCAAAGTTCCATGGTACTACCCAAAGTTCATCATAGACCATTCCATAAATAATGTTCCTCAAGATTCCTCAAAATAAACCAAACTAAGATTGAAACCCAAATACAAGAAAGATTTGATAACATAGTCTTCCAAAATAAACTTCATTGTTCATCTCCAAACAACATCAACCACTCCTAACATCTTATAACAAAAGTAGCTAACCTAAACATATTTTACCCAAGATAGGTTAATCATTCCTGTAAGTAACCTAAATTACTATAAGTCCACCTTAAATTCATCGATACTTCAAAATATAAGTCAACCTTACTCCTCAATGAAAATAATGTAGTAATCTATTTACCTCGATCAAATATGGTTCCCTAAAATAATGAACGTCTTCCAAAATAATAATCAGCTTTTAATCCCCTAATCATCTCTTTCATATTAATATGGCAATCGTTGCATTTCCTATCACATTGGTTATTGGGACATGTTCTTCCATATCCGACCATTAACTAAGAAGAGAAATTATAATTAGAGGCTTAAATACTTAACCAATAATCATGAAAAGGATCTTGAAGCATAGAAGGATAAATTTTAGAAGAAAAGTATACCCTAACTTGTGATCCCCTAGGTTCCAATCTAGGTTATCCATGATCATATATTCCTATGTGATTCATTGTTCCTTTAACAATGGTTCATACTAAGCTTATGAATTTACCAAAGCATATCCCTCGGGAGTGTCGTAACCAAGAGTGCAGCAAGGCCCGTTGTCGTGTACCAGTTCCTGTTTGAGTCTAGCTCAAAGCGGTGTTTTCAGGTTTTACCCCTATGTACATCTGTGCCAGAGCCACCTCTACTTGCTCATACCCAGACAAGGATGTATTTTCTTGGCAACCCCTTACTCAATACTCACCAAAATACCAGGAATATTTCCTATATTTAAACTTTTCTATAGGGTTATTCCAAGTGTTTTTATATCCTAATTTCCACAAATAACTAAACCATCCTTTGATACCAACTATAGCATCCCGTCTTTTTATCACATAAACTTTCATTACATTTTACAAAACCGAGGATCTTTAAAGTTTAGTGTCTTGGAAACCAGGAACATAATACCTGAAAAGAACAAAAAAACACTCTTCTTAAAAACTTGAAAGGATTCTTTTTAAGTTCATACTAGGTTCATTATGACATCTCATAACCTGGGGACATACATCAAAAGAAAGGGTGAGCAGAAAGCCCAGTAAGGGAAACAAGAGAAACATTTTACATGTGAACTTGAGATACTTCAATAAGGACATGAAAAGAACTTTAAGGCGTGAGAAAGAAATCATGAGATACACCATAATAAAAATAACATTTTTCATAACTTGAAGATGTGTCTACAACATTTAATATTAACAATCGTTTCGTTGCACCAAGGTCCATCCCCAAGGTGTCGTTAAAAATTACCAAGGTTATTCACCATGGCGTCGTTAAAAATGGTCATCTCTAGAGATTAAGACTTTACCCAATGCATTGGAGCGCTATCAGGTAGCACCCTTAAATTTTCCTTTATTATCATGTGATCCACATATATCATCATCAATCATTTCATAAAAAACCCATATAGCATAAAATAAATGGGTTTCATTTCATAATCATAACGTTTTAAAAACTGCTTTAAAGACATGATCTTTATGTCACTTTAAACCCACGGAAAGGAAAAGAGGGTTTCATGTATGTAAATACCAGAATTTAAAATAGAACATTTTGATATATATATGAATACCCCTGTAGAAATAAGAGCTTTGAGTATTCACTTTATAACATAAAATAATTTTTAGAAAAGAGAGAGAGGCAATTTGAGACGAAAATTCTGCAGCATAACGGCTATGTTACAAGGTTTTAGAAAACATTGAGAAGAGAGGGGACATGGTTCAAACATTCTTAAATGACCCATAAAACAGTAGTGGGAAAAAATATAAGGTATTTGAGAACATGGTAATGAAATTTGAAAATATACCATATGAAATGAAGAATATTAAAGGAAGACAAAAATAAGATTTCTGTTGTGAGAATTCGGCAGCCTAACGACGTCACTTAAACTTCAACAAAATTGAATTGACAAGGTCAAATAGGGTCTCTCATAATATGAAAATAAGAGTCTAGTATGATATATATAGAGATCATACCCCAACATAATAGAAAGGAACTTGAAAGAATTGACATGAAAGTAGAACTTTAAAACGAGAAGGGTGAAGAACCACTTAAAAATTCGGCAGCCTAATGGCACCACTTAAAACTTCAAAATACTGAATTGAAGAGATCAAATGGGGTCTCTCATCATATGATCATAAAAGATCAGTATGATAAATTTATTGATCATACCCCAAAATAATAAAAAGGAACTTGAAAGACTTGATAAGAAAATAGAACTTGAAAATGAGAAGGGTGAAAGAATCTGTTACAAAAATTTTGGCAGCCTAACGGCGCCACTTAAACATTCATAAAATGAAATGATGAGAGTAAGAGAGGGTCTCTCATCATATGAACATAAAAAGGAAATTATAATGAATATAAAAGAACATCCTCTAACATAATAACATGGAGCATAAAAGAAATGACATAAAAGAGATCACTAGAAAAGAAAGAGAGAGGACAGATCCCTTACCTTAAAACGTAACTCTTAAAACTCAAAGGTTGGGACCTTGAGGGCTTGAGGGCACCTTGGGAGGACTCCTTGTGAGGTAATGAGACCAAAAATTCTTTGGGGGAGAGTGAGGAGTCGAAATAGATGAGAGGATGGCTTGGTATTTATAGGGAAAATGAGGGGACAAGGCATTAATGGCCAAGGGACACCTCACATGTGCTTTTCCCAAACCCATGTGCTCTCCCTTGGCATTTATCATGGAGTTAGGCCACATGGGGCCCCCAAAACAATAATTCATCACCCTTGGCCGGCCAACCCTTAAAAAAAACTCATGACATCATCATGACACAGTTGTGATGTCATTAAACATACTGAAACCCTAAAACTATATTTTCACTATTCACTGAAAATTCAACTTTCTCAGAAATATCCCAAAATTTCACATTAATCAAATATCAATTCTCTAAATACATTTATGAACTCAATTTTATAAAAATAATTTTCTAAATAATTTTAATTAAATTTTTAAATAAAAACACTATTCATCGAAAATTCGTTTTTTTCAGAAAAATCCCCAAAAATTACCATAACATAATATCGATGCTCTGAGTTCAAAAATAAAGTCATTTTTATAAAAATAATTTTCGAAATATTTTTAATTAAATTTTTAATTAAAAAACACTATTCACCAGAAAAAAATAATACTTGAATAATAATTTATGAAACCGTTATTTAACCATTTTATTGAATCACATTACTTAATCAAGGTGCCTAGATTATTTTAAAACTTTCTTTAAGTGAGATTACTAATCCATTTGGTCACATTACTAATCCTAAGCATAAAATCACTATTCACAATTTACTATTCATCAAAAATCAAGTTGATCTTATTAGACTCTAAATTTCATACTGGACATAATTGTAGAAGATCATTTTTTGAAAATCATTACACATTTTAAATTATTTAAGGTTTACATAAACATTTTTTTTTAAAATATCATTTTGAAAATTCATCAAAATATGCATACTATTTTTATCCGGTCCTTTGAAAATTCATAAACTTCATCATAAGAAGAAATCACAATTTTTATTTAAAACAAGGATTACACAAGGCAATTACGGTCTCGTTACATAGCCTCTTATAATACCAGCATAGGACCTAAGAGTAAGGTGTGCTAGGGTGATAGAATCTTGGGGCGGCTCAGTCAAAATTGCCCGAGTAGTAATTTCTATCAGTTTGAACTTCTCACGAAGGCGATTCCGTTCTAGCTTCACATGATGAAGTTCGGCTTGGATTTGGTCCAGAGCAAAGCCCAATGGTGCTACCTCCTTCCCAAGCTCTGTTAGATGGGCTTCGATTGGTCCAAGACTACTAGGTGACGCCATCGAATCTTCTTTCTATAATAATTAACCATGATTACTTATATTTAGAGACAATAATCAAAACATTTTGTTCAAAGCGGTCATATTGACCAATGGTCATATAAAAGTCAGAACCCAATGGTCTCATTTTAATTATAATCATGTTTATCAAATAAAACATTTTTGTTGAGTATAAAAAATAAAATAAAATAACACATGAAATTAGGAAACAAGATTTATTCAAAATTTCGGGTCGTTACATGTTTTCTCCCGATGATGAACGACTTCGATGAAGAACACTCTACGATTTGAAGAATGTGATGTTACCAATGACGTGCCTTTTCTTCTTCTTCCTCCACATCAAGGAAGGATACATAGTTGCGGGGGTGGGGGGGGAGCAACGTCGCCAACGAAAACATTCTTTCTTCCTTCGATGTTGATGGGATCAACACCGTTCTTCCATGACGTTATTTTATCGTGACACTTTTCTATTTCCACGACTCAATGACATGCAACGTCATAATCGAGGTAGGGTTTGTTACGTTATAGTTTTAATACCTTTCATCAACGTTCCTCAATTCTTGAGTATCGTTTGGCCCCATGATACCATCTTGACGAGGAAGGGATGGACCACATGAACATGGTTTGAACCTTCCCCTATCATTTTGTGTTTGTGGATGATGGAGGAGGACTGCAAAGAACCATCATGTGTCTGGCTGACCACAAGCAGATCATCAGCGCATGATTGTTGGGTCACCGCAAAGGCGTGACACTGACGTTCCGCGTGGAGTACAGAAGAATCATAGCTGGGGCTGGCCACGACAGATGGGTGCGGCACCGTCGCACCACGCCGGTTAAAGAAATCCACGGTCTAAGGCCGTGGCAGATCTGAAAGGGTGGTCGGTTGTGCCAGCCACTGGCGCCATCAAGAGGCGGGACCTGATGGGGGTCCCGCGGTTACCCAAGGGTCTGCCATTTCGTAAAACCAGGGGGTGTAACCTCCCACTCCGCACAACGCTCGGTCGTGTTGGCTGAGCCTCAACCGGCCGCAGGGCTGGGCTGCGCCCAACCAAGACGGTCCCGAACCCACGATGGGTGGACCCAGTTCGGGCAGACCCAGGGGGTGATGGGCCGGGTATGACCGGGCCTAGACCCCAATTTTTAAACCTTCATCAGTTAAACGCCCATAACATGAGTTGTGGTCCTCTGATCGATGCACCATTAGTTGCATAGTATTCCTTGGACTGAGGTGGTCATTTCAGTATATTACACTCAAGGTTTTGGTTAAGTTTGTGTATGGCCGGGTTCGTTTAAACCTGAAACTAACCGGGCCCTCAGAGCGAAAATGCTTATAACATAAGGACCAGTCATCCGATTGACATGTCGTCGAATATGCAGGATTACTATTGGTGAGACGGTTCTTTTGAATAATCCACTTGAGGTTTGGATGCATTTGGAGTACGGTCGGGTTAGTTTATCTTATAAACCAACCGGGCCCCTATAACGGAAAAGCCGATAACATTCATACCGGACGTTCGTTTGAAAAACAGTCAGAGATATTGGAAATCTCATTGATAAATGGTTCCTTTGAGTATACCCCATGGTAGTTTGGGGAAAAGATGAGATATGGTTCAGTTGGTTCATACACGAAACCAACCGGGCCTCTGGGACAAAAAGGCTAATAACACACAGAATGGGCATTCGATTGACATGTTGTCTGTTTTGTTGAGATCCCTAGGATATGACAGAATTTTGAGATACGTTTCGAAGGAATTTGTGATACATGGAGTATCAACTAGTAGCTCGTGGAGCGGATCCTCAAAGAGATGAGCGTACGGAGTGCAGAGACCAAGTATGTATAGACCTGAAAACTGCTTGAACGATTCGACTCATAGTGATTCGGTTAGCCCAGTGGATGGAGCACCTGGAATTTGGCTGCAGACCCACGGTGGACGGAGCGCCTGTTAATTGGAAGCAGACCCGTGGTACCCGACAGCAGGAGTACCTCTATAGGCTATTAGGGATAGCGCCTTGTATTTGGTGGTAGACCCCCAGCGGATGTAGCACCCAGTATTTGGTAGCGAACCGGTGATACTCGATAGGAGGAGTACCTCAATAGTCTATGTTTAGTGAGTAGCACGTCGGAGTCGTGACATGACTATTGTGCTCGACAGAGGAGGAGTTCTCCAGCAGCATTGTTTTCTTCATCATGAATACAAATCTCGGATGGAGCTGAGTCAATGAACTTTGTGTTTTTCCTCATGATTGATATGGGTTACTTGATAACATAGGTATATATATAGGTGTGTATCTAAGTAGTGGTTATCCATTGATTTCTTACCTTTTTAGATTTCCACATGATTGAGATGGGTTACTCGATAACTTAGGTATATGTATGGGCATATACCTATGTAAGGGTCATCTATTGAGATTTTTCTTTGTGGTTATCCTTGTTGGATTTAGTGAGACTTTGAGGGTCTCGGGGTCCCTACTGAGTATCGTTATACTCATCCCTTCATGGGCTATGCTCGCACCTCGTTGTGTTGGATGCAGACGACGGACATCGCTGACGAAGGCCGAGTGTTAGAGGACTGAACAACACCTGGAGGTGGACCTCCTTATGATTCGGTACACGAATTTGGACTTCACGATGAAACGGTACTCGGAGGAGGATGACGGATGAGATAATTGAGGAGGATATCTATACCTACCCTTCAGGTAGGATTCGTGGTGGACGACCCAGGAGCATTTTCCATTTTCTGGCTATTTTCTTTTCTGTTGTTCTTTTGTTCAGTTGTAGCTGTACTTTTCAGTTGAGTTTGTATTCTGGCCCATTTACTTTTCAGCACTTTCTTTTGTACTTAGAGTTTTCTTCTGCTTGTACTCAGTGGTGTTTGATTACTTTTATAAAGGAAATGCCTTCCCTTTTTTTAGTATTTATGCCTTTGGTGCTAATCGCCATCCCCTGGCCTATGAAAGGTGGGTTTCGGGTAGTCACGGCACGGGCCCTGAGGACGGGTATTGAAAACTCACTATTCACATTCATTTGTAAAAAACCATTATGTACAAGACTAGAAATTTGAGAAAACCAATCATAGCTATGTCAATGTGACGAAATAATCATCATGTCCATGCTTCACTTTATCACGAGTTATGATTATAAACAAATACATTAAAGGGTGTTATAGGACCCCTCTCATCATCACCCATATGTTTGTGTGGCACATAAAATTAACTACAAATATAACTTGATAAAGGAATAGATAACATATGTGCTTCTTAAAAATATCAAAAACATGATCACTTCAAATCCAAGGATACAAAAAAATAATGTCATTTTTAAAATCAAAAAATAACATTTATAGAAATTAATATTAAAGAGTAATTTGTTTTTTGATTCCATGAAAATTCAGAGATAAATTGTCATATAAAATGAAAAAATTAGTTAAAATATTTATTAAAATAGAATAAAACATAAAAATTATTTCTAATATATCATTTATATTACCATAAAAATAAAAGGTTACAGGTCAAATTCAAAAGTTATTTTGTAACATCTAAACTAAAAATGATGAAAAATTTTACTTTTAAAAAAGAAACTCAAATAATTAAACCTTGAAAAATAGAAATATTATAAAAATATTTATAGTGGAATATAAAACATTTTTTAAAGGTTATACAGATATTTAATTTAAATTACATTAAAATATATTTTTCATGATAATCCACACAGTAAAATAGATTTGTTAATATTCATAGTAAAAAAATGGTAAATATAATTATAATAATTATGGAAACTAATCCATATTAACATTAAAAAAATTACTCGATAACATTACAGGGAATGAAAAACATGGAAAGTAAGAACATATATTAAAATAAATTTGAATAACTCTTAAAAAAGGTGAATTTTAAGAAAGCAATTGAATCATCATGAAAGAAGAATTTGGTTTGAAAGTTGATTTACCCATAAAATAATGTTGGAATAAAAAATATCATACTGAATTGTTTTGATTTATTAATATTAAAAAATAATTATCTTATATGATTAATCAAAACTGAAGGAAAATATTTGAATCCTAAAACACCTTAAAATTTTTAAATGATTTGAATTAAAACCCTATGGGAGAAATGAAATTATGTAAAAAATCGAATAACATGAAATATAAGACGATAATGATTGAAAATAAAAATATGGAGGTATTCCCACAATTTAATGAGATATGGTGTATAATATTATCATATCTCTTGGGCTTTAAATTTTTTTAATAAGAAACCAATACCTTATTTCCAATTTTAGTCAAATTCACTATTTGATAATGTATTGAAACCAGAAATATCTTAATAACTAATTTTAGAACCATATTAATAAATAACACTTTTTATATTTTCCGTTAATAATAATTATTTATACGAACATAAGTTATTTTATGATTATTTTTCCACATTAGGTGGTCAATGTTTTAACCTTTTTTGTAATCTTGTTGGAGTGGGTTTGTACACATTAATCATCCAAATATAAAAATAAAAATTAAATTAATAATAATTTAATTGATGAATTATATAAATATATGAATTAAAGATTTCCTTTCATGAGTTCTTTAGTCTTTATCAAAGAAAATGAAATATGTAATGAACATTTAGGGACTATTTTCAACAAATGTTAGGTGTTTTGTAAATTATTTCTTCAAATTTTGAATTATAACTTCTAGAAGCAATAATAATTATATTAATTTATACTTTTAGTTTTTTTCTCATATTCCATAAATGATATCATTTTAAGGAATTTATCATTAAAGTTGTTAAACCAACCTAAACATGAACATACAATGATGAACATTGATTATGAGGAAATATAATTATAATATAACTAAACCAGTGGCATAATGATATCATTTATTGTTTTCAAGTGTGATATATAAGAATACACAATTTGGAAGATTTTGAAGTAATTTATTTGAAAATATCGCCTAACTTGAATTGATGATTTTTCACATTTTAATATTTTTTCGAACAATTAACTATATGATAATTTATTCTCATAAATTCATTAACATGTTATTGAATTTATCAAATATGAGAAATAATAATATCATAAAAATCATATATATTATTTGAAACCATTCTCCGGGCCATAAATGTAGTGTGGGGTTAATATGAAAAATGGAAATCAATCATCTCATGGAGGTCAGACTACACATGCATGCATGGTTGATGATTTTATAATATATATAATGGGGAGAATTAGTCATATGGTTTATCATATTAGAATCTATTACATATCATTAATTTAATAATTATTTATTAATTAATTATTAGGAAAAAACAATATGATACTGAAGGAAAATTAAAAACATTGCGTCTTAGAGGTTGTAGTCCACCTGACACCAGACACACAACTCCCATTTTTTATTTTAAAAATGAAATAGGTAAGGGTGGTCCATAGTTATAAAATCATTATAATTACAAAGGAAAATAATAATAATAATAATATTAATATTTTATGTTGGTGAAATGAAATTTCTTGAAGAATAAAATCAATTAAATAAATAGAAAAAGATATTGAGGTTTAGGAACCTATACCACACATCAGGGATTATCTCCACTATGATTGGGATTAAACATTTAAGGTATATATTTCTGAGTAGAATGTAATCATCTTATAGTTTATTGAAGTGTGTAGGAGGGGGTTCTATAAAATTTCGTATTAAATTCATGATTTTTTTTGTGTGAGTGGAATTGAAAATAGGAGTTCACTTTTATAAAGGAAAATGACATAAATTTTTATAATTTTCCAAAACATTTAATAATGGGAAGTCACTCAAAAATAATATGAATAAAAATTAAAAAATAAAGAATTGTAGAAGAAATAATGTATATAAACACCTATATGATTAAATATTATTTATTTTTAAATCATGCTAGACCCTATACCTATAAATTGTTTCACTTTTACCAATTTATTTTCACTAACGTAATAATTATTTCCTGTGTAATAAAAAATATATGAACAATGAAAAAAGATTAAATAGAATAAAATTTTCTCAGAAATATTTTAAATTTTATATTTTGTTAATAATATTAAATATCAAGGCATCTTAAAATTTTAATTGAAAATAAAAAATAAATATTGTTCTAAATAAATATATAAAAAATTATATATTTAATTCAAAAATCTCAAATATGGGTCAATAAATTTTATACATAATTTATAAAATTATAAATTCAGATAAAAATAAATAGTAATTCTAATAAAAAAATTTAATCAAATTACAATTATTAAATATATAATAATACGGTAATGAAATTCATGTTACTTATTAAAATTTTTGTTTTTTTATTCACCCAAAATATAAAATTTCCAATATAAATCAAATAATATTCATATGATAATATTGAAAAGTTTGAACATTCAATTAATCTAGTTTATAAAAATTCGTATTTTAAAATTAATAAATTATCATTAAAATTTATATATTATATATTTTGTTAAATAATTTTTTTAATAATGAATTTTTAAACGTTAACTATTTTTATTCATATTATATATATATATATATATGAATATATATTTCTATATATTTATTTGATTATTAATAAAAATATAAACTATTATGATAAACTGTTATCTTTTCTCAATTAAATTTATTAAGATAAACTACGATACCATTTTTTAATTCATTCTTTATGTGATTTTTTTGAAAATATTACTCTAAGAGAAAAAAATATGTAATTATTTTAATTTATTATTATATATTTATATAATAATGAATATATTATTCATGTATTTTTAATATGTTTTGTATTATTTTAGTGGAGTGTTTCATCAGTTTGTTCTTTCATGTGACACAAGCTTTTGAAGACAGTATAGATTTCAAATATCAAAAGTCCGTAGTTCTATAGTCATGCATGAATATTTATTATATAAAACACTTCACTAGTAGAAATTTGACCATTCCCAGCGCTTCTATACCAACGGTTTGTAAAAATAATTTGTATAGGTCCCCTTTCCCAATATTTTGGCCAAACCGTTGGGAAATCCCACTTTGAGGCCACCTTTTCCCAATGGTTTGGCCAAACTGTTGGGAAAATTCCACTTTGTGGCCACCTTTCCCAACTGTTTGTCCAAACCATTGGGAAAGGGTATACCTATCCCACGGTTTGGCTAAACCTTTTGGAATGGAACCTAAAATATCGACCTTTAACCTAGAATTACTTCTAGAATCAGGATCTATACCAAAAGTTGTCAAAACCGTTGGTATAGGTCCTTTGATTTTTTATCAGATCTTCTTACCGAGAACATTATATAAATAAAAATTTAAAATAATTATGATAATACATATATATATTTATGTAATCTTGTTCACAAAAGTCATGTTAGGTTAGTGGTTAAGTCATTCGATGATAAACTAGGTGTCCTGGTATCAAATCCCAACGAATGATTTTTTTTGAAATACATATACCAACGTTTCCATAACCGTTGGTATATATTTACATATTTCTTATACCAACAGTTTCCAAAACCATTGGTATAGGTCTATACGAACGGTTTGGGGAAAATAGTTGGTATAGAACTATCCCAACGACTTACTTGGAAACGGTTCCTCAAACCGTTGGTATAAGCTATACCAACTATTTGGAGGCCTATAACAACAGTTCCAAACCGTTGGTATAGGTTTGTTTACCAGTAGTGATTTTTAACCACTTAAAATAGGTTCAAATACAAGTAATAAAATAATATTAATGTGAAAAATATTACTGATTATAACAGATATCATTTCACTTGATAGAAATTTTATTACCGTTTAAAAAATAATTTTCCATCATCTTAGAGTAGCATCAAATATCACATAAGTATAATTGGAAAAATAATTCCTCATGTGTTTCGAGGATAATCTCAATATAATCTTCTATTTGAAATTCTGTATAATTCATAAACATGTCTTGTTCCTATATCTAGTTGAATATTCTAAGTGTCCTTGTATGAGGTAAGAATTTATATGAAATTTTAATCAAGCATGAATATCACAAACTACGTTGAGTGATTTATCTTTGAAAAATATATAGTTAAGATTACAATTAATATATTAGAATCAAGAACCATAGTTTCTCCTATAAAAAATACTCCCAACAACTGATAATGTTGTAGATGAAAATATTGTAGTGTGATTTTACTTCCATTAATATATTAAAATGTATAGAATATATTCCCCTATGTTTTCCCTAAAAATATATCATTAAAATAAGAGTAATTAATTTATGGGTTTACTAGTAAATTTTCTTTAAATATTTCCTTTGCATAACTAAAAATTTATTCCCATTTCCTTCTCAGATATTGTATATGATATCTTTATTTAATGTATGAGTTATAACCTAAAATCTATCATCATCTATTAATAGTCCACTTTATTTCATGCTACATCCTATAATGAGATATATATATATTGTAACACCCCGAGCTTCCATTATACGCTTCTCATTCAATAATGCAATAGCTTGCATTGTACGCAACTTCGAGTTCTAAAACACAAAGATTAATCAAAGTAGCCGTTATGAATAGTAATAACCACTTTTTAAAATTATAGAAATTTTATATTTCAAAATGGACTTAATTTTTGGATTCGGAATATCGAAATTAGCCTATGCTGAATTTTTTGTATTTTTCTGAGAACTTCTAATTTTTTATGAATAGTGAAAAATACTTAAAAACAACTTTTTTAATCAAAATAATTTATAATGATAAATTATACTATTTAGTGGTTTTAAAGTATAATTAGAATATATTTTTACCATTTTATCCAATGGTGGTCATTAGAATTAATTTAACATTGAAATTGGACATAAACAATTGCCAATTTTTTGATATAAATTGTTTCTTAAAAACACGCTATTTGTTGTGACAACGGGAATTAATTATAAAATTAATTAATGAAACTTATATGTTGGGAATTTTTTAAAATAGACATCATTTTTGAATTCGGAATATCAATTATAGCTTAGGGTGAAATTTTGGCATTGTTCTGAAAAACTTCAATTTTTGATGAATAGTGAAACCACTAAGTGGTAGTTAAATAACTGATTTTTCATTTAAATAAAATATTACCACTTCTGTGATTTGATTTTTAAAAATCCGACATACATGGTTGTCATTAAGAAGTAAAATGTGGTTCAATGAGATCAAAATAATTTTTTGGTGAATAGTAACTTTTAAGTTCTTAATCGTGATTAGAGGTAATTAGTGTAGTTTAAGGTAAAAATAATGTTTTAATAATATGAGATGAGCTTGAAACTTGTCCTACTCCTATTGGATGAGTCATGGCCGACCAAGATAACCCATGGGTAAACTTGGGGACCCCATGGAGCCACTTTAGTTGGAAAATGACATTAATATATATTTATTTAATGTTAAAATTAAATTGACACAAACATGAGTTATTTTACTAAAATAGTTTTTATGTGGCGTTACACAATTTCAAATTTTGATTATAAATATTCATTAGATATATAAAAAGATTCCCTACATCATAGTATTTTTTTTATAATTTTTAGACATTAAATAAATTAAATTATTTAAGACATCATTATGATGCGGCGATGACCTCATTATTTAATGATTTAAATAAAATGAGAAGATAATGAAAAATCCAAGGCATACACTTGTCCAAAGCCTATTGGATGAAGATATTTCGAACCCTTATCACCTTATCCACGAATTATATAAGTGTGGGACCTTTAGAATCCGAAAATAATTGTATAATAATGTAACATTTCAAACTTTCCAAAAGAGCCCCTCCTCTCCACTTATAAAAGTCCCCCACCTCTCCCACCTCATTTACACTTTCAATCCATTTGGCTCGGCCAAACTCTGCCCAAATACTCTCCCAACTTCCCCCTCTTACTCCTAGAAGCCTTACTTTGGTCAGAACTCTTCCCAAGGAAGCCTTTGGCTCAAATCAAAAAGAGTTACCCGATTTTGAGGTAATGTCTTTTCTAATGTTGTTTTGTTTTATTTTTCTTCTCCAACCCCCTAAACTCTTTTTATTCATTTCTTTTGTAACAACACCAGTATCCTCAGTATACTAGTATGTTGTTATAATAAGTATTCAAGCTACACTTACACACACCTACATCTAATGGTTAAAGAACATACGGTTTCTGTGGATGGCGAATTTCTGCCTCACGAAACGATGATTGTTCAACACTCATATAACACCTTCAAAGGTGGACATTAAGATGTCACTATTTTTATATATGATATATAATATGTTTATGTTTTACTTATGCTTCTGTATTTCTCATTTATGGCATACTTTATGATTTCCATTACGGGTAAAATGCGATAATTTCATTTTAGGAAGTGCGGACTACCGCCCCCTCAAAGTGATTTGAATCGTTAATGCCATATGTGGGATGTATAAAGGATGGAGTAAATGGTATTTTAAACTATATTATACTGGAATTATATTATACATTTATATCATTATGATTTAGTTCCATTAAATATGAAATTGAAATGAAAGTAGCGTTCATGCGTACGTACGGCTTACCGTCTCCATGAACGGTGCATTTCATTTCTTACCTCTAAATGTTACGTGACATTATGAATGAATGTATATACTCTATATATATGATATATATGATATCTAAATCATGAATATAATTCTGGATATAATGGATATTTCACCACATGAACAACTTGTAATTATAAGAAGTTTATTTTTGACTCAAGCACCAAAGATCGATAAAATGACCGTTATTAACTTAAATAATTAAATAATGTTAATAACATGGTAATAAGTGATATAAATGGAATAATGAACACTAAAAAGGTTCTTAAGTAAATAGAAATTAACTTTAGTTTATTATTCAGGAGGTTAAAGAACGGTCGAGTCAAGTCAGACACGAGGTAAGGGAACTTCTTAACCCAATCTCCATTCTTTGGGTTAATCTCCTACTTTCAAATTATGTCATGATATTATTATGTCCTATTTTGTATTTTTATTGTCTTTATGTGTACCTATAGTAAATACACAAAATAGATCTATTTTATTTTAAAAATGATCTTTTTAAGGACATCATCTCAATCTCCTTTCATTGAGGCATATTTGGCTTTATACACAACTTTCTTTTATACGGTGTATAAACCCCTTTGACTTTTATGTTTATTCAAAAGGAATATTTTTTATACGAATAATTTTACTAAATGAAAAAAAGGGAATGTTTTTCTCTCCGTACTTATGCGGCGACAACGACTTCTCCGCCGCCGTGACCATTATTTGAGTTTCGGATTCCTCTACAAGCCATGAATTTTTTTTAATGAAAAATAAATACAAAGTTTTAACTTTCTTTTATTTTGGTATTGAAAATGGTATTGAAAGCGTTTTTATTATATCAATGTGTTGTATTGATATCTTGGGATTGAAATGTGGAAATGTTATGTTTCCTTTATGCATGTTTTATGTGATACGATTATGTTATGGTTTATGAAATGTTTAAACCTATTCATATGAGGAATGCATTGGACTTAATAAGTGATGGGTGGAGCCCGCTATAGCCCCTCGATGCATCGGCAGGTCTCATGAGACAAACTAGTGTCTTGGCACGAGGCCTTGACAAAATCTTATTTGTGGTCTTGGCACGAGGCCTTGACTACGTGGTTATGATAGTCTGGCATTATGCATTCCATCATTATGAAAATGGTTATTGATATTGCATGTGATTATTCGACCAGTAGAATATCCATGTGAAGAAGTAAATGGAATTATCTCATTTTACTTTTGCCATATTATGTGGATGTTCAAGTTTAAAAGGATTTTGTTTTAGCTATACATTGCCTTAAATGTTAATGTTTATTTATGAAAGCTTCCGCTATATTGTTATCCTTACTGAGCATCAGAGCTCACCCCTTTCAATGTTTTAATATTTTCCAGGATGTGAAGAAGTATTTTATGAATGACCTGCAGGGACAGTCAGAAGAGGATATGAGTGTGAACTATGAAGACTTTGTTATTAGTTTTTCACTTTATGTTGTAATGTAACACTTATGAATGTATCTAGTGTTTCCAAGGCTACTAAACTAATCGGTCTTTCGAGACCTGATCTTTTGTGATCATGCCAATGTTACGAAGTAATGCACTGACTCTGGGTAGTTGGGGTCGGGGAGTTACAGTTGGTATCAGAGGCAGTTTAGTACTAACCTTGGAAGCTAGATTTAGACAAATTCTGATTAGAGCACATAGACCTAAGATGAAATTTGAGGATTAGTATAGAAGAACTTCCTGAAAATTTTGGTATTGTAGAGATTTTGTGAGTTTTCCAAGCAATACATCCCTGTCTGGATACGAGCAGGTAGAGGCGGCTCTAGCACAGATGTACCTAGGGGGAAAACCCGAAAACACCGCTTTGATCTAGACTCGAACGGGAACTGGTGCACGACAACGGGCCTTGCTGCACTCTTGGTTATGACACTCCCGGGGGATATGCTTAGGATAATTCTCGTTTTCTTTACAAACCACTATGAACGGTTTTGAGTATATACTTCCTCAAATAAAACTTTTTTTTATTATGGATTATATCCATAAACCATTCAATTTACATTAATTATTTTAAAAGATTGGAATTATTCATTATAATTCATAAACTAACGTAGTTTATGTCATTGTATAGAAATGGCGCCCAGTAGAAGGAATGTGAACTCCAGCAATACGTATGATCCAAAGAGTAAGAAGGATCGTATCTTTCACGGTATTAAGCCAACATTTCGAAGGTAAATAGTCTCCCATGTGTTCTCAACATATGAAGAAATAGTATCATGTGTTAATAAGATAAGTAAAGAATTCTCTGAGTCCTATGGCTTTGAAGCGAAGCAAGAGACGAAAGGGATGGAAGAGAGAATGATGGATAAAGGGGTGAGGGAAAAGAAGAATTTTCCAATATGTGGTAATTATGGGAAGAAACATCATGGAACTTGCCTAAAGGGAATGGGAGTTTGTTATAAGTGTAGAGAAAAAGAACACAAAGTGTGTGACTGCAAGGGTAAGAAAATGGTTTCAAATGTACAATGCTTCTTCTGCAAGGATTGGGGACCCTACGCAAACCAATGTCCAAATCATCAGAGTATGCCCCAAATGATGTTATTGGATAATAATCAAGTTATGATACTACCACAGATGAGGAGTAATGATTAGAGTTCTTATGTTGTTATTAAAGAATTTTGTAATTTGAGTGTTGTATCAATGATGTACTGGTTATAATAATTATGGAGCATATAAGGATTGTACTTCAGTACTATTTCATCAAGGACTTGAGATTGTGTGGAACCAAGAAAAGTGACTCCACAGTAGGTTAAATTTTTGGAAAATATATGGTTGAGAGAAAGATAAAACATAATATGGTTCTGATACCGAGATAGTGATTTTGGAATAAGACGTGATTGATTTGAATAAATTATATTGGATATTGTCAACTTCCTTGAAACTGCTTGATGATTTGTATACATTTTTGGATAGAACGAGTATATCTAGTATTCTATAGGGAATAAGGGATCATGGTAATTCAGTATGTTTAAAAAGAATACATGATGAAGGTGTTCACATGTTGTTACATGGAAAAAAGGATCATCATTATGTTTACCTTCCTTATAAAATTTGGACTGTGAGTAGGACAGAAGTATTTTGGACCACTATAAAGGTTGGAATGGATTAAGTTGATGTTTGGGTAGAATTGTTTAAGGTTAAATAAATTTATGAAGATTATTTTTGGAATATTATGATACTATAGTTTTAGGAAAAGGACAACCTACAGGGTGGGGCATAACCTGTCGCGTCGGACAAAGCTGCAGGAATCGAACCCACAACCGTAGTGCGATAGGCCTTTATTTCCTACCACTAGCCTACAGAAAGTCCCTGGTTATTACAAAATAATTTTACTAATCTAAATGGTATGTGTTAACATTTGGAACCTTATACAATTAGGATAAGTATAATATTTTTGGGTTCTATTATATTTTTGAGTGAAAGGTGAGTTGAAGGTTGAAACTCTAATTGTCAAGCATAAATATATATATACCTATCTATTATTCAATGAATAAATTAATTCTTAAACTTTAGTAAAGGGATATTTAAACAAAAAAATGTGTTACCCTAATACCTTATGTCTTGTTGAACTGATGATATTTTAAATCAACATAGATTGAAGGATTTGAGGCTCTCAATTTGACAGTTGATTGTGATTGATGACCTCAATCACTCCCTACAAATATTTACGTTTTTCCTTCAATTATATGTCTCTAATTGCCACCAATGTTCTCCTTATCGAGATCATAATTTGGTGGTGACTTTATTATTTCCATTTCCCTCTTATTAAGGCTAAATTTTATTAACCTTATTTCCGATGTGGGTTTTCCACAAAGGTATTTTCTATTTTCAACCTTTTATTTTCAAAGAAAAATTTCAAATTGCGAGGGCGCAATTTATTGAAGGAGGGGAGAATGTAACACCCCGAGCTTCCATTATACACTTCTCATTCAATAATGCAATAGCTTGCATTGTACACAACTTCGAGTTCTAAAACACAACGATTAATCAAAGTAGCCGTTATGAATAGTAATAACCACTTTTTAAAATTATAGAAATTTTATATTTCAAAATGGACTTCATTTTTTGATTCGGAATATCGAAATTAGCCTATGTTGAATTTTTTGTATTTTTCTGAGAACTTCTAATTTTTTATGAATAGTGAAAAATACTTAAAAACAACTTTTTTAATCAAAATAATTTATAGTGATAAATTATACTATTTAGTGGTTTTAAAGTATAATTAGAATATATTTTTACCATTTTATCCAATGGTGGTCATTAGAATTAATTTAACATTGAAATTGGACATAAACAATTGCCAATCTTTTGATATAAATTGTTTCTTAAAAACACGCTATTTGTTGTGACAACGGGAATGAATTATAAAATTAATTAATGCAACTTATATGTTGGGAATTTTGTAAAATAGACATCATTTTTGAATTCGGAATATCAATTATAGCTTAGGGTGAAATTTTGGCATTGTTCTGAAAAACTTCAATTTTTGATGAATAGCGAAACCACTAAGTGGTAGTTAAATAACTGATTTTTCGTTTAAATAAAATATTACCACTTCTGGGATTTGATTTTCAAAAATCCTACATACATGGTTGTCATTAAGAAGTAAAATGTGGTTCAATGAGATCAAAACAATTTTTTGTTGAATAGTAACTTTTAAGTTCTTAATCGCGATTAGAGGTAATTAGTGTAGTTTAAGGTAAAAATAATTTTTTAATAATATGAGATGAGCTTGAAACTTGTCCTACTCCTATTGGATGAGTCATGGCCGACCAAGACAACCCATGTGTCAACTTGGGGACCCCATGGAGCCACTTTAGTTGGAAAATGACATTAATATATATTTATTTAATGTTAAAATTAAATTGACACAAACATGAGGTATTTTACTAAAATAGTTTTCAAGTGGGGTTACACAAGTCCAAATTTTGATTATAAATATTCATTAGAAAGCCAAAACGATTACCTACATCATAGTATTTTTTTTATAATTTTTAGACATTAAATAAATTAAATTATTTATGACATCATTATGATGCGGCGATGACCTAATTATTTAACGATTTAAATAAAATGAGAAGATAATGAAAAATCCAAGGCTTACACTTGTCCAAAGCCTATTGGATGAAGAGATTTCGAACCCTTATCACCATATCCACGAATTATATATGTGTGGGACCTTTAGAATCCGAAAATCATTGTATAATAATGTAACATTTCAAACTTTCCAAAAGAGCCCCTCCTCTCCACTTATAAAAGGACCCCACCTCTCCCACCTCATTTACACTTTCAAGCCATTTGGCTCGGCCAACCTCTGCCCAAATACTCTCCCAACTTCCCCTATTACTCCTAGAAGCCTTAATTTGGGCAGAAATCTTCCCAAGGAAGCCTTTGGCTCAAATCAAGAAGAGTTACCCAATTTTGAGGTAATGCCTTTTCTAATGTTGTTTTGTTTTATTTTTCTTCTCCAACCCCCTAAACTCTTTTTATTCAGTTCTTTTGTAACAACACCAGTATCCTAAATATACTAGGACGTTTTTATAAGAAGGATTCAAGCTACACTTACACACACCTACATTTAATGGTTAAAGAACATACGGTTTCTGTGGATGGCGAATTTCTGCCTCACGAAACGATGATTGTTCAACACTCATATAACACCTTCAAAGGTGGCCATTAAGATGTCACTATTTTTATATATGATATATAATATGTTTATGTTTTACTTATGCTTCTGTATTTCTCATTTATGGCATACATTATGATTTCCATTATGGGTAAAATGCGATAATTTCATTTTAGGAAGTGCGGACTACCGCCCCCTCAAAGTGATTTGAATCGTTAACGCCATATGTGGGATGTATAAAGGATGTAGTAAATGGTATTTTACACTATATTATACTGGAATTATATTATACATTTATATAATTATGATTTAGATCCATTAAATATGAAATTTAAATGAAAGTAGCGTTCATGCGTACGTACGGCTTACCGTCTCCATGAACGGTGCATTTCATTTCTTACCTCTAAATGTTACGTGACATTATGAATGAATGTATATACTGTATATATATGATATATATGATATCTACATCATGAATATAATTCTGGATATAATGGATATTTCATCACATGAACAACTTGTAATTATAAGAAGTTTATTTTTGACTCAAGCACCAAAGATCGAAAAAACGACCGTTATTAACTTAAATAATTAAATAATGTTCATAACATGGTAATAAGTGATATAAATGGAATAATGAACATTAAAAAGGTTCTTAAGTAAATAGAAATTAACTCTAGTTTATTATTCAGGAGGTTAATGAACGGTCGAGTCAAGTCAGACACGAGGTAAGGGAACTTCTTAACCCAATTTCCATTCTTTGGGTTAATCTCCTACTTTCAAATTATGTCATGATATTATTATGTCATATTTTGTATTTTTACTTTCTTTATGTGTACCTATAGTGAATAGACATAATAGATCTATTTTATTTTAAAAATGATCTTTTTAAGGACTTCGTCTCAATCTCCTTTCATTGAGGCATATTTGGCTTTATACACAACTTTCTTTTATACGGTGTATAAACCCCTTTGACTTTTATGTTTATTCAAAAGGAATCTTTTTTATACGAAGAATTTTACTAAACGAAAAAAAGGGAATGTTTTTATTTCCGTACTTATGCGGCGACAACGACTTCTCCGCCGCCGTGACCATTATTTGAGTTTCGGATTCCTCTACAAGCCATCATTTTTTTAATGAAAAATAAATACAAAGTTTTAACTTTCTTTTATTTTGGTATTGAAAATGGTTTTGAAAGCGTTTTTATTATATCAATGTGTTGTATTGATATCTTGTGATTGAAATGTGGAAATTTTATGTTTCCTTTATGCATGTTTTATGTGATACGATTATGTTATGGTTTATGAAATGTTTAAACCTATTCATATGAGGAATGCATTGGACTTAATAAGTGACGGGTGGAGCCCGCTATAGCTCCTCGATGCATCGGAAGGTCTCATGAGACAAACTAGTGTCTTGGAACGAGGCCTTGACAAAATCTTATTTGTGGTCTTGGCACGAGGCCTTGACTACGTGGTTATGATAGTCTGGCATTATGCATTCCATCATTATGAAAATGGTTATTGATATTGCATGTGATTATTTGACCAGTAGAATATCCATGTGAATAAGTAAATGGCATTATCTCATTTTACTTTTGCCATATTATGTGGATGTTCAAGTTTAAACAGATTTTGTTTTAGCTATACATTGCCTTAAATGTTAATGTTTATTTATGAAAGCTTCCGCTATATTGTTATCCTTACTGAGCATCTGAGCTCACCCCTTTCAATGTTTTAATATTTTCCAGGATGTGAAGAAGTATTTTATGAATGACCTGCAGGGATAGTCAGAAGAGGATATGAGTGTGAACTATGAAGACTTTGTTATTAGTTTTTCACTTTATGTTGTAATGTAACACTTATGAATGTATCTAGTGTTTCCAAGGCTACTAAACTAATCGGTCTTTCGAGACTTGATCTTTTGTGATCATGCCAATGTTACGAAGTAATGCACCGACTCTGGGTAGTTGGGGTCGGGGCGTTACATATATGGTTTTAAATTTGATCACCCCATTTTAGTATAAAAAATTTACCCATGTTGTAGTGATCATCTGCTTCTTTCAAGTTCATAACACCATGTTAAATGTATGGGAGTTCCTTCATGTCTACTCTTTTCACAATTCTAGATATCAATGTCATGAATCCCTTTTTTTCTTGTTTACCTAAATTGAAACCCGAATATATTATTCAACCTTAGATGATTCATATAAAATTAATGTTTCATAAATAAACTGATGTTGAATATATTTACATTTCTAATCCTCATTCTGTATATTATAGACATCATTTAGCCATTAGCATAATAATAATACCAATAATTGTAACCATGAATTTTAATTCAAAAATCATTTCCTTCTACAGAATAACATAATTCTATTAATTATAACCATTGTACATGAAAATATTTAATCTTGAAAAATTAATATGTAAACATGAATAATGATTCTACATTTGGATCAATGCATTATAATAATCGAAAAACTTTTGTAAAAAATTGTAATCATAATACACTATAAATTTTTAGTGGTTGTAAATGGAATAATTAGTTTCTGATGAAGTTATAATATATTTATATAATTTACCAAGAAACATAAAAAATCAATGATCAATTTAATCTGACATCCCCATATCGATATTTCATTGAACGATGGTTACACTCGTAATCAAGGGAAACATCATCATAAAAAATCTTATATAGTATATTAAGAGAAAAATATGAACATCCAATCATCCATTACTACCAGAAATATAGTTTTATGAAATATTTAAAATCCTTTTAGATATTCATACCAATTATTAGTACAGAATACAATTAATCTTAGAAATAGTTTTCATAAAAAACATATGTTAAAAAAATTTGAAAATATTTTATAACTCAAAAATGAAATAAATTTATATAAATTTCAAACATCTAGGTTCATGATTTTTTTGTAGTTTATAAAAATTAATATAATTATATTTTCATTATAAAAAATAGTTGTAAATTTATGATAATTTTTCTCATGCCTTTATAAAAATGTTGTGTCTAAATAACACTCCAACCACCATACAATATCCATCACAAATATCAAATGATAGAATTTATAGAATTATAAATAAATATACAAAAAATAAACCATGAATACTATATAAAAATTTATTTATATAATAGTGAATAACATAAATTAACAGATAATACTTTTTATGGTAAATATATGATAATTAATTTAATAAAAATTCAAAAAAGTATATTTAGAATAAATATAAAGAAAATTAATTACCGAAACATAATAGAGAAATGGAATGGTCCCACTTGAAACACTCCCCTTTTTATAATTAAAAAACCCAGTGATTCAATAAATTCAACCATATTTTTGGAATGTTCAAAAAGGTTGAGATAATTACTTTATATTATAGTAAAACTAAGCAAATTTAACAAAAAAATATACTTTTCATCTTTAAAAAAATATTGAGAACATGGAATCAAGGGTTTTATAAAATAAATCATTAAAATATATAAAAACCATTTTAATAAAAATTAATAGCAAACACAACATAATGAAAGACTATTTTTTTTTATTAAAACTAAATTTCCCCATATTCAAAAATAAAATTGGAGTGCATCAAATTTAGGAAAATAATTAGCACTCTCCCCTTAATATATATTAATCAATAATAAAATAAATAATAAATAAAAATGATTTTATAAGATTAAAAAAAACCTATAATGATTCAAGAAATATGTAGTTAATACAAATAATTTAATAAAAAAATTATTTCACAATAAATAGTTATTAAAAACTGTAGAAGCTCCCCCTTAACATATACTTCTCCTATTTTAAAATATTAACCATTATATAATTTATTATTCACAAATAGTAGATATTAGATAATAATTTTTACTTTAATATGATAATTCCCCATTAAATAAAAAATTGAAATTTAAGCCACCATGAAATATATTAAAAATATTCAATAAATTAAGTAATATTTATTACAAGGATTAAGTATGATATTATCAAGAATTTTAATATTATATTTAGTATTAAATAATGTATAGTTAGTATCGGATAAAACAATAATGATAAATAATTTAATTCTGAATATAGTATCACTACATGAATGTAATATAACTTTTAAAAACTAATATTCATTCCTAAAAATAAAATATAAACTGACCCTTTGAGACATTCCAACATTCCATTAGAAAAAAGTTATAATACATCTATGATTGACCAAAATTCATATTTTAGTGCAAAAACTAATCTCGAATTATTAAATAATTGAATAATATATACATATATTGATAAAAGAGTAAAGGATTGAAAATATATGATATTGTCCTGTTCTATAAAAAAAGTTAAGGCATTTTAATAATATAAAAAAATTAAACAAGAAATGGAATAAAAACTCCTCGGATAAAAATTTCATCTACATGGATTTTCCATTAATGACTATAATTTCATATTAAGACACCACCATAGTAATTTACATCAATATATAGTATAATTATAATGACCATGGAATCTCATACATGGATATTATCTCTTTTTAGATGAAGATTTGATACATTACAAAAAACATGTCTCTGAACTACAATAGTTTAATTTAATTGGAAAAATAGGATATAATCTTCTTAATTACTGAAATATCTACAATTTCTCTCATAAATATAATCCCCCATTGCAAGTCATACTTAAAAATAATATTCATTACCTGGGGAAAGGAAACAAAATAATTGTGAAATCAAATGCTTTATAAGGGTAAGAATAATAAAAAACAATTTAATTCTAGGAGTGAGTATTAGTAGAGAATAAGGTTATGATTACATAATCTAATTTCATAAGTGTAACATAATGATATTCATACCCATCGATACATGGACCATCAAACATGAAAAAATGGTATACAGATTTAATAAATTTAATAGTCATCAGAATTAATAGTCATGAGTCTCGTGATATAAATCTAGATCGTAAAAAACATTATCAACCAATGGGTAGAATATATTAAACATATTGATATCATTGGGAGTTATAAAAATAAACCGTTAGAAATGCCTTACAATTTGAATAATTATAAGGATTCCATCAAATATTATTGTTAGGATAACATAATCATTTCCCAATATATTATTGCCCAATCTACGAAACCATCATCTATGTTTTTCTAGGATCACCTAAAATAATATATAAACACCCATTATATAAGCATTAATTATATCACTAGCTACTATATGGGTGCAACTATCACATAAAAGTGTCTTAGAAGCATAAATAAAATTCATAGATAACACACATCATCATAAAACTAAGAAATAAAGTCATTATTCCTTTTATAACATGAATAAAAAATGGAAAATAAATTAGTTTCATACCCATCTTTTTATGATTAAACAGTATGAAAAATAAATATAATGGTATCCTTTTTTGTTATACCAACCAAAAAAAATTATATCAATGGATGTCTTCTTATATGGAGAATGATTTTGAAATAACCTTTAAAACATTTCTTGAGGAAAATAACCATTAAAGTTTTGAAAAAATATTCCAAAAACCATTTTAAAAATATTTTTAATTTAATTTTATATTGAAAAAAATATTAAAATAAAACAATTGTCATTATAATGGAATCATCTATTCATTTCATACGCGTAAAAATAAATATTCATTTAAAATTTCTCATAAAATCTAGACTGCCATTATTTAGATAAGGAATTGAATATTCCTGTAGAAATATTTAAATTAAGTAATAAATTGGTAAAAAAATCAATTATTAATTTAATATTGATAATAAAAATTTGAAAACAATTGTATAAATCCTTGTATTCGTAGAAGAAAGGTTTTCTATTGAAGAAAAAATTAATCACAAATTTTCATATAAAACATGTATCAGTTATTTTAAGTACCAAAGAGTGGGGAAAAAATTATAATAACTTATGATACTGCAAATAACCATAGTAAGAGGAAATTCATGAAACTTTTAGATAGAAAGAACATAATATTTTTAAATTAGAAACATAATTATAAAAAATATCAATAAACAGTAAAATTGTAACATAATGTATTTTCCACTTTGGTATCACATTAATCCAAAGTCCCATAGAATAATCCATTTTATTTAAATACAAAATATCATGATAATAAATAAATTATTAATATATCATTTCAAAATGTATTTATATACACCTCTTGAAATAATAATGGCGCATAACATGACGTAAATCTGAAAGAGAGATAATTATGACCAAAACCCTAACAACCTTAGTATTATATTGGATCATAAACAAAAATAAAGAATAACATAAAATGAAATTTTAGATAAAATGAAAATAATTGGATTCAATATATAAAATATTAATGGGGATGTATAAACACCCATAAAATAGATCATTGGTGATTTTTCATATGTTTTCTAGAATTAAAAATAAATTTTTAACTTTTTAAATAATTAGTTTATATGAAATAAAAAATAATTTTACAAAAAATTGGTTTTTTCACTATTCACAAAAAATCAATATTTTCTTTAAAAATAGCCTAATTTCAGCAAAAGCAAATTTTGATATTCCAATTTAAGAAGTTAATGTAATATTATATAAAATAATTTATAATAGTTTTGGAAACTATTTATAATGTTTTTATTAAAAGTGGAAGACATCAATTTTGAAGAGAAGATATTTTTTGGAGAATAAAATTACATAAAAAAATTTTATTAACTATTCAGTAATTTTTTATTAATAATTTATATTGATTGGTAAATTTGAATACATATTTTTTCAATAATTAGTTATTAATATTTATCCCTACTAATTTAAGGTCTTACTTATAATGGTTATATATGTTACATGTTATTTAATCTCATTGTGTATGTTGAATATGTAATAAATCATATTTTTATTTTTTAAAATGATGGGATTTTATGTCCTCCCACCTTTAGTAAACTATGGACATGAAATTTTAACATTATCTTGCTAATATGAATCCTGAAATTTCAAAATAGCTTTTTTGTAAACCCACATTGTAAAAATTGTTAACAAAACATCCCCTTGTTAATTTAGTAATCAAAATATGAATTTCTTATGAAGTATGACATACTAGGTTTCCAAATATGGGAACATAGGTTGTAATAGAATAAATGGAAATTAATAAAAATAATAAATAATTATATGTAGTGATAAATATATTTATCATAAATAATTGTGTTATCCAAAAAAAGTTACGAACCAGAAAACCATAAACCATAGTTGTGTAAAAAAGGGTATTAATACTATCAAAATTGATGATAACATGAAACAAATTTATTTCATGATCCTCATCCAATTATTGTTTAAATAAATTTTCCATCTATATAGAGAACCAATGATGTTTTACTTACATGATATAATTTTTTCTCATATGAATGATTTCATAATTTTTTGTGCCCTGACAAATTTCTAATTTATCTCTTAATTTAAGTGATTAATTTTTTTTCATTTTTGTAGAAGTAAATAAAATACATGAGAGAATGATATATCATTCATTCTATCACTAGATAAGAAAACATTAATACTATTTATCATTCATGAATAGAACATACTATGTTGAAATATAACAATATTAAATAAAACCATGTCCAAAATTTAACATTTACCATTCCTAAAAAAGTTAACCTTAAAACCATCCAAAATTAAAAATATATAAATATAGTCACGAAATTTAAAAAACTAAAAATTATTCCTCTAAATATAAATAATCATGTCTTAATTGTCCCATGCCAAATATATGAACACCTTAACCATGTATTATCTTGAAACATTGTAATGAATAGAATTACTACAAAAATGTATTTAAAATATATGGGCTTCCTCATTCTTTACATAATAAACATAGTATTCGTTATATTCATTATTTCAAAAAATGGTGTAAACATCATCCATGATAACATAATTTTTTTCATTAACTAATCAATCAGTTCAGAGATAATTAGTAATATCCAATTTAAATTAACAATATCAATATTAAATTTTAATTAACACCATTTTCTCAACCATAATAAAATATAAAGTGTTATCTACCCTTAATTATGTGTTTTCTATAAAATGTTACATTTTAATTAAATAATTTTTTGTTTATTTTTACTAGTAATCATATTTTACATTTCATTAATGATAAATATATATAGGAAAACCCAATACATTTCATTATTCATATTATAAAATTATTGAATTATAATAGATAATCAATTCAATCATAAAACTTCTTTATTGAACCATCAACACAGCCTTATCGTCTTATTCTATGTCACATATTAACTTTCATATGTCATTTGTTATCTCTTATTCAAAATAAATATATCCATTACCCATAAAAACATGAATATTCTAATCATGATTGTTTCACATAGAAAATATATTGTCATAATTCACCCAATTTTCACATTTAAAACACTCAAAAAGAGATGATACCTTAGGGAGACCATTATTCTCATCCTTTTTAAAAACAGGGAATTTCATTTTTCTTAGGAAGTTAGATTCTATATGAACTTTTTTACACACCCATGAAATATTTTTGACCCTATGAGACATTCCCTTGACTTCTTTCAAAATTATCGACATGTACGATGCTGAATATTTTTTTCTATATGATATTTAATACCCAAACTCTTTAAAAACACTATCCTTATATTATTCATAGATTCATGTAGTTGGTTAAGGTGTACATTGTTAATCATGTTCAGTGATGATTTAATTTTCATAATAAAAAAATCATTTAGTTGAGTAATCATACCATTCGACTCATCATCAATAAATTATGTGTCACATTCAATTTTAACCTAGTTCTATCCGGTTCCTACCATTGAAAAAAAATTATAGTTTGAGAAATGTTAATCATAATGGGAAACCAAATAAATTTTGAATTACATAGAGTATATATAAATTATGAAAAAGTTTTTAATCAATGAAACCTTTGGTTTATCCTTGTACATACATAGCCAAAACTTTTTTAAATCCTTCATAATTTTGATAATTATTTTTTGAAAATTTTAAAATATATCACACTAGATTTTAAAAAAACATTTAGATCATGGGATATTATCAACCAATAAGTGCTAATAATGCCTATATCAATGAACCCTTTTAATAGTTATAACCCCAAGGTACCTTGGTTATAGATCCATATGCACTCATAGTATCCAAACAGAGATGCAATTTATTAGAAACTTCATGCTCTACCTTTATCAAAATTATAAGAAATTTTTTTGTACATTGAATTATCATTAGAATTATTATTCGGGTTATTCTAATAAATATAATTATAAATATACTTATTTATCTACATATTTATTTCTCATCCATGTTTCCATATGATACTCAAATCTATCCTTCTATTTTTTCTATAACAGCATAGATATCTCATAAATTTGTATTACATCATTTTAGATGAATATCCAATAAATTACATAAAACATGGCCACAAACCATAATATTATACATCACTCAGAAACATAGAGTAAAAATTCATAATTTATAAATATTTTCAATGTTTTAGATAATGATCCTTCTCCTATTGAACTCCTACATAAAATACTTTCTTCATATACAATTGAAATTAATTATAATAATGGTGCGGAAAATACCGTATATGTTTAATAGTAATTCAAAAAAAAAATTAATTGGTGAGTATATTATGATCATAAGGGTATTAGTATGTAATTAACACATGGGATTATAACATAAGGTTATCCATACCTATCAATTATTGTATAATCAGACATTAAACTAGTTATAAGATCGTAAAAATGTTAATTTTCATCATAACCAAAAGTCATGTGTCGTGTGATATGATTATGTATCATAAGAAACATTAAGAACTAATATAATACATCAATAAAATGTATTTTTATCGTGGGACATTTAATTCATAAATACCTTACAGAACCCTCACAATTAGAATAACCATAAGGCCCTCTTCGAATGTAATTCTACTAAGAACATAATGATTAAAAATTTAATTAAACAGCTATCTCGGTACACCAATAATCTATGATATTTCAGAATCACATAGTGATATATAACCATACCCGTAATGGAATATATAATGGGCTCACTCGACAATATCTAGGCACACCCATCATTTAACAATGTACAAGAATAATAAATAAAATTTATGGAGATTACAATTAATCATGAAACTTATAAAATTAAGTGTTATTCTTTTCATAAGGTGGTTAAACTAGGGAAAAAAGGGTTACATAAATTTATTTTCATGATAAAAAATTATGAGAATGAAATATAATGGTATCCTTGGTTCCAATCCCAATCAATGAATCAGTTTTTTCAATGGATTCTATCTCTAATGGAGAATGATTTTGAAAGATCATTTAGAAACTTTCATAAAGAAAATAGTCTTTCCATTTTGAAAAAAATAAAACATAAAACATTTTGAAACTACTATTCTATTAAAATATCCATGAAAACATATGAAGGATGATACAATGAAAATAATTGTCATGAGGGTGTAAAATTCTACTCATCTCATACACGTTAAAACAATCATTCATTTCACATTTTAAGCAAAAGAAAAATGGTATTTCATTGAGAAGTGACATAAATATTATTTTAAAAAAAATAAAATCACTCATAAATATGTATTTAACAATAATTTTGTTTATTTTAGTTTCATTTTTGAAAACATTTTCAAAAAATATTATTTTGGAAGAAAATATTTTATTGATCGAAGAGAAAAATAATGAATCATTTTTATATAATCATTTCATAAATTATATAATGTTACAATGAGTGGGAAAACGATTCTATTACATTAAAATAACATCAATAACTATAGGAAAATAAAATTTATCAATAACTATAGGAAAATAAAATTTATATTAATTATTTATATATAGATTATGATATTTCTACATTTGAAATATATTGATAAATAATCCCAATAAATGATGTGAGTGTAACATAAAACCGCTTCCACTTTGGTAACAATTAAATAATATATCCCATGAACGATTAACATTAAATGAAATATTTAATAGCATTATAATAAATAATTTTAAGATATTACATGGAAAATGTTTTTTATATACACCTTATAAAATAATATTGGATTATAACTTGACATAAGTCTCAAGCAATAAAAATTGAGACAAAAATCCATTTATACTTTTATAATCAATTGGATTGTAATCACCAATATTGAATAAATTAAATTAAAAATTTATATATAATTAATTTTTTTATTATATAACATACCATGTGGGAAATATAAACAAAAAATATTAATTAGTAAATATCTATCTATCTCTTAGATATAATATATTGACTATAAATTCAGTAAGTATAAACATCATTTTTACATGTTCGAACTATCATTATAATAAATATAGGACATTTATTATTATATTATATAACATTATTTATATATATTTTATCATATAATATTTAATTATGTCCATTTATTACACATTTATTATCAATTCACTATTAAAATCATGTTTCAGATAATAACTACCTTTTATATGTTTTAAATCAGTAATTTTAGTTTTCATACTTTGATCATATTTACATAATATTCGGAATAATAATCATGAAATAATTATCAAATTTATACATAAATTAAAATTTCATTTATCAATAATTGAATATGGTTTTGAAAATCATGTATGTAACAATCTTGGATATAGTAGGTCGTACGTATACATAAGTAACATTTCCATTTTTCAATGAGTATTATGGATATAAGGTAAGTAATTTCATATATTTATATAAATACCATAATACAATAAATAAAATATTATTTATTCAAATATACTTATATATATCATCAATGTGGTGTGGCCTTGAAAAGAGTGTTAAATCATTTCATGAAGGCGGTAGTCCCCACAGACACAAACGATGCTGTCATTTTACAATTAGTGAAACTGTTAGAAAGAAATTGTTATATTATCATTTTATAAATATAAATATGTAATGAATATATTAATTATTTCTTTTATAACATATATATTAATTAAATTTATATTTATTATCTTTTATGTAAAGTGTTTGTGAAAATAAATCAGATCTCTTCACAAGGTGGTAGTCCGCCGTATGGACGGACGTCACTTATCATGTCCCCTTGATAATTAAATGTAAGAAATTATACATGGTATAATGATTGTATGTGTATAATTATATTATAAATATCATATATATGTTCATATACATTATATCTTTCCTCATACAAAACGATGATATGTGCTTATGAAAAAATGAATGGCATTGGTTCTTAAGGTTGTTTTGTTCCATATAATAGTATAATGATTTCATAATCCATTTAATAAAAATTTGGAATTATTTAGGATATTCATTTAACATAATTTCATCCCATTATAAGGATTATATTTGGGTTATTATGTTATCATGGTTTAACAGTAATTTAAATAGGGTGATGAAGAAATAAAATAAAACAACTCGTTTAAGAACCATATATCTTATTGGATATACCTCTTTAATTTTTCCCCAAAATACCTTATAGTTTGGATTTAATCAAATCTAAGGATTATAGAGTGATAGGACGGAATTTGGGATGAGATTTGGGCATGGATTGGCCGAACCAAATATAGTGACCCTATTATTGTTTTAGATGACTATTACATCATTGTAAAGATTAACAACTAAATAGTTATACATTGAATTATAGAAAATTATATTATGATGGAAATATTAGGTTGATAGATCACTTCAACAAAATAAAACAGATAAATATAATAAAATATTTCATCATTATCCTTCAAAAGAACTCATATAGTTCTAGGTATATATATTTATTTAAGGATATACGTCCATGAAAAGGGTGATCTAAAATCCAAACTAAATGATGAATTATGCACATGAATTGTAATGGCTCGGACCACTCTAGTCCATTAATTTGTGAAAATGTGGTGCTAGAGGTGTTCTGGGAGGTTATGGTGATTGGGGGTTCATTTGGATTAACCCTTATATAAATTTAATGGGCAGTAGCATTCGCATGGGATGCACACAGTTTTTCTAAACCGTGCAGTTATACCATGCATAGTTAATTTTTGGAGGCAGTGGCTAACACATGGTTAGTACACGGTTTGTCTAGCCATGCAGTCTAACCATGTGAGGTGTGTTTGATGATGTAGTAGTGACCGCATGGTTAGTGAAAAGTTTTTCTAACCGTGCGGGCAAACCATACAGGCACTTAAATTAGATCCAAAAATTGTGGATCTCAACCGTTTCGCCTCTAACTTGCTCGTTTAAGCTCTTAAGTGTTCATAACTTGGGATTACCCTCCCTTGAATGTAAGAGAACCTCTCCCAATTGTTTTAGAGGTGATCTGAAGTCTTCTCTTGGCGAATTAAATTCATTTTCTTGATGTATTTGATCTTTCTTGATCGTTCTTTTTTGGTTTCGTAGATCCACTTGGATTTAATACTCATCTTCCCTCAATTTCTTAGATCTACACCAGTTATGGGTAGATCTAAGTGTGTGGATGTCAAATATGATGATTTTTGGTCTTTATATTACTAGGAGAAGAGATCTAAGTAGGATTCTAAAGAATCAACCCGGCTTTCTTGTGCGTTCATCGTTTGATGGGCTTTTTCGTCAAAAACCCTTGAGGTAGAGGATTTGTTGCTTCTATTTCTTTTAAATGAAAATGTATTGATGGCATGTTTAATCCCACAGGATGAAAAATGGAATTAAAATAATAAATATTTTAACTGGATACTGAAATTGTTATCGATCGTATGATATTGCCTCTTGTTTTTCTAAATAATGTGATTTCAATGATTTTTTTGCTTAGCTGTTTGTTACGGAAAAAAATCGGTAAAGAACATGAACCAAAATTAATTGATAATTGTTCGGATAAAGATAAAGAGGCTTGAAAATGAATCTGGTTCTTATTGCAGTTTGATGTTAATAAAATTGGCGTAGTAATCATGTTTAATCTTTTTGATAGCTTACTAGTTAGGATTCCCAATGTTGGAACCAACAATTTCTAAACCTATTAATTCAAGGTGGATTAAATAATTTTATTGTTTGATAATTACCTGATGGGTTTTGAGTTACCATCTTGATTGTTAAAGGGCCAAGAGCCCAATTGATTTGATGTTTTCTTTTCTGCTACTTGTGCTGTGATGTGATCTTGGATGGTTGTTGTGATATGCGGGGGCATAAGGGCCTTTTGGTTGTAGCAATGGATGACGCCTAGAGTGGAGAGATGCATCAGGGTGTAAAGGGGGGCACCGAGGTTGATGTAATTGGATGGATTTGATTATTGGTTGCTTGCTGGTTCATTGGTTATTTATCTGCTTTACATTTCCCCACTTCTCAAGGAAGCTAGTCTTAGTTACCCTTGTCCCAAAATAGGCGAATACATGCGAGGTATTCTACGTGAATTCCTTGTTTAGATTCTCAAGGGGGGAGGGGTCTACGCTCTTACTATAGGTAGCAAAGACTCGACAGATAGTACATCTAATTTTCGTGTTGATAAACCTTGTGTTTAGTAGCATAGAATGCTTTTCTAGAATGACTGGAAATATGGGAAAGTAATTCTGTAATGAATATTTGAATAAATGGTGTTAACCCTTGGGGTTGGTGTTTACTGGAACATAATGATGAGGTTGTAATTTTTAAGGGTCAGTGGATTTTGGGTGTGATGCTAATGGAATTTTAATGTGGGATTGTTCATGGTTAATTAATTTTTTCAGATTTAATTAATGTACCATGGAGCTGAAAAGAAAAAGGGAATGAATTAAACTAATAATGTTCTTTAAATGGTTGTGTGCTTATAGGATACCTAGTCTTTGATGTAGCAGCCCAGAGTCAGAGAGACGTTAGCTGTTGTTGTGTCTAAGAGTAGGTTATGCACGTAGTGTGGTTGTGAGTAATAATATATCCTATACATTTTCTGTTTCTATACGCTACTCCACTAGGTCAAAAAGGTCAACTGACACCCCAGGGATTCTGAGCCCTTGGGGATGTTTTCCCCGTCATTCCGGAGGGAGGATGAATGGTTGACTACACCCTTTGGCCCCGCTATCTTCTCTTTTAGTTACTTGTGCTGGTAAGCACATTGGTTAGTTTTCCCCATATATGTGTTTAGAGGGATATAATGGAATGTGGTTATTTACACACATATATTCTGGATATATTATTCTATGGATCACTATAAATGTAATATGTATAGGCTGTGATGGCTTGAGGATCCTTACTCAGTGTATGGGTTGTAATGGATTGAGGTATAATACCTGATGTATGATACACATTATGTGAGCTATAGTGGCTCCCAAAAACTACCTGGTTACATTTGGTTGTGAGGATGGTGTGGTGCTTCACCCAGGAGTCTGCAGGCAACCCTTTGTGGTGCACAAGGTGCATATTGTGGCCCTTCGCCCAGGTGTCTGAGGGAAAGCCTTTTGGAGAGAGATGCTTAGGATGTGCGATGTTGGGGCAAAGTGGAAAACCAGTTGGGATATAGTAGTGGGGTACCCTTGTTATTAATTATTATAAGCTACAATCTTCTACGCATTACGTGGTGAGAGTATCCATGGTAAGGATGTGAACATAGTATACCAGTTTAGTTGACGAGTTATTTTCACTTATTTTTCACTATGCCTTAGCTTGCTTTCTTTACTTTTTTACGAGAGGCTTCGGGGAGGATCCTACTGGGTATACTGTTATCCTCACCCTATGTATATATAAACTTTTTTTTCATGTCAGTTGGCGTAGGTTGGAGATCAAGCAGGTTTCTACTAGTTTGGGGTTGCAGGAGTTGTTCGGGCTTGTGGTTGTAGCTGTTGTTACTTTCTTTTGGGTACTAGTAGTTTTTCCCTTCCAGTTGTAGAACTTTTTCCTGACATTTCATATGTGTACTTGGGTTTTCATTATAATAATGTCTAAGTTGGAGTTTGTTGGTGTTTATCATATCTCTCTTTTCCGCATGTGTTCTCTTAGATGGTAATGCCTCCCATTTGTGTGTTCATTATACCCTCGGTGCTAGTCTCCAACCCAGGGCCTTCTAGTGGCGGGACTTGGGGGGGTCATTATCTCCCTTCTCACATTTCCAGCCCAAGAGGTGTACATTTTGTGGGGAGGGGCTCGTGACTAAGTGGTATCAGAGGGAGGTTGAGGGATAGGATGGATTTTGGAGTTAGGCACATGTGAGGTTGCATGGGTTGGTAGGGCATCGATGTCATTCACAATTAGCAAGTGAGGTAAGCACTATAGATCGGCTGAGACATATGCGTTTAGGGCCCCCTATGATATGATGTATGGACATTTATGTTTGGAATGGCTACTAAATAAGGTGATACTGGTTGCATAGTAGAGACCTAGGAAAGGATCATGTATAATTATTCTTTGTGCTTGTGTTTGAATGGGTAGACCTTGGGATAGGTTAACCTAAAATGAATAAAAGAAAAAAATTAATTAATTAATGTTTAGTCTTCTATATTCCAGGTTTAGGAACTCTAACATTTGTTATTTTACAGGTATGGCTACTGGTCAACGTCCTCATAAAGTTTGCATGGAAAATGTCCAGCAGGCTATTCCATTAGATTTCCACAGGGTAGAGGTTGACGACGATGACACTTGGTGGAAGACACTCCGAGAATCTAAGCCCCCGAGTCTGTAGTAGTATGGCGGCTCCATTTAAGGTGCAGTCACAAAAGACTTGTTTTGAGGTGGTTGAGATAGGCTTCAGTGTGATCCGTACTCGAAAGGAACACTAGGTGTCCTTAGCTGGGACGATGCTTCGCGAAGTAGTAAGGCAGTGGTGGTTCTTACAACTCGGGGATCGTGAGGAGTCAGTGATATCATTTGAGGAGTTTCGAGCCATGTTTGGAGTCGAGTTATTTTCATCGTCTGTTTTGGAATCCAATCACCAAATGATTCATACCTTTCGATAGCGGATCTCTACTATTTGATAGTTTGGAATCAATTTCAGGAACCTTTTACGATATTCTTCAGACCTGTTACTGGATGAGGAGGCCATGGCGTGGAATTTCGAGGAGGATTTGTGTCCAGATATCCATTTCTAGGTCACCCCATTTATGCTGAAATCATATATTGAGGTGCTAGAGAGGGTAGAGGTTGTCGAGAGGACCTTGGCTAGGACCGGATCATCATGATAGGGGGTCGTCATGATCCCTCATGAACTAGAGCTGTGGTCTGGGGTCCCCTGTTTTCAGGGCAGATGAGTTTTCATTCAGCCGGGGGTAGGTCCCGACCCTTCACATATTGTTTCTCCATAGGCATAAACTCTCAGGCCTATACTAAGGGATCAGGTGCTTCTTTTTGTTGTGTTTGTCTTGGTCATTAGCAGTGGGAGGGACCGACCTTTCAGAGCGGTCATAGTGCACCAGGTGTTACACTTCAGGTTCATCCGTTGAGGCAGTTCCTACTGAGGCAGTAGTAGCAACTTGCGCCAGCATTAGATCCCAAGAGGGTAGATGGGGCAGGTAGTGGACAACCCTATGACGCTCCCCATCCTCAGAGAGCGGAGTGTGGCCATGGTGGTGGTCATCATCAGGGTTAGAGAGGCCTTGGAGGAGATTTTGGTCAGCTTCATGCTCTAGCGTTTCCAGCTCTAGGCAAGCTAGATGTCGTTCTAGGTGCCCTTCTCTTATCTTCTATCTTGGTGTATGACTTGTTTGACCCAGGAGTGGTACTCTCCTTCATATCACCTACCTGTGTCCATGATTTGGGACTTGAGGTAGAGAGGGTTTGAGTGCCCTTGGTGTTGACTACGCCAGTTGGAGGTTGAGCTGACTTGTTTGAAGTGTGTACAGATGGGGAGCTAGTGTTGGGATAACACCGCTCTTATGGAGATTTCCTTTCTTTACGAATACAACCATATGTTTTCATCCTCGGCATGGATTGGTTATATTCGGTGCAGTCTATCATGGATTGCTTTATGAAGAAGGTCATTTTCCTTGGTGCGGATGGAGATCAAGTGGTCTTTGTTGGTGATCAAGATCCTCATATGGGTCATAGGCACATTCCGTATGTATCATCCATGATGGCAAAGATGATGTTAAGTTCTTCAGAGGATCAACAGTTGGCGTTTCCTAGGGTCATAGAGGAGTACCCTTATGTCATTCGAAAAGTGGTTGTAGCATCACCCCCATGACAGGATATCGAGTTTGGGATTGAGCTACAGCCAGGAGAGTCTCCTATCTCTATGTCTCCATATAGGATGACCCCTTATGAGTTATGAGAACTACGTATACACTTTAATGGTCTGCTGCAATGTGGTTCTGTTTGGCCAACTGTGTCACCATGGGGTGCACCAGTTTTGTTTGTGAAGAAGGATGATGATATTTTGCGGTTGTGTTTCGATTATTTTCGCATAAACAAAGTGAAAATAAAGATTCTCTATCCTCTTCCGTGGATTGATGACTTTTTTAATATAATAAAGGGTGAAAGTTTTTCTCAATGACTGAATTATGGTCTGGATATCATTAGATGCTTGTGAAGGATGAGGAAATCCTGAAGACTGCTTTCTGTTGTGCTCATGTGCATTATGAGTTCGTTTTAATGCCGTTTGGATTGACGAATGCTCTAGTTGTATTCGTGGGATTTATGAATGTTGTGTTCCGTGAGTTCTTGGACTAGTTCGTGGTAGTTTCCATCGACGACATCCTTTTGTACTCCACATATAAAGAGGATAATGTAGAGTATATACGAGCCATCTTGGGAGTCCTTTGTCAACATCATCTATTTGGGAAGTTGATGAAGTGTGGGTTTTGGGCTCGTGAAGTCCGTTTAATGGGGCATGTTGTGTCCCACTAGGGTGTAGCTGTAATAGAGTCCCAGTTGGGAGATCTAGAGGTGGAAGTATGGAGAGACCGAGTTGTTTGTGGTGAGGCCCCTGATGGTTGGAAGGGAGATGAACGACATAGAGTGTTGTATCATAGATGGATTTTTGTTCCTTTTACGATGCGCGAGAGGGTTCTCATAGAGTTTCATACTTCACCATTAGTGGTACATTCTATCATGTAAAAGATTAATTGATCCTTAAAGATCTATTTTTGGTGGTCGGGGCTGAAACGTGCGGTAGCGGAGTTTGTGTCTCGATTTTTAGTCTACTAGAAAGTGGAAGCCAAACACTGTGTTCCTGGTGGTCTTCTCCAGCCATTAGAGATTCATCAGTACACGTGGGAGGACATCTCAATGGACTTTGTAACTAGTTAACCATGAGCTCTGGGCGAACATGATGCTATTTGGGTGGTATTTGATCTTTTAACAAAATCGGCCCACTTTATAGAAATCATGGAGTCAATCTTAGTGGAATTTTTATAGGGTAAGTATCTAGAGGATGAGGTGAGACGTCATGGAGTCCCTAAGATGATCATCTATGACCGAGATCCTTATTTTACCTCATGGGGGTGGAGAGGTATCCACCATGATTTCAGTTCTCAACAATGCCTTAACGCTGCTTTAATCCTCAAACAGATGGTCAGACATAGTGAACCATCCTGACTCTTGAAAACATGTTACGCTCTTGTGTCCTTGATTTAAAAGGTTCATGGTTGAGTCACTTACAATTGGTTGAGTTCTCTTACAAAAATTGGTTTCATTCCACCATCGGTATGGCGCCATTTGAAGCCTTGTATGGCCAGCCATACCGTTCTCCGTTGTGCTAGACTGTGGTCGGAGAGTCAGCAATTCTCAGACTAAAACTAGTGTAGAATACAACAGAGATTATTTAGGTGATTTGTGAGAGGATAAAGATAGCACAAGATCGTTAAAAATCATATGCCGATAATTTAACGAGACAATTAGAGTTTTATGTTGGGGATCATGTGTTTCTGACGGTGACTCCCATTCATGGGCAGAGAAGGTGTGGTCGTGGAAGTAAGCATTCTCCTTGGTTCATTGGGTTTTTCTAGGTGTTAGCTCTTGTTGGATCTGTGGCCTATTGAGTAGCACTTCCCCCTCAGATGAGTCAGATACATGATTTCTTCCATGTAACACAGCTCCATCGTTATCATCCTGATGACTCCCACATCATCGATTTGGGATAGATCATTGTTGATGATGATGAAACCTTTGATTATTGACCTATGTAGATCCAAGGCCGAAAGTATAAGGTGTTGCATGAGCATTCTATCCCCATAGTTCATGTCTTGTGGTGACACGGTGGCTTGGAAGAGAGAACCTCCGAACATGAGTTACAGATACGTGCTTAGTACCCATAGTTGTTTGATGTTTAAATTTTTCCATGTATCGCTTTAGCTTTTGTGGTTATGAAACTGTCATGTTTATAAGCTGGTTCCCTTTATTGCTTTTGCGGCTTTCTCTCTTTTGAGAGGTATGTCGATGGGTGGTTGTTCAGGCCCTGATTCGTTTTCACTTTAGGGGGTTTTGGATTCTCGAGGACAAGAATGTTTTGAGAGGTATCTGATGTAATGGCCCAGACCCTTACAGTCCATTACATTCTGAAAATATAGTGTTAAAGGTGTTCTGGGAGGTTAAGGTGACTGGGAGTGTATTTGGGTGAACCTTTAATGAAAATTAAAGGGCAGTAGGTTTCGTACGAGATGTGAATGGTTTGTCTAAACCGTGTGGCCATACCGTGCATAGTTAATTTTGGAGCCAGTGGATAACACACGGTTATCGCACGGTTTGCCTAACAATTTGGACTAACCGTACGAGGAGTGTTTGATGTGGAAGTAGCGATCACATAATCAGCACACGGTTTGTCTAACCGTGCGAGCAAACCGTGCGAGCACTTAAATTAGATCCTAAAATTGTGGATCTCAACCGTTTAACCTATAACATGCTCATTTAAGATCCTAAGTGGTCATAACTTGGGATTACCCTCACTTAAAGGTAAGAGAACCTCTCCCAAGAATTTTAGAGGCAACCTGAAAGCTTCTCTTTGCGAATCGTAGCCAATTTCCTGAGGTATGTGATCTTTCTTGATCGTTCTTTTTCGGTTTCTTAGATCCACATGGATCTTATTCTATGCTTCCCTCGGTTTTACATATCTACGCCTGTTATGGGTAGATATGAGTGTGTAGATTCCAAATATGATGATTTTGGGTCTTGATCTTACTAATAGAGGAGATCTAAGGATGATTCTGGAGAATCAACCTGTCTTTCTTGTGAGTTCTTAGTTTGTTGGTGTTTTCGTCAAAAACCCTTGAGGTATGGGATTCATTTCTTCGCTTTCTCTTACGTGAAACTATATTATTGGCATGTTTAATTCCCCTTGATGAAAAATGGAATTAACATTATAAATATTTGAACCGGATAAAGTAATTATTATCGATCGTATGTTATTGACTCTTGTTTTACTAGATACTGTGATATCTATGCTTGCTTGGCTTTGTTGTATGTTCCTGATGAAATCGGTAAAGAACTCAAACCGAGATTAATTGATAATTGTTTGGCTAAAGATAAAGAGACACTAAAATGAATCCAGTTCATGTTGTAGTTCGATGTTAATCAAATGGACATAGTAAGCATGTTCAATCTTTTGTGATAGCTTACTTGTTAGGTTTCCCGATGTTGGAACCAATGGTTTATAAAACTTTTAACTCAAGATAGATTAAAGAATTTGATTTTTTTGATAATTACTTAAAGTTTTTTGAATTACCCCCTTGATTTTTATAGGGCCAAGATACTAATTGATGTGATGATTTCTTTCTTGCTGCTTGTTCTATGATTTGATCGAAGATGGTTGTTGTGATAAGTGGGGGCATAGAGGCCTTTTGGTTGTGGCAGCGGATGACTCCTAGAGTGGTGAGGTGCATCAGATTATGCATGTGGGTTTCTGAGAGTACATCGAGGTTGATGTAATGGGATGGATGTGACTGTTGTTTACATTCTTGTTCTTTGGTTGTTTATCTACTTTAAATTTTCCCACTGCTCAAGGTAGTTGGTCTGGCTTACCCCTCTCTCAAAAGCGGTGAAGACAAGTGGGGTATGCCATGTGCTTTCTGTTTTTAGCTTCTCAAGGGGGAATGGGTCTACGATATTGCTATAGGCAGAAAAGACTTGACGAATAGTACATATACTCACTGTGTTGATCCCCCTTGAGTTTAGTAGATAAGAATTCTTTTCTAGAATGATTGGGAATATGGGAAAGTAATTATGTAATGAATATTTTAATAAATGGTTTTATCCCATGGGGTTTGAGCTTTCTAGAACATAATTATGAGGTTGTAATTTTTAAGGGTCAGTGGATTTTGTGTGTGATGCTAATGTAATTTCAATGTGGGATTGTTCAGGGTTAATTAATATTTAAAGATTTTATTAACATACAGTAGAGCTGAAAAGAAAAAGGGAATGAAGTAACCTAATAGTGTTCTTTAAATGGTTGTGTGCTTATAGGATACCTGGTCTTAGAAGTAGTAGCCTAGAGTCTGAGAGACGTTAGATGCAGTTGTATCTAAGACTAGGATTTTCCCATAGTGTGGTTGTGAGTTATAATATATCATGTACTTTTTGTGTTTCTATACGCTACTCCACCCTGTCAGTATGGGAAACTGGAACCCTGGGGATTCTATGCCCTGGGGGGTGTTTTCCCTAACATTCCGGTGGGAGGATGAAAGACTGACTACCCCCTTTGGTCCCACACTTTTCTCTTGGTAGTTACTTGTGCTGGTAGGCACATTGTTTAGTTTTCCCCATATATGTGTGTATAGGGCTGTAATGGCTTGTGGTTATTCACACACATGTATTTTGGATATAGTATCCTATGATCAACTATAGGTTTAACGTGTATAGGCTGTGATGGCTTGAGGATCCTTACTCAGTGTACATGTTGTAATGGCTAGAGGTATAATACCCGCCATATGATACATGTTATACAAGATGTGGTGGCTTCTAGAAACTACCTGGTTACTTTTGGATGTGAGTATGGTGTGGTTCTTTTCCTAGGTGTCTGCAGGCAAGCCTTTTTAGTTTACGTGGTGCATATTGTGGTGCTTCTCCCAGGTGTCTACAGGTAAGCCTTTTGGAGAGAAATTCATAGGACGTGTGGTGTTAGGGAAAATCCGCAAACCAGTGGGGAGGTAGTAGCGAGGTACCCTCTATATTCATTACTATATTCTATATTCATGTATGCATTACTTGGTGAGAGTAGCCATGGTGTGGTTGGGAACTTAGTATACCTGTTTAGTTGATGAGTTAGTTTCACTTTTTGTTCATTGTTCTTTAGCATGCTTACTTTAAATTTACATGGGAGGCTTCAAGGAGGATCCTACTACGTATATTGTCATACTCACCTTATGTATATATAATCTATTTTTTTCAGGTCACTTGGTCCATGTCGGAGATCAAGCAGGTTTCTACTAGCTTGGGGTTGCAAGAGCTGTTAGGGCTTGTGGATGCGGCTGTTTTTACCTCCTTTTGGGTACTAGTAGTTTTTCCCTTAAAGTAGTAGTACATTGTCATGTCATTTCAGATGAATTCTAGAAATAAAAATAATTTTTGAACTTTTTAAATATTTAGTTTATAGGAAATAAAATATTTTTTAACAAAAAAATTGGTTTTTTCACTATTCACAAAAAATCAATATTTTCAATAAAAATACACTAATTTCACCAAATTTAAATTTAGATATTCCAATTTAATAATTTAATGTCATCTTGTATAAATTAATTTATAATTGTTATAAAAAATAATGATAATGTTTTTATTAAAAGTGGAAGACATCAATTTTGAAGAGAAGATATTTTTTGGGAACTAAAATTACATAACTCAAAATATATTAACTATTTAGAAAATTTTTATTAATTTTTTATATAGATTGGTAAATATAAAAAGATATTTTTGAAATAATTAATTAATAATATTTATCCCTACTAATTTGAGGTCTTACTTATAATGGTTATATATGTTACATGTTGTTTAATCTCATTGTGTATGTTGAATATGTAATCAATCATATTTTTATTTTTTAAATTGATTGGATTTTATGTCCTCCCACCTTTAGGAAACTATGTACATGAAATTTTAAAATTATCTTGGTAATAAGATTCCTGAAATTTCAAAATACCTTTTTTGTAAGCCCACATTGTAAAAATTGTTAACAAAACATCCCCTTGTTAATTGAGTAATCAAAATATGAATTTCATCTGAAGTATGACATACTAGGTTTGCAAATATGTGAACATAGGTTGTAATTGAAGAAATGGAAATTAATTAAAATAATAAATAATTATATGGAGTGATAAATATTATTTATCATAAATAACTTTGTTATCCAAATAAATTTATGAATTCGAAAACCATAAACCAAATTTGTGTAAGAAAGGGCATTAATACTATCAAAATTGATGATAACATGAAACAAATTTTTTTCATTATCCTCTTCTAATTGGTGTTTAAATCAATTTTCCATCTATATAGAGAATAAATGATTTTTTACTTACATGATATAATTTTTTCTCATATGAAAAATTTCATAATTTTGTTGTGCCTTGATCAATTTCTACTTTATCTCTAACATTAAGTGAATAATTTTTTTCATGATTGAAGAAGTAAATAAAATACATGAGAGAATGATATATGATTCTTTATATCACTAGATAAGAAAACGTTAATACTATTTATCTCACATGAATAAACTTACTATGGTGAAATATAACATTAATAAATAAATCCACGTCCAAAATTTCACCTTAACCATTCAAAAAAAAATTAAACTTAAAACCTTCCAAAATAAAAAATATATAAATATAGTCACTAAATTTCAAAAACTAAAAATTCTTCCTCTAAATATCATTAATCATGTCCTAATTTTCCCATGCCAAATATATGAAAACCTTGACCATGTATTATCTTGAAACATGGTAATGAATAGAATTACTATAAAATAGTATTGAAAATATATGTGCTTCCTCATTCCTTTCTTAATGAACATATTATTCGTTATATTCATTATTTTAAAAAACGGTGTAAACTTCATTCATGATAACATAATTAATTTTCATTAACTAATTAATCAATTTAGTGGTAATTACTAATATCCAATTTAAATTAACAATATCCAAATTCAATTTTACTAAACACCATTTTCTCAACCATAATAAAATATAAAGTGTTATCTTCCCTTAATTATGTGTTTTCTATAAAATGTTACATTTTCATTAAATAAATTTTTTTTGTTTATTTGTAGTAGTAATCGTATTTTCTATATCATTAATGAAAAATATATACAGTAAAACCCCAATACATTTCATTATTCATATAATAAAATTATTGAATCATAATACATAATCAATTCAATCATACACCATTTTTATTGAACCATCAGCATGGCTTTATCATCTTATTCAATGTCACATATTTACTTTCATATGTCATTTGTTGTATCTTCTTCAAAATAAATATATCGATTACACCTAAAAACATGAATATTCTATTCATGAGTGATTCACATAGAAAATATATTGTCAAAATTCACATAATTTTCACATTTAAAACACTCAAAAATAGATGATACCTTAGGGACACCATTGTTCTCTTCCTTTGTAAAAACCAGGCTTTTCATTTTTCCTAGGCAGTTACATTCTCTATGAACTTTTTTACACACCCAAAAAATATTTTTGACCCTATGATACATTCCCTTGACTTCTTCTTTCAAAATTATCGACATGTACGATGCGGAATCTGCTTTTCTATATGGTCTTTAATACCCAAACTCTCTGAACACACTATCCTTATATTATTCATAGATTCTTGTAGTTGGTTTAGGTGTACATTGTTAATCATGTTCCGTGATGATTTATTTTTCATAATAAAAATTCATTTAGTTGAGTAATCATACCATTTTACTAATCAGTAATAAATTGTATGTCACGTTCAATTTTAACCTAATTCTATCAGGTTCCCACCATTGAAAAAGAAAATTATAGTTTGAGAAATGTTAATCATAATGGGAAGCCAAATAATTGTATAATTACTTATAGTATGTATAAATAATGAAACATTTTTTTAATCAATGAAACCTTTGTTTGATACTTGTACATTCATATCCAAAACATTTTTATGTCCTTCAAAATTTTGATAATGATTCTGAAAATTTTGAAAATTTATCCCACAAAATTTTAAAACAACGTTCAGACCAATAGATATTCTCATCCAATAAGTGTTGATCATGCCTTGATCAATGAACCCTTTTCATAGTTATAACCCCAAGGTACCTTGGTGATAGATCCATATTCACTCATAGTATCCAAACAGAGATACAATTTATTAGAAACTTCATGGTCTACCTTTATCAAAATTTTAAGATATTTTTTTGTACATTGACTTATCATTAGAATTATTATTAGAGTTATTATAATAAATATACATATAAATATACTTTTTTATCTTGATATTTATTTCTCATCCATGTTTCCATATGATACTCCAACCTATCCTTCGATTTTTACTATAACAACATAGATATATCATACATTTGTATTACATCTTTTTAGATGAATATCCAATAAATTACATAAAACATGGCCAAAAACCATAATATTTCACCTCACTTGGAAACATAGAGAAAACATTAAAAATTTATAAATATTCTTAATGATTCAAATAATTATCCTCCCCCTTTTGAACTTCTACTTAAAATCCATTCTTCAAGTACAATGGAAATTAATTATAATAATAGTGAGGAAAATACCCTATAAGTTTAAAAGTAATTAAAGAAAAATAAATTTAATTAGTGAGAATATTATGATCATAAGGGTATTACTAAGTAATTAATGGATGGGATCATAACAAAAGGTTATCCTTACCCAACAATTATTTGATAATCCGACATTAATCATGTTTTAAGATCGTAAAAATGTTAATTTTCATCAGAACCAAAATTCATGTGTCATGTCATATGATTATGTATCTTATGAAACATTAAAAACTAATATAATACATAAATAAAATGTATTAGTATCTTGGGACATTTACTTCAAAAATCCCTTACAGAACCCTCACAACTAGAATAACCATAGGGCCCTCTTTGAATGCAATTCTACTAAGAACGTAATGATTAAAAATTAATTAAACAACTATCTCACAACACCAATCATATATGATATTTCAATATCACAAAGTTATATATAACCATACCCATCGTATAATCTATTATGGGCTCACTCGACAATATCTATGCACACCCATCAATTAAAAATGTCCAAGAATAATAAATAAAATTTATAGAGATTACAATTAATCATGAAACTTATAAAATTAAGTGTTATTATTTTCATAAGGTGGTTAACATATGGAAAAAATGGGTTACATAAATTTAGTTTGATGATAAATAATTATGAGAATGAAATATAATGGTAACCTTGGTTCCAATCCCAATCAATGAATCCGTTTTTTCAATGGATTCTATCTCTAATGGAGAATGATTTTGAATGATCATTTAGAAAATTTTATGATAAAATAGCCTTTCCATTTTGAAAAAAAAACATAAAACATTTTGAATCTACTATTCTATTAAAATATCCATGAAAACATATGAAGGATGATACAATGAAAATAATGGTCATGAGGGTGTAAAGTTCTACTCATCTCATACATGTTAAAACAATCATTCATTTCACATTTTAAGAAAATGAAAAATGGTATTTCTTCGTGAAATGACATAAGTATTATTTTCAAAAAAAATCAAAGCATTCATAAAAATGTATTTAACAATAATTTTATTTATTTTAGTTTCATTTTTGAAAACAATTTTAAAAAATATTATTTTTGAAGAAAATATTTTATAGATCGATGAGAAAAATTGTAACACCCCAAGATTTCATAGTGTGTTATTTCTTCAAAATAATTCAATAACTTGCACTACACGCAACACTGAGTTCAATTGCACCATGACTTACCAAAAAAAAAAGCCATTAAAAGAGGTCATGAATAGTATTAACTAAATTTTAAACATTATATAATCCTTATAATTTTAGAATCCATATTATGAATTTCTTAGTCATAATGCAAGAACAGATTCATTTTCAGTATTGCACTTTTATCAACTTTTGATAGTGAAACCTTTTTAAATACAATATTTTAAACTTTTTGACTAAATGGAGACATCAAAAAATTTAAAATGAAACATCCCAAGCTTCCACGGTACGCTTTCCTTTGAATAAAACAGTAGCGTGTGTTGTACGCAACACCGAGTTCTAACACACCATAACTAATCAAACTAGCCGTTATGAATAGTAATACCTACTTTTTGAAATTATATATATTTTATATTTGAAAATGGACTTCATTTTTGGATTCGGAATATCGAATTTAGCCTAAGGTGAAATTTTGGTACATTTCCGATAACTTTCATATTTTGATGAATAGTGAAAATTACTAAATTTTAATTAAAAACAACTTTTTTAATCAAAATAATTAATAGTGATAAATTATTAATTTGAGTGGTTTTAAATTATATTTAGAATATATTTTTACCATTTAATATAATGTTGGTCATTGGACATAATTATACAATTAAACCGAACATAAACAAGTGTCAATCTTTTGATAGTTATTATCTCTCAAAAACACGCTTTTTTGTTTTGACAGCGGGAATTAATTTTAAATTAATTTCTGCCAATACTGTGTTTTGAATTTGGGAAAATGGATTCCATATTTGGAATCAGGATGTTCAAATTGTGTAAATAGGTAACTTTAATTTTTACACATTTTGAATAATTACTGCAGTAAATATTTTATTTACCATGGTTAAGGGTAAATCCGGTAAATAAGGGTTTAAAAAATAATATTATAATAATACTAAATTACCCTAAAACGTGTCCTAACCCTATTGGTTGATACATGGTCGACCATGGGCATATTTGGGTCAATTTTGGGACCCCATGGATCCACTTGTAAGTGATAATGACACTTTATTTTAATTTAGTTAAAATGAATAAAAAAATGACACAAGCATATATCTTTTAGAACAACAATTGTTACATAGGGTTATGTATGTTGGATTTTAGATTATAAATATTCATTAGAAAGATACAAAGATTTCCTACATAATGATATTTTATTTATAATTTTTAGACATTAAATAATTTATTTTATTTTTGACACAATGATGATGCAGTAATTACTATAATAGTAAAAAATTAAAATAATTGATATTATAAATACCCAAATAAATATAATACGAAACTTTTAATGAATTAAACTAATTTTCTAGGATAATATGATATATTAGGATTGATTTAATTGACTTTGTTCGAAGTAATCAATCTGTTATGAGTTTCACAAAAATCAACTATTTAATAGTGTCAAAATTGACATAAAAGAGTTCTTAAAACAAATATTATATTATTAATTGATATTAAATTCCTAAAAATCTAAGGTTCGGCCAAGAGACTTATATCATTATAGGTTCATAATTAATGTACCACTTGGGGGTCGCTTGGATGTATATAGTAAGTTTATTAACCATATTATATAACAATACAAAGAGACATTGTAAAAGTGAAACTAATTAACTTAGAGTTAATACTTAAAGATAAGGTTAATATAAGTACCCAAACCTGTCTAAATTATATTGGTTGAGTTGTTTTCGACCTATCCCCACCTTAACCTTTGAATAGTCAATTTTGGAGCCATTAGAAACCGAATATGAATTTATTATAAATTAATATTTCTAGCTTTTCCAAAGGTGCCCCTCACCCCTCTTATAAAAGGGCACTCCTCCTTCACATTTCTTCACACCTTCAAAGCCTTTTGGTTCGGCCAAACTCTGCCCAAATAATCTCCCAACATCCCTCACTACAACCTAGAGACCTTAGTTTGATCAGAAAGCCAACCTAAGGAGCCCTTTTGATCAAATCAAAAGGAAGAACCCGAAGAAGAGGTAATGATTTCACCACCCTTTTCTAAGTTCATTTCTTCTTCCACTTCTTCTTCATTTGTTCTTACCATTCTAAAATAATAACTCCAGTATCTCACATATACTGTGATGTTATTATAAGTATGGTACAACCATATTCAGTATTCTATCCGCCCTTTGAATAACATGTCACCATACGTGCGTACGTACGGCTTACCGTCTCCACGTCGTGGTGTAATTGTTATTCAATATAATATTATTTGGATGGGTATAATAATGATGTTTAACTCATGTAAATAATAAATATAACATGTTAATGATTCTGTATATATGATATACCATTCATTTATATATTATTTTAATATCAAAAGAATGATATTGTCGCTCGTGCGTACGTACGGACTACCGTCTCCACGAACGCGATGAGATTCATTCTCCATCGTAACCATTCAAGTATAATTATCATTTGATGATTTAAAAATGATGTTTAAGGACTAGATATCATTCTGTATATGAATAAGATACAACAACCATGGCTTATGTAACAAAACATATAAAGAAAATGAGTAAGTTAACACCCGAAACGACGATAATTCTAAGATATTATTAACAAATCAATGTTAAAAGATCATATATGATATCATATTAATATATATGATTCTTGTATAATTTAATAACAATTATTTCACCATTATACAGGAGGTTAACCTACCCCAACAAAGGAAAAGTACAAGGTAAGGGTTATTTCACAATCTCTTCATTATCCGAGGTTGTTTATACGTAATAATCTACTGGGATTTCTTTATCATCCACATCCATGTTTCTTCGAAATGTATTTCAAAACATATTTATTATTTACAAGAATATGGGTTAAATTCATTTATACCCTTGTTTGACTTTTTGTAAGAGGTTTATAAAGGAATCTTTCCGTCGTTTTCAAAACAAGGTCCTTTTTAACCTTTTCGACAGAATTAAGATAAGAATGTTTTTTTTACTTATACGGCGGGTGCGGTTATTTTCCGCCGTTATAAAATAGTCAAAGCTTTCCTTACAAGCTTACAAGAAAATTTTCAAGAAAATTTTTTATTTTATATGGCTCTTAAATGATTTCAAAAATAAAAAGAGATATTTCTCTAAAAAGTGTTTTGATTTCATCTATGTCAACATCCTTTAATGGATTTTACGCTTATTTGAAGTTGATTTATTATAATACAAAACTTCTATATTGTATTGAAGGTTTTGTGATATGTTTGACTGTGGATGTGCTATTTTATACCATTCATAGTTTATGGTGAAACTATTGACATTTCGTATGCTAGTTTTAATCCGAATGTTTATGTTATATTTCAAACTTTTCTTCAGATGAATGTGCTAAACAAGTATGTTCCGGGTTGGGGACCGGTAAAAGTAAGCCCTCCAGGTTGGGGACTGGTTAAAGTAAGCCCTCCAGGTTAGGGACTGGTAAAAGTATGCCCTCCGGGTTGGTGTCCGGTTATTAGAGGCACTCCGGGTTGGTGTCCGGTTATTAGAGCCACTCCGGGTTGGTGTCCGGTTATTAGAGGCACTCCGGGTTGGTGTCCGGTTATTAGAGGCACTCCGGGTTGGGTTCCGGTTAGAAGTAACCCCTAGGTCTTGGGATGAGGCCTAGACAAAGAAATTAACGTTTAGCATTATGCATTCCAACATTATGAAAGTGGTTATTGATTTTTGCATGTGATTATTCGATTAGTAGAATATCCATGTGAATAAGTAAATGGAATTATTTCATTTTATTTATGCCATACCATGTTGAAAGTTCATATTTAAAAGGATTTTGTTTTAGTTATACACTGCCTTAAATGTTTATTCTTATTTATGAAAGTTTCCGCTATATTGTTATCTTTACTGGGCATTTGAGCTCACCCCTTTTCAATGTTTTATTTTTCCCTGGAAGTGAAGAAGTAGGTTATGAATGACCTACAGGGATATTATGTGGGGATATGAGTGTGGATTATGGAGACATTATGTTGTTGTAGTAGTTTTTCATTTTATGATGTAATGTAAAACTTATGAATATATCTAGTGTTTCCAAGGCTACTAAACTAATCGGTCTTTCGGGATTTGATCTTTCTTGTGATCATGCCAATGTTACGAAGTAATGCACCGACTCTGGGCAGCTGGGGTCGGGGCGTTACAGTTGGTATTAGAGGAAGTTTAGTACAAACCTTGGAAACTAGATTTAGATAAACTCTGATTAGAGCACGTAGACCTAAGATGAACTTTGAGGATTAGTATAGAAGAACTTCCTAGAATTTTGGTATTGTAGAGATTTTGTGAGTTTTCTGAGCAATACATCCCTGTCTGGATACGAGCAGGTAGAGGCGGCTCTGGCACAGATGTACCTAGGGGTAAAACCCGAAAACACCGCTTTGAGCTAGACTCGAACGGGAACTGGTGCACGACAACGGGCCTTGCTGCACTCTTGGTTACGACACTCCTGGGGGATATGCTTAGGATAACTCTCATTTTCTTTACAAATCATTATGAAGGGTTTATGAGTATATACATCCTCAAAGGAGACATTTTTATGATTATGGATTATATCCATAAATAGTTCAATTTATGTTAAGTGTTTTATAAGTATGGGATTATGTATTTTGATTCATAAACTGATCTAGTGTATGCCATTGTTTAGAAATGACGCCCTGTAGAAGGAATGAGAACTCCAGAAATGCACATGATCCAAAGAGAAGGAAGGATCATATATTTCATGGTCTTAAGCTAGAATTTATAAGAGAAATAGTCTCCCATGTATTATCATCATATGAAGAAATAATATCATGTGTTGATAAGATAAGTAAAGAGTTTACTGAGTCCTATGGATTTGAAGGGAAGCAAGAGAAGAAAAGGATGGAAGAGAGAACGATGGATAAAGGGAAGAGGGAAAAGAAGAATTTTCACATATGTGGTAACTGTGGAAAGAAACACCCTGGAACTTTCCTGAAAGGAATGGGAGTTTGTTATAAGTGTGGAGGAAAAGGGCACAAAGTACGTGACTGCAAGGGTAAGAAAATGGTTTCAAATGTACAATGCTTCATTTGCAAGGAGTTTGGACACTACGCGAACCTATGTCCCAGTCATCAAACTATGCCGCAAATGATGCTATTGGATAATAATCAAGTTATGATACTACCAGAGATGAAGAGGAATGATTAGAGTTCTTATGTTGATTATGTTAATTGAGTGTTGTATCAACAATGTACTTGTTATAATAATTATGGAGTATATAAGGATTGTACTGCAGTACTATTTCATTAAGGACTTGAGATGGTGTGGAACAAAGAAAAGTGACTCAGTAGCAGGTTAAATGTTTGGAAAATATATGGTTGAGAGCAAGATAAACCATAATATGGTTCAGATACTGAGGTGGTGATTTTAGAATAATACATGATTGATTTGGATAAATTATATTGGATATTATTGACTACCTTGGAACTGATTAATGATTTGTATATTCCATCATTGTTGGGGTTTAAAACATTTTTGGATTAATGAAGTATATCCAGCATTCTATATGGAATAAGGGAGCATGAATGTAATCAATAAGGAATATGGTAATACATGATGAAGGTATTCATATGCTATTACGGGGTAAAAAGGATCTATATTATGTTTACCTTCCTTATAAATGTTGGACTGTGAGTTTGGACAGAAGTATTTTGGATAGTTCTAGTTTGGATTATTTTGGATTGCCAAAAAAAACAACCCGGAGGTCGGGCGGCAACTCGTCGCGTCCGGCAAGGCTGCGATACTTGAACCCGCAACCAAAGGGTAACAAGGGTGTATCACCTACCACTGGCCCACGAGATGTCCTGGATTAAATAATGTAGTCTTTATTAAAAGATCATGTAGATGAATTATAAATTCGTTTATTTTGGAACCCTGTACGAATAGTATAAATTGAATTTTTTATGAGTGAAAGATGAGTTTGTGGTAGAAATTTATTAAGTAAGTATATCTCCTTATGATCTTAGCCAATCTCATAAATAAATTCCTCAACATTAAAAAAAAATTAACTTAGAACAAAAATGTTGTCCTAGATGGTACCTTAAATCAACACAAATTTATGGCTTTGGGATTGTTGGCCTTTTCATAGCCATGTTCTCTACCACTCTCCATCAGATAATTGATGGTTAGATTTCTCTTCCATATCCATATTTTCCTACATGGAACCCTAGTATGTGTTATTTTCGGTAATCTTCATACCTTCCACTCTTTATTTTATATAGAGGCCTCATTAATTCATTTTTCGATGTGGGATTTCAACTAAGATATTTTGAAACGTCAAAAATGTGTTGTCCCAATACCCTATATTTTGTTGAACCGATGGTACTTCAAATCATCATAGATTGATGAGTTTAAGGACCTCAATTTTATACTTGTTTGTGATTGATGACCTCAATCACTACCTATAAATATTTACGTTTTTCCTCCAATTATATGTCTCTAATTCCCACCAATGTTCTCCTAATCGAGATCATAATTTGGTGGTGACCCTTTCATTTCTCTTTTCCTCATATTAAGACTAAATTTTAGTAACCCAATTTCCGATGTGGGTTTTCCCACAAATATATTTTCTATTTCCAACCTTTTATTTTCGAAGAACAATTTCAAATTGCGAGGACGCAATTTATTGAAGGAGGGGAGAATGTAACACCCCAAGATTTCATAGTGTGTTATTTCTTCAAAATAATTCAATAACTTGCACTACACGCAACACTGAGTTCAATTGCACCATGACTTACCAAAAAAAAATCCATTAAAAGAGTTCATGAATAGTATTAACTAAATTTTAAACTTTATATAATCCTTATAATTTTAGAATCCATATTATGAGTTTCTTAGTCATAATGCAAGAACAGATTCATTTTCAGTATTGCACTTTTATCAACTTTTGATAGTGAAACCTTTTTAAATACAATATTTTAAACTTTTTGACTAAATGGAGACATCAAAAAATTTAAAATGAAACATCCCAAGCTTCCACGGTACGCTTTCCTTTGAATAAAACAGTAGCGTGTGTTGTACGCAACACCGAGTTCTAACACACCATAACTAATCAAACTAGCCGTTATGAATAGTAATACCTACTTTTTGAAATTATATATATTTTATATTTGAAAATGGACTTCATTTTCGGATTCGGAATATCGAATTTAGCCTAAGGTGAAATTTTGGTACATTTCGGATAACTTTCATATTTTGATGAATAATGAAAATTACTAAATTTTAATTAAAAACAAATTTTTTAATCAAAATAATTAATAGTGATAAATTATTAATTTGAGTGGTTTTAAAGTATATTTAGAATATATTTTTACCATTTAATATAATGTTGGTCATTGGACATAATTATACAATTAAACCGAACATAAACAAGTGTCAATCTTTTGATAGTTATTATCTCTCAAAAACACGCTTTTTGTTTTGACAGCGGGAATTAATTTTAAATTAATTTCTGCCAATACTGTGTTTTGAATTTGGGAAAATGTATTCCATATTTGGAATCAGGATGTTCAAATTGTGTAAATAGGTAACTTTAATTTTTACACATTTTGAATAATTACTGCGGTAAATATTTTATTTACCATGGTTAAGGGTAAATCCGGTAAATAAGGGTTTAAAAAATAATATTATAATAATACTAAATTACCCTAAAACGTGTCCTAACCCTATTGGTTGATACATGGTCGACCATGGGCATATTTGGGTCAATTTTGGGACCACATGGATCCACTTGTAAGTGATAATGACACTTTATTTTAATTTAGTTAAAATGAATACAAAAATGACACAAGCATATATCTTTTAGAACAACAATTGTTACATAAGGTTATATATGTTGGATTTTAGATTATAAATATTCATTAGAAAGATACAAAGATTTCCTACATAAGGATATTTTATTTATAATTTTTAGACATTAAATAATTTATTTTATTTTTGACACAATGATGATGCAGTAATTACTAAAATAGTAAACAATTAAAATAATTGATATTATAAATACCCAAATAAATATAATATGAAACTTCTAATGAATTAAACTAATTTTCTAGGATAATATGATATATTAGGATTGATGTAATTGACTTTGTTCGAAGTAATCAATCTGTTATGAGTTTCACAAAAATCAACTATTGAATAGTGTCAAAATTGATATAAAAGAGTTCTTAAAACAAATATTATATTATTAATTGATATTAAATTCCTAAAAATCTAAGGTTAGGCCAAGAGACTTATATCATGATAGGTTCATCATTAATGTACCACTTGGGGGTCGCTTGGATGTATATAGTAAGTTTATTAACCATATTATATAAAAATACAAAGAGACATTGTAAAAGTGAAACTAATTAACTTAGAGTTAATACTTAAAGATAAGGTTAATATAAGTACCCAAACCTGTCTAAATTCTATTGGTTGAGTTGTTTTCGACCTATCCCCACATTAACCTTTGAATAGTCAATTTTGGAGCCATTAGAAACCGAATATGAATTTATTATAAATTAATATTTCTAGCTTTTCCAAAGGTTCCCCTCACCCCTCTTATAAAAGGGCACTCCTCCTTCTCATTTCTTCACACCTTCAAAGCCTTTTGGTTCGGCCAAACTCTACCCAAATAATCTCCCAAAATCCCTCACTACAACCTAGAGGCCTTAGTTTGATCATAAAGCCAACCTAAGGAGCCCTTTTGATCAAATCAAAAGGAAGAACCCGAAGAAGAGGTAATGATTTCACCACCCTTTTCTAAGTTCATTTCTTCTTCCACTTCTTCTTCATTTGTTCTTACCATTCTAATATAATAACTCCAGTATCTCACATATACTGTGATGTTATTATAAGTATGGTACAACCATATTCAGTATTCTATCCACCCTTTGAATAACATGTCACCATACGTGCGTACGTACGGCTTACCGTCTCCACGTCGTGGTGTAATTGTTATTCAATATAATATTATTTGGATGGGTATAATAATGATGTTTAACTCATGTAAATAATAAATATAACATGTTAATGATTCTGTATATATGATATACCATTCATTTATATATTATTTTAATATCAAAAGAATGATATTGTCGCTCGTGCGTACGTACGGACTACCGTCTCCACGAACGCGATGAGATTCATTCTCCATCGTAACCATTCAAGTATAATTATCATTTGATGATTTAAAAATGATGTTTAAGGACTAGATATCATTCTGGATATGAATAAGATACAACAACCATGGCTTATGTAACAAAACATATAAAGAAAATGAGTAAGTTAACACCCGAAACGACGATAATTCTAAGATATTATTAACAAATCAATGTTAAAAGATCATATATGATATCATATTAATATATATGATTCTTGTATAATTTAATAACAATTATTTCACCATTATACAGGAGGTTAACCTACCCCAACAAAGGAAAAGTACAAGGTAAGGGTTATTTCACAATCTCTTCATTATCCGAGGTTGTTTATACGTAATAATCTACTGGGATTTCTTTATCATCCACATCCATGTTTCTTCGAAATGTATTTCAAAACATATTTATTATTTACAAGAATATGGGTTAAATTCATTTATACCCTTGTTTGACTTTTTGTAAGAGGTTTATAAAGGAATCTTTCCGTCGTTTTCAAAACAAGGTCCTTTTTAACCTTTTCGACAGAATTAAGATAAGAATGTTTTTTTTTACTTATACGGCGGGTGCGGTTATTTTCCGCCGTTATAAAATAGTCAAAGCTTTCCTTACAAGCTTACAATAATATTTTCAAGAAAATGTTTTATTTTATATGGCTCTTAAATGATTTCAAAAATAAAAAGAGATATTTCTCTAAAAAGTGTTTTGATTTCATCTATGTCAACATCCTTTAATGGATTTTACGCTTATTTGAAGTTGATTTATTATAATACAAAACTTCTATATTGTATTGAAGGTTTTGTGATATGTTTGACTGTGGATGTGCTATTTTATACCATTCATAGTTTATGGTGAAACTATTGACATTTCGTATGCTAGTTTTAATCCGAATGTTTATGTTATATTTCAAATTTTTCTTCAGATGAATGTGCTAAACAAGTATGTTCCGGGTTGGGGACCGGTAAAAGTAAGCCCTCCAGGTTGGGGACTGGTTAAAGTAAGCCCTCCAGGTTAGGGACTATTAAAAGTATGCCCTCCGGGTTGGTGTCCGGTTATTAGAGGCACTCCGGGTTGGTGTTTGGTTATTAGAGCCACTCCGGGTTGGTGTCCGGTTATTAGAGGCACTCCGGGTTGGTGTCCGGTTATTAGAGGCACTCCGGGTTGGGTTCCGGTTAGAAGTAACCCCTAGGTCTTGGGATGAGGCCTAGACAAAGAAATTAACGTTTAGCATTATGCATTCCAACATTATGAAAGTGGTTATTTATTTTTGCATGTGATTATTCGATTAGTAGAATATCAATGTGAATAAGTAAATGGAATTATTTCATTTTATTTATGCCATACCATGTTGAAAGTTCATATTTAAAAGGATTTTGTTTTAGTTATACACTGCCTTAAATGTTTATTCTTATTTATGAAAGTTTCCGCTATATTGTTATCCTTACTGGGCATTTGAGCTCACCCCTTTTCAATGTTTTATTTTTCCCAGGAAGTGAAGAAGTAGGTTATGAATGACCTGCAGGGATATTATGTGGGGATATGAGTGTGGATTATGGAGACATTATGTTGTTGTAGTAGTTTTTCATTTTATGATGTAATGTAAAACTTATGAATATATCTAGTGTTTCCAAGGCTACTAAACTAATCGGTCTTTCGGGATTTGATCTTTCTTGTGATCATGCCAATGTTACGAAGTAATGCACCGACTCTGGGCAGCTGGGGTCGGGGCGTTACAAAAATAATGATGCATTTTTATATAATCATTTCATAAATTTTTTAATGTTACAATGAGTGGGAAAATGTATCTATTACATTAAAATAACATCAATTACAATAGGAAAATAAAATTTATATTAATTATTTATATTTTGATTATGATATTTCTACATTTGAAATGTATTGATAAATAATCCCAATAATTGATGTGAGTGTAACATAAAGCCTCTTCCACTTTGGTAACAATTAAATCATATATCCCATGAAATATTAAAATTAAATGAAATTTATAATATCATTATAATAAATAATTTCAAGATATTACCTGGAAAATGGTTTGTATATACTCTTTATAAAAAAATATTGGATTATAACATGAAATAAGTTTCAAGGAATAAAAATTGAGAAAAAAATACATTACTACTTTTATAATCAATTGGATTGTAATCACAAAAAATGAATACATTAAATTAAACATTTAAATATAATTAATTTTTTTATTATATAACATATCATATGGGAAATTTATACAATAAATATTAATTAGTGAATTTACATCCGTCTCCTAGAAATAATATATAGACTATAAATCCAGTAAGTATAAACATCATTTTTACATGTTTGAACTATCAATATAATAAATATAGGATAATTATAATTATATTATATAACCTTATTTATATATATTTTAACATATTATATTTACTTACGACCATTTATTATATTGATCGTTCGAAGCGAGAAAATATTAGATGAGCCACCAATAATAACCTACCATCCTTAGAATGATTTGGAAGTCAAAAAAAATTATTGGTCTTCTTTTAAGAAAGTGAAACTTCCCACTAATATGGGATTATATACACACATTCCTCAAAGATGATGTGGTGTAATAAATTTTCATTGTTGATCCTACATTGATACTTAGATATATATTTTTAAAACTTAAGTTCTCTCAATGTATTTTTAGTATTATCAAGATGTCCAGAATTTTATTCATGAATCATAATATATACTATGATTTAATTATATAAAACAGTTAAAAAATAATATAGTTATGGGTGGAATATTTTTCTTCATCAAATCCATATACGTAGTAGGATCAGTCATTAGTCTAAAGGGAATCATGAAAAACACATATAGTTCATGCTTTATATGGATGTAATTTCGTGGTATATTAGATGATATAACTCTCAAATCATGTCACCCTATTTCTAATTACATATTGGAGTACACACAAGCCCATCCAAACTACTCATAGATATCATCAATATGTTAAAGATAATACCAATTCATCAAATATGTATGGTTCAACATATTTTATCTAAACTCAAGCATAACACCCTTTCAAAATTTTAAGAAATCAAAAATAGAGAACCCCAAGGTGGTGTACTGAGATAAATAAATACCTTAATAATTAAATCTTCCAATTTATTCTTACAACCCATAAGATAACACCACTTACATAAACTGATGTCCCTCTACTATTCTTTCAATGGTGTGCCGATCATTATAACCCAACTCACAATGTAACCCCCAAGTTATTATGAATTTTTTAGTGAATTATTTTTATAAGATATTCGGTTGAATGTTAAACCAGTTTAATATTTTGTAATACACTATACTAAATTATTATTGTGCTACATGCAAAAAATATATAACTTGGTTTACACACGACAATAAGTTTCTACAAAAACATATTTTATAATTATATTTATTTAACTAAGATAGTATTAAAATAGTCTTTAAACATTGTAATATGAATATTAATAACTAACTTCAAAATATTATTTATATTTTTTTATATTAATATATAACATTTACATTGAAATATATAATATTCGATAAAGTTTATATGTTTTGAAAATACAATTCTATTAAAAGAATGATTTTTTTTATCTATATATGAACACAATTAAATTTAATAGTTGTATATTTTTGAATTATACTTTTATAAAATAAAATTAATTTTTGAATTTGAAATGTTAAAATTATCATGGGGTGAATTTTATGTATTCTTCTAAAATATTTTATTTCACTGTGAATTGTGAAAAATACTGAAATTTAATTGGAATCATTCTTTTTTTCTAATTTATTTTAATAGTTAAATTATATATTAAACTAATGTTAAATTACAATTATTCTAATTATATATAAATAAATCCAATTTTGTTCCATGAAATAGGATGATGAAACATATCAAACTTTTTAAAATCTCCACTTTAATATTAGGTTGTATTTTCCCTCCTATTCGATTAAGTTTAAATTAATATCTACTACTTGTATAAATTTAATTTGTAAAAATATATTTCATATTGTAAATAACAATAACTTATAATGTATAATAATTCCTATTTAATTATTTACCATTGGTATTGGTGGAATAAATTATTTTTATTCTATTTGATTAAAGTTAAAAAGAAGGTTACGTTGTGGTTAAACTTGATACAGATGTTGTAAAAATCACCATAAACTCCTAAAAAATTTACTTTTGTCCATATATTGAAAATTTTACTTTTTTATTTAAATATGATTATTATTTTAGGAAAATTTTGTAAGGGAGGATTTTTAATAGTGTTTATTTTTTTAGTATTTTCAAGAATGCCATTACTCCTCCACTATAAAGGAGAACTCAACCCTTTCACTTCTTCACACCTATAAATCCCACTATATCAACCAAAACCATTCAAAATATATTATAAATACCATTAAATCATCATTTAATCCTATATCTTAGTAAATATAAAACTGTGGAAGTATTTTAGTGCAAAACAAATAGAGTTTGCTGAAGAATAGGTAATGTTCTTCAACATGCATTTTTTTGTTACCTTCTTCACCCCATTAAATTATTATTATAACATGATTATATAATAATCTAATTTTACTAAATGTAATTATATTTTGTTCTGTTAATATAAAAATATAAAACATTACACACATAAAACAAATGAGATACACAATCATCATTCATTTGTACGATAGTCCACCACCACAAGAACTAATGTCATTCTCTACTTCATTACCAACTTTAAAGGTTGGGAATAATGATTTATTTAAATTACATAAATGATATTTATCAAATTCATGATTTAATTATGATTATTTAATTTTATATCAAACTTACCTTCATTTGTTCTATTTTTTAGGAATACGATAATGTCGTTCATCTGTACGGAAGATTACCACGTCAAGAAGTGATATGGTTCATTCATGCATAACAATGACTATTTTATGGATGGTTATAAAAATTATTCTTTATATATATGAGAAAAAAATTATTCTTTAACTATAAAATATCATATACATTTCGTTTTTTTAATAAATAATGAAAATGAAAACAATTCTCATGAGTACATATAACATATCATCTCCATGAATAATATATTTCATTTACTGATTCTATCTTTTATAAATTGTAGTAATTAAATATATAATGAAAACATATTTTATTTTTATATTTTTTATATTTTTTGAGATCATTAAATCATGATTATGTTAACATGATTAAGAATTTAACAATCCAAACTTATTTCAATAGATTTTATTACAAGAAACATACCATTAATATAGAATTGCAAAAAATGGGTTGTAATAGGTCATAATAAAATAATTTAAGGTATTATATATATATGGTTAGTTAATAGATTTAAAATAAACGTATATTTATTATAAAGATGTTTTGAATGAGTACGATGTGTGTCATGACATATGATAAGGTAAATATGCCTCACTTTTTATTTTTATGAGACACATGATATATTCACCTCCCCATTCTTATACATGGTGTATAGGAATACCATTAATTTAATTTATGATTATGATAGTAATTATTTTTGGAATTTATACATACATTATAGGATCTCACTTTCATGTGTTTTATAGTTTAAACGTTAAGGGATATTTTGTCTATATTTTCTTACAATGAATGAAATATTATGCATTGTATCTATATTATTATAAGGGTTGTATATGATTTCCCATTGAAAAGACTAATCATGATTAAAAATTTTTAAATGATTTTTTAAACATTATTTAATGTTATTCTATTATAGTTATTTTTATTCAATTATACCAATGTGATGATTTTTTATTACTATAATCTCATTGTTTGTCTATATCATTTACGATTATGCTTCCATTGGTGAAATCATATGATACACATCTAAAAAAACTAATGAATTCACTATCTATTTTTATGAATATTGTGTTCATGTATTGGTACTTTGTAACCGACATTGGAACTTATGATAAATATGAATTTTTTAATGAAAATCCTACTTTATTTCTCTCTTTTTTTAAAAAAAATTGTTTTCTCACAAAACAATGTTTTTACGAAATTTTTTGAAATGTCAACTATAACACTATGAATTTTATAATATTTTTATCATGAGCCATCCCCCGGGGCCCGTATCATTACTACCCCAAGCTCGCCTTCCATAGGCTTGGGGCAGGCAACTAGCACCAAATGTGTAAATCCCTAAAACTGGGAAGGCAACCCCTTTATAAAATGTAAACTCACACAACCAAAGTACAAGCCGAAGAAAACACTAAGTAAAAGCTATATAAAAAGTGTACTGAAAGTACAGGGGGTCCAGAATACAAGCCCAACTGTGGAGTACAAATACTACTAAAATAAAGTACAACTAAAAATGGACAAACAACTGAAAGGTGAAAGAATCTCTTGGATCGTCCTCCAAGGTTCCTATATGAAGGGTAGGTATAGATGGCCTCCACATTACTCCATGTCCAACAGAATCCACTGTGTACCAATACGTCGTAAGGTCCTCCTATGAGTACCGGCCAGTCCGGGTGCTCTCGGCCTCCTACAGCGATGTCTGTCGTCTACATCCAACACAATGTGATGCAGGCATAGCCCGTGCAGGGGTGAGGATAACAATATTTAGTAGGGAAAACGAGACCCTCAAGGTCTCACAAATTCCAACAAGTATAAAAGAAAAATTATCAATTCAGTGGATAACCATTACCTAGATATATGAAAATACATATACCTGAGTTATCATGTAACCCATCTCAATCAAGAGAAAACACAAAGGACAATGATTCAGCTCAAACCAGAATTTTCATTCTCGAAACCATGGCTACTGGAGAACTCCTCCTCTGTCATATACAGTGGGCCTATTGTGACACCGAGGCGCTTCTCACTGTCCATAGATTTCTGAGGTACTCCTCTGGTCAAGTACCATGGGTCTGATGCAAATGACCAAGAACTCCGTCCACTGTGGGTCTGCCGCCAAATACTGAGCACTCCACCTAATAGCCTAGAGAGGTACCCATCCGGTCGAGTACCGTGGGTCTACTACCAACTACCAGGTGCTCCATTCTCTATGGGTCTATCTCTAAATAATGGGCGCTCCCCACTGTGCTAGTCAAATCACTCCGAGTCGAATCATTCAAGTAGTCATCAGGAGTGTCAGCTACTAGGTCTATGCACTCTTACTATTCATATCCGAGAGGATCTGCTCCATGAGCTGGTGGTCGATGCTCCAAGGGTCATGATATCTCATGTGAATATATATCAAAGTAACTCCACGTCAAAGGGGTATCAACACAACAGACGGAGCATCAATCATATGCCTGGTCTGTGAGTTATTAGTATTTTAGTCATGAGGGCTTGGTTGGGTTCGTGTACGAACCAACCTGACCGTAACTCTACTATACATCTAACTCTAGTGGGGTATACTCAAATGGATGTTTGTGCTCCAAGAAAACTGGCGCCACTTACGGTTCGTCAAACGGACATTCGGTGCTAAAGATATGGCCAAAGTAAGAAAATGGTCAGTAATGGGCCTAAGTTCGGTCCGACTCGGTCTGACCAACTCGGCACAACCCAGTCAAGGCTGACCTGATCTGGGTCAACCTAGTCAAACTAGCTGGGTCTGACCCGGCATAATGGGTGGGTCAGCCCGCTATGTTTTAGCCCGGTCCGCTGGGCCCGGCCCAGTGGACCGCAAGGGCGGTTCAGCCTGGTAGTCTCCACGTAGGCGGCTCAGTGACTTGGCCCAGAAGACCAGGCCAGTTTGGCTAGCGATACCATGGTGGACTCCATGGGTTGGCTTGGGAGGCTCATGGCCGGGTGGCAAGTGGGAAGGATACACATGGCGTGGGCAGGACGGCTGAATACCTGGAAGGCTGCGGGTGCACCGGGTAGGGCACAACAGGCCGTGAGGAATGACTTGTGGGTGCCGGGTAGGAAGTCGATGCACCGGGAAGCATTCAGGGTCGTGCTGAGGAGCGCGACAGAACTTCAGGGGCGCCGACCAGGGCGGCAGGGTGCCACGGGGGGCACCAGGCAGCGCATTAGGGCGCCATAGGGCACATGGCAGGGCAGTATGGTGTCACAGAGTGTGTGTAGGCCACCGGCAAGGCCGGGCGGCGTGCCGGGGCCACAAGAAGTGCCCCGACAGGGCATGGGAAGAGTGTCGGTGAGGCATGTCAGGTTGTTGGTAGAGCCACGGAGAAGCGCATGGGGCGCAGGTCAGGTGCCACTTGGCTGGCAGTGCAGTTCGCAGAAGCTAGGGGTAGTACGGCCTTTGTTCGCCTTCTCCTCTTTTTCATGCCGTAATCATCAATCGAGAACAAGAAAGGGGAAGGGTTGGTCGTGTTCATGTGGTTCGAACCCCCCCTCCCCCACGTTATGTTGATATCAAATAAAAAACATACTCCATAAATAAAACCTCTAAGAATGAGTATAAAACCAACACAAATCCCCCTACCTCATTTTTCATTTGTAGAAGAAGTCGCGGGAAAGTGACGGTGTCGAATCGTTGACGTTGGGGGTGTCCATGGTATGTGTCCGAGGAAGAGTTTTCATTGGTTTTCTTCATGGTCATCTCCTTCTCTTTAGGCTCGGTCGATGATTGAAGAAAATTGTTTGTCATTCTTCGTTGGAAGGGGGTGTTCATCGTTGAGAGAGAATTCTCTAAGGGTTATCGAATGCTCTACCAAAAGCTCCAACAAATGGTTATTCCAACAAAATAATAATAGAGTGAAAATTCTATTAATTTTGTTGGCACAAAATTTGAATTGGATTAATTTAATAACCCAGATCGACCAAATTTAATACATGAGCATTGGCATATTAATTGTGGAGTTAGAAAAATTCAAAATATTTCAAAGGGATCCAAATAAATAAATGAGGCGAGAGTTCAATTAATTAAATTCTTAAGTTGGCACAATTAATTGATGGGGAAAGGTGGAGATTTTCACCACTTACTTTGGGGTTCCAAGGGGTTTATTACCCGGGTGGTCCCAAACGATAAATATCCTCTCAAAGGAGGTTATATACAGGTGGCCCCCACTACCATTACCTCTCATGGGAGGTTATGGTGCGGTGGTTCCGACCAACAAACACCCCTTGGAGATTTTAACCACCACAAAATTAAAATAAGTTATCACCTTATTTTTATTTAACTTAATTAATGACCCCCAAAATATATCATCCAATCATGATAATATACAACTGCAGAGAAGGTCTTACTAAGAAATCACTGATGTTGCGAGTTCAATGGTGACCTCATATTTCAATTCTGAGGACAGGTTCAAAAGTTATAAAATCTCGCTCACACGTTGACTGAACATACCTGAACAAAATTTCAGAAATTGATTCAGGGCACACCGGTCCTCAGAATCAATCGATGTTAGAAACTACAGACTCGTAAAATTATCTTGTATTTTAAAAAAATCCATGGGAATTGCAGGTCTTTATATTCTTCCCACCCCAGGGCTTTATGTCCATGTAAGAAAAAACACAAACTAAATGAAAAAATTGGGGTTTTGAGCACGAATCCGAGCCTCCCACTCCCATGTGCCCTCCTAGAGGCTCCAATGCTTCCAGTGAACGCACACTAGAGGTATCAACCATCCAAGTAGGATCCACTCCTATTGATCCTCAATATTCACTAGAACCTCCATGAAAGTCACCCCTTCATAGATGTCTAGCTCCCCATGGTCGATGATGTGGGATGGGTTGTGCAGGTATCTCCTCACCTGAGATACTACAAAGAAGTCATGAACCCGGTGCAACTGAGGTTGAATAGACAAGTGGTTATCCATCTCTCCTAATATACTGAGGACCTGTAATAGTCCGATGAACCACAGAGATAGCTTTCCACCTCAGCACAATCTCTATAGACCTTGTCGAGGTAAGACGCGTATGATGTCGTGGCTGCCATCCTTGAACTCCATAGGTTTCTGTCTCCTTTCAGCATATGACTTTTGTATGCTCTATGTAGTGTTCATCTGCTCTTGGATGATATGATCCTTCTCAGTGGTAGCCCGTACCATCTTAGGTCGCACTAGTGTTGATTCCCCAGGGTCTATCACGCACAGTGGCATATTTTAATGTCATCATACTATGCCTCGAAAGGTGCCATACCGATGGTGGAGTGATAGTTGTTGTTGTAGTAAAACTCCACCAAAGGTAGGTGATCCTCCAAGGTATGACTGAAGTCAAGGACACATGCATGGAGCATGTCCTCGAGGGTATGGATGGTTCTCTCAGTCTGACCATCCGTCTGAGGATGGAAGTCGGTGCTCAAGCAAAGCTATGTACAAAACGCTTCCTGCAACCCCTTATGTTGCAGGGAAGTAAATCATGCATCACGGTCGGAGAGGATAGAAGAAGGTACTCCATGAAAACACACTATCTATTTCACATAGAGGTGTCCCAAGATCTCTACTAAACCCTGCTCCCTGATCATTAGGAAGTGGGCCGACGTGGTGAGTCGGTCAATGATCACCCAAATCGAGTCGTGGCTCCTGGATGTACATGGAAGACCCATTACGAAGCCCATGGATATCCCATCCCACTTTCACTCTGAGACCATTAAGGTATGTACCAAGCCTATTGGTACCTGGTGCTCTGCCTTCACATGCTTACATGTTAGGCATCGTGAGACAAACTCTACTACACACTTCTTCATACATGGCCACCAATGCTATCATCGAAGGATGAGGTAAATCTTTTCCACACCTTGATATACCGCTAGAGGGGAAGTGTGGAACTCCCTCAACACCTCCTCCTAAAGTGCAACTAGTACCATGGTATGACCGTTGATGAGGATGATGTTCTACTCACCTTTAGAAAATCTATTATGTGATTTCCCTATGGATATCTGAGCACATTGCGTCTCACAGTCAGTGTCTCCATGCTATGCCTACCTGACTCACTGAAGAAGTGGAGGAGTGACTGTAAAAAACTGAAGATAGGATGCTCCATCCCTATCCACAAATGATATTTGTAACGTAGCCAGCTGCTCTATCACCTATCCTAGCAACTTAATTCCAGTCCTCCTACTGAGTGCATCCGTAACAATGTTCCCCTTCCCAAGAGTATAGACTAACGGAAATTCATATTCCTGGAGGAACTCAAGCCATCGTCATTGTCTCAGGTTCAGGTCCTTTTAAGAGAAGATATAAATGAGACTCTTGTGATCAGAGTACATGGTAAAACGTTCACCCATCAGATAGATCCACCATATATTCAAGGTAAAGACCACTGCTGCTAACTCCAGGTCATGGGTAGCGCAGTTCCGCTCATGATGTCTCAACTAATTAGAACCATATGTGATCACTGCTCACTCATGCATCAGGACAGACAAGAGTCTAGTAGTTGATTCATTATAGTAGACTACATACCCTACACCTTCCTCTGGAAGCCTCCGCATGGGGGCACTAGTCATCCTCTTCCTCAGCTCTTGAAAGCTCTGTCGGTATCTCTTTAACCACACAAACGGTTTCCCCTTCTTCATCAAGGCTGAATGTGGTGATGAGACTCTGGAGAAGTCTCGAAATAATCTCCGATAGTATCCATCCAGGCCCAGGAAACTCCAAATATCCATCGCACTCCTGGGTGGTTCCCAAGAAAGAAACGCCTCAATCTTCACTGGACCTAATGAAACTCCAGCCTCCGAGATGACGTTTCCCGAGAAAGGAACCTCTTGAATCTAGAACTGGAACTTCTAGAGCTTACCATAAAGTTGGTGATCTCGGAGTGTGTCCATCACTACCTGAAAATGGTAGTCATGATCCTCCTCAATAGTCGAGTAGATCAGTATGTCATTGATGAAGACTACGACAAAGAGATCAAGGTATGGCTGGATGATCCTGTTCATGAGACTCATTAACACTGCTGGAGTGTTGGTTACATCGAAGGGCATAACCATGAACTTTTAGTGGCTGTAATGACACATGATGGATGTTTCCTATACATCCTCATCTTAAACTCTAAGATGGTGATATCCTAATCTGAGGTCTATCTTAGAGAACCACTGTGCTACATTGAGCTAATCAAAGTGGTTTTCAATCCTATAGAGAGGGTACTTGTTCTTTACGGTCACCTGGTTCAAGCACCGATAGTCGACACAGAGCCTCATGCTCCCATCAGACTTCATGGAGAACAGAATCAGGGTTGTCCAGTGATAAACCCTCGGTTGGATGAATCCCTTCCCATGCATGTCCTCCAGCTGTACCCTCAGTTGGAAAAGCTTAGTGGGAGCCATCCGATATGTTGGAGTAGATATCGGTGTAGTCTCGTGGTACAAGTCAATATATAAGTCCACCTCTCAGTGAGGAGGTAGTCCTAGAATATCATCAGGGAAAACATTTGTGTACTGGTCCAATACTATAGGATAAGTCAGACTATCCACATCTATTGCTCCAAGGGTAAGGCAGGACAACTGCTGAGTGATTGGCTGCACCCTCCTCTGAGTAAGTCCGTCCTACGCTTCAATCATTCTCTTCTCACTGGTGAAGGTGAACCTAGTCGCATCTATGCGGACACACCGCACTTTGCGCCAAATACAGTCAATCTGAGCATGGACTGTAGATAACCAATACATACCCAAGATGACATCGTAAGGCCATGATGCCACTACGAGGAGATCCCAGACGAAGCTATCACCTCCTAGAGTAATCTCACACTTCCAGAAGCAATGTGTAATCCTTGAGTCTGCTCCCGTAAGAGTCTCTAGCTGTAAGGATCGAGCCAATAGTTCCGTCAGAATATCTGAGCTCCGAATAAGGAATGTGGCAATGAAAGAGTTAATAGAACCTGTATATATAAGAACTGAAGCAGAGGTGGATTAGACACAGATAGTACCTCGAATCATCTCCAGAGCACCGTGATCGTAGGCCTCAGCAGCCTGATGTTGTGCTCTTCCCTATCCACCCACTCCCTATGGTCAGGGTGGACCTCATAGTGGTTGTGGAGGTAACACCTCGTAACGTTGTCCACCACCATCTGCACGGCCATCTCCACTGCCCCGTCCGCCTTTGCCCTGTGGAAGACCTAGATAAAACATCTACCTCTGTCTAGGAGGTCCTTCAACTGTTTGTGGATCATCAGTATGGCGGTTCGAATAGTCACGAGCCATGTAACCAGTCTGGTCGTAGGAGTAACATTTTCTGATCCAAGAATAACTGGCTCTATCTACATTCTAGGTTCCCTACACAACTGATCCTAAGTCGTGCAGTCGACCACCTATGGGTCTGGTCCACTTGGACCTCTACATCATCTTTCTACTACCATCTGCAGAAGACTCCCCTGCAAGTCAACTAATGGTGGGTCTCCCTTGTGGAGACTACTAAGTAAGGAAAATCTCTACTATGAAGGGTCACTCCAACACTCCCACCTATGTCAGGATGTTATGGGAGATAAATGAAGCTCTGATCTCTCTCTTGAGTCCCTTCTTGACGTTCCGAGCCCTGAAGAACGGGTCCCATACCATATTAGTGGAGTAGCACAAGAGGATAGTGAACCTCGCTATGTACTGAGATACACTCATGATGCCTTACTGTAGATGAAGTAGCTCTTATATCCGCACTTCTTGAAGGATGGATGGTACAAACCCCACCCAGAATAGGATCTTGAAGTCTACCCGTAGAAGTGTCACCTCTTCATGCATCTAGAGTATTAGGCTCTACCATCTGCCCGCTACTGACTGAAGGAGGCCAGAAACAAGGATCACCATGAAGTCAGCTAGTTTCTCTGCCATTCTGAAGACTCTCACCACAACCTCTATCCAATCCTCAGCCACCTGTGGGTCTCTCGCTCCCCAGAACATGGGTGGTATCTGGTGCTGGAACTCATGCAGTGCACTCAAGTGGCGTGAACTCTCAACTGTTGGGGCCAGTGGCATCAGTATCCCAATGGTATGTAGTACCGCTGGTGCCTCAACTGGAAGAGGGCCTTGTACTGAGGCCTCATTTCTTAGTTGGTTGTTAGTACATACCACTCTCGGGGCTCTTACGAGTCATTCATTGGGAGGCATCCTTAATGAACAGATGTGACATGGTCAAAATACTATACCTGGTGAGCTGACTGGTATTGAGCTAACTTAAATAAAAATTTAAAAACACACATGCAATCAGTGTTTTTGTGCACTAAGTTGAAAATCAATAGTCAAGGTCCTAGTCTATGGATACGTCGGCCACCTCACCAACACTGGAATCCCTGACTGATATCCACACTATGTACCCTTAACACTATTGCTTCATAGAAATGAAATATCATAGTCATAAGTTCTGTGGAAGAACCGACTCATCTGATACCAATTTTTCACGACCCATCCCTCGGGGACCGTATCATGACTACCCCAAGCCCGCCTTCCCTACGCCAAGGTCTAGCGACTAGCAGCAAAGCTGTAAATCCCTAAAACTGGGAAGACATTACCTTTATAAAAAGTAAAATCACACAACCAAAGAACATGTGGAAGCAAAAACTATGTAAAATCTATATAAAAAGTATACTAAAAGTAAAGGGGTCCAGAATACAAGCCCAACTATAAAATACAAATACAACTAAAAGAAAGTACAAATAAGAAGAGACAAATAAAGGAATGGTAAAAGAAGCTCCTGGATCATCCTTCGGCGTTCCTACATGAAGGGTTGGTACAGATGGCCTCCACAACACTCCAAATTCATCAGACTCCATAGTGTACTGATACGTCGTAAGGTCCTCCTTCAGGTACCATCCAGTCCTGGCACTCTCAACCTTCGTCAGCATTGTCTGTCATCTGCATCTAGTACAACGAGGTGCGGGAATTTCCCGTTCAAGGGTGAATATAGCGATACTCAGTTGGGACCTCGAGACCCTCAAGGTATCACGAATTCCAACAAGGATAAACCACAAATTATGATTTCAATGGATAACCAATAGTAATTTATATGACCATACATATACATAAGTTATCAAGTAACCCATCTTAAAAATGAGAAAACACAAATGTTGTTTACTCACCTCAAACAAGGAATTTTATTATCGAAACCAAGGCTGATGAAGAACTCCTGCTCTATCGTGTACATTGGGACTGCCGCAACACTGATTCACTTCTCACTAACCTTAGACAGATGAGGTACTCCTCCTGTTGAGTACTGATTGTCTGTCTCCAACTACTAGTCACTCCATCCGCTGTGGGTCTACTACCAAATACCGGGCGCCCCCCCCCCCCTAATATCTTACATAGGTACTCCTCCTTTAGAGTACCACAGGTATGCTGCCAACTACCATGCGCTCCTTCTACCATGGGTATGATTCCAAATATTGGGTACTCCCCATTGGCCTAGTCAAATCACTCTGAGTCGAATCGGTCAAGCAGTCGCAAGGTCTGTAAACAACTAGGTCTCCGCACTCTGACTGCTCATCTCCGGGAGGATCTGATCCACCAGCTACTGGTCGATACTCTGTGTGTCATGAAGTCTCATGTGGAAGTATCTCAAAGGATCGACACGTCATTGGGGTCTCAACGCAATAGACAACGCGTCAATCGGACACACGGTCTGTGAGTTATTAGCATTTTAGTCCCTAGGGACCAGTTGGATTTGTGTATGAACCAACCTAACCATAAGTAAACTATATCTTGAATTCTATTGGGGTATACTCAAAGGGACGATTATGCTCCACGAATACCGGTGCTGCTGACGGTTCTTCAAATGGATGTCTAGTGCTAATGATATGGCCAAAGCAAGAAAAAGGGTTAGTAATGGGCTCAGGTCCGGTCCAACGGGGTCGGTCCGACTCGGCCCAACCCAGTCTGGGCCTACCCAGTCTGGGTCAACTGGTCAGACTCGTTGGGTCTGACCCGACCGCATGGGCGGGTCAGGCTGCTATGTTTTAACCTCGTCCACAGGGCCTGGCCTAACGGACCATAGGGGCGGTTCGGCCCGGTAGTCGCGACGTAGGTGGATTAGTGACGTGGCCCGGAAGTCCGGGATGGTTCGGCCAAAGACACCATGGGGGACGCTAAGTTGAGCTCGGGAGGCCGGTGGCTGGGTGTCGAGTGGGCAGGCCACACGGTGCGCGGGCAGGCCAGCTGGACACCGGGCAGGCTGTGAGTGCACCGGGCCGGGCACTATAGGCCATGGGGGAGGCTTCAGGGGTGACGAGAAGGATGTCGGGGCGCTGGGTAGCATCCGGGGGTGCACCAGGTAGTGAGGCAGGGTGCCGGGGGGAGCTGAGTAGGGCGCCGGGGTGCCACGGGGTACATCGGGCAGCGCAGCAGGGCACCATGGGTGCCGAGTAGGGCGGTTGGCCGCCACGGAGCACGAGCATGCCACTAACAGGGACGGCGTTGCACTGGGGGTGCGGGCAGCGCACTGGGGAGGTGCGGTGGGCAGTCGGTAGGGTCTCAAACCCATGCATGGTGCATGGGTAGATCGCCATGTGGCCGACAGTGCAGTTTGCGGAGGCTGCGGGTAGCGCAGCCTTTGTTCACCATCGCCTCTTTTCCATGTCACCATCATTAATCGAGAACAACAAAGGGGAAGGGTCAGCTATGTACATGCAGTCCACCCCCCCCCCCCCCCCCCCGCTATGTTGAGTTGATATCAAATGGCATAACTTACTCCCTAAATAAAATGTCAGAGAAGGAGAATAAAACGAAGAGAAATCCACCTACCTCATTTGTTGTTCGTAGGCAAAGTCGTGGGAAAAAGGCAGTGTTGATTCATTGACATCGAGGGGTGTTTGGGGTAGGATACCATGGAAGATGCGTCATTGGTGTTCTGTGCTGTCATCTCCTTCTCTTTAGGATCGGTCGATGGTCAAGGAAAAGTGTTTTTTGTTCATAATTGGAAGGGGGTGTTCTTCGTTGAGTGGAAATTCTCTAAGGGTTCTCCAATGCTCTACCCAAAGCTCCAGTAATAGAATATGCCAACAAAATAATAATATAGTGAGAATTCTATTAATTTTTTTGGCACAAAAATTGAATTGGATTGATTTAACAACCCCGCTCCAACAAATTTAATACACGAGCATTGGCATAATAATTGGGTAGTTGAAAAAATTCATAAGATTTCAAATGGTTCCAAATACATAAAGGAAGAGAGAGTTCAATTAATTAAATATATGTTTTGGCCTAATTAATTGATGCGGAAAGGTGGTGAGTTTCACCACTTAATTGGGGGTTCCAAGGGGTTTAAATCATGGGTGGTCCCCAAAGATAAATATACTCTCAAAAGAGGTTCTGTGCGGGTGGACCACCCCACCATAACCTCTCATGGGAGGATATGGTGTGGTGGTCCCCACCTCCATCCTCCCCATGGAAAGTTTAACAACCACAAAATACAAATAATCTATCACCTTATTTTTATTTATGTTAATTATTGAACCCCAAAATCTATCTTCCAATCATGTTAAAACACTACCGCGGTGAAGGTCTTACTATGTAATCACTGACACCGTGAGTTCAATGGTGCCCTCATATTTCAATTCCGAGCACCGGTTCAATTGTTATAAAATCCCACACACATGTTTACTGAACTTACCTAAACAAAATTTCAGATATTTATTCCGGGAACACTGGGACATAGAATCAATCTCCGTCAAAAAATACAGACTCATAAAAATCCCATTTATTTTAAAAAAATCCATGGGAATTCCGGGTCATTAAAATTTTTTACAAATATTTTATATTTTTATAAAATGGTTTGAAGCTGAATCTCCTTGTTAATTTCTCATCAAGGATCTGTTGAAAATTAATTGTAATATGAAGGAAATATTTTTTAAAATTTAAGGAATCAAAAAAAATATCTTCCACCGTGAACAATCACTATGTAGAATAATCCATTATGTGTTGTAAAAGGTATTTTCAATGAATGTTATTATAAAAATGTTTTCTATTTTAAAAATAATTTTTTCAACGAATAAATAATGTTTTCTTAAAGAAATTTTTTCAAATGATCTTTCAAAATTATTTTCCATTGAAGAAGAAATTAGTTTGTGTTAATCTTTCCATACAAGGAATATGATAAAATGGAACCATTCATATTATTTCTATGAATGGTTTATGTTTTGATGGAATACTATTAATGAATCCTACTTATCATCCCTGTTTCATTATCATATGAAACCCAACTATTTTCATGGGTTACGTAATGATGAAATGATCATGAAACCTATATCTATTTCACAATTAAATATATAATTATAAATTTATGATACTCATTTCATATGTTGGGTTATGATATAAAGTTTATAATGGTTATTATATCCATCTAATTTTTTGGTTCATGATATAGTCCATGATATGATGCATGTTTTATTATCCTTCAAAAAATGTATGTATGATTTCATTATGTGAGGTGTGGGACCTATTTCACCATTCAATTCAATGGGTAAATATTTATATCTCATGATACTGATATGGCTAGATTTGATAGTGAAACCTATTTAGTGAACGAAATTATCTACTTAGATGGTCTTGGGAGTGATCCTGGACAATTGAGATAGTATTTGGAGTGATCATATCCCTCTAATATAGTATTGAATTCTATGGAGTTCATTTCATATTTTTTTGTATCTACTACAATTCTTTGTATAGTTCCAATGTTCTGATTTCAAAGCATGTCCTATTCATTCCTGGATGAATAAGTATTACAAACCACTAATATTTATATCCCAAATCATGTATATGATTTTTATATCTATGGTATGTTATTACAATGTTATACATGTGTTCTCATAACATTATGATCATATTATGCTTATATATCTCCTTTGTTTACCCTTAATATGCATCTCATCTAAGCCTTTATTATTTTTCCTTTCCCCAGGTTATGAAGATATGTATTTTTTATGATATTTATAATAAGGGTTCTTGCTATTATGGACATTTTGATAAATGGTTCTAACTTATAGACCGGTTTTTATGATTCCATGTTTCTAATGGCACTAAAATAATAATGTATCTTAGTATGTTGTTCAATGATGTATTAAACATTACAAATAAATATGTAATGTGTATGTACAAGAATTGTGTTTTTTATACAGAAACTTCATCATTAGGATCAAAATATTCACATGTACATATGATATAAAATAATTAGAGTCACATATATCAAATAAGAAACTATAAAGAATTGAAGTCGTAAGAATAACTCCTTTGAATATCGATATCCCAGCCTTGATATCCACATGTACCTAATGAAATGCGTGCAATTGTCATGTCCCACTACCCTATGGTATATTATGAGTCTCATGGGCTACACATCTCTACTAATACATGTTCTATTTACCTATATAAACATGTCCAGTGCCTCAACAGCCATGGATAACAGTTTCCCAACAACCATTTAGGTATGCTATGGAATAGTGCCTTCATGTTCTGTAGATTGGTCAATCTTCACTATCAGTACCGACCTATATTGGGTTCTTAAGAAACTATTAAATATGACCTATATGGATTTAATATTTGATCTATAATTGTGGTTGGTGACACTGGTTTCGATGGTGACCCAACCTAACCCACTGATACAAAAACACTCAAGGATTTCCATAAGAAAGTGATTCTTCTCCTTAGACACTCTACTTGTTGTTGTTCTTGGTCATGCCCCCATAAAGATGATTCCTGCACTTCAAAGTCAAACCTCCTAATAATCGAGTAGAAACAAAATGAACTTCATTGAAATCCTCCTTTAGATTCCCCTCATAAAATAGAGACGGATTCACCACCTCAATAAACTTCTTCAAATGTTATTTATAAAACAACTAATTACTCTCAAATATGTGTCCATCTAGAAATTACTTCATTTCAGCAACCTCATATCTTTAAAATGGTAAATAAAAGCACTTAAAATCCTTGTAGTGATCATGATAATCCATCAAAAACATACTCCCAAATATCAATTGCAAAATCACTACAACTCTTTCCTTCTAGGGTAAAAATGGGTAGAAGTGTTCCATAAAATTCTCATAATATTCTTTTCACACCATATTCTCTAAATATGAATCTCATGTATGAATGTACCATAAATGATTCATTGATACACACAGTTTATAAGCATCTAAATTGACCGTGTAATCATAAATATTATAAAAAAATTAGTATTGTCTAGATAACCTCATTCTTGAATTCAACAACCTTAGGTAAACCCTCTCTGGTGAATTTTGTAGGTTCTCAGAACTAGAAATACAATTTAGGATCAAACATATCTATAATAACCAAATGTAGTTCTCTTTCCATAATCTAAATGAATCATGCAATGTTATCATGTATATCCACTCCCTCTTCTCCATTATGTACAATTATAGATGATGGGTCCACTACTAGAAGTACATTTACAATAGTGTCCACCTAATATCATATAATAAATATAATCATGGAGTTGTGTCCCTAAAAATACAAAACATAATTCTTAATACACATAACACAATATTAACACATTTTCATATGAGGTATTCAAAAATGGATAAATCATGTCATCCATCACACTCTTCCATATAGTGAAAACTGAAGAACTCTCAATACCCTCAACCATCCCTCACATAGGTCCTGGGTAAGATATAGTAAACAACATTCATATTCACGTTTTCTCATTATAAAACCATTTTATTCTTTTAAAATTAATATATTTAACATCATTTTCAATATTTAAATTTATATTTTGTAACTATTTTATTATTTACAATAATAATAATAATAATATTAATATTAATTTACCAAATCCAAATCTTATATATCTTTTTATAATGTTCCTAAAAATGATGCATGTAAAAATAAGTCCAGAGTGACTAGACAGATTCATGTTTACACAAACACAATTTTACACAAGGACACAAGGAAATGTTTAGAATAATAACAATAACATCACTCAATAAATTCGTCACTCAATGTGAAATAATCTTGTACTATAAAAGATAACATCAAGAAAATCAATCCCACATTTGGTACATGGGGTTTCCCCCATACATGGGATAGTTTCTCCCATGCACAAGATCATGAAAAAGGCCCGACTCATCATAGTAAACTATCTAAATTTAATAAATTACTTGATAACTCAAAAGAAAAGAAGAAACCAATGATACCACTTTCAAACATCCCAACCTGGGTACCACTTTCTAGATCCCCGATACGATTCATTACGTGACCATATGCATAGCTCCTCATTAGTCAGAGGATGCTGACTAGATTCAATGGTATAAAATGTATTATTAGGAGATTATACACTCTTTATTATAGTTCAACAATTTAGAAAATCAATAAACAATATACATGTGATAATAAACAATAACCAAAATAATTCTATAATCAATAATGACTAAAATCACATGAATATAACAAAAAAGGTAAAATGGATCAAACCACAAAAATATATATCTCATGTCATGTATGTTTCTATTGTAGAAAAACCAAAATTAATGACACACTAAAAACTATCTATCATGTATCAATTTAATTTCTTGTTCCCACATCCATGATCAATCATAAATCCCATATTATTCATCCAACATAGAGATCTTACCCTGGTCTTTTACTGTAAACCTTGAGTTTATTTGGGTACTCCTCAGTTTTCTCGAGTAGGGTGTTATTACAACACCTCAGACCACCATTAATGGTGTATAAATAAGTATCCAATATATAATAGTGTATGTAGTTTTATAATGAATAATATAACCAATGAAAAAAAAATAAAAAATCTCTACATTCACTAATAAATTAAGAACCCACATCGTACATCACTCATCTAATATCAGGGTCTTAATCATAAATTCTATGTTTATCACTATTCATTAAATCCAAAAAATTTATTATTTAGTTAATTACATTTTCTTTTTTAGTATCATGGATCATAAATCTATGTACCAATATTTTGGAGACCAAGATCATCAATCTAAAACCCTATGGGTTTTTAGTGAATCCATCCTATTCCCAAAGCCTATTTATATTTGGAGTATAAATCCATGACCCATAATTTTATTTTGAACATTCATGCATTGGGGATTTGGAGAATATGTCCAAAACCTTTTGCATATTTTAATCCCTTTTCCCTATCCCACCAAATTTTTCAATCAATCACAGATATCTCATATATAATATTTATATCAAATTTCCACAAAATTAATCTTTATTCAATGATTCACATTTTAGATCACCATTTCTTTTATCAAGCACTATAATTCTTCATTTCATTAGTCCCAAATAGTAATATGAACATTTCACTATTAATCCATTTATCATCAATTAACCACATATTTTATTAACCCTTAATGATTTTAAGGATGAGCCCATTTTGTTCCCATTATCAAGGTTCAACAAGGATTTAATTCAACCCTAACAAGACACCATTACCATTTTTACATAACATAATAGTCATTAAAAATATATATACTCAATCCATGGATTCCATATTTGTACGCACTAAAAAAACCCAATGGTTCCAACTGGATCTATGGAGGGTTTGAAAATTCCATGAGAATAATTTTTTAAATAAAATTTATAAATGAAACTTCAAAATACAAAAAATAAATTTCATAATTACATAAATGAAATAATAATCACGAAAATGGGAATAAAAATTAGACCATGTACCTCAAGATGTTTGATAGATGCCGTAAAAACCATAACCCTCAATTTGATGTGGAACGATTCAAATCGCAATGACAATGGATATTTCGATTCGAAACATAGTACAAAGATACAAGAAAATATATCAATAAAAACCTAGATATGAAACATAAAAAATGTTATAAATAACAATTCCTCTTAAAAGAGAGAAATAATGCAGATATGGGAGTCAAAATAGTTGGAAATTTCATACCAGTTATGTGTAGATATCTTCCACCAGATATTTTATGCCAATTAGAATATAAATTAAGAGAATTTTAATCTTCTAATTATCCTATAAATTTTTTTTACATCTAGTAAGTTTTATTTTGGGTAAATGGGATTGAAAATTGGTGGGGGGGGGGGGGGTAAATAATTATCTATATAAATTTCAGGGGCTAAATTTCACCATGCATAGTTTTCTTTTAATGGTGAAATGTTTTCAATATAGTGAACCATAAATATGAACCACTACTAATTTTGTATTATTTTATGATTAGTGGAAAATATTTTTACAATCCATATTCGAGTTTTCCACTTCCCAGAACCCCTCAAAAAATTTCAAAAATCACCAAAACACAGCCAAGACAAGAAAAAACCATAGTTTTCACAAACTAGGGGTAATGCAAAACCTGAAATCAAGCACGAGACATATCTATAATGGTCATGATATTACAAATCATGATTGGTAACATACAATCCATCTCAATCTAAATTGAGTATATATTAATCCATGTTAAGGCCCACTGATAATTCTATATATGGTGTTTTATAATATATGTGAACCCACACTCGAGGTTATAGTACTAAAATTCCATAATTACATTTTTTGTTATGATACTAAAAAATATGATCCAATTTTAACCCTATAAAATTTATAATATCAAAAAAATATTGGATCACTAACAAATCCATTGAAAATTTAGCTTCAGAGTTTTACGAAATTACAGAAATCAATAATATAAAAATACCCATGTCTTTTGGTGGGAATTTTTTCCATTATTCCCCACATTTATTATTTCATATTATGTCTTCAATATTCCCCTTAAAATTTTTAATTATAGAAACATTTATCATCATTGTTCGTTTAACATAAATCATCATAACATATTAAATGAAAAACATATCAAAGGTTGCATCGAATGCTCATTAAGAGTAAATATAGGCGTTATCAATTGAATGTAATTAGTGGTCATATGATTATTATAAATACATTATTACATAATGTAATTGAAAAATCATAACATAAGGGAAGTGATCCCCTAAATCCAATTTCATAAAATATAAAACATGGAATGAAACATGAAAATGTGATTATTGGAAAATGATTCAAAAATCATGAGCCATGTAATAAAATAATTCATGATAAATGGATCCATTGAAACTCGTAGGAAATATTAAAATATTTTTAGGTATCTTGGAATGTAAAACATTTAACATGGAACAAACTAATTAGACAATTTCCCCATTTTATAGGAGTATCCTATAATCAGTAAACTCTCTTTTCTATTAGTAATAACATACAATAAGATAACACCATCATCCCTAAGGGGTAATATAAATTTTTCAAATCTTATCATTAACATAAATGTAGTTAAATATAAGTAATTTCCTAATGAATTGGTGGGATATAATGGGCCCACATAATAAATATAAAAAAATAACCTTAATTTTTTGGGTTCACTCCCCAGTCCTATGGTTTTAATTAATATCTATGTTCTATATCATAAAAACCACATATGTGTTTTCATTTAATTAAAATTTTCATTGCATGATTTACCCGTGATAATTAATGAGATTCTACAAAATATCATTATGACATCATCATAATTCCATCAGATAAATAATGTGAATTATATTATAGGACCTTATATCCTTTTAATCATTTGAATCATTAATTTATTATAACATATTTGATGTATACACTAAAATATCATTAAAATGTTTCGTTAAAAAAATAGAAATACAATTTCCTTTTAGTAATATTATAAAATAAAAATACCATAAATTTAAAAAAAGTAATTTAATTTGATGATAACCATTTAAATGTATAAATTAATGTTTAAATTAATTATTGTTCATGGTATAGTAAAATCCTTTCAAATTGTAAATGTTAAAAATAAACATTCAGTTTGAACTTCTACATAGGGACTCAGAAGTAGCACATGAGGAAAACATTATGACCATTCCTTTTAAAAATATTTATTTTGAGGATAATTATAATGGATAATTTAAATTGGAAATCATTTATGTTTATAAATAAACATTATATAAATAATATATGTAACATGGATTAATATTTTGGTTAACAATTTTTAAATCATTAAAGAATGATTTTTAATGAAAATTCATTCATTGAATTTTAGAAATATAAAACCACGTGAATGGATGAATATAAAATGGAAAATAACATAAATTGGGTATAAATATATTCATGATAATTTATTTCTATGGTGTGTATATAAAACATATAAATTAATATATGATTATTAATCAAAACATTTATCAAATAATAATGTTTGGGATAAGAAACACTTTTAACATTGGTATTGCTTGGTTAAAAATCTTTTGAAATAGTGACATTGGACTTATTTGATAAAACCAATATATTCCAATAAATAAAATTTAAAAAAATTACTATGTTAGTAATTGCAAAATTTGAATAATACATGTTTCATAACATGAAATTTGGCTCAATGAATTTATACTGAGATCAAGAATCACCTTGAAACTTTAATAAAATGTGAATCTATATATCATGACAAAACCAGTTAAATGAATTTTAAATATAACCAAACTAGATTAATTAGTTATAAAATACCTCAATGGTCATCATATTCAGAAAATAAGTTTAATTAGGTGTATAATATTACTCATGTCACAAAGAATGAACATCAAAATGATTTATCCTTTTAAATATCAAATGACTGAAGTGAGAATAAATCAATGAGGTGATTACCTATAGAAATTTTAAAACAAGATAAAAACTAAAACAAAACATAAAAAAAAATTAGTTCATTTAATAGATAATATTTGTCATACAATTGATAATAAATTTTAAGAATAACCTAATATATGGAAATCGAGATAGGAAACCTCTTATGTTGAGACCAAACTTTCTATGTACATCAATTATTACCATATAATATATTTATATTAATTAGTAACTTCTTTGAAAGAATTTTAAAGGTTTATTTACTCACCAATAACCAATTTATTTAATGTATTAAAATTCTAAAATTAATTATATAATCAGTCTATTTCTTGTTATGTGTTTTGGTAGTGTTTAGTTATTAATTTTAAAATGACATTGGTAGGCAGAAAATTTTCAAAGGTTTCATTGATCCATAATCAAAAAAATAATAATAATTACAATATTATCATTTTTATACATAAAATAAAATCATAAAATCACTAATCAAATTTTAATGTGATAAAGAAATCACATCACATCATGGAAGTGGTGTTCCCCATGCATGTAAGAGAGAAATTGTCAATTTTATATTTCAAAGGTTAAGAAGTTATGTGATATATATATATATATAATTCTTTTAATTTCATGATTTTAATACATATTTATTAAATTATTTATAATAACCAGTTAGACATGACCAATGAAACACATCACATTGTGGAATTGGTAGTCAACATGAATGTGTGAACATGATTTCATTACCAATATTATGAAAATGTTATATATAATATTATAAAATTTAAAAAAACATATATCTATAATGATTATAATTATAATACAATATTTTAATTGTTAGTATATTATTTAATGAGATAATATAAAATGTGAAATGAAATTGATCAAATAAAACATTTACCGTCTCTTTAAGGGAGAATATTTGGTTTTGTTTTTATGGACCATAGGAAAGGTCTTTTAATGATACCACGACCTCCTTAAAATTGATTGTTATGTTATGAATATATTTTTTCACTGTTCTTTCGAAATATGTAACTCATTGGTTGTTTACATAATAGAAGTTTGGTGTTTTTCTATTCATATTTAAGAATGGTAAAAATTAGAGATCTATAAAAAACATAAATATAAGTTATTATTTTTCATGTGATAGTAGAACCAAGATGAAATAAGTTATAATGAAAAATAGGTTAATATTAAAATAAATTAACAAATTATTTGTAATGGTTTACATAGAATTATAAAACATATCTCAGGGTTTGAAACCATTAAAAAAAATTATAACCGTAACAATTGTAAAAACGTGATCAATATTATAGGGTTATAAATTTACTTCAGTAATAGAAATTATATAAAAAATGGTCATGTGATGAAATTATTTATCATGTAGCATAATTTTTTAAATTATATATTTTAATGAACCTTAAATTATTTAGAAATATATTATTTATCATGAAATTAATTTTAATTAATTTTGATAACTATTCACATATATTGATCATAAAGTAATCAAGATAGGTTTTGAATTCAATTATAAACTCTTTCACAATGAATTAAAACATTTTATTAATAATTAATGTAGGGTACATATTTTCCCTAATAATACTTTATAATAATTCAATATATATTTTGGATCACGACATTGAGATGACATAGAATTCCAAGGCATGTTGTACCCAGAATTAATTTTATTAAAATATTAAATATATTTTATATCACGAGCACACATCTTCATAACGAAACATTGATTAAACATTAATGGATTCATGGATCAAAATTTTGAGAACACAATTGAATCCACAATGACAGATCTACCCTAGGTGTGACCGATAATACGTCAGCATGGGGCGTTTGTATTAAATTATTTATTAGTGGGTGCATTTAGTTTAAAAAATAGTTAATTAAATTAATTATTTAAATTAAATAAACTAATTGTCTCTATAAATTATTAATTATTATGGAGATCAAGTTTTAGATTAATAACCCTCAGATGATTAAGAGGAGTTCCTTTAACCCTCTCCTTGGTGGATCGAAATTATACAGTGATGAGAATTAGGATCCGGATAAACCGAGGCACAGGGAATGCAACAACTTCTCTCACTAATTAGAGAGAGTTTTATTTATTTAAGAATGATTGAATTTGTTGTATGTATATTTCAATGGTGGAATCTACCCTATTTATTTAGTGTATGATAAGTCTTTTTCATTGATCTTCTTCAATTCCATGCCTTTGAATAATCCCACGAAATAATTGTAAATTGATTATTCGGTTTTCCCACCCCCAAGATTACTAATATTTATTTAGTGGGAAAGAAAGGGTTTAAAATGATTTCTGAACATTTTATTCTTGTTTTTTTCTCCCCCATTTTTCATGTAAGTCAGCATTGAACCTCGAGGTCACAATTCAACATTATCGGCCATGGACATTCATGATCAGACTTCCATATTCATGACAGACTGCATGGGATGAATAGTTTAGAGAATCTATGACACATTTGGAGGATTTAAAGGATTCAAATGATTTCATCATGGATATAGAGTCCTTAGTGGAATTTTTAATTTAATGGGTAATGAAAAATTCACATTTGACTTTAAGGTGTGTTTCCTCTATCAACTATGTGGTACCCCCTACAGATTTATGGTTTAGGTCCTTTATATACTATGTGATAACTCTCAATGGTGTTAGGGTGTGGGTCCTCTATCTACTAAGTGGTCCCCCCCCCAATGGGGTTTGTGTGAAGGACCTCTACCCATCGAGTGGTATCCCCAAATGGTGATACAGTGAGAGTCATATATCATCTTGTGGGTAAAACAATACGGATTTAAGGAATATGTTCACAATTGATTGAGTGGTACCCACCCACATGGTGTAATGTTAGGTGAAAATTATCTACTGTGTGCCACCCCCATTAGAATATGGGAAGAGTCCTCTCTCTACTGAGAGATACCAGAATGGGGTTAGGGTGTGGGTCTTTTATCAACTAAGCGGTACCCTACATGGTGGTAGGGTTCTGGTAATCTATCAACGATGTTGTAGGCCCCAATGGTTTTAGATGGTGGGTCCTCTGTCTATAGTGGGGTACCCACATATGGTGTTAGGTTGTGGGTTATCCATCTATCGAGCTTGTCCTCATCCCCTGGTATGATGTGGACTGGGTCCTCCTTTCAATGAAGAGAACCCTCAGACATGCTAGGGAGTAGATCCTGTATATGTATATTATTCCCCGTCAATAATATGGAATAGTGGTGAATCATAGGCCCTTAAACTGATTAAATATATTGTCTTCCATGTGAGATATGGGCATCATTGATAGAACTTTTGGAACCGATGGCACTCATTTTTTGGGATATTCTATGATGTAGAGATCCCCTTCCTCTCTATATGGGGCTTATTTTTTTGACTATATATATATATCCATGTTCATTCATTATGTTTAATCTCATTCTATAGGTTGAGGTATCTTTTTTTATCGTGTCTCTTACTTGTCCCCCTTCTACTTTAACGGTATCCTACATTGTCTATATATACTCACCCTCGCGTGGGGTTTTCCCACATGTGTCATGTATTATAATGATGATGAATAGTTTATCCATGATTATAGAGGATCTTAGGGATACCTAGTTCATTTATTTGTGTATGGTGGTTCCAGACTAGAGACTCGTATCTAGGCTCTATAATGATTTTACTTTTCTAGTTCTTTCTAGTTATGAAATCTATCTAGTTGGGTATTTATTTTTTCCCATTTTACATTCAATTTTTAATATAGTTCTCTTTTACTCCATAGAGGTTTTATAATCATTCTTATACAGTACTTCACAAATTTATTGTTATTTTTCTTCACTTATTCATTGATATGGTGAAGTTTGTTTGTGAAAGTTCATTTTGTAATGGAATGAAAAATTATTTATGTATTTCAGTTCTTATCTCCACCAACTACCATATGTTGAAGATATTGGGGAAATTTAGACATGGGTGACGTTGGGTTGGTTTGGGACAATTTCATATCAAATAGTTCATTCAATGGAATGGTGTTTATAGTAATCTTCTTATGGGGATTTTTCTAGGACATGGGGAAACATGGTCAATGATACAAGAATGGGACCTTCAATCAAGTGAAGCCTATGTTGGTGTGGTGGATGACGTATCCATTTAATAAGAAAATGAATACTTACATGTCAACTCAAAATATTGAGAAATTGGTTGCATATATCATGGTACAGTCAACATATATGAATGAGTCTTTTGGATTTACATCTTAAGTATTCTCCCTATTATATATATTCTCATCTAATAGTGGTATATATTAATTGCATTTATAAGATGCCTATGTGAAGAAAACCATCCAGGTAACTGATTACAGGTCATTATGATTATTTAATGAACGATGAGTGATCAGTTTAGGGTCCATCCCATGTGATTATTCCTCATTGTTGACAGGGAAAAACACCACCTATGTTAGATTAGAATATCATACCATTATATCATAGTGAGGATTAATTTAGTACTAGGGCCACCTTTGAGTTACTATGCCAGTGGACACATAGGTTTTACGGTGATCTAGGTCCCTATGAAATAGAGGATTTGATAGATTCAATGATCCATGTTTCCATACATATCAGGATCCTGACTAATGAGGTGATTGAATTTGATGAAGTGTTTTTTACAGAGCATATGGGAACTTCTGTAGTGTAGTTACATGGATGCATGTTGGGTCAACGCTCTCTGGACAATATTTTAGTATTATTTCATGTAACACCCAGAGCTTCCACGATACGCTTCTCATTCAATAATGCAATAGCTTGCATTGTACGCAACTTCGAGTTCTAAAACACCGCGACTAATCAAAGTAGCTGTTATGAATAGTAATAACCACCTTTTAAAATTATAGAAATTTTATATTTCAAAATGGACTTCATTTTTGAATTCGTAATATCGAAATTATCCTAAGTTGAATTTTTTGTAACTTTCTGAGAACTTCTAATTTTTTATGAATAGTGAAAAATACTTAAAACAACTTTTTAATCAAAATAATTTATTGTGATAAATTATACTATTTAGTGGTTTTAATGTATAATTAGAATATATTTTTACCATTTTATCCAATGGTGGTCATTAGAATTAATTTAACATTGAAATTGAACATAAACAATTGCCAATCTTTTGATATAAATTGTTTCTTAAAAACACGCTGTTTGTCGTAACAGCGGGAATTAATTATAAAATTATGTAATGAAACTTATAGGTTTGGAATTTTGTAAAATAGACATCATTTTTGAATTCGGAATATCAATTATAGCTTAGAGTAAAATTTTGGGCTTATTCTGAAAAACTTCAATTTTTGATGAATAGTAAAACCACTAAGTGGTTGTTAAAAACTGATTTTTCGTTAAAATGAAATATTACCACTTCTGTGATTTGATTTTCAAAAATCCTACATACATGGTTGTCATTAAGAAGTAAAATGTGTTTCAATGAGATTAAAATAATTTTTTGGTGAATAGTAACTTTTAAGTTCTTAATCGCGATTAGAGGTAATTAGTGTAGTTTAAGGTACAAATAATGTTTTAATAATATGAGATGAGCATGAAACTTGTCCTACTCCTATTGGATGAGTCATGGCCGACCAAGACAACACATGTGTCAACTTGGGGACCCCATGGAGCCACTTTAGTTGGAAAATGACATTAATATATATTTATTTAATGTTAAAATTAAATTGACACAAACATGAGTTATTTTACTAAAACAGTTTTTACGTGGGGTTACACAAGTCAAAAATTTGACTATAAATATTAATTAGAAATCTAAAAAGATTTCCTACATCATAGTGTTTTTTTATAATTTTTAGACATTAAATAAATTAAATTATTTATGACATAATTATGATGCAGCGATGACCTCATTATTTAACGATTTAAATAAAATGAGAAGATAATGAAAAATCCAAGGCTTACACTTGTCCAAAGCCTATTGGATGAGGATATTTCTAAACCTTATCACCTTAGCCTCTAATTATATAAGTTTGGGACCTTTAGAATTCGAAAATCATTGTGAAATAATGTAACATTTCAATCTTTCCAAAAGTGCCCCTCCTCTCCACTTATAAAAGGCCCCCACCTCTCCCACCTCATTTACACTTTCAAGCCATTTGGCTCGGACAACCTCTGCCCAAATACTCTCCCAAATTCCCCCTATTACTCCTAGAAGCCTCACTTTGGGCAGAACTCTTTCCAATGAAGCCTTTGGCTCAAATCAAAAAGAGTTACCCGATTTTGAGGTAATGTCTTCTCTAATGTTGTTTGGTATAATTTTTCTTCTCCAACCCCCTAAACTCTTTTTATTAATTTCTTTTGTAACAACACCAGTATCCTAGATATACTAGGATGTTGTTATAAGAAGGATTCTAGCTACACTTACACACACCTACATCTAATGGTTAAAGAACATACGGTTTCTGTGGATGGCGAATTTCTGCCTCACGAAACGATGATTGTTCAACACTCATATAACACCTTCAAAGGTGGCCATTAAGATGTCACTATTTTTATATATGATATATATTATGTTTATGTTTTACTTATGCTTCTGTATTTCTCATTTATGGCATACTTTATGATTTCCATTATGGGTAAAACGCGATAATTTCATTTTAGGAAGTGCGGACTACCGCCCCTCAAAGTGATTTGAATCGTTAATGCCATATGTGGGATGTATAAAGGATGGAGTAAATGGTATTATACACTATATTATACTGGAATTATATTATAGATTTATATCATTATGATTTAGTTCCATTAAATATGAAATTGAAATGAAAGTATCGTTCATGCGTACGTACGGCTTACCGTCTCCATGAACGGTGCATTTTATTTCTTACCTCTAAATGTTACGTAATATTATAAATGAATGTATATACTGGATATATAAGATATATATGACCTCTAAATCATGAATATAATTCTGGATATAATGGATATTCTACCACATGAACAACTTATAATTATAAGAAGTTTATTGTTGACTCAAGTACCAAAGATCGACAAAACGACCGTTATTAACTTAAATAATTACATAATGTTCATAACATTGTAATAAGTGATATAATAAGGATAATGAAATTGAAAATGGTTCTTAATAAGGTATATATTAACTCTAGTTTATTATTCAGGAGGTTAAAGAACAGTTGAGTCAAGTCAGACACGAGGTAAGGGAATTTCTTAACCCAATTTCCAATCTCTGGGTTAATCTCCTACATTCAAATTATGTCATGGTATTATTATGTCCTATTTTGTATTTTTACGTTCTTTATGTGTACCTATAGTGAATACACATAATCTATCTATTTTATTTTAAAAATGATCTTTTTATGGACTTTTTCTCAATCTCCTTTCATTGAGGCATATTTGGTTTTATACACAATTTTCTTTTACACGGTGTATAAACCCCTTTGACTTTTACGTTTATTCAAAAGGAATATTTTTTATACGAAGCGTTTACTAAATGACAAAAGGGAATGTTTTTGTCGTACATATGCAGCGACAAAGACTTCTCCGCCGCCGTGACCACTATTTGAGTTTCGGCTTCCTCTACAAGCCATCATTTTTTTAATGAAAAATAAATACAAAGTTTTAACTTTCTTTTATTTTGGTATTGAAAATGGTTTTGAATGCGTTTTTATTTTATAAATGTGTTGTATTGAAATCTTGTGATTGAAATGTGGAAATTTTATGTTTCCTTTATGCATGTTTTATGTGATATGATTATGTTATGGTTTATGATATGTTTAAACCTATTCATATGAGGAATGCATTGGACTTAATAAGTGACGGGTGGAGCCTGCTACAGCTCCTCGATGCATCGACAGGTCTCATGAGACAAACTAGTGTCTTGGCACGAGGCCTTGACAAAATATTATTTGTGGTCTTGGCCCGAGGCCTTGGCTACGTGGTTATGATAGTCTGACATTATGCATTCCATCATTATGAAAATGGTTACTGATATTGCATGTGATTATTCGACCAGTAGAATATCCATGTGAAGAAGTGAATGGAATTATCTCATTTTACTTTTGCCATATTATGTTTATGTTCAAGTATAAAAGGCTTTTGATTTATTTATACATTGCCTTAAATTTTTATGTTTATTTATGAAAGCTTCCGCTATATTGTTATCCTTACTGAGCATCTGAGCTCACCCCTTTCAATGTTTTAATATTTTCCTGGATGTGAAGAAGTATTTTATGAATGACCTGCAGGGATTGTGTGAAGAGGATATGAGTGTGGACTATGAAGACCATGTTATTGTATTTTGTTTACTTTTTGATGTACTGAAAGACTTATGAATGTATCTAGTGTTTCCAAGGCTACTAAACTAATCGGTCTTTCGAGACTTGATCTTTTGTGATCATGCCAATGTTACGAAGTAATGCACCGGCTTTGGGCAGCTGGGGTCGGGGTGTTACAGTTGGTATCAGAGGCAGTTTAGTACTAACCTTGGAAGCTATATTTAGATAAACTCTGATTAGAGCACATAGTCCGAAGATAGACTTTGAGGATTAGTATAGAATAACTTCCTGGAATTTTGGAATGGTAAAGATGTTGTGAGTTTTCCGAGCAATACATCCCTGTCTGGATACGAGCAGGTAGAGGTGGCTCTGGCACAGATGTACCTAGGGGTAAAACCCGAAAACACCGCTTTGAGTTAGACTCAAACGGGAACTGGTGCACGACGATGGGCCTTGCTGCACTCTTGGTTACGACACTCCCGGGGGATTTGCTTAGGATAATTCTCATTTTCTTTACAAACCATTATGTAGGGTTTATGAGTATATACTTCTTCAAAGAAAACATTCTTATGATTATAGATTATATCCATAAACCATTCAATTTACATTAATTATTTTAAAAGTTTGGAATTATTCATTATAACTCATAATCTAACCTAGTTTATGTCATTGTATAGAAATGGTGCCCAGTAGAAGGAATGCGAACACCAGCAATATGTATGATCCAAAGAGTAAGAAGGATCGTATATTTCACGGTATTAAGCCAACATTTCGAAGGGAAATAGTCTCCCATGTGCTCTCTACATATGAAGAAATAGTATCATGTGTTAATAAGATAAGTAAAGAATACTCTGAGTCCTATGGCTTTGAAGCGAAGCAAGAGACGAAAGGGATGGAATAGAGAATGATGGATAAAGGGATGAGGGGAAAGAAGAATTTTCCAATATGTGGTAATTGTGGGAAGAAACATCATGAAACTTGCCTAAAGGGAATGGGAGTTTGTTATAAGTGTAGAGAAAAAGGACACAAAGTGCGTGACTGCAAGGGTAAGAAAATGATTTCAAATGTACAATGCTTCTTCTGCAAGGATTGGGGACACTTTGCAAACCAATGTCCCAATCATCAGAGTATGCCCCAAATGATGTTATTGGATAATAATCAAGTTATGATACTACCACATATGAGGAGTAATGATTATAGTTCTTATGTTATTATTAATGAATTTTGTAATTTGATTGTTGTATCAATGATGTACTGGTTATAATAATTATGGAGTATATAAGGATTGTACTGCAGTACTATTTCATCAAGGACATGAGATTGTTTGAAACCAAGAAAAGTGACTCCACAGTAGGTTAAATTTTTGGAAAATATATGGTTGAGAGAAAGATAAACCATAATATGGTTCTAATTCCGAGATAGTGATTTTTGAATAAGACGTGATTGATTTGGATAAATTATATTGGATATTCTTAACTTCCTTGAAACTGATTGATGATTTGTATACATTTTTGGATAGAAGGAGTATATCTAGTATTCTATAAGGAAAAAGGGATCATGGTAATTCAGTATGTTTAAAAATAATACATGATGAAGATATTCACATGTTGTTACATGGAAAAAAGGATCTTCATTATGTTTACCTTCCTTATAAAATTTGGACTATGAGTTGGACAGAAGTATTTTGGATAACTATAAAGGTTGGAATAGATTAAGTCGATCTTTGGATTGCATTTTTTAAGGTTAAAAAATTTATGAAGATTATTTTTGGAATATTATAATACTATAGTTTTAGGAAAAGGACAACCTGCAGGGTGGAGCATAACCTGACGCGTCGGACAAAGCTGCAGGAATCGAACCCACAACCATAGTGCGACATGCCTTTATTTCCTACCACTATCCTATAGGAAGTCCCTGGTTATTACAAAATAATTTTACTAATCTAAATGGTATGTGTTAACATTTGGAACCTTATACAATTAGGATAAGTAAAATATTTTTGGGTTCTATTATCTTTTTGAGTGAAAGGTGAGTTGAATGTTGAAACTCTAATTGTCAAGCATAAATATATATATACCTATCTGTTATTAAATGATTAAATTAATTCTTAAACTTTAGTAAAGGGATATTAAAACAAAAAAATGTGTTACCCTAATACCTCATGTCTTGTTGAACTGATGATATTTTAAATCAATATAGATTGGAGGCTTTGAGGCCCTCAATTTGACAGTTGATTGTGATTGATGACCTCAATCACTCCCTACAAATATTTACATTTTTCCTCCAATTATATGTCTCTAATTGCCACCAATGTTCTCCTTATCGAGATCATAATTTGGTGGTGACCTTCTTATTCCCATTTCCCTCTTATTAAGGCTAAATTTTATTAACCTTATTTCCGATGTGGGTTTTCACAAAGGTATTTTCTAATTTCAACCTTTTATTTTCAGAGAAAAATTTCAAATTGCGAGGACGCAATTTATTGAAGGAGGGGAGAATGTAACACCCCGAGCTTCCACGATACGCTTCTCATTCAATAATGCAATAGCTTGCATTGTACGCAACTTCGAGTTCTAAAACACCGCGACTAATCAAAGTAGCCGTTATGAATAGTAATAACCACTTTTTAAAATTATAGAAATTTTATATTTCAAAATGGACTTCATTTTTGAATTCGTAATATCGAAATTATCCTAAGCTGAATTTTTTGTAACTTTCTGAGAACTTCTAATTTTTTATGAATAGTGAAAAATATTTGAAACAACTATTTAATCAAAATAATTTATTGTGATAAATTATACTATTTAGTGGTTTTAAGGTATAATTAGAATATATTTTTACCATTTTATCCAATGGTGGTCATTAGAATTAATTTAACATTGAAATTGAACATAAACAATTGCCAATCTTTTGATATAAATTGTTTCTTAAAAACACGCTATTCGTCGTAATAGCGGGAATTAATTATAAAATTAATTAATGAAACTTATATGTTTGGAATTTTTTAAAATAGACATCATTTTTTAATTCGGAATATCAATTATAGCTTAGAGTGAAATTTTGGCCTTATTCTGAAAAACTTCAATTTTTGATGAATAGTGAAACCACTAAGTGGTTGTTAAAAACTGATTTTTCGTTAAAATGAAATATTACCACTTTTGTGATTTGATTTTCAAAAATCTGACATACATGGTTGTCATTAAGAAGTAAAATGTGGTTCAATGAGATTAAAATAATTTTTTTGTGAATAGTAACTTTTAAGTTCTTAATCGCGATTAGAGGTAATTAGTGTAGTTTAAGGT